>CM062818.1:746888980-748088980 GCA_031772625.1 Pinus tabuliformis
TGGAAGACACAGGGTAGTTTTATCCAAGTCAAAATACATTAAACGAGAATCAGTAGGGTCAATTGCTACTAATGCAGAAAGTAAGGCTTTCCATTGGGTTGGGCATGTTTTCAAGACTTCCAATGCTAACATAGCTAAAGGAGATTGAGCTAAGTTATTGACTATGTTGTAGCTGTGAGCAACCTTTGAGTTATGTCTTGTTCACAGTAAATTCCCTTTTACCATATTTGGGATGGGTTTTATGGGGTGTCGAGGGATTTTCAAAGGTGTTGTAGGTGCTGCAGTGGTCGAGGTGGAAGGGTTGGTTTCTGGTGGTGTTCCATAATCTTCATAAATTTATTATACATAAATGTCTTAGAACACCTTCTAGACACAAATTTCCTAGAACTCTACCAGAAACCAATGCATAGGGTTTATGTGTGGGGAGGGCACATGTGTAGTTGGGTGCCAGGATGAACCACATGTGGTGCTTCTTCCTTGAACATGCAAAAAATGGTTCTAGATCTAGCATCCCTTACTCGAGTGGAATTATCATGAGATGTTGTATATGTTTGGATAGATGTTGAGTTCTCAGTAATGAATTAGCGCATAAAAGCCAATGTTTCGCGGTATTGGGGAAGGGTTGGGAAAAACCAAGTATGGTGGTTGTGTGTACAAAGGTGGAAACTATGGATTTTGCGTCTGGGTCCATTGTTAGGGACAAGTTAACAGTAAGGGTACCATTTCCTAAATTCCTGTAACTCGGGACATTGATTAATAAGATGGTTTGGTTCATCACATATAGTGCACTAGGAGGAGGTTGAGATGTCACTAATTTTGGTTGCCTCCTTGTATGGTGGGAATTTGTGTGACCATGGGTATTAGAGGAATATGAGCACGAAGCTTCTTCCTCAAAAACACAAAATATGGTTTTGGATCCATCATCCACCACTAGTGTCGTGGGAAGTGATGGAGCCACAGTGTTGCCTTAGTCGAGTTCACTTAATGCATCTCAATATCGAGGGATTTCGAGGAAATGATGAGTGTAATTCTCATACTTTGTGCATAGACTGCATGCATGATTGGTGCACAATTACTTATTACAAGATGGTGTGGCATTTTCTCCAGTCGGTGGAGGTGGGGCCACTGGCACTTTTGTGGCATGCAAAATAAATTTTGGCTCTTCTAACTCGAGGAACATGTTGGTAGGGTGGCAAACTAATTCACACAAAGCACAAGGTCGAGGTATCCTGGATGACGAAGATTTTGAAGCTTCCACCTTCTTGCCTTTTTTCTTATCCTTCTTATTGGAAGTAGATGGTGTCAACATAGGCATGGCTCAATTTGGGGTGGTTTCCTGAGGAGGGCTAGAGGAATGATGCCCATCGAGGTGATACCTGAGTTTGTCGACATGGCCTGAGGATCTAGATACAAGACCAATATCACAAGAGCCATATTTGGAAATGTAAGTGTTTCCATGACTTGGTGCAAGACAAAACCAGGTGGAGGATATAAGAAGGGTGTTTGTGTGATAGCATATGGTAGGAATGTAGAATCAACAGCTGCAATATTGATGGTCTCTGGAATTGGTTCCTGATCTTGAGGGGTTCTAGATGAACTCATCATGCAAACCAGGGCTCTTGTGGATGTATGAATGGCCTCCAACAAAGTTGGGTCTCTAGGGTATGTAATGAGGAGCATTGATGGTTTAAATTGTCCAGGTCCGAATTTAGTGTAGGTTGTGATCAACTCAAGGGAAGATCCTATGAAAGGTAGCACACCATCAAGGGTAGTTAATGTATTCTTCTCATGTATGTGAGTTGGTCAAATGTAACAATTTTCCCATCGTGAGATAACATCATTATCCTAAATATGGAAAATGCCACTACAGTCATTGCATACATGTAACTTTGTCCAAGAAGGATATTGTAATCCAACTGTGCATCTAAGACTTCTATGTCAATGAGCACCGTTTTACTAGCAACTTGTATTAGAACATCTTGGTATAGTTCTATGAGAGCAGAAAGGCACCTACCATATGATCTTAGAGTGACTATTAATGGAAGATGAAGGGTAGCATTATCCAAGTCAAAAGCCAATAAACGTGAATCTGCAGGGATGATTTTTCCTAATGCAGAAAGTAAGGCTTTTCATTGGGTTGGGCATGTTTGTAAGACTTCCAATGATGACATAGCTAAAGGAGATTGAGCTAAGTCATCAACTATGTTGTAGTTGTGAGTAGCCTTTGAGTTATTTCATATTCGTCGTAAAGGCCATTTGACCATATTTGAGATGGCTTCTATGGGGTGTCAAGGGATTTTCAAAGTTGTTGTAGGTGCTTCACTGTTAGAGGTGGAAGGGTTGGTTTCTGGTGGAGTTTCATAATCTTCATAAATGTCTTAGAATGTCTTCCCCTACCATATAAATGTTGTGACTTAAGGCATTCTGGGAACTTCCTCCAAAAGGATTCTAATAGTGTTGTTGGGAGGGCTCCTACAGATTATTTACAACTCCTTGATGGGAGAAGGATTTTTCATTATTGAAGTTTGTTGTTTTTGTCCCCCTTTCCCCCCAATATCTTTCATCCTCTTCAACTAAGGGAGTTGAGGGAAATGATGGGTGTAAAGACTATATTCCCCGCAAATGGAACAAACACGATTAGTCCGTAGACTGGGGTTCTTATTTTTATTTTGTAGGTTATTATTGATATGTACCTGATTTGGTTTCTAGTTGGGGTTTCCCTAGCTGGTGTCCATGGGGGTTGTTGTTGAATATTTCCCCCTCATCCAAACTCTACCTTTGACTTATTCTTTCCTTTTTCTTAGCAACATTGGGTGGATTAGCCATGTTTAGCTATGAAAATAATTTTTATTGTTGAGGGAGAGAAGGTTGCACAAAATTAACCCCTGCATTAGTTTGTGTTGGTGGGTTATTCTATTGAGGTATTGTGAAAGGGAAATATTGGTTCCCCTGTCTTTGGTTAACATATGTGCTTTGGGAAGTGGAAACTACTTTTGCAGTCTTAGATGGATATCAATTTCCCTTTGCGAGAGGATATTGGCTACCCTACATGGCAGGATATTGGCTACCCTGTGTGGGAGGGTATGGTCCAACCTGAATAACAGTGTTCTGCATAGGGGTAGGTTGACTAGGATAATATCCTATGTTTTGTGGTGGAGGTGTTGCAAGAGTGACACCAAATGGTTGGCCACTATATGTCTTTCCAGAGTACTGGTCATGATCAAGTTGTTTTCAACACTAGATGCGCTTGGTAACTTGGGTTTAAAAGTTTTCAAGCATGGTGCATTTGGAAGGACATGGTAGAGGTATCAAAAATTGTGTGTATATGAGCTCTAATTGTTGAGCTTTACTGACATCCTCTTCCTCATTTTTTGGGGATGAATTTGCCACATCTTTTGAGATTTTTTACATGAGATATATTTAAAATAAGTCGAGGAGTTTGGCCTCCATATGTGTTATAGCTCCAAATCTCACTCTTGATGTTTGTGATGCTACACCCATGGCCTAGGGCAATCCCTCCTTCCAAACCTGGTCCAAATACTTAAAAAGCAGTGTTTTACTCTGTATACGCGACATTGACCTGAGCTAAACACGTGTGTACACAGGTCTATGTATACCCAACCCGCATATATGTCTTAAAACAGTTAAAAAATTAAATCTCCTTAATTTCAGGTGGAGATCATGGATTTTATCTGTTGATTACCTATTAGTGCCCGTGGCCCAACTGTTCCCAACGAATTCCCAACTAAAAAAATACTTTGGGAGAAGTATAAAAAGGCTTCAATGGGAAGGCCTAAGGAGGAGAGAATAGAGAGAAAAATCACTCTACTGAGATTATCCTTGATCAGGTCTAAAGATCCTTGTGCTTCCAGCACTTCCCCCATTACAGGAATCCCTTGTTTCCTTGAGTTATGATGTTATTTTCACTAGTTGAGATATCCTTGTGTGAGTCATGGAAGGAGACTTTTGAAGACTTGGGATTGGATGAATCCGGAGGACGGTTCCGCTTGGAGCCTATGAGAGGAAGATTCAGGTGATATCATTCCTTGTTTTACTTGAGCTTTGCACCAACTATGACATTTTCGCCATTCATGGATGTGGTTTGATATGTGTGTATTAAATTTTTGCTTGAAATGGGTTAGGATTTCCAATCTCGAGTCCTGGTAGATCGCGAACTGGGATAATGTGAGGAATTCTATGACAAGAGAACCAAAGTTCATATGTGACCTAGAGGGTTGGCCTATGTACCATTTTGTTATAGACCCTATGAGGGTGCGTTGAAACAAAAGTGAAATATCATAACATGGTTTCCCCGATCTTCTCCTTATTTCCCTTCAAATTTCAGAACATCCGAAGGTATCTTGGATGGCATGGGTGGCCAATTCTAGCTATGTGCAATAGGGTCATTGGTTAACTAACTTAAATCAGAAAGATTTAAGGAAGATAAACATGGGACTTGGAAGTTGTTCACCATCAAAAAATGATTTTGAATAGTTGTATGTAAAGGGGTTCCCTACAAGGAAGTGTGAGACAGGTTACCCTGGTGGGTACCACGTGGAATCTCTCGAGGGGTGGTGTGTGGAATTCCCTAAGGGATAATTTGAGGGGTCCCCTAAGGGGTAGCATGTGGAGTCCCTTAATGGGTAGTAAAAGGAGTGTTTTAATGAGGAAGGGACGCAACCAAAGTTCCATCAATAAAGGATGATCCTATAACGGTGGTTGTGTGGTGTTTTTTATGCCTAAATGGTGAGAGACTTGGCACACTTCATGGTAATGGGGGAGTTTTTGGAAACATCTAGAGACGGGGAGTTGTGGGATCCCCTATAGTGTCGAGTACAGTGTGTGTCACTTTGTGTTATGAGGGAAGGAGAAAAGTATCAAAGAAAGTAAATCACATACATAAAAAAAACAAAACAAACAAAACAAACAAACAAACAAAAAAACAAAAAAAAACAAAACAAAACAAAAAAAAACAAAAAACAAAAAAAAAAAGTGAAAAATAAAATGATCACTCTCTCTTTAACTTATGCTATGTGATCAATAAAAAAAACAATGGTTTTCATTTGTTTTTGCATATGATAAAATATCCTATGAAGAAATACTCATCCTTACCACTCTCAAAGTAACTGGGCCTCGTGGAGATATCTTCTGATGGGTACTGGGGAAACGTCCCGAGAGAACAAGTGACGCTTTACAACAGCTGAAGAATCAACCAAGGTAATGGATGAGGCTTTAGTGTTGCTTGCACCTCCACCTATAGGGAAAGGATACCTTAATTTTGGCCACTAAGATACCTTCATCCCATCAGAGCAGTCGATTCTTTAGCTTCTTGATAATCAGTTACTAGTACTGAGCACTAGACGGGTCGAGTATCCCAAAATAGTACCACACACTAGACCTAAACCTAACCCCTTTTGAATTGGGTCTCTGACGTGATCGGCTAGTCTTTTCCATGTGATAATTAAGTATTTTAATCACCCTAAAATTCAACTTCTATGTTTCAAAGATGTAACATGACCATCGTGGCTTATGGGATGCCTACCCCCAATGATCCTAACATGAACTATAAATTATTTTGTGGCTCCTATGGGGAAATTTAGTTGGGTCAAGTTATGGTTGTGTTGAGGAGTGTTGCTTCACTTATGGTGTGATAATGTAAGCCAAAATAAACTGTGTGATAATGTAAGCCAAAATAAACTAAGTACAAAAATATTTGGAAATCGGATGCCCTTTTGTACAAAGCTTATAGAAGCTTAGTGTGTGACATGTAATGTGTATGCAAGTGGCAATGTGAACATACAAAGTGTGATAAGATGTGGATATTCGATGATCCTTTACAATACCCTCTAATTACACTAACTTTTGATTGTTCCTTGCATGAAAAAGAAACAATGTGTGTATAATGAGCCATTTACTCCTTTCCTATTACACTATGTGTGCCAAAAGGGAGATGGAAAACTCAAGTTCTTTAAGAAATCTTTCATATGCAAGCCTAAGTTCATCTAAAAGATGCAACGGAAGCAAATATTACTTACTTTATGTAGTAACACTTGGTCCTAGTCCCAAAAATTAATGAAATAAAAATGCTTTGGTTAGTAACATGATATGTGGATAATGGGTCACATACTCCTTTACTAACTCAGCTATATGAGTTGTGAAAAATAAAAAATAAATTGAAAAATATAAGTGGAATGTGGCCACTTACTTTTCCAACTAATTAGGCTATGTGAGAAATGCAAATAAAAAGAAAATATAATCTAATTACTCTACTAATAGGGAATTGAAAAGGACTTAGGCAATGTGAACTAAATGGGAAAAAAATTGCAGAGGTGAAGGAAATTCACTAAAGGCTGCCAATCACCTAGGAAAAGAAAATTATATGGATTTTTGTTCTCTCTATAAACTGTACGAGTTTTCTTGTGCACAGATGTACATGCACGTTTATCTTGAAAAAAAAATCCTCATGGATGATGAGAAAGAGTGAACAATCAAACTTCTCGGCCGAAAACAGGTCCAAAAGGTCCTGAAAAAATTCTAGAGAGATGATGAACGCACCAAGAAGTGATAATGCAAAGAGGAGGTCCTGCAAAAACAATTGTTAGAGTAAAGAAAAGAAACTAGTGGAGTCACCAAATCTATGGTAGTGTATTTGTTGCTATGGGGTACCAAAAGACACCTTCTTAGCAGTTGGTTGTTCCCTGGAAAATAAAAATAAAAAATAAAATTAAAAGAATAAAAAATAAAAAATTGGTTGCTACTAGTGGAAAAGCAAGAGTAAACAAAGAACTGTAAATGGTTAAGACAATTCATACATAGACAGAAACTAAAAACTAAGAAATAAACACATAGATAATTCTTGATGAAGCAAATAAGTCAAAAAAGTAGTGGAAAATGGCTCCCTTTATTGACTATTGAAAGTAGAAGATGAATACAATAGATGAATGCTAAACACTTGGAGAAAATTCTTTGAGCAATGGTGCTTATTTCCTCACTCTCTTTGCAAGCTTCTCCTCTCTCTCAAAGAAGTATCAAGGCTCTCTCAATGGTGAAATCCTCTTCACACTAGAATGTTAGATTGTAAAGAAACAATTTGGCCAACATAACAATTCTTTACTTCTTCTTCTTAGCAATGCAATGTAGGACTGCTTGAGAGCAATTTTTCCAGCATAACATTGCCTTGTTTTTGGTCTTCCAATGGCTTGTTTGTGTAGAATTTTTAATCCCTCTTCCCTCTTTTGGTCCATTAATGAGAAAATGACTTATGAGTAGGACAAAAGGATCCATATCTCTAGGGCGACCTAAAATCAGTTGTCCTTGACTGGAACATGTTAGGGAATCCTATCTTCCAAGTGTGTGAAGTGGTCTCAGACTGTTGATTCAGACTTTTTCTTGACCGTGCGACTATCAAAGGAAAAGTCATGTGGTCACTAATTTCTTCCTTTGGGTAGGCCGTGTGGATGAATTTTATACTTAAGACCTTTGGATATTTTTTATTTTTGTATTTCATGATATATCTAGCTATAAAATCTTCACATGTTCACTTTGCTAGACGTCTTTGGGCATCATTTGGATTGTACAAATGTGTACAATGTTTCCTTGTTAACAACCCTAGATTTACTCTGAATGGATATTTTAGCTAGGAGAGTCAGAGTATGCAAAATATGTTTCCATTTAACCATTATTTCCAACAAGTTGATTAGCCATATAAAATAAAGAGAGGAAAAAATGGAAAATTATATATACCCATCATATCATGGAGGTGGTTGACGAGGGAGCACAAGAGGTACACAACTAGTTGAGGTCTCTCATGAATATGGAAATTAATATGTTCGACTCGAGCCTGCAAGTCATGTAAACGGTTGTTGGTATGACATTGTCTCCAATGAATTTTTTTCAACTAGTCTAGAATTTCACTTTGACTAAATTGTGTACAAAATCTGTGATAGGTTAACCCGATAATGCAATATAAATCAAAGCAGAATACTATAACCTACTTCAACTATCAATTTGCAAAAGCTTAAAGATCGAGCTGAAAAATATAACCATAAGAAGAAGAATCAATGGCACAATACATATGAAAATACTTTGGGGAAAGTCTTAGATAAAAACCCCACACTATTGTATTATCATACATGGTGGAAATGCATAGGAATTATACAAAACCTTAGCTATCATAGCTAGTCAGCTCTCAGTACAATCCTCACAGATGCTCACAAGAAATCTTGGCTTCTCTTCAGCCTTCCTCTCTTCCCTCCAAGCTCCTATTTCCTTGCGTTGTTCCTTGTAGATGATTAGCCTTCCAAACTGCGCAATCCTCTAGGATGAATCCTTGACTGCATGCATGAGTTTTCTCCATGAGAAAACACATGCAACTGATATTACATTTTCCCTGAACATTAATCTCAACTCAGTCTTTCTCACAATAGACATGCATGAGTTTCTGATGAGGGAATCTTCAGTTAACTACAGTAGCACTAGTTGAGTGCATTAATGCATTAACTAACTATTAACACACTGTTAGTTCCTCAAATAGTTTGGAAGTAATTTAACTAGACTTAACTCAGTAAGCTGAGTTAACTAATTACAAATCAAATATAACTCAATCTTATCTCCTTAATTTAAGGGATAACTCTTGCATGACTTCAAAAACACTTCTAAGTTGAATTTCTCCAACTAATTAATTTAAAATAAATTAATTAATTATTTCAAATTAGTTGTTAAGGCTAAATTCAATTTTAATTCACAATTTAATTCAAGGACAAATTAAATTGGAATATTCTTGTTGCCATATTTCAACACTCCCTCTCAACAAGAAAGGGATTATCTGCCACCTTGATCCTGTCTCTATGGAACTCGAATTTACACTTTGACAATGCCTTTGTCAAAATGTCAGTATCTTGCTCCTCTGTCAAAATATACTGTAGCAACATGATCCTCCTCTCGAACTGTGAAAAGCCATGGGCAACAAATCTTGCCTTATGCTTCTCCACACTACCATCAGCAGCTTGCTTTACCTTGTAAAGCCAACGAGAACACACAACTGACTTGTTCTCCAATCTCGGAACCACGTCCCAAACATTGTTGCGAACTATGGAGTCATACTTCTCCACCATAGCATCAACCCAAATTAGCTGTTATACTGCTTCCTCAAAGGAAGATGGCTCGGTCTCAACACATTCCCCAGCAAGGGCCATGTATCCAATGTACCTCTCAGGTGACCTCCTATGTCTGCGCTGAGAAGATGGTGCTCCCACATTCTCTCTCGCATCCTCCAACAATCTTTCAACTTCTCTTGTGTGCTTCCGTCCATCTCTGGAAGACACTTCTTGAGTGGATGTATCCACTCCTGGAACCTGTGCATGTGGCTTCTCCGCATCAGTCTGAGGCTCCTCCTCCTTAGAAACCAACAGTTCTTCCATAGCCTATAGTTGGAGCTCCCTCTCAAGGGAAACTTGCATGGACTTCTTCTCATCAAACTTGAGATCTCCATGAACCACTGTCCTCTAACTGGTAGGCAAGTACACCCAATAATTTTGAGGTGTATCAGTGTACCCCACAAATATCCCCAACTTTGCTATCGGCTCAAGCTTCTTCCATGCATCCTTTGTCACATGGCAATATACCGATGAGCCAAAGATCCTGAAGTGACCCACATCTCGTCTCTTACTGGAGAAAGCTTCCTCTGGTGTCTTCATCCCAAGTATGCGATGCAGGCTTCTATTTTGCAAATAGATCATTGTGTTGCATGCCTCAACCCACAAGTGAAGTGGTAGGCCTTGGTCATGCAGCATTGCCTGTGCTGCCCCTACAATAGTTATGTTCTCCCTCTCGGCCACCTCATTCTGTTGTGGGTTATAAGGTGTCGTCAACTCTCATTTAATTCCTTCCGTTGCACAAAATTCCTTAAACTCTTGAGAGACATATTCTCCATCGTTGTTACTTTTTAAGGCCTTGATCTTCTTCCCTGACTCTTTCTCAACCACAGCTTTGAACTCACAAAACTTTGTGAAGGTTTGGTCCTTCTTCTGCATGAAATAAATCCAGCATTTACGAGAATATTCATGAATGAAAATCACATAATAACTTTGCTTCGTTGTGGATTCTGTCGAGAATGGTCCACACAAATCAGTGTGAACTCACTCTATGATAGCCTCAGCTCGACTGTCTCGATCATGAAAGGAATACTTGGTGTACTTTCCCAAGGTACAACCTTTGCATCTGTCAACTTGCTCAAGTTTACCTTTGGGAAGTCCTGTAGATATCTGTTGCATTATCTTCAAAGACCCTTGATGCAAATGGCCCAACCGCCTGTGCCACAGCTCGCCAATGTCTTGGATTTGCACCAATTTTTCTTTCGTACTCAATGCTGCACAATCATCTACCTCTAGTTTATAGAGATTCTTCACCCAAATCCCTATCCTCTTGGTCTAACCCATGGCTATGCATCTTAAGAACACCTTTCCTTTATTGAAGACAACATCATAGCCTTTGTCCTCCAACATCACGACCGATACCAAGTTCTTCTTCAGTCCAAGCACATATATCACATTTGTCAAGGTGAGAGGAGCTCCATGCTCCTTCTGAAAAGAAATCATGCCCACTCCTGAAACACTATACCTTCCATCGTCACCCATCTCTATGTGCATCTTGAGGTCTTTCTCCTCCAAGGCACTGAATAAATTTTTATCACCGGTCATGTGGAATGAGGCTCCATTGTCAAGATACTAGACACAACCCATCATTAATGACACCATGCATGTGATGAGGGTAAAGTCCATTTCGAACTGAGAGGCTACTGCCTCACCTTCCGATCCTTCCGAGGATCCCTTCTTGGACTTCTTCGATGGGAAATTAGTCACGTAATGTCCCATCTTGTGAAAATTAAAGCATCTTACTTTACACATGTCACCCTTCTTCGCTCCATGAGAAGAGTTCGATTTGAAATGGGAAGCCTTCCCCTTCCCATCCCTTTCCTTGCCTTACTTGCTACGGCCATATTTTCTTCATCATCATTCTTTGATGAAGAACCATCTCATGTGCTCCTCCTGATCTCCTCCTACATAAGATCTGACCACAGTCGTTCCTAATTCGGCAGTTTCTCCCTTCCATTCACAAAGTCTTGGTAGCTATTCCAACTCTTTGGAAGGCCAAGGAGAGCAAGGCTCACCATATCATTGTCGACAATAGTTATTCCCACACTGCCAAGCTCATCTCTGTAGGTGGTGAGCTTGTTCACATATGTGGAAATAGTATTGCCCTTCTCCATCTTGATTCTTCGAAGCTTATCCTTGAGTGCCAATTTCCTCCAGTCGCTATTGTTCTGGTATAGGTCCTTCAATGTCTTCCACATTGAAAATGGAGTATCCTTCCCATGGAGACTCGAGACAATATGGTCTCGAAATCCCTCAAGGATGATCTGTCTCGCCTTTGCCTCACACTTATTCCACTCAGCCAACTCTTGTGCATTAGTTGAAGCTGGCTTTGGGATTTCTTAATCAATGAATTTCTTCAAGCCATTGTCTTCTAATAAAGCCTCCATTCTGTCTTTCCATGCCATGTAATTCGAGCTACATTACAAGGCATACTCGAGTCTCAAGCCATAGAATGTCATTGGCCAACCTTGAAGTATGATATGAATTCAATTTGCACCTGCAAACCCAAACTTCAAACTTCGAATTCTCTTCTCAGTATACTGTTCACAACTCCGATACCATGTAGAAAATCTGTGATAGGTTAACCCGATAATGTAATATAAATCAAAGCATAATATTATAACCTACTTCTACTATCAATTTGTAGAAGCTTAAAGATCAAGCTGAACAATATAACCAGAAGAAGAGGAATCAATGGCACAATATACATAAAAATACTTTGGGGAAAATCTCAGATAAAAACCCCACACTATTGTATTATCATACATGGTGGAAATACATTGGAATTATAAAAAGCCTTAGCTCTCACAGCTAGCCAGCTCTCAGTACAATCCTCACAAATGCTCACATGAAATCTTGGCTTCTCTTCAGCCTTCCTCTCTACCCTCCAAGCTCCTATTTCCTTGTGTTGTTCCTTGTGGATGATTAGCCTTCAAAACTGCACAATCCTCAAGGATGAATCCTTGAATGCATGCATGAGTTTTCTCCATGAGAAAACACATGCAACTGATAGTACATTGTCCTTGAACATTAATCTCAAATGTGTCTTTCTCAGAATAGACATGCATGAGTTTTTAATGAGGGAATCTTCAGTTAACTAGAGTAGCACTAGTTGAGTGCATTAATGCATCAACTAACTGTTAACTCACTATTAGTTCCTCAAATAGTTTGGAACTAATTTAACTGGACTTAACTCAGTAAACTGAGTTAACTAATTACAACTCAAATATAACTCAATCTTATCTCCTTAATTTAAGGGATAACTCTTGCATGACTTCAAAAAGACTTCTAACTTGAATTTCTCCAACTAATTAATTTAAAATAAATTAATTAATTATTTCCAAGTAGTTGTTAAGACTAAATTCGATTTTAATTCACAATTTAATTCAAGGACAAATTAAATTGGAATATTATCATTGCCATATTTCAAAAAATTGGATATCGTTCATGTAAGCTACTAGCTCATTTCTATCTTCATATCGATGCTCTCGAAGGATGTCCAGGTTGGTCTCGACTCCTCAGAACTGCTCAGCAATGGATTCCAAAGTAGTTGGTGCAACCACAAGACTCATGAATGACCCCGAACATGGGCTACTTCCCCCTCACGTTCCACGCTTTCAATCATTCATGGACGAGCTATGATTGTTGGTCCAATGCACTACATTGCCTTGTTTCCCACCTCCATGATGAGGACGACCTCTCTGATGAGGCATGGATGGATGCACAATACAAATTCTGAATGGGTGCACAAAAGAGATCCCAATAGCACCGAGCGAGCTTCCCACTGAGGCCCACCCAAGAGACTCAAGTACCCAATGCAGATGAATGGAACCATGCCTAGTGTCAATACAGTACCCACTTTGGACAATACGGATTTTACACTTGCCCAACCCTAGACTAATTATATCACCAGAAGAGGACGAGTCCGAGAGAAGGAAGCTCAGCCACCCTATCCCCCAAATCAAGACACCCAGGAAAACAAAGCCCAGCCAAGGTCAAAAGGAGATAACAAGATCCCTGATATAAAACCCATAGATAGGCAGAGGTAAGGACAACCAAGACAAGACCAAACTCAGATTGACTAGGAATATAATAAGAATAGGCTCCCAAAACAAAAATATTTTACCACCCAAGAGTCATGCACTAGAACCTTCCCAGCATGGACTCAGAATACCCCCCATAATTAGTACACAAATGGTATCCCGCACTCAATTTCTTCCGTAAGCCCAATTCCTCACACCCTGAAGGAGATAGAACTTCAACTAGAAAACAAACACATCCATAACCATAATTACATACGGAGACCAGAAGAAAAGAAGCAGATAGACATGTAACACACCGTGGGCATGTTTTTACAAGTCATCATACCACCAACCATAGTTAGAGCTCCACAAACAAAGCCAAGCCCACAACTAGAGTCTAAAACTCTGCACAATATTTCCCTATGGCCCCAGATAAAAAACTTGGAACTCAACGTGAAGCCAGCTAATGCAAGACAGATTACCACTACACAATGTTAACTAGCCCATATCCTAGGTGAGCACGCATGGAAACTGACACTTGAACCCAACACCCTGCAACCATCACTCATCACCCGAGACTCATCACCCTTGCTGTTAAACTTGCAACACATTATACAACCCATAAATGCTCCTGGATTGTTCGAGTGGGAGATGTCCCATCTCATTATACACTTAATGTCTTGGAGTTTCTTGCCATGTGCCTTGAGGGGATAACCCCGAGGCCAGATGGCCACTTGTTTGCCCACTCCCATCAGGGGAATTTTTTTATGTTTTTTTCTTTATTTAAATTTTTTTATGTTTTGTTTTAAATTTTAAATTTTTATGTTTTTTAATTTAAAAAAAAGTCAACTACTTTTATAAAAAATAAAATAAAATAAAATTGTAATGTTTTTTATTATTTTTTTTAATCTTAATGTTTTTTTCTTTTCTCTATGATTTTTTATTTTAGTTTTTTTCTTAAATTTGCCTTAATGTTTTGTTTTCATATATATTTTTAAAATTGTATATTTTTTAATTATTCAATTTTCTTTTATTTCTTTATTTATTTATTCCTCTTAGATTTTAATTTTTTTTCTTAAATTATGTTTTTTAAGAGATATTTTTTGTCTTTTCATTTATTTTTATTTTTTTGTTTTTTTTTTTAATATTTTTACCTAAATCTTTATCTTTTATGAATTTTTTTTTTTTTTTTACATTTTTTATGTTTGATTTCTTTTTGGTGTTATACACACACACATATATATAAATTATGTTTGATTTTTTTGGCATTTTTATTTTTTTTAAATCATTTGTTTTTATGTTTTAATTTTATTTATTTATTTACTTATTATTTTTTAAAACTTTTTAATTTTGTCAAGTCCCGCTAGCACAACCAGTTGAGGATGGGCCTCGTTAGCAAGGTGACCCAGGATCAAACCTCACGAGGGGGTGGTTGTGCCCTGTGCTATGGGGAGGAGACATTCTAAAAACTCTAGTCAGTTTAGGGTTGGTGTGGCCCAGGACGAGTGTGATCCCTGAGTAACTTTGACAGGTTAGATGTCCCTGGGTCGTAGTTCCTCAAGCCATCTTGAGGATCACAAACATATTGACAAAAAAAAACTTTTTATTTTTTCAATGTTTTAATTTTTGTTTTGTTTTCTATTTTTCTTTTTTATTTATTTGTTTATTTATTTATTTATTATTATTATTCCTACAGGTCTCATGTCAATCCTTGACTAGCAACCCGACCCCATTATGTGTCAATTTGATAGTTGATTTTGAAGTTTTTGTTATAATGGATCAAGTCTGCCCCAAAGATGTGTCAATTTCATCGTTGATTTTTAAGTTTTTATTACAATGGGTCGAGTTCGCCATGGTTGAAATATGTTGAAAGCTTAAGGTTTTTTGTAGTCATGATATTTGGTTTTATTCCATGGTTTAAAATTTGTCAGAACTTTAAGGTTTTTTTGAGTCATGTTATTTTATCTTTAATGTTATGGCTGAAAATAGTTATAAGTATTTTATCTTTAATGCCATGTTTGAAAATTGTTGGAATTTTATGGCTTTTCAGAGACGTGATATTTTATATTTAACGTCATGCGTGAAAATAATTGGAATTTTAAGGCTTTTCAAAGTCATGTTAATTTATCATTAATGCCATGGCTGAACATTGTTGGAATTTTAAGGCTTTTCAAAGAAATGATATTTTATCTTTAACGCCATGCCTAAAAATTGTTGGAATTTTAATGTTTTACAGAGTCAGTATATTTTATCATTAACACCATTGCTAAAAAATGTTGAAAATGTACCCCGAAAAAAAATTGTTGTTCCAACATCAACACTTTTCATTTTCAAGATCTTTTTTGCACAAAAAAAAAGGTTTTTACTATCATTTTTAAAAAAAAGTTGAAAATTTACCCTTAAAAAATGGCATTCCCACATACACACTTTTTTGGGGGTGTTTTGTGGCTAGAGTTCTCATTTTGAAGCCATAGTTCTCATTTGATCAGTAACTTTGTTATGATACAACATGAGCATATAAAAGTCATATTCTTATGACATTGAAATCATCAATAACATAGGGATTTCCCCTACCCCATTGATTCCTCTTTCTACTAGGAATCTCATTGGACAACTTATTATGTCGTCCCATCTAGCCATTTACATTTGCATCAATTAAATTTTTAGATAATCATTCTGCCACAAGAATGAATCCTAACAAGTCCCTGTGAAAAACAATGGCATTTATACTTACATATCAGCATGATTATGAATATACATTTGCATATGTAATTAGAGTCAAGGTCAAGAGAACCTCATTTTGAGATATTTTCATGGCTATCATATCATTGTCCACTCGCCCCATGGAAAAACCAACCCACTTGGCTATCATATTGTGTCTGCTTATTTATGGACATGCATATATTAACAGATGTCAATTAAAATTAGAGTTTAGAGAACTCCCTTATTTTATGCAAGCATGAATGAAATTTCAACAACATTTTCCAAAGGAATTCTTTGTCCAATTCCTCCCTCTTACTTTTTTTCCTTGTTGTTATTACTAGTGTTCCAACTGTTGTTTTTTTTAGCACTACTTCCACAGTCAAATTCTAATCGTACATATTTCCTTATTTACATTTTTTGTTACATTTAGGACTAATGTTTGAATCAATTCCAATGATGTCCTTTTTTTGGCCTACCTACCCAATATCAACATGTCCTCATTCAAACTATCCCTGCACTGCCCATTTCCATACTTCTTCATTTCTTTTCATGCTTTTTAATTATTAACATGGCCTCTTTCGAGTCATAATTTCTATTGGACCTTATTAGCTCTCTTAACAAAGACTTGTGGCTTTCCTACCATGCCCAACCAATGTTCCCAAGGTCCCCAAAGCATGAAAATGAAAGAAAGAATCCAAGGAAAGAGAGATCAACCATAAAAAGAAAGAATTCATGACAACAATCATAAAATCATGCAACAAAATAGCATGGCCATGCACATTATAACAATAAAAATGGAAAATTCAAACATAAATTAATTGAGGAACACAAAATATCAAATATTCAACAACATAACAACTCAATCCCCATGAATTTTGTTGTTCCCATTGGTTCATGAATAAAATCTTAGGAAATTTCCAACAATTCATGCATGTTGCACCATGCCATGATACATGCTTCTTTTACTATGACTGAGTCTTTCTATGCTACCACATACACTCAATTGTTAGTGTTTTAATGAAATATAATAATTATACTAGTTACTATCTTGCAATGCCAAGCCCAACATGTTACCCTACAATAGTACACATATCTTCATTTATTCATTAGTCACATGTCTCAACTAGGACAAAATTTTACTTATATAAATTAACTTGGTTTCAAAATTTAGAATACATATACACATACCAACATGTTTCCATCACGCCATCATACATTTAGAATCTAGTATTTAATCCAAATCAACAACATAATTTAAATCAACCTCCTTACCAAGGCTAACAACAATAGTCGAATACTCATCTCTTTACATATACTATCATTATAAAATTTTAAAACTTAGCCTTTAACATTTCTTTTGCAGTCGGGCTTCTTTTCCCAGGCCAACAAGAAGGAGGTATTTACTCTAATGACCTGACCTCCAAATACTAGTTATGGAAAGGGAGTCTAATTTTTTTTACATTTTTCAACTTCCTCAAAACTAAAAATGGATGACATTGTTTCATTTGTCTCATTGAGACCTTTCCAATGATAAAAAAATTTCCTCAATCTGACTCCTAGATCAAAATATATGACCAGTTAAATATTATACTATTAAATCTTGCCACACCATCTAACTTACCATGTGGCATCCACATGACTACCCAAGCCATGGCCACCTCATAACCATGTGGCAGCATGGCCTCAATTTCTGACCCATTCATGAACATATACATATGTAGGCAATTACCTTTAGTGGTGGTCAAATATGTACCAAGGGTTAACAGGTTCATATAAGAGGGACATGATCCCCTCTAGTGCCACATCACCCTAGGAAATGTAATCCTAGTGGGTTCCTTTGTAGTCCCCCGTTGAAACTGCTAAGGAAGAGCTTATGAGGTAATGTGGAATTTTCCCCATCATGCCGCTACTTTGAGCCAATCATGAGAGGTCTTAATGGTTGTGGACCCTCTCCTTTGCAACTTCACACGTATGAGTGGCCCCCTAGGTGCCACCTTACCCCGAGATTAAAATCCCAATGAAAATTTTACAATTCCTTCATTTGAAACTACTGGGGTTCGAGATGCTAAAGAGACATCCTCACAATAAAGCACCAGGGTGATGTAGTTTCATCCACGTGGCCTCCTCTGAGAGTGCCATGTGTCATGTGATTTAAGCCCTCTTGGATCTACAAAAAGGCTAAAAATGTGCCACGTGGCATGCCATAAGGGCACCACGTCACCCTCCATGCCATGTCTTGCGCCTTGTCATCCTATGCCCCACCACAAATTTCAACCCCTTGGATCGCACATTTTCACATTATAGGGTAACTCAAGTTTTCCCTTTGTCGCTTTGTGCCAGGGCATTCAACTGGCCCCATTATGCCAAGTTATCCTGGGAATAAAATCCCATGAGATCACAACATGGCCTTCTTCAAAAGTTGTCAGGGTTTAATATTGTCGGGATCATCCAACAAATTGTACTCTAAGAAAATCAACAGTTTAAAATCTCCCCACACACTCCATTTTATAATATGTGCAAAAAACCTTGTTGGCTTATAACCCCTTATAATTGCAAATCATGATTTACAATGTGTCCATGGCATATGGGCCCACTTGGCTACATATTCCCAACAAATGAATGCTGATGGGATTTTCCTAGCCTCCCAGTGGAATCTATGGGACACCAAACCTCCAGGGGGTCCATTCAACGGTGGATAAACAACTTATGATTTACATATAAGATCAGCCTCAATTGTGCACTTGGTCACAATGCTACTTTTCATGGTTTCAATTGGTTCTTGCCGCTTTCCCTCTAGGATACTAAGGTTATATCCCCATGCATATGTATATATGATGACATTTGAAGTGGTGTGCACAACTCTTAGAGATATCTCTCTTGAGATTATCCTAAACTCCATTGAGCATAGGTCTTTAAGGAATATATATATATATAATGCAGAGTTCCCATATAAGAATTGTTGGCCCACTAGAGCTTATAAATAATCCTGACCTTCAACATATATAAATATCTATTTATATTAAACACAAAATTGACCTGGCCATAGCCATATTTATATGCATATAGACAAGCTATCTCTTATGATCTTACCAGTTCTAAAAGTAGGGCCAAATAGTTAAATCATTTATAGTCCAAACCTTATTTTAATTAATAGAGATATTCCCATCTTCCCATACACATATGTTTAAGCCAACTTTTGAGACCAGAATGAACATAGGAATAAGCCTATCCCTATCAAGATATTCAAAATAATTCTAAGACTTTTTTCATGCTGCTTCACATCCCTGGTCAGTAATCTAGCCAATTAATAGTGTTGTGCCAACATATACTATCAACACATGAAACATAAGTAAACAAAGATACATCAGTCCTCTAGGAATGAACCATCCCTCATCCATAGCACAAAACTTAGCATTGTACAGGAATTCACATTCCTCATTATATCACAAGCTTTAAACCAGCACAGTGAACCAATATCATCACAAAAATTAAAACCAACACATTAAACATATGCATAACATTCAAAGTGCAAGAGCTTGGGTATACTTATCTTATTAAAAAGTGCTCAAAAAATGAGATTGGGACTCAAATCTCCACCCAACCATAGACAAGTTGTAGCCAAGTATTTCCAGTAGTTTTCACCCTTGAACCAAATTCCAAAGCTTGAGGTGGAGTGCTTCTTGAGGATTTTTAAACTGATATCATCAACTGAAACAAGGTGTCTTGAGGTCGCCTCACCTCCACCCACTAGCTATCATAAATCAAGTAAATATAATGAACCACTTCACTTGCATACAACCATCATTCAATCAGGGAATTAAAACAATATCATCAACGGAAAACAAGATATCTCAAGGCCTCACTTTCTTCACCCACTAGAGAGCTACAATTTCACACAAGGCACGGGGCACATTATTTTATGAATAGGGACTTGTAAATCAACATCCCAACTTCTCTGGGGATTTGCACACAAAGAGTCTCAATTCAAATGTGGAGAGAAAGATCAAATAAATGATAAGGAGCTTTTATCAGTTGAGTTACATGTAAAGGAATAAGATTGAAATCGAGAAAATCCTAATAGAACTTCCACTTGTGTTCTCAAACCAATCCCATGGAATTAACATAAGGTGTTATTAGCCTACTAGGCCCGTGTGCCTCCACCTCTAAGAAGTTATCAACCATCATAGTCTCTATCAGATTTATCAGCCCTAAAAGGAACAACCATTGCTCATTGATTATTAACAAGTAATCTCATTGGGTTCCTCATCTAGACTATTGGTTGACCTTCATTCTTGCTAAATTCTCTCAGTCGTGATATCTTCTCCTTCCCTCGTAGCAAATTATCTTGCCCATCAAGAGCCTCTCAACCTCCTCATTTATGTGTTCTCATCTTTTTGCATCTGAGTAGGATTCATTTATGGTTTCATAGACCTTCTCGACCTCCTTTCTCTATTTAGTAGGATCTTTCCGGGCTCCTTTCTCTATTTAGTAGGATCATTTCCACCTCCTTTCTCTATTTAGTAGGATCATTTCGACCTCCTTTCTCTATTTAGCAGGAACCTCTTGGCCTATTTTTTCTATTCTGCAAGATATTCTCAACATACCTCTATTTTTTTTCCATAGGGGCCTCTCATCCTCCTCTTCCCCTAGTCGTGGTAACTTCTTGTCTCCCTTCATCCTCTTATTGCATAGATTATCCCTCCCCTTATCAACGATGATGGTTCTTTCCTTTTCCCAATGATCTACACATACTAACCATCCTTGACAACGCATCTCGTACTTGCTCATTTAATTTTGTCCTTTCTTTCCCTGTAACTGTTTCCAAAAGAGAATGTGAATTTCCCTCAAGTAATCTCCCTCCTAAAGTAATGGAATTTATGACCCTCTCTCAACCATTTTAATTTGTAATTACATAATTACAGGGAAAAAGTTTTGCAAGGGGAATTAAACCACAGGGGATGTCACATTTCCATTCAACCCTCTAATATCTAAGTGGAATTGAATTAATTTAGTGAGGAGAACATGGGTTAATTAATTATCAACATTACCCACTACAATGACATTTAGTGACAATTGTCTAAATTGTGAAAAAATAGTTAGGCTCTAGGTTGTGCCTCGGACAGTCATGGCAAGGGATAGGTTTTTAATGACTCTCACATTCCTGCTACACCCCGTTGCATCATTTTTATCTTATTCTTCAATTGGTATACTATCTAATAAGTCACAAAATAGTTAAGAGATGGTTCAAATAATCATTTTGAACGCTAAAAGCCACCTAGTCTGAGGATAGCCAAAAGTGACCAAGAGATATAGGGTTTGGTGAAAAGGGGCTTCATTCTTTCGAGATAAATTTTTCCATATATGAGAAAAAATAGTTGAAAGGTATATGAGATAGAGAACTCAGAGAGTATTTTTTCATTGTAGTTGACTATGGATCACATGCCATATTTCTTTGTACTCCCAGCGATTTTCTATTTAGAAAAAGAGAGTACAGTTACCTCACCTTCCAGATGAGATTTCTCCTAAAAGAGTTTCCAGGTCATATATTATGTTAAATCATGGTTTTTATCTATTTTTTGCATAATTTTAATTTCTAGGCAAACACAATTAATAGTAATCTAAAGAAAAATAAAACCATAATAGTGTATATTTCATATTTTTAAATACAATTTTATCAGATTTGACGTGATGAACTGTTTAGTGCAATATCCATGGTAGTTTACAGATAACATATTAGGAACTCTTAAGATTTTCCAAGGTTTCTAAAATTTAATATAAATTTCCATCCTTAAATTTTTCTCTATCTCATAGTGTTGGGGACATTGAGAGGCCTCATGTCTGCGAGAGTGGAGCACCATAGTTAGTGCTACAACCAGAGATCGACTAAGGAATTCAATGACATGATTGATGCCCTCTATGTTATATTTAATATTGATATGAAATTGCTACAAATATGTGGACCACTTATGATGGCGGTCATTTTGCAGTTTTCCTTATGTCTTCATGAATTGAAAAGGCCTACGATTAGTGTGGATGACTATCTCCTTCCCAAGATTGTAATGATTCCATTAGTGGAAGGTACGGGGGCTTCACTAGGGGAGAAATACCATACCACGTTGTTGCCATTATGACAAATTTGTTGTCCTGGATGGAAACCTACTTAATAAACATTTCAACGTGATGGTAGTAGAATGAGTATTCTGACCAGTACATACGTGACATAAATATTGGACAAAGGACTATCAGTTCAAATACAGAGGAATGATAAAGATGAAGTTTGAAGAAGTATATGTGGGTTCTGTGAAGAAAAAATGCATACACACGTGGGTATGAAGAAGAAAATGCGCATACAGTTTCTACACCACTGTATTCCAAATACCAAGGGTCTCTACCATGGTATTGACCCATAGTATTGATCCCAACAACAAATATTTGATCCCGTCAAAGAATACCATCGACATTAATGTGATTTTGACCTATGGTATTGGCTAAGGACTAAGCTATATAAGGAGATGAAGATCTTTGGGTGTGCAAGTGATGAATATTTGATGAATAGCTAGATCTAAAGCAAGTGTGCATGTAATGGGCTATTAATGAATTGGATCTGAAACTACATTTGCACTTGGGAATTTGATGATGGATCAAATCCAATAGATCTGAAATGACTATATTAATAATGGATTGAATTTATCTATAATATTTATGTCAGATACATGTATTGTTATGTATGTCGAGAGATGGGTTTGTTTTGAAGGTTTGATGTGCAGAGAAGCTATAAGTCAATAGTTGTGTATCTATATGCAGGTTTGATAACTTGAAAGGCACGTACATATGCGGGTTTAATACTTTTGAGTTTCATATCGATTATGCACTTTGGATAGATCTGTACCCAGGTTTGATTCCTGAAAAACATGTATACATGCAGAAGTGTTTTGTGGAAAGCATGTATATAAGCTATGGTTTTATTGAATAAGATGTTTGATTAGTCTAATCAGTATTGCTGTATTTCTATTGTATGTCAATGAAGTATTACTTGGTGATATGGGTCTAACAATGATGATTAAAATTGAATTGGTTGATTGAAGAATGATGATGCTGCTAACTATATGTGATTGAAGATATGTGATGGTTCTGTGATTATTTCAGAATGATTCAGTGGTTCAAGGTGAAACTGAGTGTTTTTTTTAGAATGATAGTGATTCAATTTCAGGGTTCAATGTTTTGAGATTTGTATTTAGGTATGCTTCAAGGAAGTCACTTATACACATGGATTTTCTAAATTAAAGTAGCGTATATATTCTGACATTTTATTAATGAGTCTTTTCAGTTGGTTCAATGAGTTGATGCAGTGTTTGGGTTCAGCATTGGTATTCTGGTTACAGTGATCTAACTGCTTTGGTTGTTTGAGAATAAATTGATTGATTTGGGTCTCAGTTGGTTCAGTGATTGGTTGATTCAGTTGGTTCAATGATTGAGTGATTTGTTGTAGTGATCAGTTTCAGTTTTGATATTTGGTATTGGGTTTAAATTATGGTAATGGGTCCAGTCTAAAAAATTTATGAAATGTGGCATCCAAATTTGATGTTTTTGTTCAGGTGGATCCAATGTGAAAATTTATGAAACGTGGTCCATAGAGGTGTTGAGGGTTGGAGCCTTCAGTAAGGGAGTTGAAGTTTCCTCCGAGTGGTAGTTGGTAAATCAAATTAGGGGGTAGGATCTCCCTTCCGGTGGGTGTTGGTAAACGATATCAAGGGGTTGGAGATCCCTTCCAGTGGGTGGTAGAGAATGAGAGACAGTTGTAACCTTTTGTAGGTGGGTGCCTACGTCACCAACACAAGATTGTAAGACGTTTTCTTTATAATAAAAGATAAAGATCAAAACAACAACATCGATGGTTTTTTCCCACATTAGGTTTCCACCTAAAAATCCTAGTGTTCATGTGCGTTGATGTGTTGCTTATGTGTGATGGTTTATTTTGTTCTTACTACACATGGTCACTGTTTAATTAATTCCTAATGAAGTACTTCTACACTAGTTCAAGTTAAACAGATGATGGATTAAATGGAAGTTATTTAATTGGATATACGCTAGTTGTCTGCATAACAGTCGCATAGAGAAATATGGATAAGAAAAGAAAAGTTTGAGTTTTAAAATAATGATTCACCCATGCCCCCCCCCCCCCCCCTCTCATTGTTTTCCCTAACAATTGGTATCAGAGCGGATCCTTCAGAAGAAGCTTGATCGCTTGAAGGAGATCCATCAAGATGATGGGGAAGAAGAAGATTACTCAAAGAAGGGATTCAGAAAATTGTGATAGTGATATATCAGATACAGTGACAGTTACAGATGTCAACAAATATTCAAGTTTGGGAGCACCCCGCTTTCTATTAATCAAGAATGAAAAAGATGGTAACAAAGAATTATTAGGTATGGGATTTTTTTTCTAACTGCGGCCCATTTCCTTGTCTATGCAATAATGATAGTGATGATGACAGTGAAACAACTGAACTTGCACTCATGGGTAAAAGTGAAAGTAAGCACTCTAAAGAGAAAACATATTCAAAAGTGATGCCTCTAGAAGCAGAAGATCAAAGCAAGTCATAAATAATGGAAAATACATATGTGCCTATGCTAAGCAAAGATAATTATCAACAATGGAAAGAAAAGATGAAGTATAATCTAAGGAACCTTGACGTTTGGTATCTAGTATGAAATGGCTACACCAAGGTTCCTCCATCAAATGAGGAAGTGCAAAAGAACAATAAGGCTTTGAGTGACATCTTTTATAGCATACCTGATTCAACATTAAATAAGATTATGCATTATACAACAACAAAGAAAGTGTGGGATAAGCTACTAGAAATCCATGAATAAATCCCAAAGGAAGATTCCTCATCAAGGGAACTACTAAGTAATCTTATCCCTAACAATGTGTCAAAAAATGAAACAACCTTTGTTATGTCAGATGGAGTTGTTAATTCAAAAGAAGACAGGTTAGAAGAAGTTTTTGATCTTAGAAAAAAACTTGATATTGCTTTGAAAAATATTGTTAATATTAAAGATAAGTTGCAAGCATATGATAACAAGGATCATATTAAATCAGTAAATGTTGCTATGGAATCTAAACAATATTGTGAAGGTCTTGGAGCTGAGATCGTCTCTCTAAGAGCAGATCTTGAAAAATGAGATAAGCATAAAGAAGAACTACTTCAAGCATTTGAAGAACAAGAAAATGGGTTGAAAGATGAGGTTCTCAAATTAAAGGAGCAAGTAGAAGAAGGAAGAAGGGTTGAAGAAGGTATGAAGAAGTAATATCTAGAAAAGGAAAAACAATATCAAAGAATGGAGGCTGAGATAAACATTTTAAAAGGTAAATTAGAAGAAAAAGATAAACATTTGAGATTTCAAGATAGTACTATGGTTTTGTATAATATTCTTACTAGTCAAAGGTTTCTCACCATCAAATATTGTCTTTGTTTTCATGAAATTGTTGAAGGAGAATCTAGTTCACAAGCTAAGGCAAGGAATTTAAAGGGTAACAATGCAAAAATTGAGATGCTCAATAAAGAGATAAGAAGTCAACCTAATCAACAACCATGGAAAGTGGATCCTCAAAGAATATCATTTACTCCTAACTATAGAAATGTTAATCGATTTTCTCCTTTGAGTAGTAATGTTGAATGTTTTATGTGTCATAATTATGAACATGTTGCAGCTAGTTGTAGAAGTAGATTATTTCAATCACAAGAAAATAACCGCTTCACAGAAAGATCATCAGCGTCCAGGTACTCAGGCTTCTTTAAGGAATATTGTTTTGCTTGCAATATATTTGGTCACAAAGTTATTGATTGCAATAAAAGGAATATGAAATAGAAATATCATGATTCCTCTGCTCATATAAGATGTTATTCTTGTAACAAGTTTTAGCATGTAGTAAAAGAATGCAGGAACAAATCTATGGATCGCCTCAAACAACATGGAAAGCAACCAGATAAGAATATTGATGTCAGAAGAATTGAAAACGATGGATCCACCAACATTTCTCATAATAAGCAGAAAGAAGAAGAACATATAAGGTGTGGTCTTGGTCTCTGCTCATTTGAAGAAGAAGATGAATGGTACATAGATAGCGGATGCTCTCATCACATGACTGGAGATAAGAGTAATATGGAGTCTCTCAAGAAAAACCAATATGGTAAGGTTATTCTTGGAAATAATGCTCTAGCAAAAGTTATGGGAAAGGGTAGATCCAAAATTAATAAACATAGAGGAGAAATTGATACTTTATTAGTTCAAGGGCTAAAGCATAATATTCTAAGTGCAGGTCAAATAAATGATAAAGGAAATATAATTGTGTTTACATCAACCAAGTGAATGGTTATGGATGAAGAAACTGGAAAAGTCATAACAAGAGGATATAGAAACCCAGACAAATTATATGTGCTTGAAGAATTGAATTCTCGCAGATATGAGGAGGATTCAGACTCAGAGTAAAAGAAGATGGTTCCCATTGTAGTCCATTATTCTTAAAAGAATACTTCTAACAGTGACTACAAAATTGATGTGAGGTACATGACCTCATAAGAGCAAAACATCATTATCAGGTCCTCAAGATTAGTGATATATAATTTTAGGGGGAGCAATACATGCTTTGTCTTGATGACAAATCCCATGGTTGTTTTGATATTCATGTTGCTTATATTACTGATAGTGCATCTGGTGTACTAACGGTGAACAAGTACATATAATACTGGATCAGGGGGGACATTAGGTGATTTTTGAGGTCTAAAATAGTGGAAATAATAAAATAAGATTAGATTACATCATCAAATTTTAGAGGGAAAAAAAAAAAAAAAAACTATTTTTTCAACTCGTATTTTCAACTTATCTCCCTATGGGTTTACTTGAATTTTGAGTGGAAATACTCGTTGGATGCAAAATTTGATTCCTCATCCAAGGAGTACCCATGTTGCATATTTTTTATGGACCCTACTACACAAGAAATGAGAAATACATGAAAAAGGTTATTGCAATCATGTTTTTTCATGTATTTCTCATTTTTCGTATAGCAGGGTCGTCAAAAGTATGTAACATGGGTACTCCTTTGATGAGGAGTTAAATTTTGCATGCAATAAGTACTCCCATTCAAAATTTGAGTAAAACCTTAGGGAGATAAGTTGAAAATATGAGTTGAAAAAGTAGTTTTATTATTTTATTGTTTTTTAATCTTTTTACTTTTTTACTCCAAAAATGGTGAAACATCCCCCATGGTTGACATCATAATCTTAAATCCTATTGGTTCTTATAAAGTTTATTTTGGTTGTACATTTTTCTTAGGAGGCCCATTTTAGACCTCAAAATTCCCCTAATTGTTGAAGTTGTGAAGTTTCAGTATTTTACTTTCTGTATGCGGATCATATGAAGACAAGTCACGTATATACGTGAATTATGATCTGAAAAATCACGTATGTTTTGCTATGATGAAGAAACCATGGGGAAGACTCAGGAAAAGGCTCTGATGTGCTTCAAACAATTATTATTTGGCTTTCTTGTTCAATGATTGATGGTTACAGTCTGTTGATGCTATTTAGAAGTGGTTTTGGCTTTTATAAGTTGTTGATGCCTTGATGGATAACCGATCAATGAAGATACTTTGTTGTACTTACTGATATATGAGATTATATGATCAGACCTAACAGTGAACAGTTGGCATAGGTTTAGGGAGAGAATTTTCTATGCTTCTAATAATGCATTGTTGGCATTATGTTTTCTTTAGAATTCCTTGGTACTTAATGATGCTTATCAATGGTGATGTTTCTTATGTTACTAAATTTATTGAATGATGGTGCAGAAGTTGCTAATTATGGTTGATTCCTATCAGATGTGGGATGATAGAAAACTCTCTAGTGATGATACATGTATGATATGTTAGGGATTGTTGTGGCAAGAACATGTAGACCTTGCTAAGATTATTTGATGATGATGTTGTTGTCATAGATGATGCCTATGGTGCTTACATGAGCTACATGTACATATTTGTTCGATGATACTTGATAGTTGATCTCTACGGAAAAATCTTATGATGTTGATGTTTCATACTTCATCACAAGTTGATGATATTGAAGCTAAATTGTCTAATATTAAATATTGATGATGAGTGAAGATCCTACATAGTATATGATGGTTTCTAAAGACTATTTTGGTCTTGTTACCTCACTATAGAGGTCTTTGGCCTTGGTTATAAATGTCATATATTTCTCTTGATGTAAAGGTCATGTAAAGACCTATGATGTAATAATTGTAATATTCAGTCATGTTTGAACTATTGGGGTCAAATCAATTATGAATGTAATCCCATTTTGGTTGGTTGATGTAATAATGAAGTCACATATGTAACCCCATTGTGATTGGGTAATTGATGTAGGTTTTTGTCCTTGATGATAGGAAAAGTCATATTCAGTTGAGTCATAGATTCATGTAGTTCATTATAAATCTTTCAGAAAATGTAGCATGTGCTCAGGGGGAGCATGGTCAGTATATAGTGAAGATTAATAGTTCACATGTCTCTACAAGGAAGAGAAGCCTTCATTCATCATTGTTTAGCCTTTTTCCCTTGATGTCAAAGGGGGAGAGAAGCTTTCTATTTGGATAATGTTTGGTATATCTAAATATGTTTTTGTAGGTACCTATAGGTGGTGATGGCCAAACACGAAAGTGGTTGCCAGCAAGTCCAAAGGGGGAGATTGTTGGAATTATGATAAATGTGTTTTCCTTGATGGTAACCTACTTAATAAACATGTCAACATGATGGTAGTAGGCTAAGTATTCAGGCCAGTACATATGTGACAGAAATATTAGACAAAGGAATATCAGTTCAGAGACAAAAAAATGATAAAGATGAAGTTTTAAGAAGTATACGCAGGTTCTCTCAAGAAAATTTGTGTACACAAGAAAGTATGAAGAAGAAAAGGCATGTAAAGTTTCTACACCACGATATTCCAAATACCAAGGGTCTTTACCATGGTATTGACCCATAGTATTGAGCCTAGCAACGAATATTTGATCCTGTTAAAGAATACCATCAACATTAATGTGCTTTTGACCTGTGGTATTGGCTAGGGTCTAAGATATATAAGGAGATGAAGATCAAAGTGTTTGGGTGTGCAAATGATCAATGTTTGATGAATATTTAGATCTAAAGAGGGTGTGCATGTAATGGGCTATTAATGAATTGTTTAATCTGAAACTACGTACGCAGAAAGGAATTTGATGATGGATAAGATCCAATATATCTGAAATGAGTATATTGATAATGGATTGATTTGATCTGTAATATTTATGTTTGATGCACGGTTTTTTATGTATGCCAAGATATGGTTTTTTTTTCTGAAGGTCTGATATGAAAATAAGCTATAAGTCAATAGTTTCATATTTATACGTGGGCTTGATAACCTGAAAGGTGCGTACATACGCGGGCTTAATTTTGGTAAGTCGTGTATGATTCTGCACTAAGGGAAGATCTATACGTGGGTTTGATTCTTGAAAAATGTGTATACAAGCGGAAGTGTTTTGTGGAAAGCGTGTATATAAGCTAGGGTTTTGTTGAGTAAGATGTATGATCAATCTAATTAATCTTGTTGTACTTTTTTTGTTAGTCAATGAAGTCTTACTTGATGATCTGGGTCTAATAGTGATGATTAAAGTTGAATTGATTATTAAAGAATGATGATGCTGCTAGTTTTATGTGATGGTTTTGTTATTATTTCATAATGATTCAGTGGTTTAGGGTGTAACTCAATGTTTCTTTCAGAATGACAGTGATTTAGTTTCAAGGTTCAATGTTTTGAGATCTGTATGCAGGTATGCTTCAAGGAAGTTGCGTATACACGTGGATTTGCTAAAGTAAAGTAGAATATATATTCTGAAATTTTATTGATCAGGGTTTTCAGTTGGTTCAATGATTTGATGCAGTGTTTGGGTTCAATATTGGTATTTTGGTTACAATGATCTAACTGCTTTGGTTGTTTGAGAATAAGTTGATTGATTTGGGTCTCAGTTGGTTCAGTGATTGGTTGATTTAGTTGGTTCAATGATTGAGTGATTTGTTGCAGTGATCAATTTCAGTTTTGATATTTGGTATTAGGCTTAAATGATGGTAGTGGGTCTAGTATGAAAAATTATTAAATTTCGCCTACATATTTGATGTTTTGGCTCAGGTGGATCCAGTGTGAAAAATTATGAAATGTGGTCCACACAAATGTTGAGGGTTGGATCCTTCAGTAAGGGAGTCGAAGCTTCCTTCTAGTGGTAGCTAGTAAATTAGATCAGGGGGTAGGAGCTCCCTTCCAGTGGGTGTCGGTAAACGAGATCAGGGGGTTGGAGCTCCCTTCCAGTGGGTGCTGGAGAACGAGAGAAGGTTGGAGCTCCCTTCTAGTGGGTGTTGGAGAACGAGAGAAGGTTGTAGCCTTCTGTAGGTGGGTGCCTGCATGCTGGTATGAGTCTTCCCTAGTACAATATTGTAATATGTTTTATTTATAATAAATAATAGAGACAGAGACTGCAACAGTGGTGGTTTTTTCCCACATTGGGTTTTCACCTAAAAATCCCCATGTTCTTGTGTGTTGATGTGTTGCTTATGTGTGATGGTTTATTCCATTCTTGCTGCACATGGTTACTATTTAATTAATTCCTAATGAAGTATCAATACATTGGTTCAAGTTAAATAAATGATGGATTAACTAAAAAGTTAGTTAACTAGATCTACATTAGTTGTTTGCATAACAATCATATACATACGTAGGTTTTCTTCATTATAGGGGCGTATAGAAATGTGGATAAGAAAAGAAAATTTTAAGTGAGTTTTAAAATATTGATTCACCCCCCTCCCCCCTTAGTATTTTTCCCAAGACACGTGGGTTCATATTGGGGGATATTTATTTAAGAAAAAATGACATATTATATTGGGGAATATATAGAGGGTAAAGGGTTTTTATATTGGCAGGTATAAAAAATGGATATCTACAATATCTAATGAAAGTAGGGTTTTTTTAATTGGGAAGGTATATTGGGTTCGTATTGGTAGGGGATTAAATAATGTGACTTTTAGAGGTATTTTCCAATATGTAGTCAAATTAGGGGTATTGTTTAGTATGCCATGAACGCACGTGATATGCCAGAGGTTCATTGAGTGAAGCCCCCTTGGTGGAAGGATTTTACAATGGGATTAATTTCTTTGTCATAGTTGGTGTACTTACAAATGAAATATGAGTGTATCTCACTATGATTGGCTACTAGATGATCATGTTCAGCGAGAACAACATCCACACCATAGTCTAGAACATCTATCCAAATCTTAAAAGGTTGTTGCAGATCAGTTAAGGAGAGCACTAGGGCTAAGCAAGGAAATGTTTTAGATAATAAAAAAATTCTATTATGACTTTCCCCTTACTAATTTTGAATTTTCACCACCCTTGGTCACCTGGCTAAAAACCCATGCAATATAAGAGAATACCAACATGAACCAAGGATATAAGTTGGCAAGGCCTAAGAAACTCCAAAGCTCAGTTAGTGTGGTAAGGGTTGGCTAGCCACAAATGACTTGGATCTTCACTAGATGCACATGCACACATGATCATCAATAATCTAGCCTAGGTATTTTACCTTGTTCATGTCGAAGGATCATTTTTCCAAATTAGTAGATAGATTGAGCTACTATAGATTTTGAAATACCTATTAAATATGTTGAAAGTGTTGTAGCCAACTCTTTATGAAGATGATAATATCATCCAAATATACCACAAAAAAAATAATTTGTGAAAGGCTAGAAGATGTCATATATCATCCTCATGAAAGTTGTTAGAGAATTAATGAAACCAAATGGCATGACCAACCATTCCAAAAGACCTTCTTTGGACATGAAGGTACTCCTCCATACATCAACTAGTTCTATTAGGACTTAGTGTAATCCAAAATTCAAATCAATATTACTAAAGTACTTGTACCCCTTGAGTTGGTTAAGTGGACCATCAATTTGGGGAATTGTGTACTTGTTCGTGAATATGTTTTTTTTCAAGGCCCTACAATTAATTCATATTCGCTAGGTCCTATCCTTCTTTTGAACAAGTACAATTGGGATTCCGCAAGGTGAGGATCTCATTCATATGTGTCAATTTTGGAGTAGTTCTTAGGTTTGGCACTTGATTTTCTCATTTTCCATAAGAGAGCAATGATATATTGGCCCATTAGGTAGAGGTGTGTTGGGGGTTAAATCAATTGAATGATTGATATGACAGTGCATAGGTATCTTTGTGGGTTAGGAGAGGATATCATTGTATTCTTCCATGACCTAGTCCACTTGATTCTATTTTGTGGAGAGGCCTTGTGTGGATTCCATGGATGTTTTTGTGATCTTCTTCTCACTCTGAGAGTGAATCAAGAATAAGAAGAATTTCCCAGTATAGGATATGAACTTGTTACATTTCTTAGAGGAGATGAAAGAAGGTAGATGGAGATGCATCTAGTATCCTTTATAGTTGTATTTCCAAAGTAATATAACACTGTGAGTTCTATACTCAATATACATCATGATGCTTCCATAAGTATGGTTGGCCTAAAATACCATCACAAACTTCAAGGGGGGGAATCACACAATACCTCATTCATGAAGGGTTTTATGTTGTAAGGAAGGTGACATTATTGGTTGGCATGGAGATCTTGCTCTTGTTATAGCCACCCGATAGTGTATGGTTGTGGGTGTGTTGTTGTTAGTAGGTCCAACCGCTTGATGACCTCTACTGATATGAGGTTCTTTTGACTTACGTTATTGATAATGAAATTCAATGGAGTACACTTCACCTGCATCAACAAGCGAAAAAGGTGCCCACCTTCCTCTGGTTCTTTAGGCTCACTTTGTTAGACCTTGTTGGTAGCAATGGTGACACTGGGTTTCACATGATCTGCTTTCCCTTGCCTAGGTTTGATTTATATTTGACCCTACATATGACTCTAAGGCTTTTTTCTCAGCCACCAATTATTTCCTTGAGTGACATTGATCGGTGTTAAGCCAAGGGATATTACAAAACACACGCCATTTTCTCATGTCATTCATCATCTTCCCATTACCCCTCTTTGTTTTTGGATTAGATGTTTGTCCTGGTGTGGTCCCATCCTAATTCTATCCTTTGTTCTAAAATTTAGGGTTTCCTTTGCCTTGCTTCTACTATGATAACTTTACGATCCAAACTCTCACTTCTTCTATTTAATTTTTTGTTTGAATTTGTTAGTGTATTATTATGTGGCACCTAGTGAGGAGTTGTCCAAAAAATCCATATATGTCTAGATGTATTTATGTAGATTGTTGATCTATTTGAGCACAGAATTTTTCTTGGAGTCTTTGATACCCAACTTGATGTGCAAGATATGGAATATTCTGTGAACCCTATCACTATTTGGTTCCTCTCCTACCAATGTGTGGTCCATCTCATGTACTAGTCATCATAGTTTATAACATGGTAATATTGTTCCTTAATATCTTCCCTAAAAGAGCCGCAAGTGGGTACAACCACAAACATTATGGCTTCCTCTCTATCCCTTTGCTCACAATAAATCTCACAAAAATCCTTCACATGGGGAATAACCTTCAAGAATGCAAAGGTAATATTTTCTCTTTCGAAAAAAATTTGGACAAAGAATTACCCTTCTAGCAAATTTAGCCATTTTTCTATAGCATCTACATCTATCTAGTCTTTATATATTGAAATATCAAAATTTACTTCTACTTTGAAGGGTCAGGCACCTCCAAAGTGGTCACTTGATGAATGCATCAGTTATTGGTAGTAGTCAAAGGATATGGTACAAATTATCCATCAACTTGTTCCCTTGTCACGTGATGGATTCCTCAAGCAATAATTTAATAGGATCACCTTCTCCCTCATCCTTTGCAATATTCTTGGTGCTTTTGTTATGCACTATGATATCTTCAAGCTGCTACAATCCTCTTTTCAGTCAACTTCATCCACCTAAATGATGAAATTCCCATGCTTTCCTGTTAACATGGCATACAATCTCTCATGAGATTCATCGTAAAAAAATTGTAAAAAATTAAAATTATACCCCTTATCTTACTCTTTGAATGGGTGCTCAGTCATTTATACACATGTGTTTAACAAAGCTCATTTATTAGGTGTTCTCAGTAGCTCCTTTCTATTACACCATAGTGGCCACAAATCAGTCATTAACAAGCCCATTTATCAAGTGTTCTCAACAATTCCTTGTTGTTACACCACAATGGCTACAAATTAGTGCAAAGGTTCATGCAAAGCATATAAAGAGTCCCAATTTAGCCTTAGAGAGAGGCATAGAGTTAATAGTGAGGAGGTTTTATTAGTTGCATTACTCTCGAACGAATAAGAGTGCACTCTCCAACAACTTCTCAGTGGATCTTACACCTATGTTCTTAGTCCAAATGTATGAAACTACCACCAAGTGTTATCATTCAACTAGCCTCAGGTGCCTCAACCTCCCAAAATTTGTCAAACAACATAGTCTCCAGTGGTTTTATCAGCCCTGTAAGGCGCAACTACTACTCAGTGATTATCATCCAACAAGCCTTTTGGCTTCACAGTTGTGCTATTAATAGAGTTATGCTCTATGATTATCAACCAACAAGCCTCATGGGTTTCTCAACAATGTTGTCATCAAAGCTTCTCTACTCCACCAAACTCTCTTATGGCATCAACATGGTGCTTAGTGGAGTACATACCCAATCCTATAATCAAGGAGGCCAATTATTAGTTCATATACCATCAGCGCTTCCTTGTCATCCACATGAAACACAATAACCAATCAAACGGGAACTTGATTGAATTCTCACTTTTTTAACTGTAGCAAAAAAATCATCTGATTTTGAAAAGTGTTTATTCAAAATTGACCTTTTTTTTTAGCATATTTTTTACACTTTAAATTTTCTTATGTATTAAGTATGCACATTTTTTTTAAATGTTAGTGATTTTCATGTCAATTTTGAAAAGTGTTGATGCAACATCAACCCCTTTTTTCGCTCATTTTTGACACTTTAAATTTTTTTATATATTAAGTATGGATAAATTTTTTAGGATGTTGGTGATTTTCATGAGAATTTTGAAAAGCATTCATGCAACATCAATTTTTTTAATTTTTTTAGGCATATTTTTTATACATTAAATTTTCTTATGTCCTAAGTATGCACACATTTTTAAAATGTCGATTATTTAACCATTTTTCAAGTTGTCTTATTCATCTTCTTATTTTTCATCCTAAGACATTTGCTTTTCAAGGATTTTCCAAACTTGGGTATTTTGTTTTTCTTTGCAATTTTTTTTAATAATGAAATTTTTAAATTTTCTTACAAGGTTTAAAAATAATAATAAAATTAATATTTTGACATTAGGATATTTTGTATATTTATATATCACTAATTAATACTTCAATACACATAATACTTTTAAACACTCACCAAAAAATACACATTTTGCATATAGATATAATTAATAAATATGTATTTCGGGACCTTTTAGCTAAAATGATATGTTAAATAAGAAATTTTATTAAAAAAACTTTATGAAAATTTTATGAATTTTATATCCAAAGATGATATTCAAAATATTTTTCCAAAAAAAAATGATTCACTTAAAATTTAAGTAAAAAAAAAAAAAAAAGTAAAACATACAAAATTAAAAAAAAAAAAACAAAACAAAAACATTAAAAAATTAAAAACTAAAAAGACATTAAAAATGAATTAAAAAATAGTATTAAAATAAAATAAAAAAGCATCAAAAAAAATAAAATGAGAAAAGATTTTTTTTAAAAAGCATTAAAAAGAATTTAAAAAGACCATTAAAAAACATTAAAGTAAAAAAATAAAAAATAAAAACCTTTCCCACGAGTCGTGGCCGAAAGGCCTATCACATGGCCACTAGATTTTACCCTCTACCAGCCAGGGGCCAAAAGGTCTTTGCAGGGCCAGCAAAGTGTTGTTCAAGGCCACTTTGTTGGCCGCACGACGACCTTTTGGCCCCCAATTGGTGAAAGGCCAATTCCCATGATCGTCCCTTTATTACCTGGGGGATGGAAAATCATTGCACGAATAGCTAAGGTCGGAACATTTTATTTTTTAATTGTTTCTAATAATTTATTTAATATCTAAATTCAGGCTTTTGTGATCCATGTTATCAATGTTCAGATATCTTCGATAAAAATCACATAAAGAAACTATAAGTCGACGCATTTCAAACCATCTAGTGTGGTTCATCTTCAGGACAAGATGAATAACCATATCATGGCATTAAATTAAATAGATGAAGCGAGTTGTTTTCTAGCCGTTAGAATATAACAACTAGTTTTGACTAAAGAATTATCATTAATTAATAAACAATTTCTTTTTATTTTTAACTAAAATAAAACAATAGATGGAAATTATATGTAAATAAAGAATTAAATTAATTTTATTATTATCAATTTTTTAATCAAAACAAAGGTCATTAATAATAAGGTCAAACTTAATTATTCTAAACAATAAAACTGAAAAATAAAAATAAGAAAATGGAAAAAATAAAATAAAATAAGTAAATAAATAAACAAAATAAAAATAATAAGGTCAAATTTAACTATTCTAAAAAATAAAACTAAAAATAGTAATAAATAAATGAAATAAATAAAATATAAATCAAAATAATGAATTGACTCAATTTTATTATTTAAATCCAAAATAAAATAATATAGTAAAAAAAATGAATAGTAAATAAGAAAGAAATAAAGGAATCTGATTAAATTAAATAAATATTATAAAAAGTTAGGAATACAAGGTAGGGATCCAACTCCTACTGATACTCCAACCATCATTTCTATTCATATTGATAACCCTCCTTTCAAATTCCAAGGCCTCCCTAAACTTACAGTGATGAAAACGATCAATCATTGCAATGACCCTTGCCTCTTCAATGCATATGTGATGGTTTGTCTTTTCTATATGTTCTTCTAAAGAGGAGGAGTGGGAACTTCCATGTTTGATTTCAGCTACATGCTCAAGACTCCTTTGATTAATTGGCCAACCAGTTTCACCAATGTACGAAGTCCCACAAGAGCAAGGGATGACATAAACACCTTTCCCATATTTAGGGTTCACATGCTCCTTCAATGATCATAGGGAGCTTCATTTAGTGTTTAGGGGCCTAAATGTCTAAGTAACCTTATGCTTCTTCATGATTTTAGAAATCTTGTTTGTGGCCCCTTGGATAAATGGAAGATGCACCCCTGAAAACCTATCTTTAAGATGTTTTTTAATCCTAGGACCTTTTTCAGCCTTAAGGGAGGCTCTAAGAAATTAGCGCTTACTATAACTATTCTTATTAAAAACACTAAGGAGATGGGTTTTTCATTATTGAGGTGGTTTTAATTAGAAACTCCTAATTCCCGAGTGGCTAAGGTGTTGATAACACCTAGCTTTTGAGTGGGGAAATTATGCGAATTCGCATGAAGATATTGTTCGGTGTGAGTTTTCTTCCGAAAAACCTGGTGGGAGAAAGAATCATCATCTCTCTTTGAAATAATAACGTTGAGGAAAGGGAGGTTTCCATCGATTTCACATTCCATAGTAAACTTTATGGAACTAGATTGATTGTTAAGATGTTGGAAAAAGAGCTCCAACTTTTCCCGACCATGAGACCAGATGATGCAAGTATCATCCACAAACCTTTTCCAAATCTTAGGCTAGAATAGAGCTAAGGACAAGACCTTATATTTAAAGTCCCATAAACATATTAGCCACTACTGGGAAGGGGGGAACCCATGGAGACTCCACAAGTTTGTTCATAAAATTCACCTTCAAAACTGAAGAAAGTAGAAGTAAGATAGATTTCAACCAAATAAGTTGTATCTGGGTCCATAATGCACTTGATGACTTCAATGGCCTCGTTAATGGGGATATTAGTGTACAAGGAGACCACATCAAAACTCACCAAATTATCCCCAAGATCCAGCTTTATACCCTTTAATTCGTTGACAAACGAAGATGAATCTTTGACAAAGGATTCAATCTAGCCAACAAGAGGTTTTAGCTTATTGGCTAAAAACTTAGCAAGAAGATAGGTCAGCCCTCCAATGGTGTTGACAATGGGATGCAGGGGAGCCCCTTCCTTATGGATCTTTGGAAGACCATAAATCCTAAGAGTGAGAGGGCTACTATTAATCAACTTCTTGCTAAGGGAGCTAACAATGTTACTAGATTTTATGGCTAGAGCAACTAGTTTATAAATCTTATTTAAGGGATTCTCATTAAGTTTCCTATACCTCTCGTTATTACAAAGATGATCTAACATTTTTGTCTGGTAATATTCCTTATCTGAGATAACAGTATCACCCCCTTTGTCAACTTTAAGAACAATGATATCCTTGTTATTATTCAAAGCCTTGAGAACCTTAAACTTAGGTTTACTAACATTGTTCTTAGGGGGCTTAGCCTTTATTAGGAGTGGCTAAGTTTTTGAGAACACCTAGCTTTTGAGCAGGGAAGTGATTCGAATTCTCATGAAGATATTGTTCAGTGTGAGTTTTCTTCCGAAAAACCTGGTGGGAGAAAGAACCATCATCTCTCTTTGAAATAAGAACATTGAGGAAAGGGAGGCTACCATCGATTTCACATTCCATAGTAAACTTTATGGAACTAGATTGATTGTTAAGATGTTGGAAAAAGAGCTCCAACTTTTCCCGACCATGAGACTAGATGACGCAAGTGTCATCCACAAACCTTTTCCAAAGCTTAGGTTGGAATAGAGTTGAGGACAAGGCCTTAGATTCAAATTCCTCCATAAACAGATTAGCCACTACTAGGGAAAGGGGGGAACCCATGGCAACTCCACAAGTTTGTTCATAAAATTCACCTTCAAAACTGAAGAAAGTAGAAGTAAGACAAATTTCAACCAAATAAGTTGTATCTAGGTTTGTAATGCGCTTGATGACTTCAATGGCCTCATTAATGGGGATATTAGTGTATAAGGAGACCACATCAAAACTCACCAAATTATCACCAAGATCCAACCTTATACCCTTTAATTTGTTGACAAATGAAGACGAATATTTGACAAAGGATTCAGTCCGGCCAACAAGAGGTTTTAGCTTATTGGCTAAAAAATTAGCAAGAAGATAGGTCGGCCCTCCAATGGTGTTGACAATGGGACGCAGGGGAGCCCCTTCCTTATGGATCTTTGGAAGACCATAAATCCTAGGAGTGAGAGGGCTACTCTCAATCAGCTTCTGGCTAAGGGAGCTAATAGTGCTACTATATTTTATGGCTAGAGAAACTGTTTTAGAAATCTTCTTTAAGGAATTCTTATTAATTTTTCTATAGCTCCCACTATTACAAAGATGATCTAACATTTTTCTCTGGTAATCTTTCTTATCTAAGATAAAAAACACCCCCTTTTTCAGCTTTAAGAACAACGATGTCCTTGTTATTATTCAAAGCCTTGAGAGCCTCAAACTCAAGTTTGCTAAGGTTGTTCTTATGGGGCTTAGCCTTTCTCAGGAAAACTGCACAATCTTGTTTAATGCTATCCTTAGTAGAGTCTTGTAAGTCCCTTATCCCGAATTCAATGTCACAAATAATCTCTTCCACAGGGATTTTTCTAGGAGCAAGGGAAAAATTTAAACCTTTCTCTAAAAGACTATAAACAAGAGGATCAAAAGAAAAATGGGAAAGATTAACAACTCTATTATTAAAAGGGGTGAAATAAATTATATTTTTATTATTAATATTGTTGTTAGAATCAATAGAAAATATATTATTATTATTATTATTATTATTAGCATTATTAGCATTACAATTGTTACTATTATTACTAATAATATAAGAGAGATTATTATTATTATTATTATCATCGTTCTTATTTTTATTATGGTTAATGTTATTAATACTAATTTCTCTGGAACGAGTGGAATGAGAACAATCCGCAACGTTGGAGAACTCTAGATGCTTTGGATGAATGGATAAGATAGGAGGAACAAGAAGCAGAATATCATAATGAAGGGAGCTATTGCACTTATCCCTTGAAGCAACTTTGGAATCGATTAAGTGATTCAACTCACAGAGAAACCCTGAAACCCTGTTATCATTGCACTGGGAAGGTTTGGCTCCAAATTCTGGAAGAACAACGTTGTTGACCCAAGAACGCAATGTAGAGACTTGATTTCTATTAATCCTGCTAACGAAAGAATAACCAGAAAAATAGGAAAAACTTTTATGGGAAGAGGATTTCTCCAAGAGTTTGAGAAATTTCTTGGAATGTTTTTCCTTCCATATTTCTTCCATGCATAGAGATTTTAATGCCAAAAAATCCTCAATATTTGTCCAAAGCATTGCGGAAATCACAAGAGAGAGCTCCAAATGTAACGAAAATAATTTTCGAGAAAGAAAATCTAGGCTTTTTCTAACCCTGCAAATCTCAAAGTGAACTAGGGCTAGACTAGCATTAAGAAATACATGTTGGTTCCTGGAATTATTAAGTTGATGTTTAATCTGAGTGAATGATGCAACAATAGATGAACCTCTACATATTTTTAGGAATGCCAAATCTGACTTCATCTTAGAAACCTGCAAGCGTGCCCGTTCGAAAAGATGAACCTTAGTTGCAATGGCCCTTCCGTATAGGGTTGTAATATCTGAATTCAGGCTTCTGTGATCCATATTTTGAATGTTCATAGATATTTCGGTAAAAATCACATAAAGAAACTATAATTTTCTAGCATCTCAACAATCAATCTAGTTCCATAAAGTTTACTATAGAATGTGAAATCAATGGAAACCTCCCCTTCCTCAACGTTCTTATTTCAAAGAGAGATGATGGTTCTTTCTCCCACCAGGTTTTTCAGAAGAAAACTCACACCGAACAATATCTTCATGTGAATTCGCATCATTTCCCCACTCAAAAGCTAGGTGTTCTCAACACCTTAGCCACTTGGGCATTACGATTTTATGATGAAAACCACCTAAATGATGAAAAAACCCATCTCCTTAGTGTTTTTAATAAGAATGGTTATAGTAAGTGTTAATGTCTTAGAGCCTTCCTTAAGGCTGAAAAAGGTCCTAGGATTAAAAATGATCTTAAAGATACATTTTCATGGGTGAATCTTTTGTTTGTCCAAGGAACCGCAGACAAGATTGCTAAAATCCAGAAGAAGCATAAGGTTCCTTCGACATTTAGGCCCCAAAAAACTATCTAAAGCTCCCTAAGATCAGTGAAGGACCCTGTGAACCCTAAAGATGGGAAAGGTGTTTATGTCATCCCTTGCTCTTGTGGGACTCCGTACATTGGTGAAACTAGTCGCTCAATTAATCACAGGATTCTTGAGCACACAGCTGGCATCAAACATGGAAGGTCTTGCTCCTTCACTTTGGCAGAACATGTAGAAAAGACAAGCCATCACATATGCATTGAAGAGACAAGGGTCATTACTTGGATTGATCATTTTCATCACTATAATTTTAGGGAGACCTTGGAAATTGAAAGGGGACCTATCAATCTTAATAGAGATAATGATTAGAGTATTAGTAGGTGTTGGATCCCTACCTTTTATTCCTAAGTTTTAATAATATTTATTTGTTTTAATCAAATTCCTTTATTTCTTATTAATTTACTATTCAATTTTTTTTTACTATATATATATATATATTTTGGAATTAGATAATAAAATTAAGTTAATTCATTAATTTCATTTATATTTTATTTATTTTATTTTTTCATTTTCTTATTACTATTTTTAGTTTTATTTCTTATAATAGTTAAAGTTGACCTTATTATTTTTATTTTTTTTAATTATTTCATTTTATTTTTTTTCTTTTTCTTATTACTTTTTTTTTATTATTGTTTAGAATAATTAAGTTTGACCTTATTATCAATGACCTTCGTTTTGCTTAAAATAATAACAACAATAAAATTAATTTAATTCTTTAATACAACTAATTTCCATCTATTACTTTATTTTAATTTAAAAGATTGTTTGTTAATTAATGAAAATTCTTTAGTCAAAACTAGTTGTTATATTCTAACGGCTAGAAAACTTCTCTCTTCATCTATTTAATCTAATGTCATGATTTGGTTCTTCATCTTGTTCTCAATATGAACCACACTAGATGGTTCGAAGCGCATCGACTTATAGTTTCTTTATGTGATTTTTACCAAAAAATCTCTCAACATTCAATTTATTTAATTTTATCTTAAAAAAAAAAAAAAAAAAAAAAAAAACTTTTTTTTAATGCTTTTATTTTAGGATTTTTTTTAGAGATTTTTTTTTTTTTAAGAATAATTAAGTTTGACCTTATTATCAATGACCTTCGTTTTGCTTAAAATAATAACAATAATAAAATTAATTTAATTCTTTAATACAACTAATTTCCATCTATTACTTTATTTTAATTAAAAAGATTGTTTATTAATTAATGAAAATTCTTTAGTCAAAACTAGTTGTTATATTCTAATGGCTAGAAAACATCTCTCTTCATCTATTTAATCTAATGTGATTTGGTTCTTCATCTTGTTCTCAATATGAACAACACTAGATGATTCGAAGTGCATTGACTTACAGTTTCTTTATGTGATTTTTACACTTTCAACATTCAATTTATTTAATTTTATCTTTTAAATTATTTTTTTTTTTTAGTTTTTTTTTTAATGCTTTTATTTTAAGATTTTTTTTGAGATTTTTTTTTTTTAATTGATGTTTTTTTTATGTTGTTTATAAAAAAATATAAGGTTTTATATATATCTTTTATGTTTTTATGTTTTTAATTTTAATGTTTTTTTAGGGTTTTTTTAATAAAAATAATTAATTTTAATTTTTTCAATGTTTTTTTTAGTTTCTTTTAATGTTTTATTTTTAGTATATATTATTTAATTTTCTTAATTTGTTTATTTTTTAAATTATTTTATGTTTTTAAGAGATTTTTTTTTAATTATATTTTTATATTTTATGAATTAACTTTAGGATTTTATTTTTTTGCATTTTTTTATGTTTGACTTTTTTAGGGGTCATTTTTTTTTAATCTTTTTGGTTTTTATGTTTTGCTATATTTTTTTATTTACTTATTACATTTGAAAACTTTTTAATTTTAATTTTTTTCCTATAGTTTTAACGATTTCAATTTTTTAATTTTTGTTTTGTACTTTTCATTTTATTTACTTATTTATTTGCTTATTATTTTCCATTTTATTTATTTTTTTTGCAGAGCTCGTCGATCCTTGACTAGGAACCTGACCCCATTATGTGTCAATTTGATAGTTGATTTTAAAGATTTTGTTATAATGGATCAAGTCTGCCCCCACAATGTGTCAATTGCATTGTTAATTTTTAAGTTTTCATTGCAATGGGTCGAATTAGTCTCCACTATGTGTCAATTTGATGGTTGATTTTTGTTTTTTCATTGCAATGTATCAAATTGTCTTAGGCTAAGATTTTAAAATAGCTATACTTTTAACATTTAAGAAAAAAAATACTCTTGGGATAATGTCTCTTTCATTCAAGTGTTCATTTAAAAAAAAAAAAATTATATAATTTTTTCATAATGCCATTGCTAAAATACATTGAAAACTTAAGGTTTTTTGTAGTCATGATATTTGGTTTTATTCCATGGTTGAAAATTTGTCAAAATTTAAGGTTTTTCTGAGTCCTGATATTTTATCTTTAATGCTATGGTTGAAAATAATTATAAGAATTTTATCTTTGATGCCTTGGCTGAAAATTGTTGAAATTTTAAGGTTTTTCCGAAACGTGATATTTTATCTTTAACGCCATGCCTAAAAATAGTTGCAATTTTGAGGCTTTTCAGAGTCATGTTATTTTATCTTTAATGCCATGGCTGAAAATTGTTGGAATTTTAAGGCTTTTAATAAACATGATATTTTATCTTTAACACCATGCCTAAAAATTGTTGTAGTTTTAAGGTTTTTCGAAATCATGATATTTATCTTTAATGTCATTGCTAAAAAATGTTGAAAATGTACCCCGAAAAAAAATAGTGTTCCAACATCAACATTTTTCATTTTCGAGGTGCTTTTTGCACCAAAAAAATTAGGTTTTACTTTCATTTTTTTAAATGTTGAAAATTTACCCTTAAAAAACATCATTCCAGCATACAAACTTTTCGGTTTTGGGATTTTTTTCATGTTTTTTGGGTTTTTTTGGCTAGAGTTCTCGTTTTGAGGTCACAGTTCTCATTTGATCAGTAACTTTGTTATGATACAACATGAGCATATAAAAGTCATATTCTTATGACATTAAAATCATCAATAAGCCAGTGCTTTCCCCTATCCCATTGATTCCTCTTTCTACCGGCAATCTCATTGGACAACCTATTATGTCGTCCCATCTATCCATTTACATTTACATCAATTAAATTTTTAGACAACCATTCTTCCACAATAATGATTTTTTAGAAGACCCTATTAGACACAATGACATGTATACTAACATATCAACATGATTATGAACATACATTTGAATATGTAATTAGAGTTAAGGTCAAGAGAACCTCCTTTTGAGTGATTTTCATGGTTGCCATATCGTTGTCCACTAGCCCCATGGACCAAGCCAACCAACTTAACTATCATATTGTGTCCACTTAGTCATGGACATACATATATTAACATATGTCAATTAAAATTAGAGTTTAAAGAAATCCCTTCTTTTATGCTAGCATGCACAAAATTTCAACAACATTTACCAAGGGAATTCTTTGTCCAATTCCTTCCTCTTACTTTTTTTCCTTACTCTTATTACCAGTGTTCCAACTATTTTTTTTGTTAGCACTACTTGCACAGTCAAATTTCAGTCTTATATATTTCCTCATTTATGCATGTTGTTACATTTAGGAGTAATGTTTCAAGGGATTCCAACAATGTCCTTTTTTCGGCCCACCTACCCAATATCAGCATGTCCTCATTCATGTTATCTTTTCACTTCCCATTTGCATCCTTCCTCATTTTTTTCATGCTCTTTAATTATTCATAGGGTCTCTTTCAAGTCGCAATTTTTGTTGGTCCTTCTTAGCTCTCTTAATGGAGCCCTGTGGCTTTCCTACCATGCCTAACCAATGTTCCCAAGGACCCTAAAGGATGAAAATGAAAGGAAAAATCCAAGGAAAGAGAGGGCAACCATAAAAATAAATAAGTTCATGACAACATTCATAAAATCATGCAACAAAATAGCATGGCCATGCACAATCTAACAATAAAATGGACAATTCAAACATAAATCAATTGAGGAATACAAAATATAAAATATTCAAGAACATAACAACTCAATCCTCATGAGTTTTTTTGTTCCCAATGGTTCATGAATAAAAACTTAGGAAATTAAGAATCATTCATGCTTGTTACACCATTCCATGATACATCCTTCTTTTACTGCCATTAAGTCTTGTTATGCTACCACACACACTCAATTGTTAATGCTTTAATGGAATATAATAATTATACTAGTTTCTATCTTGCAATGTGAATCCCAACATGTTACCCTGCAATAGTACACGTCTTCATTTATTTATTAGTCACATATCTCAACTAGGAAAAAAATTTAATCATATGCATTAACTTGGTTTCGAAATTTAGAATACATATACACATACCAACATGTTTCCATCATGTCATTGTAGGTTTAGAATCCAGTATGTAATCCATATCAACATCATAATTAAAATCAATCTGCTTACTAAGGCTAACAACATCAGACAAATACACGTCTCTTTACCGATACTATCATTATAAAATTTTAAAACTTAGCCTTTAGCATTTTTTCAGTCAACCTTCATTTCCTAGGCCAACAAACATTGCCTCTTCATTTCTTCTAAGATAGATCCCTTCCAGTCTCAATGTTGAACCTGGAAGCTCTAATACCACTCTGCCACATACCCCCTAGTACAATCCCTAACCCCTAATAAGGGTAGAAGGAGGCATCTACTTTGATGACCCAACCTCTAAAGTCTAGTTATGGAAATATGGTCTAAACTTTTCAACCACTTTCAAATTCCTCAAAACTTAAGATGGATGACATCATTAGGTTCATCTCATAACATTTCAAATGATATAAAAATTTCCTCAACCAGACTTTTGGATCAAAATATATGGCCAATTAAATATTTTCTTATTAAATCTTGCCACATCATCTGACTTGCCACATGGCATCCACATGGCTACCCAAGTCAGGGCCACCTCACCACCACGTGGCATCATGACCCCAATTGTTGACCCATTCATGAACATACACATATGCAGGAAATTCCCTTTAGTGGTGGTCGAATACACACCAAGGGTTAATAGGTGCAGATAAGAGGGAAGTGAGCCCCTCTAGTGCCACATCACCCTAGGAAATATAATCCTAGTGGGTTCCTTTATAGTCCCCTATCGAAACTGCCAAGGAAGAGCTTTTGAGGTTATGTGGAATCTGCCCTGACATGCTGCTATGCCGATCCAATCATATGAGGTCTTAATGGTTGTGGAGCCTCTCCTTCACAAGTTCAGACTTTGAGTGGCCCCTTAAATACCACCTTACCCCAGGATTGGAATCCCAATGACAATTTAACAATGCCTTCGTTTGAATCCTTTGGATTCTGAGGCACCAGAGTGACCTCCTCACAATAAAGCACCAGGTGATTTCGTTTCATCAACGTCGCCTCCTTCGAAAGTCTCATGTGTCATGTGATTTAATCCCTCTTAGAATTGTAAAAAGGTTAAAAAAACTTGCCACATAGCATGCCACAAGGGCACCACGTCACCCTCCTTTCCATGTCTTGTGCCTCGTCATCTTGTGTCCCTCCACAAGTTTTATCCCTTGGATTTCACATTTTCACATTATAGGGTAATTCGAGTTCTCCCTTTGTCGCTATGTGCCAGGGCATTCAACTGGCCCCATTGTGCGAAGTCACCCCAAAAATAAAATCCCTGGAGATCACAACATGGCCTTATTCAAAAACCACCAGGGTTCAAGACTGTCAGGATGATCCAATGGCAGTTGGACTCTAATCATATCAACGTTCAATATCTCCACACACTTTCCTTTTTGGAATATGCACAAAACACCCTTGTTGGATTATAACCCCTTATAAATGAAAATCATGATTTACATTGTATCTGTGGCATATTGGCCTACTTCTCCACGTCATCCCATCAAATGAATATCGATGGGATTTTCCTAGCCTCTCATCAAAATCTCTTGGATACCAAACCTTCAGGGGGTCCTTTTAATGATGGATAAATGACTTATGATTTAAAGATCATATCCCCTTACTTGTTCACTTGGTCACAACCCCGGTTTTCATGGTTTCATTTGGTTCATGCCATTTTCCCTCTAAGTTACTAAGGTTCTAGCTTAATGCATATATGTATATGTGAACACATTTGCAATGGTTTGCACAACTCTTAGAGATATCCCTTGTGAGTTTAGCTTTACCTTGACTAAGTGTAGTTCTTTAAGGCTTATATATATAGTAGAGCTCCCATATAAGAATTGTTAGCCCTCTTGAGGTTATGAATGATCATGACCTACAACATATATACATATCTATGTATATTTATATTAAACACATACCTGACCTAGCCATAGTTCTATTTATATGCATATAGATGAGCTATCTCTTATGCGCTTATCAGTTCTAAAACTAGGGCCAACTAGTTAATTCATTTATAGTCCAAACCTTATTTTAATTAACAGAGATATTCCCATCTTTCCATACACAGACTTTTAATCCAAATTTTGAGCCCATAACGAACATAGGAACAAGTTTACCCCTATAAATATATTCAAAACACCTGCAATACATTTTTCACTCTAGATTCACATCCCTGGTCATTAATGTAACCAATTAATAGCATTGTTCCAACATATACTATCAACACATGAAACACGAGTAAACAGAGTTACAACAGTCCTCCAGGAATGAACTATCCCTCATCCATAGCACATAACTTAGCATTATACAGGAATTCACATTCCTCATTATATCACAAGCATTAAAACATCACAGTGAACCAATATCATCATAGGCATTAAAACCAACACATTAAACATATGTGTAACATTAAAAGTGCAAGAGCTTGGGTATACTTATCTTATTAAAATGTGCTCAACAATTGAGATTGGGACTTCAACTCTCCACCCAACCACAAATAAGTTGTAGCCAAGTCTTTCTTGTAGTTGTCACCCCCGAACCATATTCCATAGCTTAAGGTGGAGTGATTCTAGAGGAGTTTTAAACTAATATTATCAGCTGAAACAAGGTGACTTGAGGTCGTCTCACCTCCACCTACCAGCTATCATAAATCAAGTAAATACAGTGAACCACTTCACAAGCATACAACCATCATCCACTTAGGGGATTAAACCAATATCATTAGCAAAAAACAGGGTGTCTCAAGGCCTCACTTCCTTCACCCACCAACCATCAACAATTGCACACAAGGCAGAGATCACATTAGTTTTTGTAGAGCGACTTGTAAATCAACATCCCAAATTCTTTGGTGATTTGGACATAAAGAGTCTCAATTCAAATGTGGAGAGAAAGATAAAATTAGTGATAAGGAGTTTTTATCAGTTGAGTTACCTTTGAAGGAATAAGAGTGTAATCTACAACAACTACTTGGAACTTCCAAGTATGTTCTCAAGGAAATCCCATGGAACTAAGATCAGGTGTTATTAGCCCACTATCCCTGTGTGCCTCCACTTCTCAAAAGTTATCAACAAGCACGGTCTCTATTATATTTATCAATCCTTTAAGGAACAACCATTTCTCAATGATTATCAACAAGTAAGCCCTTTGGGTTCTTCAGCCAAACTGTCACCTGAGATTCATTCTTATTGAATTCTCTCAGTCATGATATCTTCTCCTCCCCTCTTAGCAAATCAACTTGCTCATCAAGAGCCTCTCGGCCTCCTCTTTTACGTGTTCCCTTCTTTATGCATGTGTGTAGGATTCATGTATGGTTTCACAAACCTTCTCATCCTCATTTCTATATTTATCATGATACTTTCGGCCTCCTTTCTCTATTCAACAAGAGCCTCTTGGCCTCCTTTCTCTTTTTAGTAGGAGCCTTTCGGCCTACCTATGTTTTTTTTTTTTCCACAGGAGCCTCCTAACCTCCCCTTCCCCTAGTTATGGTAACTTCTTGTCTCCCCTCATCCTCTAACTACATGAAGGAGTATCCCTCCCCTTTTTGGCCATGATGGTTTTTTCCTTTTCCCAATGATCTACACAGACAAACCATCCTTATCAACGCATCCCATACTCACTCATTTAATTTTGTCTTTTCTTTGCCTGTAATTGTTTCCCAAAGATTACATGGCAATGTCCTTGTTTTGCAGTTGAATTAATCCATAGTCTGCTCATTAAAATCCACTCAGGAAGCCCATGATTGATATTTAAAACACCCCACTTCCTCAAGCAATCTCCCTCCTCAAGAAATGGAATTGAGATCCCTCTCTGAGCCATTTTAATTTGTAATTACATAATTACAAAGAAAAGTTTTACAAGGGGAATTAACGCATAAGGGATGTCAAACTTCCATTCAACCCTGTAATAAGTAAGTGAAATAGAATTAATTTAGTGAGGAGAACATGGCTTAATTCATTATCAACATTACCCACCACAGTGACATTTAATGGTTGTTTTCTTAATTGTGATGAAATAGTTAGGCTCTAGGTTGTGCCTCAGACAATCATCTCGAGGGATTGATCTTTCATGACTCTCATATTCCTACTACACTCCATTGCATCGTTTTTATCTTATTCTTCAATTGGTATTTTATCTAACAAGTGGCAACAAAGTCGAGAGATGGTTCACATAATCATTTTGAACACTAGAAGCCACAAAGTCTGAGGATAGCTAAAAGTGACCAAGAGATATAGGGTTTGGCGAAGAGGTGATGCAAGAGAGTGACAAGATCAACCAATGAACTAAGTCCAGACACATGGAAGATTCCAAGATAGAATATAGATCAACCCTGAGATGACACATGGATATTCAATTGGCCCTCGATAAATGAAAACTTTCAATAGACTTTTCCTTTAAAAATCACCTTCAATGTAATTAAAAAACAAAAATAACATTAAAAAAACAAATTTTATATTTAAATTTAAATAAAATGAATGCATTCTCCCTTATATTCCTAAAACTACTTTATTTAATATTTTATATTAAATGGTAAATAATATGTTGATTAGAATAAAGTAGAAGAAATTTGAATTTCTTGTAAGTTGGTGGTATAGTTCAACAATATAAAAGAATTCATTTTAAAATTATATTGATAGAAAGTGGTTGCAAAAGAGTTGCTTAATTCTATATATTTATATATTTTTTAATATTGTAATAATTTATTTTATATATATATATATTAAATAAATAAAATCTTATTTGAATGTTTATAGAAGTGGGTGGGGTTGTATATTTTGTGACCAAATGACTTTTGCTAGAGAGTTCAACGCAAAGGTATCAGGCCAAAATTTCATAGGAAATTTAAGAGGAAAACACATAGGTAGAATGTGGAATCATTGGGGAAAGACAGTGCTTGATATGAGGCATCCGAGAGGGTGTTACAACTAGTATATGTACATTGTTGATATATACTAACATTTAAAGCTCTTACTTCGCCAAGTCTTACTAGATTGAAATGAGGTCAAGGAGGAAATCCTTCTAATGTTGCATGAGCTACAACTTATAATGAGGAATTTGGTTAAGATGCTAGAGTGTGTTGAAGTCCATTTGAGCATTCCTCTAGACCCTCGATACTCTTCCAATAGCAACAAAAAGCCAATAATTATGGATGCTTTAGAGTCCTCCAAACCCAAATCATGAATTCTTATAATATAGTTCCTTCAATTGTTTATATTCAATTTTAATTTTCAAATTAAATTATAGCTAAAATTACTTAATCTTAAATACGTTTTTTAATTATTTTGTTTAACTTTAAAATATATATATAAATACTTCAAAAATGGTAATAAATATACATAAATTCCAAACTACTTTATTTCTCCTTTAAAATAAAAATAAAAATATTACTTTAAAAATATTTTTAAACTATAAAAATAAATTAAATATTTAATTAAAATTAAAATATATATATATATATATATATATATATATTCAATAATTTATTTTATATAATATATATTTATAATAATAATAATAAATTATATAATTTCATTAATATAAAAAATTATATAATTTCATTAATATAAAAAATTATATACATTAATCAATAATAATTAAATAATCAACATAAAAATATTTTGAAATGCCATGTTATTTGAAAATATTCATAATATTTTTAAGGCATACTTTTCATTAAGTTAGTAGGAAGGAAACTTAATCCATCCACATTACATTATCTTTTATCTCTTTATTCATTTCTATTTTATTGTTTTATCCGCATTCCATTACCTTTTATCTCTTTAATTCATTTCTATTTTATTTTTTTATCACACAACCTGTGCACATGCTCCTTTTATTAATCTTACTTAAAATGAGATATCTGATTAGCGAGGGCAAATTCATTTTTAAAAACAAATTGAATAAAATGAACTAAATTATAATAAATTTGAGCATATTTCATTTTTAACATTAAATCCACCTAGGCGTAACGACCTTAGCCATAATGTCAACATCCCATGCGTCTGGTTTACCATTAGCCCTGGTTGAGACTCAAAATTTCAAGACGGTTTTTCAGATCTATAAATATGGTGATGAGGTATTATATGGTGATGAGGTAGGAATTTCAAATTTGAAATACAGTTTTTCTAATTTCTATGTTTATTTTAATCATTTTTATGAAAAAAATGTTATATTTGATAAGTAAATCATTCTCTAGCAGAGAATTTTTTTGTTAAAGTTTATTTTTTATTGTGATAGAAATTTTAAGGCTATTGAGTTGGAGTTGTCTATAAGTGAGATTTTTTGAAGTTCCACGGGATTTTTGACATGAATCTAGGGAAAATATTTATGGTCAAATCTTGATTTGTGTTGTTTCAATTAGTTTTTGACCACATATATGGATTCAGCACCCTCAAAAACCCTGTGACACTTTGATAATCTAAAGCGTTGATTCTCATAAAATAATTAGAATGTACAAAATGAGGCTCCTTAAAAAACAGAATACCCCAAAAATAGGGTGCTTTGAATGCCCACAAAAGATCCCTTGTCTTACAAACAAAAGTATCGTATACATCAATTTGATATCTACACAAATTTTAATCTTAAAATGAAATTCTTATTCTCATTATTGATAAATTTTATATACAAAATTTTAATGTAAACGAAAATAACTACTCACTACAGTGACCCAAAACTTCTAATTTCATGGTGCAAGGTGCAAAGTAACTTGAAGACCACAAGTTTTGGACACTGCAACACCACATTATAAGGAATCCAAAACCACCAATATATGGAAAAATACAACAGCACCATTTCATTACAACCATACATGAGTTCTATGAAGTAACTAGGTTGAATACAATACCTAATTTTATATTATTCATAGGGTATAATTTGATGACATCTTTATCTATTAAGAAAATTTGTGTATGTTGTGTTACTTCTATTAAAGTTATAAGTAGAGATATAAATAAAAACCAATTGGAAACTTATGGGGCTGCTTTCTCGCTCTTCTCGCTATTAAATAGATTTTACAATAGACTAAGAACATTATAGATTTATCTAGGACTAACTACTTCTAGAGAAATCTAGGACTATTAATAACTTTCTAGAAATATTTGGACTAATAACTTCTAGAAGTATCTTTCTAAAAATATCTCGAAGTGACAACTAACTACACAACTAAACCAATTAACATGAGAGATTATATTTAACACTGGACCCCTTAATCTCAATTATTATTATTTTTAAGGAAAAACCATAATTTTATTTCAACTTTTGAAAATAAACAAAATTACATTTTGTAGATGTTATCTTCCATTAACTGATGTATGTAACTAGAGTTTCTTGATGTCTATCAATTTTTATGTTGATTATATGCTACAAGATTTAAGCTATTAATCTTGAATCTGTTGAGGCTATTGTGATAAAGGTTTTGATGGGATTTGTGATGTGAGCATGAGCACAAATCTCTCTAGGAGAAAGTTTGCCAAGGTGTGGAGATCATATGAAGATGTCATGTCCAAGGGGAGCATCTCATATGCTTCCAGTGTTTCAATGGTTCATTGTTGGCATTATAATCCATTGCTAGCAAAAAAAGAAAAAGACATTGCTTGGAGGAGATTGGTATGTTCCTCATGCTATGTACTTATCTAACATTGGTTTATTGCAAGAGTTATGAGAGTTTGAGGAGCATGTGTTTTGGGTTTGCATGACTCATGTACTATTTCTTAGTCTTGTATGATTTCAAATGCACTTGTCTTCCATGGTCTTGAGGGCAAAAATTTGTATTACAACTTGATGGTTATGTGAATGAGTATAAGAGCTCAAAATATGTCATGTATACTTGCTATTATTGTATGAGTGAGTTGTATATATTGCTAGCGAGAGGGAGATTGACATGCTTGTGTTTCTTCTATGAAGACAAAATGATGGTGGTGCATGGAACTTACTCTATATGGTTGTATCTACTTGTATTCTTCCAGTGACAAAGATTTGTGAAGAGTATGCAAAGGAATTAGGAGTTGATCATGATGGATCTATGTTATGTTTTTGTCATTATTGTATAGATCAGGGTTTTTGGTTGTTACTCATTTGATACATTATTTGCTTGGCCACTCACCAATGTTATTAGTGATTAAGATCTAGTTACAGTTTCTGTATGATGTTGTTGATGGATATTTTGCATTGAGAGTATGTTGATGTATTGACTCATTTGTTGCTAGATATGTTCTTTCTTCTTCATGAAATGATTTCTAGAGCTAGAGCTTACGCTGCAGGAGTATGCCTCCATATTGTTGAGCCCAATTAATGTATAATTCCTATATTGGTGAGGAGGATCACTGAATTTATATGTAATGTTTCTACCATCATGTCATTATATTCATGTTGTTGCTACTAGTTCAAATTATCTTGTCGAGGTTTATGCTCAGCATGGTGGTTGTTTTATTTCCGTATTTTTGATACATAGGACTGATATCTAGTGTTGATTGGTGTGTTATGTTGTTGATCATTATTTTTGCTGCTATGAGGGTTTTCATGTTGCAAAGAGTCTTCATTAGATCACATTTATATGTAGTTGTGTGGCCATCATGCATTTTCATGTGTGTTGATGAAATTTTGTCAATTGCTACTTCTGAGATCTTAGACTATAGCTGAGGATTTGAGAGTCTGACATATGTTTTCATGGTTATGTATTGTGATTATATTGCTTCTATGTAGAGCACATATTACTTCTCATAGATGACATGTACTTGCATTATATTATTGTATTAGGCATGCATTGAAGAGAGCACTCTTGTATGCATTTGAGTAGCACTTGTGACAACCATGCATGGGCTTGTGGATGAGATTGTATCAGTCTTGTATTGGTCATGCATAGAGGTAAGCCATGGTGTTTGGCATGTATTGTACTGGGTTGTTCTGTTTCAACCATCTAGGCACCTTAGAGTGTGAGATGAAGCACTGTAACTTTGTTGTTTTTATCATTGGGTCATGTTGGTTGTGTAGTCACGATTCAAGCATGCTTTGAGAGAGAGATATGAGAGTTGTTTCAACCATGTACAAGTTATTGGGCATCATTGTTACAACCATGTATCTCACTACATATCATATTGTCATGATGTCTACAGGAGTCTTTGATTCAGTTGATGTAGCCTCTTGCATGAGTCAAGGAGGCATAGGCAATGGTGATTGTTGATGAATAAAAGTTTTAGGGGTCATTTTCATATCTCCTTACATTATTATGGGGGGCATGGTCAATGTGAGAGGATTTGTAGTGTTGGTTAGAAACATGTTTGGTAGTTGAGATCCTTGCTTTACACACTCATATTGTAGAAGAGATTAGATTTCATCAAAGTATCAATTAGTATCAATTTTGTGGTCACCATGGTGTTCAACATTTCAGGGGGAGAGCTTCTCTTAGCCCCCACATTGTGGTAATTTCTCTTTAGTATTGGTATTTCCATTTTCCATTGATGTCAAAATGTGAGAGAATGAAACGAAAGGGGGAAAGAATGAAGAGAATGATGATATGAGGAGGAAGACTAAGCTTCAAAGTGAAGACTATATATTTGAGTCAGTTATAGGTTGACATCAATTCCAAAGGATGATCATGTTGGAATTGTAGTGTTGGCATTGATGTTAACAAGTTGGTGGTGGTTCTCATGGTCCTAATGTATTTTGGTCATAATGAAAAGCTACAAAGGTATGCAAAGGTTCCAAAAGTCATATAGTTGTGTGAGGAAGTTATGTTGCAGGTGGATGCAAGCTGAGCTACAAATTTGGTGGATGAAAATATTCTTGTATGAGGTAACACAAATTATAGTAAGAAAAGATCATTATAACACACCTCATAGAGTGTATTACCTACGTTATAATGCAATTCTTGAGAAGATAAGGTGTGTTACAAATTCTAGCTTGTTTTCCCTTAATTGTGTGTGCACTCTATTTAATTCCATGGGCTTCTACGGTTTTTGTGTATGGTATTTGCTCAATAAGGTTGAGGAAGGTTTCTCTTTATCTAGAAAATGGTTAAAGTTAAAAATATCCCTCATTCAATGAATATCAAGGAGGATCATGTCATGGAGGAGAAATATTCAAAATACCATATCGATTCTATTGTATGAACATAGATGTTGAGTTCTCCATTACTTAGAATACCTAATTATTTATAGGAGAATACCCAATTGATTTATGAAGCTATGGTTTGTTTATGCCTATATTTTTTTATGTTGATTATATGTTGCAAGGTTTATGCTACAAATGTTGCATCTATTGGGGCTATTGTGATGAGGGTTTTGATAGAGGATTTGTGATGTGAGCATGAGCACAAATCTCTCTGGGAGAAATTTTGTCAAGGTGTGGAGATCATGTGAATATGGAACATGTCCATGGGGAGAATCTCATATGCTTCCAGTGTTTCAGTGGTTCATTGTTGGAATCATGGTCCCTTGGTAGAAAAAATAGAAAAATATATTGCTTGGAGGAGCTTGTTATGTTCCTCATGCTATGTGCTTATCTGACATTGGTTTATTGTAGGAGTTATCAGAGTTTGAGGTGTATGTGCCTTGGGTTTGAATGATTGATGTACTATTTCTTAGTATTGTATGATTTCATATCCAGTTGTCTTGTATTGTCTTGGGGAAAAATTTTGTATTAAAACTTTATGATTATTTGACTAAGTATAAGAGATCATAATATGCCATGTATAATTGTTATTATTATATGAGTGAGTTGTATATGATTCTAGTGAGAGTGATAATGTCATGATTGTGTTGCTGGTATGAAGAACAAAATGACAGTGGTGCATGGAACTTACTGTGTGTGGTTGCAACTAGTTGTATTTTTCCAACGACAAAGATTTGTGACCAGTATGCAGAGGAATTAGGAGATGATCACGATGGATCTATGTTATGTTGTTGTTGCAATTGTACAAATCAGGGTTTTTGGTTGTTGCTCATTTGGTACATTATTTACTTGGCCACTCACAAATGTTATTAATGATTGTTATCTACTTAGGTTTTTTATGATGATGTTATCGTTGGGGATTTTTCATTTAGAATATGTTGATGTATTGACTCATTTGTTAATATAGATGTTCTTTCTATTACCTCATTTGTTGTCCAGAGTTAGAGCTTGTGCTGGAAGAATCTGGCTCCATGTTATTCAGCCCAATTGATGTATAATTCCTATATTGATGAGGAGGATTTCTAAAGTGATATGTAATTTTGCTACCAATATGTGATTCTATTCATGTTGCCACAACTAGTTCAGATTATATTGTAGAGATTTAGGCTCAACATGGTGGTTGTTTTATTTTGTGTTTTTGCTATAAAGGACTGATATCTAGTGTTGATTGGTGTGTTATGTTGTTGTTGTAGCAGCTGCAACACCCTCTAAAGTTCTGGCTTATTTTCAAATTTCAGAACCTTCCTTGGTCTTTCCCTTTATTGTTGCAAACTTGAGCTCATTTCATGAGGTTTCTTATAATATTTTCACCCCTTTTTCTTGTTTAATCAACTATCGTCTTTTGGCATGTTTGATTGTTTTACCATTCTTACAGACATTTTCTAGTGGTTTTGAAGGTTGGTATTTGTGTATTCGAATTTTCCTAGCTATGTAACATCTATCACACTCATACACAAAGTTTTAAGCATTGTCGCATAAGTGTCGTCACGATCGTCCTAAAGTCTATTTCAAGTGTTGCACTTGTCGCTTTTTGTTTTAGGATAGTCCCATAGAGGGTAATTATTTTTCTTGTTGTTCTTGAGGTCAATGTTTTCATGTCATCAAAGTATACTAAGTGTGCGATCATAAGTTTAGCTTCTTCACAAGTTCACATTTTCTCACACTTAGCCATTTCTCCGAAAATCCTCCCAACTCGGCACCTCAGTCTCACTGGACCCCGAATGAACTGCACACTATGTAGTCTCAGCCCTCAATGATGCAACCTTTCTCACTAGAATTGCATAGTGCACAGTGGATGTCTCTAGGGTAGTTGCATTGTGCAATTTTACATCTAAGCAGCCTCCCTTCATCCCAAAAATTGCACAGTAACTCATCCTAGCCTGACTTGAACTACGCACTTCGCAATCTTAGTCCTCAAGCTTCTCCCCTTGCCTGTTGGAACCCCAAAATGCATAGAGAACCAAGCCTTCCTTGCCTCCCACAACCGCACAAATCTATCATCGGAGTCTCTCTGCTACCCAATCCTCCCTGTCTCTGAAAACTGCAAAGATGTGTCTCCCAGGGTCCCATCCTGCATCAGCCACTGACTGTCTCAACTATGCAATCTTGTCTCCCAGTGGCCCCTGCATAATTTTTCACCTCAATGAGGATTGTGCTCAGAAGTTCCTCAGTCCAGCCTAAGCTATGCTTTACACAGTCTCAATGACCAACCTCTCTCCCTGTCACCTGGAACTGCGCAATGCACAGTTACTGGGCCCTCTCTCCTAGCCTATCACCTATCCCAGGCTCATTCCATGGATAAAAAGGCATCATCTTAGTCTAGGGAGTTTTCGGATTGATGTTGTCCCGTCATGAGTGAATTGCAGGAACAAGTACAATTTTAGATCATGGCGAGATGATGAAGAAGGAGAAGAAGGAAAAAACATGCTTAAAGACTCACTCACAGTTGGATAGACAAAGAAACCTATCAAAAGTGAGCAAAAGGATCATATGTATGCAACCACCTTTCAAGACCAAATCTCATTGAATACCCTGCATCATCAAGCTATGAGGAGAAGAGAAAGCACATCCAAGAACACATCTATCACTCAGCAGCAAAAATGGCTTGAAATTTCCACCTCAACAAGCCAGTCCATGGCAGCAGTGTCATGTCAAGTTGTGTCATGAATTGTCAAAGGCCACATCACTAGTATAAGCCATGTATATTGTAAATCAAATTTAATGTAAAGTGGAATTCCAATGGACACACATGAATATGAAGATTCATGTTAGTTGAAAATTCATACGAAGTTGAACAATCATGAGGGAAGTCAAAGAGTCACAAGGGTCAAGCATCACCCCTTGGTTATATATACCCCATAATTATATGAGCAAAGGAATTTTCATTGTGGCTCCTACCACAAAGCATAGAGAGTTTCAACCGGTTATTTGAGGAGAAAGGAGTGCCTCCAATGTCCCACCATTGGGGCTAGTGATGTATGTACAAAATCCTTTTCAGGCCAGCATGTTTCCATGCATGACTTATGGATGTTTGTAAGACTATTATGTGACCATTTTCATTTCATGTTTTCTTCCACATGTACTAAGATAGTTGAACTATTTCAGTTGTTTTAGTGCTTATCTTGTTGGGAATGTGTTGTAATGGTTTCTATTGTTGTCTCATCCTTGTGAATTATTCTGCAGGATACTAGATAGGTCCTTCCTTACGCATCGGTTGTAACGGCCGTCACATCCCCTATGGACTACTTGCTAGATGGTAGACAGATCTTCCCCTATTCAATGGCTGTAATGATTGTCGCATTCGTTATGGACTATTTCGTTGGATGTTGAATAGGTCTTCCTAGTTAATGTGTGTCTCTTCCTGGGTGGTACTATTGCCTCTCACTTAGAGGCTCACTTTTCTCCCCCCTTTTGCAGTAAGAGAACCTAGACACAGTTATGTTGCACACTCACCTTTCTTTTTGAAGATACCATTGCAACACTCTCATGTGCTAACAGCTAGAGTCAAGGCAAATCTCTAAGTATTTAGCAACTGAGCCATTATAATAGATGGTACTCCTACACCAAATGGTGTGAGGTCTAATTGGGACGTCTTATTGGGGAGATCCCATGAATGTTAGCAAATCCAGTACCGTCAACATTTATGGTGCTAGAAGGAGGCCACTAGTATTTTATGGTTGATTGTCCCACCGACCCCACTCATCCATCTTCTAGTCAAGGCAGTCACGTTCACTCCCTCTCCCCTACTTGCAACTCTGAAGTTGGTAATTCCTCACCTCCCAAGACTGAACGTGAAATCCTGTACCATCAGATCCAAGCTATCCATCCCATCACCCATCAATTTGTAAAAGTTGTTGGACTGATTCCAGGAGTGTTCTCTCTTCCATATTCTAAAAATAAGAACAAGACTACCCCCATGGGAGTAGTACTTAAATATGTTGAAGAAATTATCCTCGCCACTCTTGAAGAGCTAGCAGAATTTGTGGATAAGGAAGAAGAACCTCCGCTTCAAGGAGGAGAAAAAGGCAAGCCCTTTCTCTCAAGTTCAAGTTCTGATGGAGGAGGCGAAGAGGAAAGAAACGAAGGAGGAGGAGAAGAAGAGGAACCAACATATGTAGAGGAGGAACCATCAGATTCAGAAGAGGAAGATAAAGACAATGAAGAAGACAACATGGTAGACCAAAATATGGATTGGATGACTCAGGGCCCAATGGCATTTTCGGGTGTCTTGCACAAGATGCCAAGACACGCGGAGAAGCTCTTAACAAAATATGACCCTAACAAGACAATAAAAGCGAAAGATCACTTAGACAATTTCTACCTACATCTACAAACACTCGAGGTACGTTATGATGAAGTTACATGTAGACTGTTTCCCTGTGCCTTGGATGGAAGAACAGATGTATGGTACCACAACCTTCCTCCAAACTCCATCGAGAACTGGAGGGCATTCAAAAGGATATTTCTTGAGAAATTTGTTGAAGATAAAACCCCTGCCAAGTTATTGAAGGAGTTGGGTAGTCTCAAGATGGAGCATAAATAAAAGGTCAAAGATTTCAATCAGAGATTCAACCATATTTCAAAAAATTTCTCAGATGACACAAGATATCATGACTCCATCATTATCAGCTACTACACTTATGCCTTTCCAACCAGTATTGTGCAGTTCGTTAAGTGAGCTGTGAAACCAACTTTAACAGAAAACTATGAAGAGGCTATTGCCGTAGAGAAGGACCGGGGCGCTATTGGAGTCATCACATATGATGAACCCACTAAGTACTCCAAATTCATGGGTAAGAGGTCTCATACCTCCATGAGAAAGGCCAAGGAAAAGGAAATGAACGATATTGAAATCCTTACTCGACTCGTCAATTCCCTGACTACCAAAATCACTGAACTTAAAAAGAGGACAAGCGAGACTATCGTGAGAAGCAGGCCCCCAGGTATCTTCTTAAGAAGAATGTGACTTCCAGCAGCAACAATAGTCAGCCTGCCAAATCTGTGTAGAGCTCCAACAAGGTTTTGAACATTGACAAAATCGGCACAAATACATATTGTAGGTTCCACCGCGTGCATCATTAGGAAAAAACATGCCCATAATGGAACAATGGAATGAGTAGTCTTGTTACAAAGTTATGTGATGCAGTCATGGTTGATGAACAACCGGAGCCTAATGAAGAAGAACAAGCTACTACAGTTGATGAAGCTCCAAGCATTGGGCATGTAGTAAACATGTATGAGTATGTTCTTGCAGCCAAGAAAAGCACCACTGATAAGGATCCTCCAAGTGATGGTTTGGACCAGAAGAAAAATAACTAATATAACTTCAGAAGTCAAGTGGCCACCACTGTGTTTGAGGTACCGAAATAGAAATTCAGAGAAAATTTGTTAAGGAAAATGAGTCCTTCAGTTAACTCAACACATAACACTCAGAGAAAGTCTGAGAAGACGAATTCGACGAAAAGTGTTTCCACAAGCTAAAAAGAGAGAACCATCCCACCAGAAACCATAAATTCAGTTCCACCCCTGGACACCTCAGTGATTCTTCCTGAAATAGAGTACAACATTGTAGAAGACATGAAGAAGGCTTGTGCAAATATTTCTCTATTTGAACTTACAAAAATCACGAAACAACAGGATATTCTTCTATGAGCACTTGGCCAAACTTCAAACAAGGGATTTAGTAAGTCCCCTGATGCTCTCACATTTATTCTTAACGCACTCCTCCTAGAGGAAAACTCACTCTACCCACCATCCTTGTTGTCATTTGAAATCTTTAAATTCAATGTTCACAACTGTTTGGTTGATTCCGATGCATTGTTTAATGTCATGCCACTCTGCGTGGCCAAGAAGATTAATGCTCAATGGGGTAAGACAGATGCATAAATCATCTAGTTGGACAGAACTTGTGTTCCAGCAATTGGTGAACTCAAGGATGTGATCATTCGACTACATCTGACAAACGAGTTCATCAATGTGCCAACATTGTAATTTGTAATTGTGGACATCCTGGAAGCACATGGGGTATTGTTCAGCAGAGACTGGTCAAGCAAGCTGCAAGGATATGTTTCCACTGACTGTGGCTTTCATATAAGGGTAGGAACAACTAGATCCAAGTATTTTCAAAGAGATACATGAAGCACAATGTAACTCCATTGAATGGACATAATGAGTCATTGGCTTTTGTAGAACTTGTGTTCGTTAATTATTTTCTAGAGACACAGTTGGGGTGTTATCTTGTAGAGCCATCCCCATTCCCACCAGACACACAATTGGACCTCCTTCCATGTTCAACTAGAGAAAATGAACCTTGTACATTAAGTAGTAGTAATAGTAGTAACAGTAGTACTAGTGTGGTAAGCGGTCCCTGTACAGATGATATGTGGACCATGTACTTTGACAGATCCAAAACACAGGAGGGATCTAGAGCTAGTTGTGTTTTAATAGACCCGCTACAGAGAAAACACTTAATCTCTAGTCGCTTGGAATTCGAGTGCACGAACAACACCACAGAGTATGAAGCACTTGTCTTGGGCTTACAGAAATCCATTGACCTCAATGTTGTTGTCCTGAAAGTGGTAGGTGACTATGAAATCATGGTATGTTAGGTACATAACACTATACATTGTGTGTCACCTTGTCTTAAGAGTTATCAACAAGAGGTATGGTGACTCATTTTTCATTTCCAAGCTTTCAATATCATTTCAGTACCAAGAATGCGTAATGTAGTCACAGATGCCTTGGAAAACACAGCTGCTAGGATGTTACCATTAAGGGACAACTTTACTATTGAAATTTTCTATAAACCATCTATCCTAGACAACATAACTAATTTACACATTTTTTATGATGATCAATAGATAATGCATTTTATGACCAACACTGACGTATTCAAAGATGCAGCGATAGATGAGGACGAGCACGAGCAGACTCTGTAGGACGCAGCCAGTACAAGCAAAGGAAACCTCATCCCCAAGGGTGTGGTATCACTAGAAAAGTTGTATGACCTACAAAACCATTTCCAAGGTCTTTTGAATGCTAAAACCCACAAATCTACATTGTCGCATGAGCAAATCAATCTGGGAATAGAGAAAGATCCAAAGTTTGTGAATCTTGGTACTTGTTGTACACCATAAGAGCAGCAAGCTTTCATCCGCCTATTCAAGTAGTATCGTGATGTCTTCGCATGGACATAAGATGATCTCAAGATGTATGACACGTGATACCAATCAAAGAAGGGGCCAAGCCTTTTCAACGGAAATTGAGGAAAGTTCATACAACACTTGAGCCCCTCATACAGAAGGAATTAAGAAAATTGTTGAATGCTCGAATCATTTACAAGGTGGGACATTCGATGTGGGTATCTAACTTAGTCCCTATAAGGAAGAATTCTCAGAGATATGCCTGTGTGTAGATTTTGAAATCTCAACTACTCCTTGGACAAGGACAATTATCCAGTGTCGTCCATGGAGCACATATTGCAAAAAGTATCTGAGGCAGAAATGTTTTCTTTTTTAGATGGTTTCTCTAGATACAACCAGGTTCTGGTAGCAGACCCTGACAAGCTAAATACTACATTTTGAACCAAGTGGGGTACGTTCATGTTTCTCTTAATGCAATTTGAGGTGGTTAATGCAGGTGCAATGTTCCAATGTAAAATGAACATCGCTTTCTGTGGGCTTATTGGACAGAGTGTAGTGGTCTACCTCAATGACATAACATTTTTTTCTGGACAATGGTTAGACCACCTGCACCACTCCAAGAAAAAATTTAGGCGATGCTGAAAATACGGCATATCCTTGGATCCTAAGAAAAGTATCTTAACAGTGTCTGAGGGTAACATTGTTGGACATATTATTGCTAAAAATGGGATCAAGAAAGATCTGGACTGCGTTCAGACCATCACGCAGATTCCCCACCCAGTGAACAAGAAAGCTATATGCATTCTTTCTTGGGGAAGATCAACTTCCTCAAAAAGTTCATCTCCGACTATGCTCAGATTGTCAAACCCATGCAATAGATGATGAAGAAGGATGCAGTCTATAAATGGGATAAAAGGGGGAAGGACGTAGTCACCCATATTAAGAAAGCAATAGCAGAAGCACCAAATTTGTACAGCACAGACTTTAGCAAAGACTTATTTCTCTAAAAATTTTCTTCTGACACTTCTCTTGTTGTTGTGCTCACTCAGAAGGACGTGTTGAACAAAGAATGAACTATCTCCTTCATGAGTGTGATCCTGCAAGGACCAGAGCTCAACCACCCCACATGTAGAAATTTCACCTATAGATCAAACTGATATATGTAATTTCCTAAAGCATAATACTTGATCTACTTCTACAAAACATTAAGCGGAAGCGAAATTGATTTCATGAGAAACATCACGCATAAACACATATAACTGATCAAGAGAAATAATCACACATAACACAAGATATATCACTAGGGAAAGCACCAGCATAAAACCCCAACACTGTATTATCAATCAAGTGGAAATCCTCTTCTGTTTACAAAAAATATCAGCTCAAGAGCTATCATGTACTCTCTGCAATCAAAAGATGAAGATCATAGACTCACTAGGCTTCAATGTATAGGCCACAATTCCTCAAATCCCTTATTTCCTTGCACAATTTTGATTGGGGTTCAATTACAAACATATGTGAATTGGCCCCAGATCATACCTGCCATCAACCTCAGGTCCTACTATGCAATCCTTGAGGACTCTAGTTCCTCCTGCATGCAAGGAATATTCCATGGGAAGATCCAAGCATCTGATAGTACACTATCCCTCATCTGATCTCAACTAGGTCTCTGTATGAACTTCCATGCATCAGTTATCCATGAGAAAATACTCAGTTATCTAAAATAATAGTTGTCACATGCATGTAAGCATTAGCAAACTATATTTTATTATTTTAACAACTTGTTAAAATAATATAACTAGACTTGACTAGTTAGAGCTAAGTCAACTGATTCTCTCATTATAGAACTCATACTTAATTCCTCAATCAGTGGAGAGAATAAATGATAAATTCCTCAATCAGTGGGACAACTAATTGCATGTTCTCACAAAGACTTCAAGTTTAATTTTTACAACTAATTAACTCATGGAGATTAATCAGTTAATATTTTAAACTGTTGTTAAGACCAAATTTGATTTTACTTCCTATAGATAGACCAGGGGCTACTATAAATAGGAAGGGACCCAGAAATGCTATTTTTAGAACTTTCTATTTTTAGCAGTTTCACCTCTCACTCAATGTGGCCAATGACCTCACTGGCCAAACTGCTATTTTTAGGAGTTCTATTTTTAGCACATTCTAAATTTAGCATTTCTTGTTGCACATTTTTCAACACTCCCTCTCAATAAGAAAGGGATTATCGGCAACCCTAATCCTGTCTCTGTGGAACTCAAACTTTCCTTTTGACAATGCCTTTGTCAAAATATCTGCACCTTGTTCCTCGGTCAAAATGTACTGCAACATCATGATCCTCTTGACCACACAATCCCATAGATGATGATAGCGGATATCTATATGCTTGGACCTGTCATGAAACACTGGATTCTCAGATAGTTTAATGCAACTCTGATTATCACAATATATCACTGTAGGATCCATCATCTGACCAAACAATCCCACTAGAATCTTCCGCATCCAGATGGCCTCGCATGCAGCCTGACTAGCTGTCATGTACTCGGCCTCCGCTGTGCTAAGTGCAACCGATATTTGTTTCCTACTATACCAAGAAACCGTAGCTGAACCAAGGTTGAAGATTCTTCCAGAAGTGCTCTTCCTGTGTGATGGACTACCTGCCCAATCTGCATCCGTGAAGCCTTGGAGCTTCACTTCCTCTGTCCGCCTGTACCATAATCCATACTGTGTACTGCCTCTGAGATATCTCAGCACATGCTTTGTCGCCTTCCAAAATAACTTGGTTGGGTGAACCATAGCTTGACTCAGCTAGTTCACCGCAAAGCACAAATCTAGTCGTGTGTTCACCAAATACATGAGTGAACCCACAAGCTATCTATAAACAGTAGCAGCTACTACCTTACCTGAAGTAGCATCCTCCTTCCTCTAGTTACCTGCTAGAGGAATCTCCATGGGCTTGCACATCTCCATGTGGAAGTGCCTGAGTATTTCATTGGCATACTTGCCTTGAGACACAAATACTTCCCCATCTCTCTGCCACACCTCCATGCCTAGAAAGTAGTGCATGAGGCCCATGTCCTTCATCTCAAACTCTCTTACAAGATCCTCCTTACAAGACTTGATCAACTGATCATCACTATCAAAATCAGATCATCGACATAAAGTACAATAATCAATATCTTACCATCTAGAATGATGTGGTAGAGGTTCGCATCCGCTTCACTCTTGGTGAAGCCCAACCCGGTGAAATAGCTGTCGATCTTGGTATACCAAGCATGGGGTGCTTGCTTCAGCCCATACAATGCTCACTTGAGCCGACACACATGTGACTCACGATCGAAGGTCTCAAATCCCTCTGGTTGCTCTATGTATACCTCTTCCTCAATCTCCCCATTAAGGAATGTTGTCTTCATATCCATCTGATGGATCTGCCAACCCATCTGTGCTGATAATGCTAGAATCAATCTAATCGATGAGTACCTTGCAATAGGAGCAAAGTTCTCATCATAGTCAATCCCCTCAACCTGTGAAAAACCATGGGCAACAAACCTTGCCTTGTGTTTCTCAATACTACCATCAGCTACATGCTTTACCTTGTAAAGCCATAGGGAAGTAACCACTGACTTGTCCCCCGGTCTAGGGACAACATCCCACACACTGTTCTACATGATAGAATCATACTCATATACCATCGCATCCACCCAAACTGGCTGTTGCACTGCCTCCTCAAAAGAAGAAGGCTTGGCCGCTACACACTCCCCAACCAGGGCCATGTAGCCAATGTATCTATCAGGAGATCTCCTCTGTCTGCACTGAGAGAATGGCAACCCCACATTCTCTTTCGCATCCTGCATCAATCTGTCAGCTTCCCGTGAGCGTTTCTGCCCATCTCTGGAAGACTCTCCAGCAGTGGTGATCTCCACTACTGGAATCTCTACATGCAGCTGATCTGCATCATCAGGAGGCTCCTCCTCCTTAGGAACTAATAGTTCCTCATCATCACCATGCAACTTGAGATCCCTCTCAAGTGATACTTGCATGGCTCACTACTCATCGAACTTCAAATCCCTGCGCACTACGGTCCTCTGACTGGCAAGCAGAAGCACACAATAGTTGTGAGGTGTATCTGTGTACCCCACAAGTATTCCCAACTTAGCTGTTGAGTCTAGCTTCTTCCGAGCATATTTGGTCACATGACAGAAGACTGGTGATCCAAAGATGTGGAAGTGACTCACATCTAGTCTCTTCCCCGAAAAAGCCTCCATAGGTGTCTTCATCCCCAAAATACGATGAGGACTTCTGTTCTAAAGATATATTGTTGTATTGCATGCCTCAGCCCACAGATGAAGTGGTAGGCCTTGGTCATGCAACATCGATCGAGTTGCGCCCACAATAGATCTGTTCTTCCTTTCAGCCACCCCATCCTGTTGTGGATTATGAGGTGTCGTGAGTTCCCGTTTAATTCCTTCTGAAGCACAGAATTCCTTAAACTGCTAGGAAATATACTCTCCACCATTATCACTTCTCAAGGCCTTTACTTTCATCCCTGATTCTTTCTCTGCTAAAGCTTTGAACTCACAAAACTTCAAGAAGGTTTGATCCTTTTTTTGCATGAAGTAGATCCAACATCTACAAGAAAAATCATCAATAAAAATAACATAATACCTTTGCTTTGCGATGGAAGATGTAGAGAAGGGCCCGCATACATCTGAATGAACTCGCTCCAAAACTACTCCTACTCTACCATCTGGATCATGAAAAGAAGATTTTGCAAACTTACCCAAAGTGCAACCTCTGCATGTGCTCATTTGCTCCAACTTGCACTTGAGTAATGCGGTAGAAATTTGTTACATGATCTTCAAGGCCCCATGATGCAAGAGGCCCAGTCTCCTATGCCATAACTTGCCAATATCTTGGCCATGCATCACTTCTGCTTTGGAACTCAAAGCAGCACAATATTCTGATCTTTGCCTTTAAACTCCTCAATGTATTTGTTATATCAGGAGAATACTCATCCCCTTTCTACCCAACTAATATGTAGGGAGAGTCACATGAACTATAGTCCACCATTTTCTCTCCATTTTTTATCCTTTTCTTCCTGCAAACATTCCATGTTAGATAAACCAAATAGATACCATAATCAAAATCATACCTCAATGATGTTCAAGGGAGGTTGTCTCCTCTGCAAAATTATTCCACATTAACACGATACACGTATCATCATAAGCACACTAATATATTGACATCATGCATACCAATACCAACTAAATACCATGACATCATGCATGACAACCATAAACATGAAAATGCATGCATAATAACATGCATCTAGCCCATCCATTCCAAGTGTTTGAACCATGCTCTAATAGCAATCTATGGTATCAGAAATTACCCAAGGAGAGTGCAACCTACTTGGATACCAATCTATAACCACCCCTCCCACATTTACCCACTTTAACTAGCCTATCGGGCTAAACATGATATGAGTACTAATATGACATGACTCAACCTCTTAAGTATAGTTAAGGAAGTGGAATCAGCAACCTGAAACTTTATTGACATTCCTCTGGAGCTACAAGACCCTCAGGAGCCAAAAAACCACTCCAGGTTCCATAACCCTGAGTTAACTTTTATTTTGAGTGATTTGGACTCCTTGTCACTTGCCTAACAAGGAAATCTAATGATTGTAACCCTCCAATTGCATGGATAACCCTACATCCTAGCGACTGCAGTCTATATTTATTAGTTCCGAGCATACAACCTTGGAATCTGAGCCACTTTTTCAAGGCTAGGATCCATACCTCTGCCTAAAACTTGATAGTAATTTCTATAATGATGAATGACACAAGGGAAAATCCATTAATGCAAAACTTAGTCAAGAACTTGACCTAACCAGGCCTAACCATGACAGTCATTTTGTAAAACGTGTAGTGAACATGAAATCTACAAGTCGCGAATACATATATGAACATAGGGGTTTGATACTTATCTCAAAATCATCAGGAAGGTATAATGCCCTCTCTTAATAGCTACAATAACAGATATTAGGTCATGCATTCAATAACCATTCATTTACCAATCAAAACATGATAAGCGCCATAATTGGAATCTGTCATAGAACCATGCTCATAACCAACATATAACCAGAATAATAACGATGATAGAACAACCATCAAAGCCACATCATAACAAGTACATTTTCTCATAAAATACAAGAGGACAACAGCTCTTATTAAGATATGAAAAATACAACCCAGTTAGAAACATCCACATACCAACTGACCTTAGATTGTGTTGAACCAAATCTTTCTTTCAGCCAATCACCCTCGTGCCATATTCCAAGCATGAATGTGAGATCACATGGGATAAACCAATCCATAAACCACTAAGGGAATCCATAGGTTAAACAAAGGCTCAACACTCAAACTACCGTGATCTAACCTAAACTGGTCCCGAGGTCACAAAACCAAAAAAAGCTTGGATGCCTCAGAATTTCTTCACTATCCCTTAACAAATTTTCTTATATCCACCCACCTATTGAGGGCTTCCTGGAAAAAACCATCTCCACTCTCAACCCTTGGGATTTTCATCAGACCACCTCACCTAGATCCAAAACCTTAATAGCTATAATAACATATATTAGGTCATGCATTCAATAACCATTCATTTACCAATTAAAACATGATAAGCACCATAACTGGAATCTGTCATAAAACCATGCTCATAACCAACATATAACCAGAATAATAACGATGATAGAACAACCATCAAAGCCACATCATAACAAGTACATTTTCCCATAAAATACAAGAGGACAATAGCTCTTATTAACATATGAAAAATACAACCCAGTTAGAAACATCCACATACCAACTGACCTTAGATTGTGTTAAACCAAATCTTTCTTTCAGCCAATCACCCTCGTGCTATATTCCAAGCATGAATGTGAGCCACATGGGATAAACCAATCCATAAACCACTAAGGGAATCCATAGGTTAAACAAAGGCTCAACCCTCAGACTACCGTGATCTAACCTAAACTGGTCCGGAGGTCACAAACCAAACAAATCTTGGATGCCTCAGAATTCCTTCACTATCCCTTAACAAATTTTCTTGTATCCACCCACCTATTGAGGGCTTCCTAGAAAAAAACATCTCCACCCTCAACCCTTGGGATTTTCATCAGACCACCTCACCCGGATCCAAAACCTTCCAATAATCTAAATTTCAAGCAAGAACGAATCCAATCACACCATGGCTATCTGGAAATGAAAAGGCAAGGATGAAATCATTTTCAAACTTGGAAAGAACCATGTCCATTATAGAAAATGAAAAAAATATACACATGCATGTAACTTGCAAGCCAAAACTAACCAGGAAATCATACATGTAACTCGATATCTACAAGTAATCCTACTATAGTTACTTGATCCAACTCTTCCTTGCTTTATCCTTGTTTTCCTTTACTTTCTTGTCTTGCCCTTGATTTCCTTTTCTTTCTTTCCTGCTTCCTCCTCTTGGTGCTCTTCTCCTCTCTGAAACCAATTCCAAAACTAAACTGGCAAAAGTCTAAACCAGCAAAATCTATACTGACAAAATTTGTGAACTGATCCTCAGAAGCCATTTTTATCATTGATGCCTCTAATTTCTTAATTTTTCATCTATTTTCCTTCAATTTCCTCCTCACATGCAACCTGTGACCTTTCATCTCCCTTTTCTCCTATTTTCCTTTATTTTCATAAATAAATGTGAAATAACTCCCTTTTTCCTTCTCAAAACCTTTGCCAATGGTTTTGTCAATTTCCTTAGCCATAATAAACAACAAGTGATTCCCACTAGGATTTTTTACCCAACATTTAGCTTGGAATACATGTCCCATGACCTTGTACTTATTTTTCCTTTATTAACTTTATTACATGAACTTTTAACCTGAGGTTGTTACAGAATTCCTCTTCTCCCTCCTCATCCATGGCTCTTTTTCATGATACATGGTCATCTTATTTTCCCAACTCCAACTCTTTTGATTCAATGTTTCAATTTTGCTAAGGTAATTGCGATGTTTATTGTTCTATCTCAAAATGACTTATAGGGACCAGAGATGTTATTTTGATCTAATGATATGTTGGTTACATTGATTATATGACTATACTTATGTCATGAGTTTTGTCATAACATTACATAGTAGTGTAGTTGCATTGCATATTGTGTGAGCATTTTAATACCATTAATATCATGTTTCATGTAGATTAGAGTGCACTATATATTTATTTATTTTACATATTTATATTTTCGTATAAAACATAGGAGATACCTTATGCCCAGTGCACATGCTCACAAATAGGTTTATTGCAATGTTCAGGTTATAGGTCTATGAGCCTAAGGATTTTTGAAGATCTCATTAAATTCTTGTTCAAGAAACTTGTGTCCTAGTTAGAGCTATATGTTACCCACCAAATATTATAGGATAATTTTTTTCTCCTATTCTTTCCATCTAGTCAGCCAGCCTTGCAACCCCTAATAGCCACCACTAGCTAATGATGTGCCATTTTATCTCTGCCACCTGCATCATTCATATGCTTCTAACCCATCCAGCGAGAGTACATGGATGAAGGTGGGATTTTGATGAAAAGGCACTTTGTTCATTTTTCAATTGGGTGCTTATGCTTGCTTGTATTTGGGCATTTGATATGGATTATGGGGTGACCTAGAAGAAGGAGGGGTTTTCACTATGATCTTGTTCCCTTGCCTTAAATCGGGAGTTATCATTCAATCCTAGTCTAGTGGGACCTCCCCCAATGGCCCAATGGGTATCGGAGGGGCACTACTCAAGAAGCCTTGGTTGAGATGGAGTTGTTCCATCTATATTCCATACTTACCAATTTCCATTTTACATTATAAGCCCATGTTCCACCTCCATTCTTCAGGGTAAACCGACCATTATTTCTCTGGGATTTTGCACCCATACATCCACATATCTATATAGGGACCAAAACTCTACCATGGGAGGTTGATGTAGCTAAAAGAAAATAAAAGAGCATAGCATGGCCACAAAATAAAGTAAAAGGAAAGTATCCAAATGTAGAAGGTGGTTGGGAAATCACCGAGTTCTTGAGAAAATGTTTCTCAATTACATCATAAAATGGACTCCTTATATGTCTGAATCCCGATGAGAAATGAAATGACTCATCCCTAAGAGGTAATATAATTTCTATACATCAATCAAAGTAAGCTCCCACCCTTTGAACTAAGAGTAGTAATAAAAAGAAAAATCAAGAAAAAGTAAAAGGTACACAAGAGGGGTTGAAAAACAAATGTTGAGTTGGTAACTCATGCATCCATGATTTATCCCTCCTCGCATCTATATACTCGGGATGTGGATCCCCATCATGTTAGACCCTTTGACCATGAGACTTGCCATGAAGTCTTCTCCACTCCATACCATGATTATTATTTAGTAACACCTATCAATTGAAGGGTGGAGTGAGGAAATGCTACTCCCCCTTGGTGCTTGTAAACACCAAATAAGGTTGTTCTTTAGCCACTCCTACCAAGGGAGGAAACACAATTGCAAGTTTAAGGCCCTAATTTTGGCAGGGGAGCCTTATTTGAAGTATTAAATATCCCTTTATATCAAATATTTGTTCACTTAGATGGAAAAATATTATTGTCCCTGGTGATTGGTTTCTTTCACTATATTTTTTGTTGTGTTTTTAAGGTGGTTCAACAATCCATGACCTAGGCATCTTACACACCCATACCCAAGCCCTAGAGAAGTATATTGGCACCCACATTTGAATTTTTGAGAGCCTTTGGTCTCTAAGAGACAAAAACACATCATACCTACCCCTAGGCACCTCCTACACCTAGGGAATTCTACCATTTTGCACTACATTTGATGATTCTTCAATATGATACACTTAGACCCAGCATGCCCTTGGGTTGGCCTTAGCACCATTTGAGGGATGGTAGCTAATTTATGGAAAAAATGTGGATGATCTCACCTTTAAATACTTTCGAGGGGTAGTAACACATGGAAATCCCTCAACCTTGGAGTAGAGAAGGATATTTTTCATAGTTGGAGACCGAAGACACCATATTTTAGTGCCCCAATTAGATGTTAGGGACCACAGAGGGATATTGATGGAAATTTGAGGGCCAGACATCAAATTGTGATTTTAATAGGCTTCTACACCACACTTGGCACCTAAGAGCCTCAACACATAATATAAAGACCACCTATCATGCATGACATCAACTTAGAGGGCCTCATGGCTCACACGAGTGGGATTTTTCTAACATTTATGTTGAAAGCTAGTGGTTTGGCTTGGAACCCAATGCATTGTTGTGATTTAACTTGTTTCTTAGGGGATTTTAGGCTAAATTATGTCTTTTACTCCTCATATATGGTTATTATAGTTCTAAGCTTACCCCTACCCAAAAACATAGTGATTTAGAAGACTTTATTGGTCATAGGGAGATCAATAAACTTAAAGGACAATTTTGTAACTCTTTATCATCTCTTGGACAATTCAACCTCTCTTTTGAGAATTTCGGCCTCTTTTATTCTTTTGAAAGATATGAACTATGGAGTATACTTGTTTATTGGAGCTCATTCTTGACTTTGGAAAAGTTTTATTGGATTGATAATGGAATGTTCCTTTATTTTCATCTTGTGAGTGTGCTTATTTTTGAATTATCCTTATGCTTATGTCTAATGGATGGAATGCATCGATGATCTATGGCTTTTCTATTGTGCCCTAATTTGTGGAAAATCAATATTATAGGAACTAGATGTCATAATTGCATGTATTTATCGTAGATGAAATGTGAATGGCATTCCCTTTGGAAATTCTTGATTATATCTCTCCCAAGTGACTTTAATCCCTCACAAAGGTAATAGTTAGGTTTTATGCTAGGGCATCAAACATCCTTACTCCTTTGCAAGAATACAATAATCTACCACCTCCCTAGACTCCATCAACCCAAGGGATAAGCATTGGTCATGTCTCGTTTGTGATCAGGGAAAATTTTAAGGATAGAAATTTATCTTAAATTTTAGAAATCTTGGCGAATATTACTAGTCCCTGATATGGTAGTTGTTAAAATCCTTGGCAATATTAAATTTCCTAATTATTTTATATAACCTTTATAAGTTTTTGTCAATTTTAAAAGTAAAATAATTTTATGATATAAATTTGGGCAAATCATTTTTTAGAAAAAAGGAAATTCACGAATCTATTTTTTTGAAAAAGCATGGAAAATTAGCCCACATGTGAATATTAGCCCCTAAAATTTACCCTATTTGTCATCAAACCTTCTTTTATCCATAAATTTGTATTTTCCTTTCTCTAATTCACCCATCTTAACGCTAAGTGACCCAACTAGGTCTTAGTGTGAATTGACAAATAAGAGGAATTTTTAGTCTTGAAAGGTCTCAACATCAAGGGTTGTAGTGGTTGTCTCAAAATAATTCCCCTTGGTGGCTAGTGTTTCCATTTTTATTGATAATTTGTCCCTATTTGTTTACCCTAGGGTAAAACCCTAGTTTGGTTATAGCTTCAACTTGAGGACTTGTTGAAAGTTTCATGTTCCTTTACCATGATAACCCTCACTATTGGAAACTTTTTCTTGACTCCTTAACCTCAAGTCACCCTAACTCTCAACCTATCAATCAAACCCTAGATTTTGGAAATACACTGGATTTTTTGGCAACATACATAAAAGGGTAATATTAGAACATAAACAAGATCGCAAATGTTGAAAATACTGGGAAAGTGAATTATTATTTCACTTTTCTTTACAATTTAGTATCAAAATCATTAACAAATAAAATCACATCAACATACAGACAAAAATTATATGAACAATTTATTTATATTAGAAGAGAAGCTATAATTTTTGGTTTTCCATCTACAACTGAAAGGGTTGCAACCCCAAAACATGTACTAGCCACACTAATAAAGATATACTCATTTTTCGATAAAATTTTGTCGCTATTGCAACAAAATTTCATCTCTATAATGACAAAAGAGGGTTTTGTTAAACATGGAATGTGGTATAATTTCATCATCGACCTTTTGCAAATTTGTCGCAATTCCAACAACCAACAAAAACATCGATACACTAATAAATGGACAGCAGATTGAAGGAGGAATCTTCTGGTGTCGCATGATCAACGATCACTATTGTCGGTCCACCGATGAAATACTACTTACTTCGATGGGACTTTTCATTGGAAGAACGACGAAATTTTGTGTCACTCTAGCGGTACTCCTAAGCACAGGTGTCCGAAGAGCGATGGAAAATTCAACATCAGTAGACCAATGATAGGATATTTTTTTCAACAAATTGTCAGCATACTCTGTAATAGATACGAATCATAATTGTCGTAAGACCAACACCAGGTAGTTTTTTTTGTCACATTTGTAGTCGTCGTAACAATGGCAAGTAGCTACTGTCGTAAGACTGACGTAAAGCATTATTTTTGCAACGGGTGTGCTATATGACCGATCTTAGGAGCCAATGTAAGAGATACGACTAGCAGTTAGTAAGCATAGTTAGACCAATGATAGTATTTAGCACAAAGACTCTTCTCTACTCCATAAGGAACTAGGAGACTTAAAGATATAGTTGTTTATTTGTCTTCTTCTACTTAGAAATGGTACATGATTTCTTATGGTTTTTACTAAGGTGTTGCAACTATTATTAATTACTTTATGTAAGTGGTAATCATTCTTATTGGTGGAAAATTTTCCATGCAATTTATATTGATGATGATTGATATTGTTGGGTGTTAGATAAAGTTGTACTCGACTTCGACTTACCACCCAACACATGGATAAATTTGGGTTTTAGATAAGGTTGTATTTGACCTACCATCTTATATATGGATAAAGTTCGGTGTTGGATAAAGTCGTACATGGAAATATCTCTTTTTGTTACATAGGTCAAACCTCTATGATAGGATATGGCAACTTATAATGACCACTTGGTAGTTCCCTTAAATCAAATCAAACAATAGGTCAATAAGAATCAAAGGTACAAAAATTAAGTTTCCAATAGGACTTAAGTTTAAATACACAATGAAACTATAAACGTATTAATCACCAACCACATGGAATTTCACCACTATATAACTTACTTGACTTACATTTGTAAATACTAAGAATGGAAAACCCCAAACTTTGAATAATAACTTAAGTGAATACAAATTAAGTGAATATAAAATTCCCACCGGCTTTTCTATTTTGAATACCTATGAGATACAATCTATTTTTTTTCTATACATTGTGAACCTACAAATATTGTTGTACACCTACAGCCATGCACTCATACAAAATACACAAATAATAGTCTTATGTTTTAGAATCGGGATAGCATGAGAAGGAACCACATTCTGCATCAAAAATCATATCAATTTTGAGATTAAATCACAAGATCAAACCCTAAGTGCATGAAATATTTTGGGAAGAAGATAGATGGATGGACTAGAATCCAACAATGTTGTTGCAGAGATATGCTTTACTAGGATTTTCATAATTTCTCTACTACCAAATTGATATGGCCCTTAAGTACTTTTTCAGGAGCTCTAGTATAGATTGAATGTCAAATTTTGACTAAATATAAACAAAATTTGAAGGCAAACATTATTCTTCTTATTCTTAGAGATGGTGTATGTTTCTTTTCTTTTTTTCACTAAGGTGTTTCAACCGATACTAATTAGTATATGTAAGTGGTAATCATTGATATTGGTAGAAAATTTTCCATGCAATTTATAAAGATGATGATAGATATCGTTGGGTGTTGGATAAAGTTGTGCTCCACCTACCACCCTCTTGTATGATCTACATTTACACATGTCAATATCTCTTTGTGTTGCATATGGAAAACCTTTGCAACCTAATGTCGCAACTTAGCCATATGGTTAGCAGTTGTATGAAAAATATATAAGAAAAACCACTTGGTAGTTCCCTTAAATCAAATTAAAGAATAAGTCAACAACACTCAAAGGTACAACCACTGTAAGTACGCAAATGAGTCTGCAAAAGAATCTCGTATTGAAATGTTTTTTTCTTTTGTGTTAATCACCAAGCATAGGAAATTTAACCACCATGTAACTTGACTTCCAGTAAGAACAAAAAAAACCCAACTATGAATTAAAAACCACCTAGAAATTTGCTAAGCGCCAAGTATAGGAAATTTAACCAACTTGCAACTTACTTGACTTCCATTAAATCGTAAGAACAAAAACCCCAAACTTCGAATAAGAAATTAAAAATTGCCTACGAATTAAGTGAAGAAGAAGAAATTAGTTGGATGCTAACTTTCAAGCTCAAATCAAATTGTACTTTAACTTTATTTATTGACCAATTATGTCCAAACCTGTTAGCACATAAGATGATCCTAAGATCCATGAATTATAGATTAGTTGGTTTCTCTGTAATTTAGTTTCCATTAGGTTATTGATTCAAATTGCATGGGAGACATTGAGGGTGAGAGGCACTTGTGGGGATAAAATATTGTCACATGGGGTGCTAGACTCAATTGAGCTTGCATAATCCTTGTGATAACATCCCATAGGTGCATAGATTGTTCTTCCATCAAAATTGGGGTTAGCCTTGACCTAGACATAACATAATTGAACAAAAAAAGATGATTGTAAATGTAAAAACACCTGGTTGATTTTCCATGTAAATAAAATAAGACCAAGGTCATTGCACACATATTCCAAGCTAAATGTTGGGTAAAACATAGCGATGGGTATCACTTGTGGTTAATTAATGGTTATGGAAATTGGCAAAGAAAAAGTTGCATTAATTGGCATTTTATCTATGAAATAAAGGGAAATAGGAGAAAAGGAACGTGAAGAGACATAGATTTGCATGAGAGGGAATCTGACAGAAAATGAAGAAAAATGAAGAAAATAGAGGCCTCAAGGACAAAAAGGCTTCTGAGGATCATTTCACAACCTTTTGTCAGTTCAGTTTTGAAATTCTCCTAAAGCATTCTTGGAGCACTCTAGTATTCACTTAGATTTGGATAAAGAAGGCAAAGGAAAGTAGGAAAGCATAAGGGAATAGTTGGATCAACAGCTACAATTGGATTTCTTTATAGGTAACAGGTTGCATGTGTGATTTCCTTGTCGATTTCTGGATGCATGGTATATGCATGTGATTTTTTGGTTATGTGATGTCATTGGCATGGAGATTTTCCTGAATTGATAGTGGTTTTAGCCTTGCATGTCGATTTCCTAGATAGCCATGGTGTTGTGGGTTTTTCTACTTCATTTTTTTTCTAATTGGTGCTCATGTTCTTTATGGTTGTGGGTTGGAACAAACTCTCAAGAAGCCCTAGAATAATTAGGGTTGAGTTACTAGTCCTGGAAAGTAGGTTGGGAAAAATTATTTGGAGCCCTTGGTGGGTTGAGTTACTAGTCCCTGGAATTGAGCTGGACAAATTCTCTACAACCTTGGAAGTTTGTGGGTTAGGTTACTAGTTTTTGGAGCCCTTGACTACTTGGATAGAGACTAATCTGGTTAGTGTTAGTGATGTCCAACTCTAGAGGTGGAATCATTCTGGTTGAGCATTGAGGTGGTTTGGCCTCTAGAAACCCTGGTTTGTTTTGTTTTGGTTTATTCCATGAGATCCCACATTCATGCTTGGAATATGGTGTGGGGGTGATTAGATGAAAGAGAGATTTGGTTCAGCCCAATCTATGGTCGGGTGGTACGTGGAAGTCCTTGACTTGGTCGGTATTGCTATATATTAATAAGAGTTATTCTTATAATGTGATTCATGTATAGTTGTACTAATTATGTCGGCGATATTATGGTTGAGTCACCATGGTTTCTAGGTTGGTTATTTTTTGGTTATATGTTGGTTATATGATGTGTATTGCCTATGGATGTTGTCATGGATTGTTTAGCTATTGATTGGTTGATGAATGTATGCATTAATAAGTATTTTTGCAACTATGTGGAGAGGGTATAAAGCCTTCTTGGTGATTCTCAAATGAATCTCATACTCTTTTGACTAGATATGCATTCATTGCCTGTAGCTTACATATTTGTCATGTGTTTGACAAAATGACTGTTATGGACTAAGCATGTCTGGGTCAATTCTTGTTCAAGTTTTGTATGAAAAGATTTTTCATTTCATTTATCATTCTGACAAGTTACAAAAAGCTCTAGGCAGTGGTCTGGATGTTGTCCTGGAAAAGTGGCTTAGATCTTGGGACTGCACCCTCAGAACTAGATATTTTGGGCTATACTCGCATGGAGGTAGTGTTGTGCATTCAGTTGGAGGCCTATAACCACACACAGGCCTTTTCATGCATGAGGTTATGTACTTAGGGCAGTGAAAAAGAGCCCCAACTTAGGGTTTAATCACTTGGCGTGGTCCTTTGACCTGAGAGTGTCTTATAGCCCTGGGGGATGTTGTGAGTTATCAGTTTGTCGACCCCACTTCCATAACTGGAGCTTGGAGGTTGGATCATGTCATAGCAACTATTTGTCTCATGTTTACCCTAGAAGACTCGTGAAATTGGGTAAATGTGGAAGGAGGCGTGTTACAATAAATGTCCACATTAACCCCTAGTATAAGGAACAATTTTAAATGGTGTTTGAGTTATGTATTACAACCTATCAAATATTCTTTCTTATTTTAACTTGAATTATCCTAATATACATCAATTTATTAAGAGGGAATTCACAAACATATGGAATGAAGTACAGGATGCTCTGATACAATCTTGATAGAAATGCTTGGCTTAAAATGGTTTCTAAGGAGGCTTCCAAAACTAATGTCTTGTTGCTAAGTCAAAAGAAACTTCTACGAGTGATACATTACTAACCAACATTGACGTGATTTTATTTGTTCTAGAGAATGATGGTTGGATAGAAAAAGGATTTACTTAATAAAATAAAAATGATGACGGGCATGATATTATGACCATTGTTTGTCGATCCATTCAAGTGAAAGAAGACAATGGAAATGTATAATATTTTCTCAAAAGTGCTAAGAATTTTTTCCCTCAACTCTCTTGGATGCTGCTCATGTGGATCAATGACGATATTTGTAAAGTAGACTTTGGAGGGAGGAACAAAATAAATTGATATCTACAAATGTTGTCGATGAAGGATCAAGCATAGGAAAACATTGATGCAATAAATATTGGTGTGTTACCATAAACTCAAATCTATATTTAAGACCAATACCCATGCCTTCAATATACTTTTATTTGGTTGGAAAGTGTGACCGAAGAACCCCAAATTTTTAATGGTGAGATGATCCAACTAGGTTGGAGCCTAGATATTGTGACATAGAATATCAGTGATGTGATATGTAAGGACCTAGACATGCAAGAGGATTTCAAAATTGTCAATGAAATGAGAGTGAGTGTTATTCAAATCAGTGGGATGTTATTGACTAGATAGTATGACAGAACTTGTTGTGTCCATAGGTGTGTTTGACAGCCTAGTATGAAGGAGATGTGTAATTCCTTCCACACTCAACCTTGAGTTGAGTTGACATGTGTCTATTTTTAAATAAAAATAAAATATTTTATAAATATAAAAACAATATCGACTATAATAAGTTTCTTATTAATGGAATTGATGAAAATAAAAGGCTTTGAAGTGTTTCTCTTTGGACTCCTATGGTTCAGAGTTACATATTTAGAGAAATATTGGATTGTTGGAAAAGGAATTGTTGGATGTGAAGCCTGATTATCTTCCTGACTCAGAGGTCTTGTTTCAGCCATGTTTGGATCCCAATCCTCGATGAGGGGTTGTCGGGGTGCCTTCCCCCCCAGTATTGCTTCCTAGGGGGTCGAGGGGGGGCAGGGGGTGCAAATGCATGTTTGGATCCACCCCCAGAGGGGGTTCGGGGGCAGTGCCCCTGAAGCTGAAAATAGATGAAAAATTGCCTTGTAAATATTGTAATTTCGTAGCCAATCTGGATTGTTCATTAGGTGGATGATCTAACAATAGAAGTTATGTTTAATTTAGGCATTTTTTCCCTAGAAGGAAACCCCTCAGTTTATATGAGGGAACTGTATTGCGTATGTGGATTATTATTCTAAGTGAAAAAGAGAGAGGAAACTATGTGAGAGCGAAGAGGAAATTACAGCAAATTTGTTGTAGGTTTTATCTCTTCATTTTTCTAGATAATATAAAAGGAAGGATTGGATGTTTCTCTGTGGATGTACCAAAATTGAATGAACTATGCATATCTGTCTCTCTCTTGTTTTATGTTTTTTTGTATTTGTGTTTCCGCAATATTTTGTGTATTTCATTTCTTCGTTAATTAATTTCTAACAACTGGTACCAAAGTTGAAGGTTTGTTTGGATGATAAACTCATAGGAGAGATGGGTTCCTGGTTCAAGTGGGAGAAAGTGTTAAATTTTCTAATTGTTCAATGTTGTATCAGTTACTTTAGCCCAATTTATCATTTTCATTAACAATGCATCCAATTATTAGCAGTATAATCAATCACAAACGTAACTAGAGAATGAATAACATATGCAATGGTAAAGAAGACAATAGAACACAACCATAAGAGACACCAGATTGGTCCAAGACCAGGGGAAAACCCCACAAGGGGGAACCCTTTCAAATCATCTTTTTCTTTAGTAGATCATCATAAAAAGTTACAACAGTGATTACAATGAGACTAATACATATAATCATCAACAAGTAACAATAAACTAGATTCAAAGATCTACAGATCTGTTATAATAGCAGAGATACCCATATCTACCAATCTACCGCAGAGAAGCACGGTTCCACAGATCACTCATGTCGAGATGCCAAAACCCCATATTTGAAATAGGTCGCTATCATCCACATTGTCAGTGTACAACTGAAAACTTTAGGGTCGCACTCACGAAGACAATATGTGGGCGACTGTAACAGCAAAGTCACTCCTAGGAGGTCTCTGAGCATGCGACTATACATCTAAACAGAAAATTCCCAAAGTTTCCCCCTTGTCAAGTTATCCGAGCAACCAATCAAGGAAAATTTGCACCCTCGCAGTGTTATCCGAGCGACTGTAATGGCATAGTCGCTCCCTAGGCTACCTGAAGTGAGCGACTGAGGATCAGAACCTTCTGATCTACCTCTGAACCCAAAGTCGCTCCCTCTAAACTGTTTCCCAATGACCAGAAATCCAAATTCGCTCTCTTACCCACTTTGAGCCAGCGACTATGGATAAAAAACTTCATATCGGTGTCAACGATCAAGATGTAAAATACCCTAACTTAGAGTGAACATTTCTCCTGCGATCTCAGACCCAATGAAGACTTTCGTCGACGAACCTGTTCCAAGACAAAGTAGAAGAATAAAAACATAACTTGAATGTGTCCAAATGAGCTTGAGGTTGCTTCATTTTATAGGTTGTCTTGAGGGTTTAATTGGGGTTAAGAATGACCCAAGTAGTTATCCAAGTGGTTAGGGCCGACCCATTCCATAGTGAATTAATTAATTAAATAATATAAATCTTAACTTCCTCTTGACCAAATCAAGTGATTTTTAGGCCCATTTTGATCCTTTTGAAAAGAGAAATTTAATACAAGCATCATCTTGGTCATCTAAGTTTTCCAATGTGGAATTTTAGCGCAGTTGCAAAAATTAACAGTCCCTCTAATTTAGGGAGAATTCCACTTGCCCATATCTTTACATCATCTTGTCAAGTTGTCGTCATGCTTAATTATCTCTACTGAACTCTAACTACTGAAACTTTCTCTGATCTACAAGAAAAAGAATTTGTGACTAGAGGGGAGCTTAGTCTACCACCTTCTATCCATCAGGCTATTATCTGGAATCTTTGTTGTAGGGTGGCTACTAGGAAAATCATCATCAGAGTGTACATCATCAAGGATAACATATCAACCTAGAACCATGTTTGGGAACAATAGCTTCCACCCAAACTGAGTAATAGGATAACTCTCTTCACACAAGGGAGTAAACCCTTGACCCTGGATCACACAGGGGAGTACACCCTCGACCCTGGAATTTCATTGGGGATCTTTACCCTCAACCCGACATTTTTAATAGGGAGCTATACCCTTAACCTGGAATCCTATTGCCTACCAACCTTCCAATAAATGGCCCTTCGTGGTCATGTGGTAGAACACTTACATCATAATCGTCTTGGGTTGTACACCCCAAGCACACCCTCAACTCATTGGGAAAATGAGGAGTAAAAATTCCCAACAAACCCTGCTTGTGGGTATGATGCCAACTGGGGTATACTCCACAAAGAACAGATCGGGGAGTAAAACCCTCAACCTTGTGGGTAAGAAATAGGGAAGCACCCTAGTGTCTAGATTTCCCTCAACGTTGGGATCCCTTTGTCTCAATTCTTCACCTTGATAGATCAATCAGGGTGAGAAGAGCATGGTAAATGTCCTCAATCAGCGTTGCCCTTTATCCGAATGGGCTACATCCATCAGTCCAAATTGTTCTCTAAAGAACAAGAACTTTTTCTTTCATAATGCCTTGTTGAGAATATTTGCAATCTAATCATCTCTTGATACGTGATGGAGCTTGACAGCTCCTCTCTATACCATATCTCGAATGAAGTGATATCGAATTTCAATATGCTTGGACTTGTCATGGAACACATGATTTTATGTCAAATGGATCCCACTCTTGTTGTCACAGTATATTACTGTGGTGTCTAGGACTTGCTCAAACACCTCTCCAAAGAGATTTCTTAACAAGATTGCCTCACAACTAGCCATGCTAGTGGAAATATATGCTATAGACTTTTGTTTCATCCTAATCTAGGATATCATGGCAGATCCAAGGCTAAAACAATATTCGGATGTACATTTCTGGTCGAAAGTATCTCTGGCCCAATCAACATCAGTGTATCCATGAAGCTAAAAATTTCCTGCAGAATATCTCAGGGCAAGTGTAATTGACCCATGCAAGTATCTCAATATGTGTTTGGCAGCTATCCAATGGGAATGGTGGGGCTTGGTCATTAATTGACTCAGAGTGTTTACTACATAGAATATATATGGACAGGTGTTCACAAGGAACATAAGAGCCCCAATCAGTTATCTATACTGAGATGGATTTTCTAAGTTTGGTCCAGCAACATCTCCACATAATTTCTTGAAATTTATTTCCATAGGAGTGACCATGGATTTACATTCAGTCATTCCAAATCTTTCCAATAACTTTACAATGTATTTCCCTTGCGAGAGGAAAAGTTCAACAGACTTTTTCCACACTTCAAGGCCCAAAAGGTAGTGCATAAGACCAAGGTCTTTCATTTCAAACTCAAAGGCTAGCTTCCTCTTACATTCAATCATCATAGGCTCACTAATTGTCAAAAATAGATCGTCAACATACAAAACCAAAATCAATGGCATACCTTGGATTACCTTGAAGTAGAGGTTGGGATCAGCATTGCTTCTTGTGAATCCCAAATTTACTAAGTAGTTGTTAATACGTGCATAACAAGCTTGAGGCATTTGCTTCAAACCATACAATGCCTTCTTCAACCTACACACATGTGTTTTCCGATCTTCCACTTCAAATCCATTTGGTTCTTCAACATATACCTCTTCTTGTAACATGCCATGGAGGAAGGCAGTCTTTACATCCATCTGATGAAGATTCCATCCCTAACTTGCAGCAAGGGAAACTATAGAGCTGATGGTTGTATATCGAGCTACTGGAGAAAATATGTCATCATAATCTTATCCCTGTTTCTGAGAGAAGCCACGAACTACGAACATTGTTTTATATTTCTCGATGCTGCCATCACTTCCATGCTTGATTTTAAACAACCATTTTGAAGTCACAACAGACTTCCCTTTCGGTCTAGGTACAATATCCCAAACATCATTTTTCATGATTGATTCATATTCTTTAGCCATAACGTCCTTCCAAAAAAATTCTTTTTTTGCTTCTTCGAATGAGGATGGTTCTGCATGAATCACAGTACTCATTGCAGTGACATATCCTTAATACTTGCAAGGTTGTTTCCTTTCTCTGAATGATCTATGGATGGGGACATTTCTTTCAGTATCCTGTAAAGTGTCGCGGAGCCATGGTGATCTCTTCTTAGAGGGAGGATCACTTGAAGGAGGATCTAATGGATCCATAGGCTCTATGGGATCATCAACCATGTCTATTTTAGGTGTAGCCGAACCATCTAAAATATCCCAATCATCATTATCTTCCTTAGGAGGAGGAAGTGGAGGAAGATCTCTTGCTTTTCCAAGAGAGGCATCTTCATCAAATGTTACATCCTTGCTAATTTGGACCTTTCTCTGACCATGAATATAAATTCTATAAGATTTAGAATTATCGCAATAACCCACAAACATACCTTTTCTTCCAGTAGCCTCCAGTTTGTTTCTTTTGTCTTTCGGCACGTGAAAATATACTAGGCATCCAAATACACGAAAATGGTTGATATCAAGTTTGATCCCTGTGAATATTTCTTCAAGAGTCTTTTTTTCCAATGCTTGATGAGGCACCCTCTTCTGAACATATACCGCGGTAGATGTAGCTTCGGCCCAAAAGAATTTTAACATATTTTGATCATGGAGCATAGCACGAGAAACTTCTATTATAGATATGTTATTTCTTATGAGACCGTTCTGGTTAGGAGTATATGGCACAATCGCTTCATTTTTTATTCCATATTTCTTGCAGAATGCTATGAATTCTTTTGACATGTATTCTCCTCCATTGTCAGACCTAAAGACTTTAATTCTCTTACCTTATTGATTTTCGATCAATGCTTTAAATTCCTTGAAAGTTTTGAAGGCTTCATCCTTGTGCTTAAGATAATATATCCATGTCTTTCTTGAGAAGTCTTCAATGAAGGTAATGCAGTAGATATGACCACCAACTGAATCCACAAGCATTGGACCACATATATCATCATGAATGAGATGAAGAATGTCATAATTTTTGTTCTTATTGGAGGGAAATGGTCCCCTTGTTTTCTTTTCACTTGCACAACTTGGGCAGACTCCATCATGTTGAGCCTGAACATCGGGAATACCAGAGACCAATTTCTTCAATTTCGGAAGTGCATCATAGTGAATATGAGCCAGTATATAGTGCCATAATTCTTTCAAGTAATTTGTATTATGAGCCAATGCAAAGAGAGGTCTTCCTGTGACCCTATATAGACCTTCAAATCTCGATCCTAGAGTGAAGGCATCTTGCATAGATGAATCAGCAGGCCAAGATAGAACTTTACCTTTGATGAAGGAAACCCTCATCCCTATGTATTCCAATGCAGATATAGATACCAGATTCTTCATTAATCCTGGTACATACATGACATCATGCAATAGAACAGATTCTCCAGAATTTAGCTGAAACTTGACGGACCCAAAACCTTTCACGGGATGAGTAGAATTGTCTCCAAGAATTATCCTTAGCTTAGTCTCCCTCTCTACTAGATTAGAGAGGACTTCTTTATAACCAAAGAAATGATGAGCGGATCCAACTATCCCACGAATCTAGTGGGGAAGAACTAGTAAGAGCATAAATGAGAATGTATTCAGATTTGTTTACAACATTATTTTCATACCTTGGAGCCTTTGATTTCTTTTGAGGATGATGATTCTCTTTGTGGTCACTTGAGGAGTCTCTTTTTCTTCTTTCATATCTCCGATCTTGGTTCTTCTTTTGATAGTCCTTTCTTCTTTTGTTCTTGAAGTTACCTCTAGAGTTGTAACGATGTCTTTTATTCCTTTTGGGGCAATCATGAGAATAATGACCTATCTTGTGACAATTGAAGCATTCCACGTGAGATAGTGATTTGTCATATCTTTATTTTTAATTCTAAGGAGGAGGATTCCTTGATGGACCTTCTTTTGCCTTCTTTCTTTTTCCATGAGTGATGTATGGTGCAGGTTCTCCTTCTTCATGCTTTTGAATTCTTTCTCTTGCTATCAACCTGGATTCTTTCTGAGTGATTTTTTCCACGATCTCATCATATGTTGGAAAAACATTGTTGTTTCTTATGGTAGTAATGAAGGTTCCCATATAGAGGGAATACCTCTAAGAGTCACTATTACCAATTCCCTGTCAAGTATATTTTCTCCAACTCTCTACAATTGATCTCTAAGACGAGAGAACCTCGTAATGTAACATTGTATAGTTTCTCCTTCGTTCATCTTGACTTCCTTGAGTTGATCTTTCAAGGTAATGATATCATTTAGGTTATTGAATTCATACATGCTAGTTATCTTGTCATACATATCTTTGTACCTTCTCCAATTGCCAACATAAGCAAGTAAATGATCCTGTAAACCATCAACTATAATTTTCTTTGCTTTAGACTCACCTTTCTTGTCCTTGTTCTTGAGTGTAGTGGAAGCATCTTCTAAAGGCTCGGTTATCTCACCTCAAATGTAGTCCAGCACATCATGGTTGTCGGCTATGATCTCCAATCTGACCTTCCATGCAGCAAAGTGTGATGAATCACCTAGCTTTTCATGCTCCTTGAAGGTATAGGATGACATCTTGACTTTGAATCAAACGATTTTCTTTCTGAAGAAGAGGGCTTCAAGACTTGTCTTCTCTTGGGCTTCAATTTCATTGTAGCTCTGATACCATGTTAAATTTTCTGATTGTTCAATGTTGTATCAGTTACTTTAGCCCAATTTATCATTTTCATTAACAATGCATCCAATTATTAGCAGTATAATCAATCATAAATGTAACTGAAGAATGAAAAACATATGCAGTGATAGAGAAGACAATAGCACACAACCATAAGAGACAGCAGATTGGTCCAAGACCAGGGAAAAACCCCACAAGGGGGAAACCCTTTCAAATCATATTCTTGTTTAGTAGATCATCATAAAAAGTTACAATAGTGAGTATAATGAGCCTGATACATATAATCAGCAGCAGGTAACAATAAACCATATTCATAGATCTACATATTTGTTATAACAACAGAGATACTCAGATCTACCGATCTACAACAGAGAAACTCGGATCCATAGATCATTTATGGCAAGATACCAAAATCTGTTAGAGCCAACGGTGCACAGCTAAAACAAGAGACAACAATAGAATATAAAATCATACACAAAAGACACAGAGGTTTAACATGGTTCACCCAACCAATCTGGGCTACGTCCACCAAACATAGGCATCAGCAATCTTTATTATCAAACAGGATATTACAAAATAATCAATTTCCTCACAAACTCTCACACACATCCCAATGCGTATGGGCACCTGTTTTATAGCTAAGAGAATCTAACTGACTCATAAATCCTCTTAAAACAAATATAGGATGCATTAACTCTCTCCCAACAAAATAGAGCTAATATAGCAACACAATCTTATTGTTGTCACCTACTGAGATTTTTGCCCATTTTATTAAAACTGAAAATCTCAACAATCTCCACCTTGAAAACAATTAGCCTGATACCCTGTTTCTTTATTATTTATTTTTTCTGCAAGCCAAGAGAAGCCAAACACCAACGCAACTTCTCTAACAAAACTGGTTTCGTGAACATGTCTGCACAGTTTTCCTTTGTATGCACCTTTTCAAGAGAGACTCCCCTTTCAGTGATAACCTGTCTTACAAAATGATACTTTATTGGTATATGCTTTGATTTACTATGATAGGCCGGATTCTTTGCCAAATGTATTGCACTTTGACTATCGCAAAGTAACTTGATGTTGTCCTGTAACCTACCAAACTCACCAAGAAAACCTTTCAGCCAAATCGCTTCTTTGCAAGCATGAGAAGCAGGAATGTATTCTGCTTCAGTAGTGGATAAAGCAACAATGTTTTATAGCTTTGACATCCAGCTAATAGCTCCACCTGCAAGAGTAAATACATACCCTGAAGTTGACCTTCTCTTATCCAAATCACCTGAAAAATCGGAATCAACATACCCGCAAACAAATTCACTACTCTTATTGTAAGTGATACAATAACTACTTGTGCCTCTCAAATACCGAAGCACCCATTTCACTGCTGACCAGTGTTCTTTACCTGGATTTTCCATATACCTGCTGACAACCCCAACTGCATGTGAAATATCTGATCGAGTACAAACCATCGCATACATCAAACTTCCTACTACATTGGCATATGGAATTCGAGACATATATTCCTTTTCTTCATCTGTTTTAGGACATAAACTGGAAGAAAGCTTAAAATGGGAAGCTAAAGGGACTGACACAGGCTTCACATTGTTCATACCAAACCTCAAAAGTATTTTCTCAATATACTTATGTTGTGATAGCCACAGCTTACCATTGCTCCTATCTCTGAAAATCTCCATGCCCAAAATCTGTCTTGCTGCTCCTAGATCTTTCATATCAAATGTCCTTGCCATCTGAGTCTTTAACCTGTTGATTTCTTCAATGCTTTTGCTTGCTAAAAGCATATCATCAACATACAACACTAAGATAATGAACATGACATTACTTAATTGCTTAAAGTAAACACAATGATCATATTCACTTCTTATATATTTTTGACTCAACACGAAAGAATCAAATTTCTTGTACCACTGTCGAGGCGATTGCTTCAGACCATACAATGATTTCTTGAGCCTGCAGACAAATTTCTTATTTCGATGCTGAACAAACCCTTCCAGTTGTTCCATATAAATTTCCTCATCTAAATCTCCATGTAAAAATGCAGTCTTAACATCTAGTTGCTGTAATTCTAAATCAAGCAAAGCGACTAATGCTAACACAATTCGAATTGAAACTATTTTAACCACTGGCGAAAATATCTCATGAAATTCAATGCCTACTTTCTGAGAAAAGCCTTTTGCAACCAGCCTTGCTTTGTATCTGTCATCCGTATCATTCACACCCTGTTTCACCTTGAAAACCCATTTACATCCCACAGTTTTCCTGTCTTTCGGAAGTTCAACTAGATCCCATGTGCCATTCTTACCTAAGGCCATCATTTCGCCCTTCATAGCTTCTTTCCATTTGTCACTTTTCGAACCTTCTATAGCTTCCTGATAGCACAGAGGTTCATCGTCATTAGCGGTAAATGAAACTGAAGTAACATAATCATCATACCTTTTCGGATGGTGTTTGATTCTTGTAGACCTCCTTAAGGATGTTTCTGGTGCTTCCACAATTGGCTGACTACCATCTGTAGGAACTTCCTCATGATCACCATCTGAGACTTGTTCATGACCTACATCTGAACCCTATTCATAATCTGATTCTAAAACCTGTTCATGACTAGAATCTGAACTATGGTCATCATGACTATCATTAGAAGTGTTGTCAAACTGAATGCGCTGAAAATCAGATACATCATCCTATTTCAATTTATTATCTACATCTAACTGTACAAGAGAGGATTCATCAAACTTTACATCTCTGTTGATGATGATTTTGCGGGTAGTAGGATCCCACAATCTAAATCCCTTTGTTCCATCACCATACCCAACAAATATATACCTTTTTTATTTTGGATCTAATTTAGTGCGCTGATGTTTAGGCACTAGAGCATATGCATCACAACCAAACACTCTGAGTTTAGAATAATCACAAGGGTGACCTTTCCATACCTCTTGAGGAATCTTGCAACCTATCGATGTCGATGGTGACCGATTTATCACATAACAAGCTGTAGCCACCACTTTTTTCCTAATTCCTTCTGCAAACTGGCGTTACTAAGCATACTCCTTGCTCTCTTCAACACAGTCCTATTCATGCGTTCAGCAACTCCATTTTGCTGAGGAGTATAAACAGTAGTCTTATGTCTCTCGATCCCTGCATCCTTGCAATAGTTTTCAAACTCCTTGGAGGTAAACTCACCACCATTGTCAGTTCTTAAACATTTTATAGTTCTACCAGTGAGGTTTTCTACCAATGCTCTAAAATGCTTGAAAACTGTAAAAACATCAAACTTCTTTTTCAACATGTAGACCCACACTTTCCTAGAAAAGTCATCAATAAACGATACAAAATATGACGAGCCACCATATGAGGTTGTAGGTGTTGGATCCCAAACATATGAATGGATATAATCAAGTATTCCTTTACTAGTATGTTTGCCTGTTTTAAACTTTTGTTTACTTTGTTTTCCAAAAAGACAATGTTTACAGAAATCTAACTTTCCAGACCTTAGATTAGGAAGTCACTTGTGATCAGCCAAAATCTTTAACCCTCTTTCGCTCATATGGCCCAACCTTTGATGCCATAGGCGAATGGAACTACTGTCATGTTTAGACACCGTAGACACATGAACTGACCCTGTTCTTCCTTCTAACTGAAACAGATTTCCTACTTTCTTAGCTTTCATTACTAGTAAAATACCTTTGTAAATTTTCATTACTCCACCTTGAATTACAATTTTATATCCATTTGTGTCAAGTGCCCCCAATGAAATGAGATTTTTCCTTAAATTTGGTACATGTCTTACATCAGTTAACATTTTAGTTGTCCCATCAAACATTTGTAGCTGTATACTCCCTATTCCCACAATATTAGATGTGACATCATTACCCATGTACACGACTCCATCATTAACTGATCTATACGTCTTAAACCATTCTCTATGAATACACATGTGGTTTGATGCACCGCAATCTAACAACCAATGTTGATCATGATTTGACAAATTAATTGATAACACTTCGTCGCTCATACCTGAACCAAATGCCGAACCTGTATCTGTCGTGTTTGCTTCCTTCTTTTCTGTCGATGAAGCTTCTTTAGAAGTTTGTTGTCGCTTCCAGCAATCCTTCTTCAAGTGCCCCGATTTTCCACAAAACCAGCACTTTACTTTACTCTTCTTCCCTTTCGATTTTGAACGCGAGTCGCTGTGCTTACCAGAGCGTCTTTCTATAGAACGACCTCTAGCCATCATTGCCTCTGATGTAGAGGTGTCAGCAGTCGACCGCTTCTTGGTCTCCTCAGACAACAAAGCTCCGACGACATCATCACATTCAATGGTTTCGGATGAACTAAGACTTATAGAAGTAACAAAATGATCCCATGACTCGGGCAACGAGCACAATAAAGTTATGGCTTTATCCTTGGATTCAAATTTTACTTCTATGCTTTCTAATTGCACCAGTAGAGTATTAAAAACATTCAAATGATCAGTAATCGATGTACCTTCCTTCATTCGCAAACTGTATAGCTGTCGCTTCAGAAGAATTCGATTTGTCAAGGATTTCATCATGTAGAGCTTCTCAAGCTTCGACCACAGGCCTGCAGTTGTTTTCTCCGACACGATGTTAAACAACACATCATCCGCCAAACACAGCCGAATAGCACTCACAGCTCTTTCATCCATCTCGGCCCATTCATTATCTGTGATATTGTATGGCTGTTTGGATTTTCCCAACAACGCCTTCGCCACGCCTTGTTGTACCAGCAGATCATGCATCTTTACCTTCCAGATCTCGAAGTTGTTTTTTCCATTAAACTTCTCGATTTCAAACCGGGCACTCTGAGTTTTCGCCATCTTGTATCAACCAAAAAACAATCTCCAATTCCAACTAGTTAATCAATTAAATAAAGATTTAATACACAATGCCTTCGCCTTCTATCAAAAAACGTTTTGTTGTACCAAACTGCAATTATAAAATAAAAAACCAAAAACAATTGTAGTTTTACCAACGCAGTTGGCACATTGGCGCTCTTCTACCAGCAGACAATCCGCGCCGGAGTGAAAAACGCGTAGAGTACTGAAATTGGCGCGTATTTCCCCTTTGGATCCGCACTGATCAGAATCTTTGCGCACTGGCGCTACTAATAAAATCGGTTCCGCGCCATTATGATTTATTGGCGCGACTGTGTTATCATAACCCGCGCCAATCGCAAAAAACTCAAGAAAAAACAAAATACTCCACCTCTACGCAGTCGTTTTCTGAGATTTCAGTTCCTGGCTCATGCCAATTGACTCTAACACCAGCACGTCTGAAATTCCAAACACACCAACACAACCACGCCGCCACAACAATATACAATTTCAAAACAGCTCAATTTCAAGAGTGTAAATCGTGCCTGGAGTCTGTCCCACGCAGAAACTTGTTAAAGCGTTGCATTCACCAGTTCATGGATCATTCCAGCGTTGCACGCACAACACTTCAAAACTCCACAATTAAAATTCCTTCACCGATTAACAGTCTTGCGCTGTACATATGAACGACCAATCCACATGTCAAACGCTGCAGATTCACATGTTAACGCTGCACACCAACCAGCGACATCGTGAAGGATCCTGCGGGTTTTATGTACACCAACTTACAGCGTTCAACCAAACAGGGAGTAATTTAATACCACACAGTTTGATGGCAGATCTGGCCACGCCACAACAGACTCTACACGCAACTCACACAGCCACGCAGATGACTGAAAACACGTCGACTGTCTTGGTCTCACGTACCAGTTCCACAACCAGGTTCTGGGCCCGCCACGCCTCCGCTGCGTCGTTCCTCCAACTCGCTCTGATACCACTTGTTAGAGCCAACGGTGCACAGCTAAAACAAAAGACAACAACAGCATATAAAATCATACACAAAAGACACAGAGGTTTAACGTGGTTCACCCAACCAATCTGGGCTACGTCCACCAAACATAGGCATCGACAATCTTTATTATCAAACAGGAGATTACAAAATAATCAATTTCCTCACAAACTCTCACACACATCCCAATCCGTATGGACACCTATTTTATAGCTAAGAGAATCTAACTGACTCATAAATCCTCTTACAACAAATATAGGATGCATTAACTCTCTCCCAACAAAATAGAGCTAATATAGCAACACAATCTTATTGTTGTCACCTACTGAGATTTTTGCCCATTTTATTAAAACCGAAAATCTCAACAAAATCCCATATCTGAACTGGGTCACTATCATCAACACTATCTATGTGTGACTAAAAACTTCAGGGTCGCACTCACGAAGACAGTATGTGGGTGATTGTAATAGAAAAGTTGTTCCCATGAGGTCTCTGAGCCTACGACTATGGATCTAAATAGAAAATACCCAAAGTCACTCCCTTTCCAGGTTATCTAAGCAATCAATCAAGGAAATGTCACACCCTCACAGTGCTATCTGAATGACTGTAATGGTAGAGTCGCTCTTTGGGCTACCTGAAGTGAGCAACTGAAGATCGGGACCTTTCGATTTTCCTCTAAATCCAAAGTCGCTCTCTCTGAACTATATCCTGGCGACCAAAGAATCAAATTCACTCTCTTACCCACTCTGTGCTAGTGACTATGGACGAAAAACTTTATATCTGTGCCTGTGACCGAGATCCAAAATACCCTAACTCGGAGTAGATCTTTCGTCTGCGATCTCGGACCCAATGAAGACTTTCATCGATGAACCTGTGCAAGCCAAGACAAAGTAGAAGAATACAAACATAACTTGAGTGTGTCCAAATGAGCTTGAGGTCACTTCCTTCTATAGGCTGTCTTGACAGTTTACTTGGGGTTACGAATGACTCAAGCAATTACCCAAGTGGTTAGGGTCGACCCATTCCATAATGAATGAATTAATTAAATAATTTAAAACTTAACTTCCACTTGTTCAAATCAAGTGATCTTTAGGTCCATTTTGATCCTCTCAAAAAGAGGAATTTAATACAAGAATCATCTTGTTCACTTGAGCTGTCCAATGTGGAATTTTACCACAGTTGAAAAAATTAACAGAAATGACAAAAGATAGTAGGTTTAGGGTCTAGAAATTTAATGGCCAAATCTACCAATTGTGGAAGTTGGAGATGGAAGATTATATGTATCAAAAATGTCTATACCTACCATTGAGCTTGAAGACAAAGAATCTTATGAGAACTTCAGATGAGGAATGGTAGATTCTTGATAGAAAAGAATTAGGAACAATCCGGTTGTTCTTGGCGGTGTCGGTGGCCTTCAATATTTTGAAGGAAACAACAACAAAAGGTCTAATGAGGGCCTTGAAAAAACTATATGAAAAACCATCAGCCTCAAATAAGGTATTTCTTATGAAGCGTTTGTTTAATATGAATATGTCAGAAGGTGGATCTATTACTGATAATTTAAATGAGTTTAATACAATTACCAGCCAGTTGAGTAATGTAGGGGTAAATTTTGATGATGAAGTTAGGGCTCTATTATTTATGTGCTCATTACCAGAAATTTGGAATGTTTTAGTTATGGTCATTAGTAACTCTATCTCCAGATCTAGTACTTTAATTTTTTATGATGTTGTTGGTTCCATCCTTAGTGAGGAAATGTGATGGAAAAGCTCTGGTGAGACATCAGGTAATGTTTTGACCATAGAGACTAGGGGAAGAAAAGGGAGATCCAAATCTAGATCAGGGATAATGTGTTGGAAAGGTGGGAAGAAAGGATACTTGAAGAAAGATTGCTAATCGCGGAAGGGAAAATAAGGAGATGTATATCAAGAGAACAATCATGAAGTGAATGTGGCAGGTGATGTGTTTCAATATGCTTTTATTCTTTCATTAGAGAATATTATTATTTCTTAGGTGGTAGATTTAGGGGCCTAATTCCATGTCACAGCTAATAGGAAACATTTTCATGACTATGTTCAAGGAGATTTTGGATAGGTTCGTGAGGGTGATGATAAACCCTGTAAAATCATTGGAATGGATAAGGATTTCATAAAGCAACAAAATGTAAACCAATGGCTATTGAAGGAGGTAAGGCATTTTCAATATCTAAAGAAAAATCTAATTTCAACCAGGTAGTTGGGAGGTGAAGGTTGTGTAACTACTTTTACAAACAAAACTTGGAAGGTCACTAAAGTAGCCCTGGTAATAGAAAAGGGAGAAAATGTTGGTACATTGTATTTATGCAATAGTATTTCTAATTATGTTAATGCTTTAACCTCCACAGGAATAGATACAACAATTTGGAATCATAGGATCGGGCACATGAGTGAGAAGGGAATGCATATTCTCCACTCAATAAATTTGTTGCCAGATCTAAAGCATGTTGATTTGGATTTCTATGAAAATTTTGTATATGGAAAATAGAAGAAAGTCAGATTTATCAGAGTTGGGAAGGAAAAGAAGAGTGAAAAATTAGAGTTTGTGCATACAAATGTATGGGGACCTGCTCAGGTATCATCTCTCGGAGATTCTCCCTATTATGTTACTTTTATTGATCATGCAGCTAGAAAAACCTAGATTTATTGTATTCTAAATAAATATGATGTATTTTATACTTTAAATGAATGGAAATCTTTGGTTGGGAATGAGACAAGAAAGAAGTTGAAGTGTCTCAGATTAGAAAATGGAGATAAATATTGAAAAAAAGAGTTTGATAACTATTGTTCAGAGCATGAAATTCACAGAGAGAAGACAATTCCAGGAACACCATAGAAAAATGGTGTTTTAAAAAGGATGAATAGGACAATCATGGAGCATGCAAGGTGCATGATATTACATGTAGGATTTCCCTTACAATTTTGGGCATATGTTGTAGATATTGTTGTTTATATGATAAATCGAGGGCCTTCAAGTTCCTTGGATGGTGGTATTCCAGAGGAGGTATGGACAGGTAAAAAGGTAAAGTACTCATTTTTAAATACTTTCGATTGTGAAGCATTAGTCCACATCAATAAAGAAAATAGAACATAGCTTGAGGAAAAATCAAAAAAATGTACCTTTATTTGATATAGTGTAAATGATTTTGGTTATCGCTTATATTATTATGAAAATCACAAAATAATTAGGAGAATAGATGGCATATTCAATGAAAAGGTCTTGTATAAAAATCAGATGCAGGGAAAGAAACATGAAAAGGAAAACAAAGAATACATAGTGCTAAATGAGATCAAAGAAAAAGTAAAGGTTCCTAAAAATCAGAATTATCAGTAAATACAACAACCACAACAGCAACAGGCACCTCAAAAACCTGAAACTAATGTTAGAAGATCTACCAGGATAAGTACACCCCCTGAACGATACTCTCCTTCATTATATTGTTTATTATTGATTGATTCTGGTGAATCGAAAAGATAAGAAGAAGCAATGTAGGTAGAAACCAGGAAGAAGTGGGAGCAAGCCATGGAAGAAGAGATGGACTCCTTGATGTAGAACCAGAACTTTGACTTACTTAAGTTTCCTGCTGGTAAACCAACATTGCAGAATAAATGGGTTTACAGGTTGAAGGAAGAACATGGAGGCAAACAGAGGTATAAGTATAGACTTGTGGTGAAGGTATTTACACAAAAGAAAGGTATATACTTCGATGAAATTGTTTATCCTGTTGTTAAAATGACTTCAATCATAACTATTTTAAGTTTGGTGGCAGTAGAATATTTGCATATTGAGCATTTAGATGTAAATACAACCTTTCTCCATGGGGATTTGGAGTAGTAAATATATATGCAACAAACACACAAGGGTGTAAGGTCAAAGGGAAGGAGAAATTAGTGTGAAAATTTAAGAAGAGCTTGCATGGCTTAAAATAGGCTCCTAGGTAGTGGTATCTAAAATTTGATAGGTTTGCGTCTGAACAAGGTTATACTAGATGTCACTTAGATCATTGTGTTTATCTTAAAAAGAAAAAAGATGGTGTTGACGGTGCTGGACCTGCCAACATGTCAAATGGATCTCCCTGGTAAGAAGTCCCAATTAGACCTCAAACCGTTTGGTGTAGGAGTCCCAGCGATGGGTCGTAAGGTAATGCCTTAACCGTAATGTCGCACAGAGGCAAGTAAGATAACTATTTCAGTAGCAAGGGTGTGACTGATGCAGTGAGTCAAGGAAGGTGTATGAGAGGTTCTAACACTTTGAAGGGAGAAGGAGGTGAAGGTGAGTTCTAGGCTGAAAGGGATCTATCCCAACTCGGCTAGGAACACACAACACAAAAGGACATGTACAGCTTTCGACGGAGCAGTCCACTCGGATGCGGCAATCACATCATACAAGGTAAGGTAATATGTACAACACTCACGGATCAGTCTGGGACGTGTGCTATGGTTGTTACAACAAGGTTCATGTGAAAGGTCTGCCTGGTGTCCGGCAGAGTAGTCGACATGGATGGTGACAGCATTAACAACATATGCAACACATTAACAACAAGATTCATATAAGTTCATGTGAATCAATTCATACACAAGTACGTTAGTTAAACAACATATATCATTAAGGCAACTGAAGCAGTCCAACTACAATAACAACATATGCATGAAAATGTGTTGGCTCTTATTATATAAATAAGTGTAAGTCACAATCTTACAATACACCATATAAACCTACTAGCCACGACAGTGGAACGTTACAGCCACATCCGCTTGCTCCTCCAAAGAGATGAACTAGCTTCGTACAGTGGAGAAGCCAAGGCACGTTACAATATTGTCCAAGCTTTTATCCAAGATAGTCTTATCAAAAGCTTGGCCGACCAAAAGCCTATACAATGAGTTATGAGGGACTATTTATAGCAAAGGTTGGGGTGACCCTTAACACTCCCCTTTGTGACCATTCAACTACCCTCATGACTCTTCACCCACTCTATGACTGTTACATCCACTATTGAGACTTGACTTACACTTGACATGACTCAATATTACAATGTACATGTACCCATGTGAACAATGGCTTGAACAAGCCAAACTAGACATCATTTAGACTTAGACAACCATAGAAGTCTAATTGCTCCACATCCTCATGCTGATCAACAGTGACATATTGATGCTAAGATTGGTAGTCCTTGATAGTGTTTGTGTGTTCTGTTGTGACATCCATCTGAAACCTGAACCTTGCCTCCATAGCATCTGGTTACACTGCTCAAGCTCCTCTATCCAAATCGTCTAAGAGCATGCGCATCATTGTCTTCAATGTGGCCAGACCAGCAACGTACTTGTGTACGATGTCTGTACTGATAGGAAAGTTTGGGATGGTGGTGATGCGCATCAACTCGTCAAAGTACGAGTCAAGCTCCTGTTGGACATGCTTCTTTGTCTTCGCCTAGGTGAGAGTCCTAAGTGATGGGATCACATGAATGTGCACTATAACATCCATGCTTTTGAATTCTCATGCATGGGAAGCCTGTATGCTAGTGATGAATTGTGGTAGGTCTTCATAGTTCCGGATCTGACTCCAAATACGTTCTTGCAGCTCAATCGCATTGGCCTTCATCATCTTTGGAAAGTGAAGTGGGGCTCCCTTGTACTTCATCATCCATGCTTGCATGTTATCAACAACAGCATGTATGTTCTTCAAGATGCGTTCTCTTCTCGCACATCGTTGCTACCATCCGTGGAGATGGATGACTACTTGGTGCACGGTACCAAACTTGGAGTACAATGCTTTCATAATTGTATCAAGGGACAATACTTCACCTAGTATTGCCTTCTTCAGTCCAACTCGGGCGAACATTGTCACCAAGTCCCCTTCTTGCTTGGCCACCTATAGTTCCTTCGTCATTCGCTCATTCTCAGCTATGAGAAAATGAACACTTGAGCTAGTGGCTTCGGAAGACAGTCTAGTTGCATCGGCCAAAGCAGTTGGGTGTTTGTGCACATCAGTCACGATCACTTGTTCTTTAACTTGAGCAGGGGATGTTTGGTCCTTCGGAGTCGGTACTCTCTGAGACTGCACAACTTTGTGATGAGATTCGTCAAAGGAGATGTTGTGCATCTCTGCTTCTGGCTGACCACCAAAGATCTCAGTGCCTCCTTAGTCATTTGAGACTTTCTCATCATCAGGATGCAATGAATCAGGTGAGTCGATCTCTTTGTGGTGAGGCATGAGGTCGATGTCATGTTCCAACTCCTATGGATCCATTTCTACATCCAAATGTTCAAGTGCCTATTATATCTCATGAGAAAAGTCTTGCCCCTACGATGGTTCACCCTATTCAACTAATGCCAACTGTTCAGACAAATCAACTACTTATACGGGTGTTGCTTTGTCTGTCTACACGTGATGCGCCCCTTGCTATATCTACTACTGTTGCGCTTCCTTCACCTGTTGGTGTAGCTCTTGTTCTTTCCAAAGTTTCTCCCTCAACTCATGCAACTCCTTCTCTGCTTCTTCCATTCTATTCTTATCCTTCTTCCTTGGAGCGATGTGCTTGTCGCGTTGCTACCTCTTTGCCTGAATAGCCATAGATGCTTGTTCTACAAGTGGATCTACTCGAAACTTGTAGCTTTTCTCCTCCTCCATGATATCGACAATCTTCTGCTTCCCTTTGTCACGCACAGGTATTCTTGGCTCTGTTGCCTCTGCTATTGCTGCTATTGATGGTCCTCTCTATGATGTTGCTTCATGTTGATGTGCTAACCACTCTACGACGAAGCCGACCTGTTCATTGGGTCTAAAGGAATTGTAGCAGTACCTCCATGAGTCCTCCTTGGCCCAATGACATGCCCCATGGATCCAGTTGAACTGAAGCCATTCATAACAAATCATTGTGTAGAGCACCTAGATCTCACTATGGTCATCAATTTCAACATCCCAGCTCTATTTATCAACAAGTACCTTATCCAAAGATCCAATATTGGCCATTTCCTTCAAATTCTACTCCAACAGAGGCTATTATACCAGTGTTAGAAGATTTGGGATTACATGGATACAATTCTTGAATCCTAATTTAATGTTCTTGTCCAAAATTAACATAAAGGCCAAACCCATTTTTGGGAGGTGTTTTGTTTTTCTTTTTTAATTTCCAACTCCATCACAATTTCAAAACTCCAACACCGTAATTCCTACAAAAAGTATGTTGCAATTCCTATGCCAACTCTGTAGCAATTTCAATGCCTAAACGTCACAATTTTGATGTCTTAACATTACAAATTCTAACATCTAAACGTCGAAATTTTGACATCTAGACATTGCAATTTTGACTCCTTAATGCGACAACAATGTTCATCGAAATAACGACACCTTTAATTGTGACAGAAATGTCATTTGAAACTTTCCATGATAAAGGAGATGTCGAAAATATAGCCATAAAATGTACTACATTTGGCAAAAGCTCTTTTTTGTCGTTATAGCTATGAATGCTCGTCGCAAGAAATATAAACAACCGTCACAATTTAAATCTATATGAAGTAGCAAGTTGTGAAATTACCCCTCGTTTTTCCTTCTTCAAAAGCTTTTTCATGCCATTAAAACTAATTTTCTTTGTAGGTTTCCCTGTGATACCCCTAATTCAATTTCCTTTCCTTACAAGGAAAAATTCAATAAAAATTAAAAGCTATCATCCCCAATGATTGTAACCACTGGAATCCTAACACAACATCCGCAACACACATTGGAATGGAAATGGACTATTCAATACATATTCCCCCATGGTTATATTGATATTATGGCACTTCCCTAGGTAATTTATAGTTCCTCCATTTGCAACCATCACTTGACACTCTGGTGCTAGATATAGAAAGAAATTTAAATCCTTGGCTATCTTACAATGAATAAAATTATGAGTACTACATGAATCAATTAGCACTATTACCTTTTTCTTCTTTATATATCCTTCTATCTTGAGAGTTTGAGGAGTGGTAATTTCCTCCAATGCATTGTAAAATATGGTTGGATTCATTTCTTCTTTTTCAACCCCTATGGTTGGTTTCTGGTGTATATCTTCTTTTTTTGATGTTTCTTCTTCCTTTTCTTCCTCCTCTTCACAATCTATGTAAAATAATATCTTCTCAACACACTTATGGCCTTTAGTGTATTTTCTATCACAGCTGTAACAAAGACCTTTTTCTCTTTTTTCATGCATTTTTTGTAGGTGTCAACCTTATAGGTTGTGAGTGGTAGACATCCTTGTTGCCATAATTTTTCTTTCAATTTTTCTTTCCACCTTGCATGCATTCTCTAATGACATAGGTTCCAAAAGGTGAACCTCATGTTGGATCTACCCTTTAAGGTCCCTATGAAGAAATTAATCACATGCTCCTCTGGAATATAAGTTACCTTGATATTCAATATTTGGAAGTCCTCAATGTGCTCCTCAATTGAACCCTTTCGTTTTATATTTATCAATTGGCTAAAGAAGATATTTATCTTTGTATCCTCAAAATGTGTTATCGATTCCTCCATAAAAATTTTCCAAGTGACAAATGATTTATGAGAACAAATCCATTGATACCACTCAAACTAATTGGGCTCTAAATATAAAGATGCAATGTATACATTTTGTAGTATTCGTGTTATCATATCCTTGCCATCAAGCTTCCTTGTATTGATCTTTGGAATATGGTTAATATTCATCCCAAATTTGGAGTCTCTAAAATCATGATTCACATTCCCTTTGTTTTCATCATGAGTTTCATGGAAAACCCTGTCACCATTAGGAAGCATTTCTTGTGACAACTTTGTCAAACCTTTCGTCTATGCTTTTAAATATCCATGTCCCCTTTTACTTTTACTTCTAAACCATATATATTAACATTCATTGCTCCCAATTCCTTTTTGGTTTCTCTTTGTGAGAGTGAACAGTGTTGCACATGTTCTTGTAATTTTGATATATCATGTTGCATTACTTCTTCTTCATGCACCATAGGAGATCTTTATAAGGGATTAATGGGTGTAGAATTATTTTTTTTCGGGAGGAATTTTCAAACTAATTAATGATATATATGCTTCATTATTCCCTTTGAATCACTTCAAACTGATTTTTCAAACAAAAATTATGCAAATTTAAAAACACACACCTTTTAGAGCTTGATTTTGAGCTTATTGATAAGGTTGACATTACAACTATTGTATCTCTATGATTTCAGCCTCCCAAGATCTGACAATTTTTTTTTTGGTAGCCCTCTATGTCTTCTTTCTAACTCCACTATTTACACCAAGATTGGATTTTTTAATATAAAGTTATGCCAATTCTCCCATAATGACTTGATTATGGACTAGATCGAACTTGTATGGAATTCCATATGTCACCATTTTAACCTTTAGCCATAAAAATGGCACCCAAGGAACTACACTCCGTTTTGTTTTAGTCAATTTTTACGAAATTCAATTTTGATTCTCGGAGGGAAAGTTATGACAATTTTCCTCAAAACATCTATTTGAGATTGAATTCTGAAGCATTTTGAAACCCTAACTTCCTTAGAGAATATCTTTGAAAATATAGCAAACCAAGGTGTAAAACTATAACCAAATGGTTATCAATATTTCTTCTTCATGTGGCATCAATTTCATGGTCTTAAGCTTCACAAAAACAAAAAAACCCTAGGATCAAGAGCTTTGATACCAAATTTTATGTATCCAAAAATAAAATAACACATAAACATAAGAAATATATATTAGTGACTAGATAATAAGCCACTTCAAAGGGGGAACCTACCTTTACATCACATAAATGAATAATTCTTGGATGATTCAAATGACAAGGCATCCTTGGTATATATAGGAGTCTAAGGGGTCAAAACATAATTAGGGCCTACATAACATTAATAATGTAAGGACACAACATTAACAATAGTGGGCTTCTATGGGGCACAACAATAACAATAGTGGGATTCTATGGGGCAAACGAAAATAATATGGGGGCTACACTAATATTATAGGGACCTAACAGGTTTCTATATAGTGGGAAAATCCCATAGGGGTGTTTTATTACAATATATATGCACTTTGTTGCAATGCATCCATAACTTATAGAAGCACATAAATTAAAGTGTTTCAATTCAAAAAAACAATGCACGTGATATATAATGGTGCACCACAAACAATGCATATGGAATATACAAGCACATCATTAACAATGTGTCCTTTGTAGCCTTTGGAGCACCATAAAATGCCAATACAATTTTCTAAGAGGAAATAACAATGTAAAAGCTCTATTAAACACTATGTGCACCATGTAATGGTGCAATCAAATGATGTTTCATGGATGCATTCATTTAGTATGTGCATCATTGTAACTTGGAGAATAAGGCATGTCATGGTCCATTTAACAACAAAAGGCTACCCCTCAACATCTTTGCTACAAACCGCCACAAAATTAAGTGTAGGAAAATGACCTCCACAAAAACCTTTACAAACAATTTTTTTCTCGATAGTAAAATGGTGTATGATGATAAAGAAGTTTTAGTATCTTAAATAAATTGAATTGTTAATCAAGTCTAACTGAATCAATTCTATATAATGTTGACGAATTTGTAATCAAATATTTGTGATTTATGAGGTGTTAATGATGATTTATTATATATTGTTTATAAAGCATGATTGTTTTGTATGTTATCAATGATGTGCGGATGTCTTGAATGTACACATGGGTTTTGAGAATCTATTAATCCCCACCTGGTTGTTATCTTTAACTAGTATCCTTCATATTGTCTTTAACCATAATGTAGATACCAACAATCATACTTTTTTTCTTCTCTTGCCTTTGTCTAAATGTAACATATGTTGAATATATGGATGGACAAGAATATCCCATCTTCATGCATAAATTATGTAGTTTGGTTGCAAAGACAAATTCTAATTACCGCTCCAAATTAATCATATTTTGGTCCAAATGCAATAACTCTTGTAGAATAACATACATAATATTGACTTAACCTCTCCTCTTACTAGAAAAGATGTGGCAAAAATGTTATGTTATGTGTTATCAATGGCATATGTAGAATAATAATTTTGTGTTTATAAAAAAAAATTGAAACTAAGATATTATTCTCATTAATGCCATATCTCTTTAAGTTTTAAGAAAGAAATATATATTTACAATTTACCCAGATGTTGTGTAATGGATATGAACCATGGTTCCCTATGTTTAAAACTTGAAGTGAAGTCATTCTTAGCAAGCAAGGCAGATTGTTAGGTATCATTATATATCTACCAAAAAGGATGGACTAAAATGATGGACACTCAAGAACCTAAAAATTACTAAAACACCTCAAAAGCAAGATGCAAATATCATTAGTATTGTGATCCCTTTAAATTTTATCATTCACAATTATAAAATAGTGCACATGATTTAAGTTCCTTAATCTTAGGTTTAAAGGGGAAAAAAGGTTAAAAAACCTCTACCAACTATGAAATACATTTTAAATAATGAATAAGTTTGAAATGCCTGCATACAAAATTCTACGGATTGAGGTCATGTATGAGCTGATACAACAAACAATCCAATCTCAAAAATAACGAGTTTTGTAATTAAATCCACTGCTCGTAATACATATGTGTGTCTTAATTAAAATATTGATTTAGTTTTATCTAAATTATAAATTTATCAAATACAGAATTTTAAATTCATCAAACAAAAAACTTAATTATATAATATTTTGATGACGAAATAAATTTGAGATTTAAAACTAGCCTACATCCATTTTAACCTCAGATTTATCAAGTATTGAGATTGATCAAATATCTTGAGTTGCAAACCCCTTTTCTAAGTGCAAATCTTGAGGAAAGGCTTGCACCTCGAAATATTTTATCCCTCTCAGTGCTTCATAGATCCCGGGTTAAGATGGATCTAGGTTGGTTATATAATACAATATAATATCTATATTTGTATCTATGTGTCTCTTTCATATTCCCTCTTTGTCCCCCCCCCCACTCTCTCTCTCTCTCTCTCTCTCTCTCTCTCTCTCTCTCTCTCTCTCCATCTATATTTATATCTTCCTCCATATCTCCTTTATCTCTCTATATCACCTCTCCAAACACACACGCTCTCTCTCTCCATATATATCTCTCTTCCTCCCTCTATCTCTCTCTTCCTCCCTCTCTCATCCCTCCAACCATATCTCTATCTCCCTTTGTCTCTCCTTATTTTTCTCTCTATCTCACCCCCCAAACATACACGTTCTAACTCCATATCTATATATATATATCTCTCCCCCTCTTCCTCTCCTCCCCCTATCTCTCTCTCCATTCTCTCTCCCTCCCTCTATCTCTCTCTTCTTCCCTCTCTCATCCCTCCAACTATATCTCTATTTCTCGTTGTCTCTCCTTATTTTTCTCCTTATCTCACCTTTCAAACATACACATTATCTCTCTATATCTATCTATCTCTCTCTCCCTCCCCCTTCCCTTCCCCTTCTCTCCCTCTTTCTCTCATTTTCTCTCTCTTCCCTCCCACTCTCCTCTCTCCCTCACTCTCTCTCCATCTCTCCCTTGTCACCCCCTCTCTCTTTTCACCTTTCGCTATCTATGTCTTTCTTCTTCCCTCCCTCTCTCTCCCCCTCCAACTCCATCTCTCTCTTCCTTCCTCTTTCTCCCTTTCTCTCCCACCTCTCTTTATCTGCCCCCCCCCATCACTCTCTCTATGTCTCTACTCTCCAACTTTGTCACTATCTCCCTCCCTCTCTCCTTCTCTCTCTCCCCTCAATCTTCGTGTCTCCCTCTCTCTCCCTATTTTCTCCTTATCTCTCTCCTCTCCTTCTCTCTTTATTCCTTCCTCTCCTCTCTATCTCATTCTCTCTCCCCATGGTTTTGTAACAAAACCTATTTACAAGTTAATCATATCCATGGTAAAGTGGAAGTGAATATCCATGGTAAAGTGGAGGTGAATATTCATGGTTAAGAATCTTGCCACATTGTTATAAAATACTTTGATCGTAAAAGCGTTATGGTTTTTTTGTATGTGGTATTGATAAGCCATGGTACTTGCCCATGGTATTACATCAAACCCTACTTACAAGTTAAAAATGTCCACAATGAAGTGGGGGTGAATATCCATGGTCAAGAATCTTGTCGTATTGTAATTTTATTTTAAGTATTAAGTTTTTATGTGCTTATTAAAGGTAAAATGGATCTTAATTTATAGGTACTAATATGTTATATTTTTTAATATGATATATATGATGATTTTCTTTTATCTAAAAAAATTGTTTGTAATTTTCTTAATAAAAACAAAATCAAAATATAACAACGTAAATTTTAATATTTTTATTTTTTTCCGCACACAAAAAAACTCGCAAAAATTACACTTTGTAAACACACATAGTCTGTATGTAGTATGTGTCACAAAAAAAGACAAAACAATACATTTGAGAGAGCAAAAATATGATCATTATGGCACTAAGAAGCAAAAATGCCTAAGTATATGTTGAAAAAAGAACATTAAAAAAAAAAAAAAAAAAGATTAAATGATTATGGATGGCCATTTGTGTTGATTTTTTCCTTTTTTCCTTACCTTCGTTGCACCTTTTTCCATCCTTCAGGATCTGTATCAATCAAAACTAAAGCAAGTTTTTGGCCTGCATCTAGATGAGGAGACTCTTTGTATGAATCTGAAGATTCTAAAAATGTACTCGTTTAGTGCCTCCTTGACCTGCCAAAGGTTATTGGTTTCCTAGATCTAGACACGATGAGAGAGGAGAGACTAAAACATCTTGAACCATAGTCTCACCTTCCATCTTTTCCTCAGATTGTTCATGTTGTGCCACTTGGTTTTCCTCCTCATCTTCTGAATGAGGAGAGTTATCAAATTGTCATCCTTTTGGTCTGTTTGGTTGGTTCTTTTTCTTTTTTGGGATATTTTTCGCTTGTGGGCAAGTGCTATGAAGATGACATATTTGAAAGCACATACGACATTTAAAAGTCATGTTCTCATAATCCAGAACTTGTGTCCACTGAAAATTGTTATGTTTCAAGATGATATGGTCTAGTAATCCTTTGCTAAGACCCATCTCCACATAGATCCTAGCAAAAGTGAATATTCCTTTTTCTTTTCACTTCATGTCCATTTTTTATATTTTCCAAGTTTAATCCCAAAGTCTTCAAGAACTTGGTGGTGCCAGAAGAAAAGGGGGAGGTTTGGAAGTTTTACCCACACTAGCATGGAAGTGACCACCATGGATTTCATATCAAAACTAGGAAACCTGGAGTAATTAATAACCTAATGTTACCCTAGAACCATGGTCCTTCACAATTAGATGTCCAAGAAGTGAACACCCACTGATGCAATGCTTCAACTTTTGGCCAAAATTCATTGGATCTGCGAATGGTGGCTTTTCACTCAAATGCAGTGATTAGCTAGGATACCTGTGGGTTTTGACCTCCAAAGATGGAGCATGAGGAGAAATTTTGATTTTGTTTTGTGTAGGACAAAGCTTTCCCTTTCGCTACATTGAACTTCCTTTGGAAAACATCCTTGAAGGATATTGTGGAGCCTTTTGAGGTCCTGGCACTATTTACTCCCCCATGAAGACTGAGATTCATGATTGATGATGAATTTTTTACAACACTATGATCCTTAAGATGCTGGGGGTTTATCATAACTTTCCCTGCAAATTGTAGACATTGAAAATTTGCAAGTAGTCCCCATCTGCCTTAAGTCAACAAATTAAAAGATGATATAACTAATGTTTCTGAACCCAAAAAGACTTATGCCTTTTTGTTGATGTTTTTTATGAATATCTGAAAATATCTATTTGAATCACTCTCTAGCCATGATTGATGAGCCTGAGAGCCAAGCCTCGAAAAAGGAGTTTTATCCAGTGCATATAGGGCATATGGGAAGACATTGTATGAAGCCGGTGATGAATGAAGATCTGGCTACATGCGAGTTTTATACCCTTGAGGCACATGGGCAAACGGGAAGTAGAAATGTTTCAAAAAAATATCCAGCAGAGAAAGGGAAAAAAAACCCGAGATGAAGAGAAAACGGAGTACTAGGTATTTGTATCCATTGCATCCACGCCATTAAGAAGACCCATTCATATATGTCATCGGAAAAAGACATGCGAGCGTTTTGAGGAGCACCTTCAAAATTTGAGCCGACCCAGGGAAATAAGTCATTTGTAAATACAGTCATTTCAGAAGAAAGGTCTAAAAAATGAGTCTATCCCATCTGAAGTGGTAAATAGGACCACACTTTGGCCTAACGCAGGGATACCAAGAGCTGCAGAGTCGAGAGGGTCCAGGGTAACAATGACCAAAATGACTTTGCATTGCAGAGAAACACTAGCAACATAGAGAAGCCCTAATAATGCGCCATTTTTCCTTATTTTTATTATTTTTAATTATTTATTATTAATTGAGTTAACATTTAAATGTTTACATGTCTACATTTATATTTTGATAATAAGTTTTATATTACTTTTGATTTTTTATTTATTTTTTTTATTATTAATTAAAAAATATTTAAATATTATTTAAATATTTACCTTCTTCATTCCCATAGTAAACTTTATATTACTTATAATTTTTTATTATTCTTTATCTAAAATGATATTTAAAAAAATGGACAAACTTTTTACATTACGTTTACTCATTTTCTTCATGCTAATAAAGCGCTTTCCCTATACTAAATTATAGAGCGCCTTTCAGCGCAATTAAATTTATTGGTTGACTTCCAAAGCAATTCTCCTCTTATGTTTTGGAATTCAGTTTAAATTTTTTCAAATACAAATTTTGTTTATAGGGGTGGGATTACTGCAAATCTATTCCAAATACCAACTTGCTTTCATATTGCTGGTATCCTCCTACACTAACAGTGTATAGGTGATGCCTCCAGACATATAGGTGACCCCTTCAGAAATTTGAACGTAAGTAAAACTACTACAAATCCATTCCAAACACCAAAACTCCTAAACCTAGTTGGTAATGAAACTTACATACTTGTGATTAAACGTCCTTATGCAATTTTGATAAACTTTTACGTGGCATTGTGGTGAGTAGAATTAAATAATTTCAATGGGATCTATCCTTTGTGTATAAAATAATTTAACAACATGTTTTTTAAAATACAAATTTTGATTACACACTTGTGATAAAACGTCTTACGCAATTTTGATAAACTTTTACGTGGCATTGTGGTGAGTAGAATTAAATAATTTCAATGGGGTCTATCGTGTGAGTTTCTTTTAATAAAATAATTTAACAACATGTTCTTTAAAATACAAATTTTGATTACATACTTGTGATAAAGCCTCCTTACGCAATTTTCATAATTCTTACGTGGCATCGTGGTGAGTAGAATTAAATAATTTCAATGGGATCTATCCTTTGAGTTTCTTTTAATAAAATAATTTCACAAGAAGTTCGTTTGACCAGAACGTTTGATTTTCTTGCAAGAAGGTGGGTTGGTAGAAAATATTCGACTTTTTTTTCGTAGCAGAAGTGCTTATTCAAAGGGGAAATACCTCTTTCGGTCGCACTTTTCACGTTTCAATTCCACTTAAAATCGATAGATTTATTTGTTAGTAGTGGGTTCCTTCTGTTAAGATACACCCAGATCTGTTTCTTCTATTTGTTTACCAACAGCACCAATCATGTTTTAAAGCTACCGTAAGGGTGATTTAATTATTAATGGGTGGATTCCCACGTCTACCCTCTGAACAGCCCACCCAACCAACCCCTCTCCTTTTCTCTTTTTGACAATAATGTCAAGTGTGATGCACATAACTTCATGGCCATGCTATGTTGGTGCCTGCGAAAGTGTTTCCCATTGGCAGAAAAAGATAGAAGTCCACCTTTAAACAAATCAGAAAAACCCCTTGTCTGATCTTGGATTTACCATTATCTTCATCCATAGTCTCCCTGTCACACTATATAAATCCAAGACCCACTTCGAGTTAGAGGAGAAGTCGTGAAACTCGATGGATAATGTTGAGGGATCGTCACCGTGTATTTCGCTGCTACCAGATGAGGTGATCCACATAATACTCTCTGCTCTTCCCATCACACATCTTCTGAATGCAGCCCTGGTTTCCAAGGAATGGCGCTCCATCATCGCTTCCAGCCCCTTGATACGCGCCGTCTCTGATTCCATTCACGCATCCAACCCATGGCTATTTGTTCTAAGCAACCCCTTATCTGCCCAAAAGAGAGCAATAGGATTCGATCCGCTGGCCTGGAGGTGGAACCGTATCGGCGAGCCTGCATTAATCATCAACTCCAGGAAATTCGAAGAGGCTCCTGAGTCGCGTAGCGTTATGATAAATGTTGAGGAAGGGAATGGGATTTTATTCTACCTCTCAGGGCGCTGTATTAAGTACAGTTTGAGTTTTCTAAATCCAAAAAGTAAATGGGAGGAGAGCCCTCCCATGAGCTGTTGGAGACATCAACATCCCCTGGTCTGCTACCTTGGAGGTCCTACCCATAATCATATCTTTGTTGTTGGGGGAGTCTCTGACTTTGAAGGAGAAGAGATTGATCCATTATGCACGGAGATGCTCGATCTGAATTCAGGTGTGTGGGAGTTGTTGGATCCCCTGCCATACCAGTTCAAAGCAAGCGCATCCTCCACGTGGCTCTCCTCTGCCATTTTCGATGACCGGATTTACGTGCTAGAAAGATATAGCGGAGAGTGCTGTTATTTTGATTTGCAAAGGAAGCGCTGGAAATGTTTGGGGAAACTCAGGCCTCCTCCTTCATCTTCTTCTGTGGATGAGGGGGAATTGATCGTAGTTACGGGCAGCTCCAAGAAAGGTTTGGTTGTGGGAGGATTAAGGCGAGACAATGGTGGAATGAGTTTCAGACTCTGGAATTTCAATGACATTGAAGATAATGTTGAGTGCACAGAGATGGCTCGAATGCCCTCTCACATCTTTAATTTGATCACTGGGAAAGACGATGGGGAGGAGGAGGAGGAAGAGGGTTGGTGGGAGGTTAGAATGAAATGCAAGGGCATGGGAGATCTAATCTACATATACAGCGACCATAGCGAGCATGTGTGCATTTGTGATATAAGCGGTCATGGCGGCCAAGTGTGGCGGACGTTACCAAATCAAGATGGATTATTTCTCGGTACACATAATTATAGTAAGAGATTCAAGTATGTATGTTCACCTGTGACTCTCGAACAAATTTCCTTGTAGATAGGCCATTCTGGAAACCCATCGTGCTTCTGTTAAGAGGTCGTGTGACGGGAGGGATTCCGCTGTATCTGGGAAATCAGACAAAAATAAATAAAGCATGGTGGTAAATCTATACTACTTCGCCATCTTATTTCTGCAAATCAACCTGGATTGTAGCTTAATAGATATGGCATCGTTTTGGAGGCCTTGTGTAGCTATCTTCCTCCATTGTTTAATAATTCAGAGATTTGAAGTTCCCATTAAAGTGTTATATATAATCTCTTCACGTTGAGGTGTTTTTAGCAAGCGAGTTGCATCTCAATGCGGATAGATGTGTTTATTTTGAGAATCTGTTTTTTAATTTTTTGTTTTTTACTTTTTAATTTTATTATATAGAGTTTTATGACAAGATTTTTCAGCGTAAATTATATTGGGATGTTTCTGTTGACTTTTTTCCAACTAACAAGTATGGTTCATCGTCAAGACAAGTTGAAGAACTAGATCTCGGCTACAAGTTAAATAGAAGGGCAGATCATCCACCAACAACTATATTGGACTGGGCAACAGCGATATATAGAGTTGTCTATTGAAACCATAATTTTATTTGGAGTGAATTTTGAATCTGGTAACTTTTTCTAAGAAATCATACTGTAGTAGTGTTTAAAGTATTTTTCTGGCATAAATAAATTCAGAATCATTAAGAATTTTTGGGCACTCAAAATCTGTGAAGCTTGACAGCGATAATATAGATTTTCAAAATTTCTATTTAATTTTCTCAAAATCATGTTCTCACAAAACTATAGCCATTTTTGTAATTATGTATCAAGAGGAGATATATCTCAAAGGTAATTATATTATTTTTTTCATTTTAATTAAATTGGTTAATTAAAAAAATATCATATCTAATGAGTTATAGGTTTTTGGGCATTTAATATTGATTAAATGGCCTTTTTAATTAATTATATAAGATTTTTAAAAACTTGAGTTTAACTTGTTTAATTTGTTGAATTTGAATACCTCAATGCTTGTGTATTTTAAACAACAAAAAATTACATTCTTTCTTGAAATTATTTGTTGAATTTGAGTACCTTAAGGCTTTTGAGGGTGTCTAATCATTTATACATTCAAAAATGTATTTTAAACAACAAAAACTTACATTCTTTCTTGAAATTATATTGCTAGATTCCATTTGAAAAAACTATTTTGTCTATAATATTGAAACAAAATTTATTTATAAATACAAATTTTCAAAATTAAATTAAAATTAATCTCTATAATTACAAATTACATCACATAATTTTTTGAAATACATTTATTTTCAACTCAAATATTAATTATTTTCATAATTTATAATAATAATTTAAAATAGAATTATAATTTAATTAATTTTTATATATATTCACATTTACTACTCATTTATTTTATAAAATTATATTAACTTTTTATAAATTCTAATATATATTATTATATTAAATAATATTTTAATGATCATACATGATTATATTAAATAACATTTTAATAATTATGATAAATTGTTATGTATCGACATTTTACGGCTAATTTAATTTATAGGATTATATTAACCTTTTATAAATTATGTAGAATTCTTTAATATTTTATCGAATTATTTATAATATATATTTTTATATTAAATAATATTTATAAATTGATATGTATCGACGTTTTATGGCTAATTTAATTTATATAATTATATTAATCTTTTATAAATTATGTAGGATTTTTTAAAATATTTTAATTTATATAATTATATTAACCTTTTATAAAAACGCTGTATTGAATTATTTATAATATATATTTTTATATTAAATAATACTTTAATGATGCTATATTATTATATTAAATAATATTTTAATGATATAAATTGATATGTATCGACATTTTATGGCTAATTTAATTTAATTTATAAAAGAATCAACGCTTTATCGAATTATTTTATTAGAATATAAGTTAATTTAGATCGTACCGTGGGAATGAGGTCGATTTCGTTAATTATATCATGGGATATGACATTAGTGATAGAATAATCCCGTGTATGATGTACTTTCACATTATTTATTTACAATTAGATGACACTGTGGAAACACGAGACTTTCACATGCTATATAGAATAAACAAAGTTCACGGTATAGATCACGTGCACGAAATATATCGATGGACATTGTTTAGATTTTTAGACATTTGTTTAAATTTTTCATTTTGTCAGTGGTCATACAAAATGTTGATGTGAACTTGTTAGTTATGTAGTATTATCACAAATAGTATATTTAATATTGATATATATTTTAATCAAATTTAATTTAGACATTTTAAATTGTGTAAAATATTATGTGCAGTTATTTTTTCTAAATTAAATATATTTGAATAATTGATTATTTACTATGAGATTATAATGTTTATTTAAGTTAAAATATAAATAATATGATAATTAATTGAAGATTACGTTTCTCTATTATATGTTTATAAATTTTTGCTGCATTTTTTAGTATTATTACTTTGTCACTTGTAACATACACAATCTATCATATTGTAAGTTACATCATTTTCAACATAAACTTATTATGCAACACCTCATCAATTATCTACCTTTTCTAGCCTAGGCCCTCCTAGCCTACTTGATAGTACACCATCCCAATCATCTTGCAAATCATTGTGAGTTGGTCACCAAAGCTACCAAAATATATGGATTTCTCATGCACTCTTAGTCATGTTTCCTTGATGCAACATCTTCTAGGCCATTGATAATGACACTTCAAGTTGAGGCCATATATTCTCCCCCACTTAAATTGTTGACGTCTTCATCAACATGACTCCATATGCTCTTATGATAAAAGGAGTATTGGTGGTGAATGGACACTCTTAGTCATGTTTCCTTGATGCAACATCTTCTAGGCCATTGATAATGACACTTCAAGTTGAGGCCATATATTCTCCCCCACTTAAATTGTTGACGTCTTCATCAACATGACTCCATAGGCTCTTATGATAAAAGGAGTATTGGTGGTGAAAGGACACTTCTGTAATTTCCAAATTTTAATGTGGCTCTAATAGCATTTTCCATGATGCTATAATTTTCATTCTATTTGAGTGTTCCATAGCACTTAAGAAGCCTAGCTACCATGTGGAACTAGCATGGCCTTGCTAATTTGGCATGACCATCAACCACTTGTATCACTAGGAATACACCTAACCAGCATGTCTTGATTGAACCCAAGACAAGCACCTTCAACCGACATGTGGTGTGTTAGAGATTGTTTTACTATAGGCTATACTTTGTCATCACCACCCAACCATAAGAAACCTATTATTGTCTTCTCTAAAACAAACATACTTAAACAATTAATTGCCCAACATGAGACCATGTTGTCGTCCATCTAAGCCAACACATGATAACCAATAAAGATCATGATGCTCCTTCACTAGGTGTTGATATATCTCCAATGCATTTGTCAACACTATTCCCCTACCACAAATAATACACACAATGTATCACATTCCCAAAACCTGATGTTGTATGTTGACAATTATTATACAACACGTCGTCAATCATCTACCTATACTAGGAAAGAGATCCTTGGTTGTTGTAGCTTACACACTAATACATCATCCTAATTGTCTCATAAAACACCATGAATCAGTTATCAAAATTAGCAAAATATATAGACTCGTTATGCACCCTTAATGATACTAATCTATTAACTCATCTACTCATCTGCCACTTCAAATTAAATCTTTACATAAATCTACAAATAAAATAAAATGACTAATTACTAATTAAATTTCATTTTATTTAAAATTGAGTAATCTCAACTTTTTTTAACTATTTTTTTTATAAGGGACTACATAAAACTCCTCTCAAACATGCTACTAAAACCTGGAAAGGTGATACCTCTGTCAGAGGTATTCGTCCCAAACCCTCGGAAATCTTAAATGATTGTATTAAGCTGGAATATAAGGGGACTTAACAGTCGTGGGAAACAACGATATTTGAAGGAGCGAATTCTGAGAGACAAACCGTGTATTTTGGTTCTTCAGGAAACGAAGATGCAAAGTCAGCAGATGGAAGAGGTTGTTAAGAAATTAAAACTTGGTTATGAGGTTATGGCTCTCGACGCAGTAGACACAGCAGGGGGACTAGCAGTATTATGGAACCCAGACGTGGTAATTTTTGAACATTGGTACTCTCTTCCCCGTATTCTTTCAGGAGTGTTTCGGCTCGTCGGAATGGGGGAGCATATTTTATTCACAGGGGTGTATGGGCCTCATATTCATCAGGAACGGCAGGGGTTCTTGCGGAACCTCCATACTCTGAGGAGCCTTTTGCCGAATATTCCTTGGATGCTTGGGGGTGATTTTAATCTCATTCGAAATTTAGCTGAAAAGCGAGGAGGGGCTAGGCGAGAGGATGCACTCATGGACGATTTTAATGATTTTATCAGAGAGTTACACTTAGTGGATATTCACACTATCAATGGAACACATACTTGGAATAATCGGCGTGGTGGCCAGCATCAAATTGCCTCTCGTCTCGACCGCTTCTTATTATCAGAGTCCATCTTAAATCGGGATGTTTTCATTGAATCTACCATTCTCCCGAGCATTGGCTCCGATCACTGGCCCATCCGTTTAGAGGTAGACATTAAGACTATCAAAGGCAAAAAACCTTTTCGTTTTGAATCTTTTTGGTTACGTGATCCTCAATTTGTTCAACGACTGGAATTGTGGTGGAATCAAAGTACCAGTAGTGGAAATGGAAGTATGCATACCGTTCAACTGAAGCTTAAAGAACTCAAGCAGAACATTAAGGATTGGAATCGCCAAGAATTTGGCAATATACACGAAGCTAAGCAGCGCTTACAAGAAGCTTTGGAGCTCTTACAGCAACGAATCATAGTGAATGGCCGTGATGACGCTATCAGTCGGGAGGAAGGAAGTCTCATAAGTCAGTTAGAGGAGCGTCGTAAACAGGAAGAGATTTTATGGCGTCAAAAATCTAGGGTTCGGTGGTTGCGAGAAGGTGAACGGAATACAAAATTTTTTCACCAATCCATGATTCAGCACAGGCATAGAAATCGGATTTTCTCTCTTAAGAATGCAGCAGGGGAACGGGTGGTGGAGCAGGTTGACATTGAGAACACTCTAGTTGATTACTTCCAGGGGGTTCTCAAGGAGACTCAGCGAGATCGTTGGGAGGCTATCACTAACATCTGTCGACACATCCCAAGAACTGTTACAGCTGACCAGAATAGGGCATTAATGCGGGCTGTCACCCTGGAAGAAGTCGAAGAGGTTGTGATGAACATGCCTACAAATAAGGCTCCAGGTCCTGATGGCTATACCATTGAATTTTTTCAGGCCTGTTGGAGGTTCCTAGGGCCAGATATCTTGGCAGTGGTGGAGGAATCCCGACTACGCCAGCAAGTCAGGCCAGCTCTCAACTCTACTTTCTTTACTTTGGTCCCTAAGGCTCAGTCATCGGATGAACCACAGGGATTCAGACCAATCGCCCTATGCAATGTACTTTATAAGATCATCTCTACTGTGATAGCGAAACGGTTGAAGCCTCTTCTCCCCACATTGATCGCGCCTGAGCAGACAGGTTTTGTTGAGGGCAGGCAAATTTTGGATGGCATTGTGGTCTCCCAGGAGGTGATACACTCTTTAAAACAGCGAAAGCGACCAGGCATGCTCCTGAAGCTGGATTTATCAAAAGCATACGATCGCTTGAATTGGGACTATTTGCGAGCAGTCCTTGCAGCCTACGGTTTTGACCATAGATGGATACTTTGGATTCTAAACTTGGTTTCCACTCCGACTTTTTCCATATTGCTTAATGGGATACCTACGGTTCTGTTTAAGGCTTCACGGGGTATCCGACAGGGAGACCCTCTTTCACCTTTCTTGTTCATCCTGGCACTGGAAGGGCTAAGCAGGCAAATCAAGACGGAGGTCAGGACAGGCGGACTCAGAGGTATTAGATTATGGGGCCCTGACCTTGTCATCACACATCAGCAATTTGTTGATGATATAATGTTGTTTGGCGAGGCATCACTCCGAGAGGTAAGGGGCTTTCAGCGAGTGTTAGAGGCTTTCATGTCAGCTTCAGGTATGGCCATCAATTATGATAAATCTTGTACTTTCTTTTTTAATACGCCAGCTACTGTTAAGGTTCACTTAACTCGGCAGCTCGGTTTCCGGCTGGCTGAGTTACCTACTAAATATTTAGGTCTACAATTAGATCTTAATTCATTGCGGATTAAGAATTGGCAACCTATTGTTGATCGAATTAGGAAGCGATTGCAAAATTGGTCGTTCAGAATATTGAATTTTGCCAGTCGAGTTGTCCTTTTAAAATCAGTTCTGTTATCCATTCCTATCTATCCATTATCCATTATGCCTGCTCCTAAGGCAATCTTCGGGAAGTTGAGGGAACTCTTTGGTAAATTTCTCTGGGAAGGGCCCAATCAGCAACGCAAATGGACATTGGTTTCATGGCAACAGCTAATTAAACGTAAAGAGGAGGGTGGTCTAGGTATCAGGGATTTGGAGTTTGTCAATAAGGTTTTAGGTGCAAAGTTGTGGTGGAGATGGGTGCAGGGGGGTGGGGATATCTGGAAACGAATCTGGAATCATAAATATCGGATGCCACCCACGGTTGAAGGCCGTCTCCGTGTTGAAGATACTCCACGGGGATCGAACATTTGGGAGCTTGCTCGCCATAACAGCAATTTGATTCGAGATTTAGCATTCTGGGAAATACGTAGTGGGAATTTTGCTCGTTTTTTGCTGGATGCTTGGCAGCAAAGGGCCAAGCTGGCTAGTCACCCTACTTTGCATGCCTTACAGGACGGTGCACATCAGGCAGGCCTTGTATGTGTTCAGGACTATTGGCGCCTGGTAGGACAAACTGAGGTATGGCGTGCATGGAAGAATCCTTCAGATTGGAATGCGCGCATTCATCAGGACACCCAACAAATATATCTCCGGGAATTAGATATGCGGAAAATTCGGATACGTCCAGGCAATGATCTCCTTCGCTGGGGGAAAGCTCCGCAAGGAATGTTTACGGTGAAGGAGGCTTATTATTGGCTAACAAAGGGTGATGCCATGGTCGATCCAACACCGTGGCAAAAACTCTGGCAAGTAAAATGGTGGCCTAAGGTGACAATTTTTGCATGGCTGGTGTGCCGTGGCAGGATCTTAACGTGGGACAATCTCCAGAAACGTGGTATGATCGGCCCTTCTTCGTGCTCTCTCTGTCATAAGGAATATGAGACACAAGAGCATTTGCTGAATCGATGTTTGTATATCCAAAGTTTGTGGGAGGAAATTAGGAACCTTTTTGGTTACTTGCATAGAGATCCCAACAATATCCGTGAAACCATTTTACAATGGGGAATGGGACATTTTAACAGTAAAATTGTTCGCAGGTTATGGAGTTTATCGTTGGGGTTCGTCCTCTGGGAGGTGTGGAAGGAACGGAATCGCCGAATTTTTCAGGGGCGTAGTTGCTGCGAGGTTGCAATTTGGGAGGTGATCTGTAGGTCGCTTAAGGAAACGGTCCTTTCCGAATCCTGGGCAGAGGAGGACTGGCAATTAAATTTGGCTGAGCAGCGAATCTTACTCAAATTGGGCATTGATTCTACGATGCTCTACCCAAACAATGATCGGCTCCGTCGACCACGCTTGCAGAGCCCCAGCTTCTTTCGGCTTCCCGTTGAGCACCAAATTAAGTTATCCTTCGATGGTGCCTCCAAGGGTAATCCAGGGGAGGCGGGTTGGGGCGGAGTTTTCCGTGATAGCTACGGGAGGACGCGTTGGATATATGCGGAGTGGGGAGGGGAGCTGTCAAATAATGAGGCCGAGCTTTGGGGTGTATACCACGGGCTATGCATAGCAGTGAGGAATGGTTATCACAATCTCGTTGTGGAGGGGGATTCCCAACTCGTTATTGACATGCTGAGGAAACTACAGTGCGGAAAGCCGTGGGATCAAGTTGCCAAGAGCTTGCGGGTTGCTGCTATTATACAGGATATTGAGGAGCAACTGCGAAGGATTGATTACATAACACTTGCTCATGTGTTGCGCCGTGGCAATCGGGCGGCAAATTACTTGGCCAACTGGGCTACTGCTGATTCAGGTAGTGTGCTGGATGGTAGTTGGGGCTCCTTCCATCACGACCACCGCTGGAGTGAGCTGGCCGCCATCCTCCGCCAGGATAATGATGAGGCCATGGGGGGCGACAAGACAGCATAACATTCACAATATAATGATCATGGGGGGCACGACTCTGCAAACCACCTGGCAGCTTAATTTATTGATGACATGCGCGGAACTGCCCTCCTCCAGATTGACGGCAGTTTGGGTACAGTGGTGGGTATGTGGTGGCATGGGCAGGACAGACTGCACATCATATCCCAGCTCTCCTCCTGCGACGTGTGCAAACGACAGTACTTACCAAGATGATCGAGGGTGGTGGACAGGTATTACTTTCCATGCAACTGGCTTCTTCCGCCGCGCTTATATTAGGCTTCTTAGTTTAACGTCTCGCCTATCTTTTTTGTGGACTTTCGCAATTGCGTTCTCTGCAAGTATGGCTGCACTTCCCTCTGAGGGCCGACGAACGCGTAGTCAGGGACTGCCTCTGGGGATGCAGGCCGAGGATGAAGGTCTGCGCTATATCCCTATAGACCTCTCTGAGGACTCTGCAGATTTGGGTGACCCCGCAGGAGAGAGGTCTGCAGTAGGAGAGAGGTCTGGAGTTGCATCTCGCCGAATGCCTACGGGTGGCAAGGTTGGCAAGTGGTTGCGGCGGACTGAGGTTGGAGCGGCTGAAGATGTAGATGAAGAAGATAGTAGGCATGAGGATGTTGATGCCGAAGTAGTCCGTGGTGGGCGCGGGCGCGGCAGAGGTCGGAAGGGACGAGGTAGGGGCCGAGGAAGGGGTCGTGGTCCTGGCCGGGAGGAAGGAGATAGTGCAGGGATTCCGGGACGGGGGCGAGGAAAGAGGGATCTCCAGCGAAGACTGGCGGAAGCAGAGCGTGCCTATCTGCATGATACTCATCCAAAAATTCGGCGGATTGTCGACCATCTTGAGGAGGAGGCCCTGCAGGAGCAATCCGATCCAGAGATGGAGGATTGGGAGCTTTATCTCCCTGACCCCGGCCACACCAGGGGGAGAATGTCGCTGTATAAGCAGTCCCTTCATGTTTATTGGGGTCTTAAGCGTCTGCTTGCCAAGTCCATGGAACAGGTAGCAGCAGAGATGGTGGACATTGCCCAAGGCAATCTGCAAAAAGAACTGAAGAACCTCGAGTTTACTCTTATGATGCAGGATAGGAAGCTGGATAAGTTGACTCGGCTCATTCGCGTTGCAGGCATTGTAAAGGTGGATCCGGATCTTCTGCAGGAAGATAAGAAGCAGTAGCCTGTTCTTACTTTTTGCAATCTTAGTGTAGTTTTTCTAAGCATCGTTTTGAAATGGCTGAACTGTAGTATTTTACTTCTTTCTTAGACACGTAGTTTACATACTTACCTTTGAAGTTTGCCTGGTTTCCCTTCGGGGCAGGTGTGGACATGGCTGAATTTAGGTGTTTTTGCTGGGTTTCCCTTCGGGGCAGGTGTGGACATGGATGTTTTTTGGTGTTTTCCCTGGTTTCCCTTCGGGGCAGGGGTCACTGTTTCTCATTGTACATAGTTTTCGCGATTTATATATTAAAGAATCATACATTAGCCTACAAAAAAAAAAAAAACCTTTAAGCATAAAATTTTTTGAATAAAATTTCCATGTAAATTTTTTAAAAAGAATAAAGAATTTTATCCACTTTTATAAATTATTAACAACCTTACCAAATATGATTTCCTTCGAAATCTAATCATTTACACCGCTTTATTTTACGTAAATCTAATCATTTACACCGCTTTATTTTACGTTAGCGGACCTGGTGTTATTGGTCATTGCTTTCCTTGATATTCATGCATTCTCTACACGCAAAGGAGGCCCTACTAGTGAAACCCACATGTTTTGCTTTGGTCGATAGGGTTCTCATTGAGACTTTTATAAGTATGTTTTTATGGATCGTCCATATGGATAGTTGTAGGTTCTTTAATTTATGGATAACATTTAAAAATATAAATATTATTATTTCATTGCAACCATCATGAGAATAGAAATAAATGCATTGTTTTATGATACTCTGCTCCTTTTATTTTGACCATTATGCGTTTATTGTTATTAAATAATATGATAATAAACATATTATAAAAGATAGGAGGTCGTAGAGAGAGCTTTGTTAGAGAGTAGTTGCGTACCTGATATACAAAAATTTTAAGTGTTTTAGTTGATTTTGTCTGTGACATTAGAGAGATCATTGGATCTAATAACCTGGATGCCATAATGGCCTATTAAAGTAATCTCGTCTATATGGCCTAGCTTGCATGCCATAATGGTTGAGGATCCTATGGCCTCCACGTCATCGCAAGGATTTTATGTTAGAAGTTTTGATACAAGTAATCGTGTTTCAAAGGTTTCCTATAAGTTTGTTTTAAAAGTTTAGTCTGAAATGAAGTATAGTTTTTTTTAAATCAAATTGTTATGGGTATTTATGTTTGGTTTGAGATGGTTTTAAATTTGATATTATTTAGGGTATTTTTTTAAGGGAGTTTTTTTGCTAGTATGGCATTAGGTCATGGGTTAAAAAAGGTTGGAACCTCGTCTATATGTGTATAACTATTAGAAGTCTAAGAAAGAGATTTTTAAAATATTTTTTTAATGAAAAACATCATGTATATGATGTGATCATGTGTGTTGTCTAGATAGATCATATTATTTTTGTAATTTCATTTAAGTGGTATGGAAACATTTTAACTCATGAGAATATTATTCCACATAAGTTGAATTTTTTGGTCTTTTATGTAATATTGAATTGTCTTCCTATCTCATTTCAATTGGGAAATTTGTTTTTGGAAAGTTTATTTTCCATAAATCGCTACAAAGATAACGCACTCTATAGTGTATTTTTATGGAAGCTCTCTAAAAAAAGCGTATCAATTCTCCCTTTATACCATAAGTTGTTAGTGGAAGCGAGTAGTTGGAGGTTTTTCATTGATGCTCCTTAATTGATAGTGCACCCAAATGCTTTGACAAGTTGTTGCATTCTTGGCGTTCCTTTCCCCGGTCTTCTTTTTATGGGTACTTCCTGGAAACCCTCCTCCTCTCCTTCGGTGGCTTCTGTCCTCCTCTTCTCTTCTTCTTTTTTCTTTGATGTTTCCTCTGCAGCATTTAATGGGCATTGTTTGAAGAGGTGGCCGTATTCATGGCATCTTCTGCAACGGAAGGGGATGTGTTCATAATCCATCGGTTGCTGCCAGACTTTGTCGTGGTATTCTAACTCTATGTACTCCGGCAGGGGTTCTGATATATTCATGTATACACATATCCTTGCATAGGATGTATATCTCCCTCTTTTTGTGGTCTCTGCTACTTTGACAAATGTTCCGATTGTATTACCTATTCCTTCAAGAATCTCAGGGTCCCAAAACTCTATTGGTAAGCCGAACAGTCTTACCCAGATGGGCGCTGCTAACATCTTTTCTTGGTCTAGATTGTAGCAGTCCTCCCAGTGCCTAATGAATAAACCAGCGTTATTCATAAAATACGGTCCCCCTTCAAAGGTTTTTTCCTTGTCCTCTAGATTTGAGAATATCACTGTAAAAAAACCCTTTGCCCCCAGCTTCAGATCTATATGCCCTTTCGGTTTCCATCTTTGTTGTATCCACTTTGCTAGGTCCTTTTCAGACGGCCAAAACCCTACAAACTTACATATTAACGCATGGTCCCTCATATAGCATCTATACTCTTCAAGTTTGTTATTCGGAATTACGAACCTGGGTTTTTTCAGAGCTCTGGGAAGGCATCTGCCCCCTAGTCTTGTTTTCCATCGGTTTCCCATTACTGGCGAATCTCTACTGTTTTCCTTTGGGTCTCTTTGTAGTCCGCTTCCACTTGATTCTCCCGCCGTTACGTTTTTGTAGGAGGGGATCTCTCCCCTCCCTGGTTCCCCTGCCATGGCGTTTTCAGTTCCTCCCTGTTTTATGATACCGCCCTCCACTTTTCTATGCTGTCGCTGATCTAGTTGAACGCAGGAAGCCCGCCTCCCTGCCCTGATCTCGGCTTTCGCTTCTCTTGTGTTCCCGCCGCTGCTAACCCTAATGCTTCAGAAACCCTCTCTTCCCAGATCCTTGCATCTTGCCTATTTCCCCAGTAGAATGCCAAAATAAGTTCAAAGTACTTCAGGAAGAAGAAGGGGAGATGGAAAAAGGAGAAAGCGCAGAAGAAGAACCTATGGAACTAGCTAAAGATACAAAGGAGCCAGACTTAAACCAGAGAAACATGGAACAAGAAGGAACAGAGGAAAATATGGACATGACAGTTGAGCAATCACAGATGGAGATTGATTTCCAAAAGGACAGTGGAAGCGATGAGGAGAGAATAATGAAAAGCCTGCTACAGGAATGGAAGAACCTAGATGAGAGGTTCATACCTGACGACCAAAAGCAATTGTATAAAGAGATGTTCCAGAAATACAAGGAAAAAAAAGTGGCAAGTCAACTGGAACAAATAGGAGCGCAAGGAGGACAGAGCATGGGAATGGGTAGTACTGGCAAAGGAGGTAGAAAAAGAGGGAGAAGGCCATCAAGCGAAACCATTCAGGTGGTAGGGGAGATGCTGGTAAACTCAGGTAGAGTCATACCTCTTTCAAAGGTATTTCAACAACCATCCAAAAGAAAATTGAATGATAGTTACAAGTTGGAACATCAGAGGTCTTAATAGCAAAGGAAAACAGAGGTATCTGAAGGAAAGGGTGAAGAAAGACAAGCCCAATATAATGATAATCCAGGAAACAAAGATCAGTTCCCAAAAGTTAGAAGAAATAATGAGAAAACACAATATTCATTATGAAGTAATGGGTCTGGATGCGGCAGGCATGGCAGGAGGATTGGCAATCCTTTGGAACCCTGAGGAAGTGCAATTCCAAAACTGGGTCAGCCTTCCTAGAATCCTCTCAGGAACTTTCAGAATGATAGGATCGTCTAAGTGGATACTCATCACGGGAGTCTATGGACCGCACCTATCAAGGGAACGTAAAAATTTTCTCCAAGACATGAAAACAATCTGAAGGATCTTTCCAGAGACTCCATGGATTGTTGGGGGGGACTTTAATATGATTAAAACCTTAGGAGAAAAGAGAGGAGGTTTAAAAAGACTGGACCAAGACATGGAAGCTTTCTGTGAAATGATAACGGAGCAAAGACTGGTAGATATTCCAACAATAAATGGGATCCATACCTGGAATAATAGAAGAGGAGGCAGAAACCAAATAGCATCGAGACTGGATAGATTCTTAATATCAGAATAGATCATAAACAGGGACGTATTTGTAGAATCAACGATCCTTCCTGCCATGGGATCAGATCATTGGCCCATCCGATTGGAGATAGACATCAAGAAGAGCCCTAACAAATGGCCCTTCAGATTTGAGGCCTTCTGGCTCAGGAATCAGCAGTTCATGCCGAAGGTGGAGGAATGGTGGACTCAGAGTCAACAGAGAGGACGAAGCAAGATGCAAACCTTTCAGTTAAAGCTCAAAGAACTCAAAGGGAAAATCAAAAAATGGAATAAAGAGGAGTTCGGGAACATATTAATGGAGAAGCAGCGATTAGAACAAAAAATGGAAGAGATGCAACAAAAAATTATAGAAGAAGGCCGAAACGAGGAAAGAAGCAGAGAAGAGGGAGCATTGATAAGCCAATTAGAGGAACGAAGAAAACAGGAAGAAATTTTATGGAAACAAAAGTCCAGGATAAACTGGCTTCGTGATGGAGAAAGGAACACAAAGTTCTTCCACCAAGCTATGGTTCAACACAGACAAAGGAACATAATTTTCTCTATCAAAAATGAAGAAGGGCAAAGAATAACACAGCATGAGGGAATTGAACAGGTATTAGTTGGGTATTACAAAGACATGCTGACCGAACCCCAAGTTGACAGAGAAGAGGCTACAGGAAGGATCTGCAACGAAATCCCAAAAATAATAACAAGGGACCAAAACATGGCCTTGATGAGGGCAGCAACGTTGGAAGAAGTGGAGGACATAGTGAAGGGAATGAAAAAAACAAAGCCCCTGGACCTGATGGATTTACGGCGGAATTTTACCAAGCAGGCTGGCATTTTCTTGGACAAGACATTCTGGAGGTGGTAGAGGAATCTCGCAGACACTAGAAGGTATGGCCGGGTCTTAACTCTACTCTTTTGACTCTTATTCCTAAATCTGCTAAATCAGAAAATGCCCAAGGTTTTCGCCCAATAGCCCTTTGTAATGTAATTTATAAAATAATTGCTACACTGATGGCGAAAAGATTGAAACCAATTCTCTCCAGTATAATCTCCCCGGAACAAACTGGGTTTGTGGAAGGGAGACAAATCCTAGATGGTTTGGTTGTATCTCAGGAAGTGATCCATTCTCTAAAACAAAAAAAGGAGAGGGGAATGATGATAAAACTGGACCTGTCAAAAGCTTATGACCGCCTAAACTGGAAGTACCTCAAAGCAATTCTTATGGCATTTGGTTTCAGTAATAGATGGATAGACTGGATCTATAACATGATATCAATGCCTAATTTCTCTATCCTGCTGAACGGGACGCCAACTTCGACCTTTAATGCCACAAGAGGGCTGAGATAGGGGGATCCCTTATCCCCCTTCTTGTTCATTATTGCGGCAGAAGGACTTGGAAGATACTTCAAGAAAGAGATGAGGGAAAGAAAGATTAAAGGCCTGAGGCTATGGGGAAACAACTTACCTATCACCCATCAGCAGTTCGTAGACGACATTATGCTCTTTTGTGAGGTCTCACTAAAAGAAGTGAAGAGGGTAAAAAAGATTCTGGACTTATTCATGGAAGCCTCGGGTATGGAAATCAACAAAGAAAAATCCTGTACATTTCTCTTTAACACCCCAGAACCGATCAAAGCCCACTTGACAAGAACGTTGGGATTCCGCCCAGGCGAATTACCAACAAAATACCTGGGGAATCAATTAGCTTTAAATCCTCTAAGAATAGCAAACTGGCAGCAAACGATGGAAAAACTCAAGAACAGACTCGCAAATTGGTCCTTTCGATCCCTGAACATAGCAGGAAGACTGGTACTACTGAAATCAATTCTCCAGGCTATTCCAATCTATCCCCTTTCGGTGATGGCGGCCCCCAAAGGAGTATGCACAAGAATGAAGGAAATTTTCGGAAAATTTATTTGGGGAGGACCTAAACAGCAAAGGAAATGGGCCCTTGTGTCTTGGAAAGGTCTGTCAAAACAAAAGGAAGAAGGAGGACTAGGTCTCAGGGATCCGGGCATCTTAAACCAAGTTCTAGGGGCGAAGCTGTGGTGGAGGTGGATGAGGGGTGGTAATGATTTATGGAAAAGGATATGGACCCAAAAATATAATATGCCCTCAACTGCAGAAGGTATTCTCAGAGTGGAGGAAGTCCCAAAGGGATCCACAATATGGGACCTGGCCAGCCAGAACAGAGATATCATAGGCCATTATGCCTTCTGGGAAATTAGGAACGAAAGAATAGACATTTTAAATTGTGTAAAATATTATGTGAAGTTATATTTTCTAAATTAAATATATTTGAATAATTGATTATTTACTATGAGATTATAATGTTTATTTAAGTTAAAATATAAATAATATGATAATTAATTGAAGATTACGTTTCTCTATTATATGTTTATAAATTTTTGTTGCATTTCTTAGTATTATTACTTTGTCACTTGTAACATACACAATCTATCATATTGTAAGTCGCATCATTTTCAATAGAAACCTATTATGCAACACCTCATCAATTATCTACCTTTGCTAACCTAGGCCCTCCTAGCCTACTTGATAGTACACCATCCCAATCATCTTGCAAATCATTGTGAGTTGGTCACCAAAGCTACCAAAATATATGGATTTCTCATGCACTCTTAGTCATGTTTCCTTGATGCAACATCTTCTAGGCCATTGATAATGACACTTCAAGTTGAGGCCATATATTCTCCCCCACTTAAATTGTTGACATCTTCAACAACATGACTCCATAGGCTCTTCTGATAAAAGGAGTGTTGGTGGTGAATGGACACTTTTGTAATTTCCACATTTTAATGTGGCTCTAATAGCATTTTCCATGATGCTATAATTTTCATTCTATTTGAGTGTTCCATAGCACTTAAGAAGCCTAGCTACCATGTGGAACTAATGTGGCCCTGCTAATTGGGCATAACCATCAACCACTTGTATCACTAGGAATACGCCTAACCAACATGTCTTGATTGAACCCAAGACAAGCACCTTCAACCAACATGTGGTGTGTTAGAGATTGTTTTACTATAGGCTATACTCTGTCATCACCACCCAACCATAAGAAACCTATTATCGTCTTCTCTAAAACAAACATACTTAAACAATTAATTGCCCAATGTGAGACCATGTTGTCGTCCATCTAAGCCAACACATGATAACCAATAAAGATCATGATGCTCCTTCACTAAGTGTTGATATATCTCCAATGCATTTGTCGACACTATTCCCCTACACAATCTATCACATTCCCAAACCCTGATGTTGTATGTTGACGATTATTATACAACACGTCATCAATCATCTACCTATACTAGGAAAGAGATCTTTAGTCGTTGTAGCTTACACACTAATACATCATCCTAATTGTCTCATGAAATATCATAAATCGGTCACCAAAATTAACAAAATTATGAACTCATTGTACACCCTTAATCATACTAATCTATTAACTCATCTCTCATACACTATCGATAACACTTCAAATCAAGTCTTTACATAAATCTACAAATAAAATGAAATTCTAATTACTAATTAAATTTCATTTTATTTAAAATTGAGTAATCTCAACTTTTTTTTGACTTTTTTTCAGCTGCATAAAAGTCCTCTCAATCATGCTAACTTTCAAAAAATATATATATAAAATTTTATGAATAAAATTTCTATGTAAAATTTTTAAAAAGAATAAAGAAGTTTATCCGCTTTTATAAATTATTAACAACCTTACCAAATATAATTTCCTTCGAAATCTAATCATTTACACCGCTTTCTTTTACGTTAGCGAACTTGGTGTTATTGGTCATTCCTTTCCTTGATATGCATGCATTCTCTACACGCAAAGGAAGCCCTACCAGTGAAACCCACATGTTTTCCTTTATTAGACCAAGAGTCTATTTTGACATGTGTTAATGTTTTGCTTTGGTCGATAGGGTTCTCATTGAGACTTTTATAAGTTAATGTTTTTCTTTGGTTGATAGGGTTCTCATTGAGACTTTTATAAGTATGTTTATGGTTAGTTGTAGGCTCTTTAATTTATGGATAACATTTAAAAATATAAATATTATTATTTCATTGCAACTGTCATGAGAATAGAAATAAATGCATTGTTTTATGAGACTCTGCTCCTTTTATTTTGACCATCATGCGTTTATTGTTATTAAATAATAGGATAATAAACATATTATAAAAGATAGGAGGGCGTAGAGAGAGATTTGTTAGAGAGTAGTTGTGTACTTATATACAAAGATTTAAGTGTTTTAGTTGATTTTGTATGTAACATTGGAGAGATCATTGGATCTAATAACTTGGATGCCATAATGGCCTATTAAAGTAATCTCGTCTATATGGCCTAGCTTGCATGCCATAATGGTTGAGGATCCTATGGCCTCCACGTCATCGCAAGGATTTTATGTTAAAAGTTTTGATACAAGTAATCGTGTTTCAAAGGTTTCCTATAAGTTTGTTTTAAAAGTTTATTATGAAATGAAGTATAGTTTTTTTTAAATGAAATTGTTATGGGTATTTATGTTAATGAATATGCTTAGCGTATGTTTTTGTTTGAGATGGTTTTAAATGTGATATTATTTAGGGTATTTTTTTGAGGGTTTTTTTCCTAGCATGGGGTTAGGTCATGGGTTAAAAATGGTTGGAACTATCTCTATAACTATTAGAAGTCTAAGAAAGAGGTTTTAAAAATATTTTTTTAATGAAAATATCATGTATATGATGTGATCATGTGTATTGTCTAGATGGATCATATTATTTTTGTAATTTCATTTAAGTGGTATGGAAACATTTTAACTCATGAGAACATTATTCCACATAAGTTGAATTTTTTTGGTCTTTTATGTAATATTGAAATGTTTTTCTATTTCATTTCAATTGGAAAGTTTATTTTCCAGAAATCGCTACAAAGATAATGCACTATGTAGTGTATTTTTATGGAAGCTCTCTAAAAAAAGCGTATCAATTCTCCCTTTATACCATAAGTTGTTAGTGGAAGCGAGTAGTTGGAGGTTTTTCATTGATGCTCCTTAATTGATAGTGCACCCAAATGCTCTTACAAAATAAATAAAATTGGGCTTATGTAATAAGATGTACCCATAATCGTAATTATTATATAATACCAAAATATTATCTTTTATTTTTTTAAATATTAAAATGTATAATTTTGCTCCAAAATAAATTAAGTGCTAACTGATGCAATTAGCTCATAGCCTAGGTTGCTTCCAGAGGAAAGCAGTCAAAGATTTTGTAAATGTTTCCCCTATGATGTGCCTAACACACCACGATGACCTAGAGGTTTTTGTAAATGTTTCCCCTATGATGTGCCTAACCCACAATGATGACCCAATGCACTTTGAAATATAATGCCTTGGTGCTGATAAAGTAAGAAGCATTAATAACCGTATTATTATAAAACATTAAGCTATCATTTTTTATTTAAAATAAAATATAATGCATATCGATGCTCTACACTAGTTTAAAACCCCTAGTGCATATGTGAAGGATGCATTAGATGAAGTTAGAGCAATCCATTATTTAATAAAATAAATTAATTTAAGAAACCTAGAACACTTTATTAGTGTGCTTGAAAACACACATGACATTGATGTGTATGCTTAACACATTACATGCTCAAGTATTACACCTACAAAATATAAATTTTCATTTAAAAAAACTAGCATAGGGCACTGGCACAATCCTATTCCCCAACTGCAATAGTGCATCCATATCACAAGTGCACCATGAACGGGTTAAAAAAAATATCAAACCAAATTTCATTGTCACATTTCCCCCTACTTCTAACCACTAACATAAGCACTGGTGTTTGTCTTCCTTGTACAAAATCTCATTTTTAGTGCTCTACAGTGCTACTCTCTCAATTTGATAGCTTCACCATTCAATTTGATTCATTTTCAAATTTTGGTAAATAGTGCACATTTTAATTTATTCTACAAGGCTAACCAAACCTCCTCTAATGGAAAGAGTCAAGGTATTATTTTGCATCAACTAGTTCATTAGTACTATGTAGGCCAAAAGGGTTGGGAGGGAGGCTCATTATGGATCCCATCCATTCTTGACCTATTTACCTGAGTAGTCATTACCATGGTAGCACAACTTTATACTTCACTAAGAGTTCATCGGATCATGGGGGCTAGATACAGATTGTTGAGTAGGTGCTTGTAACCATTTATTTGCGTGGTCATTTTTAATGAAAGATGCCATAATATAACAATTATTGACCATGTGTTGTGTACAAGATAGCGGGGAATTTTCATTTGGGTCCCTCTTGTGTTGATTCTTCTATAAGTAAGTGACCTCCTTGAAACCTTGCCTAGATGTCCATTTTAGGGGCTTACGAGAGCCGAGGATGAATTGAGAGGGGGAGGTGCTTAAGCTATTTTATGCTAGAACTATTTTTACAAGAGATTTGGAGCACTACAGAAGGATTCCAATAGTGGTGATATGTTTTCCATATGTGGGATGGATTTCTAAGGAGATCCTAATATGGTCCTCCTTCCAGGTAAGTAGAAGAGTTCACTTGGTGAGTCATGTACTTTATGTCTAAATTGAGTTCATTTGTGTATGCACTGTAACATTTGGCATAATTTCTAATGCTTTACTCGACTCAATGAATGCATGCTAAATGTCAAACTAAGCGAATTAGCATAGTTCATCAGGATAGTTTCATTACACTAGAGATGCGCAAATATAATTTTTGTAATTTTGGAAAAAAGAGATTGCCATGTGGTAGCTAGGAAGACTTAATCCCCCAAACTTTCATCAAAATTGTGCATCGCAGTTGTGGAATAGATGATTGTATTTCCAATGATCCTTACCTCCACATGACATTTATGTAGAAATTCCTTGTAGATTCAAATTGCTAATTGTAATATACTAAAATTATAGACTTGAGTCTACTCTACTCATCAGTGGAAACAATTAAACATTCATGAAATCACGAAGCATACAAGAGAAGGAATTCAATCAGCACATTACACAATCATTTCCCAGGGAAATCCATAGCTAAAAACCCCTGCTATGTGTATATTGCATTAGTCATAAAATATTAGAAGATAACTTGAATGTTTTGCTCAAGCCTGAGCAACCTTTGCACTATCTCTATTTGTCTCACAACTTCCTAGACAAGCCTAGGCCAATACTTAACCAATTTCTCCCTTGGCCAACTCCCTATTTCCTTGCATTGTTTCCTTTGTATTAATTATGGAAATTCCTCAAAGGAATTGCGCAATCAATCATAGACCTTCCTCTGACTGCATGCACCACCTGTACAATTTGGATGATTATACAACTAACAATACATTGAACCTGAAATCCAATCTAAACTGGGTAACTCTCATATTTGACATGCATGAGTTATTTATAAGTGAATCATCAGTTAACTAATTGATCACTACAGGCAGCACCCCACTCCTAGATCTCCCACTAGTTCCTCCAACAATTGGAACTAGTTTAACTCAGTTAAACTGAATTAATTAATTACAACTCAAAATAAACTCAACCAAGGCTCTTATAAAGTAGGAGACACTCTACATGACTCAAGTTAGACCCTCAACTCAAATTAATTGAGCCAACTAATTCAAATTAGCTCAGTTAACTAATACAAGTTGTCATGTGATGTCAAATTACAATTTTATTACCAATTTAATTCAAGGACAAAATTAAATTATGATTTTCTTGTTGCATTTTCAACACTCCCTCTCAACAAGAAAGGGATTATCTGCTAACCTGATCCTGCCTCTATGAAACTCAAATTTTCATCTTGACAAATCCTTTGTCAAAATATCTTCATCTTGTTCGTCTATTGGAATGTACTCCAACAACATGATTCTCCTCTACACACAATCTCGTAGATGGTGATACTGGATGTAGATATGCTTCGATAGATCATGAAAAATTGAATTCTCAGAGATTTTGATACAACTATGATCGTCACAGTAAATCACTGTAGGATCCATCTACTAACCAAATAACCCAACAAGGATCTTCCTCATCAAGATAGCCTCATAAGTTGCTTGACTAGCAGCCATGTACTCTGCTTCTGTCGAATTGAGTGCAACTGATCTCTGCTTCCTGTTGTATAAAGAAACTGTTGCTGACCCAATACTGAAGATTCCCTCTTATGTGCTCTTCTTTTCATATGGACTCCCTACGCAATTTGCATCTATGAAGCCTTGAAGCTCCACTCCCTCTATTTGTTTTTACCAAAGACCAAACTTAGTGGTGCCTCTGAGGTATCTCAACACATGTTTAGTTGCCTTCCAATACATTTTGGTTGGCTTAACCATTTCTTGACTAAGTTGGTTAACTGCAAAACATATTTCCAGTCGTTTGTTCACCAAATACATAAGTGAACCCACAAGCTTCCTGTAAATAGTAGCATCCACTACTTCACCTGGAGTAGCATCTTCCTTCCTCCAATGATAGATGAGTTTCCATGGGTTTGTTGCTCTCCAAGTGGAACTTCTTCAGTATCTCATTGGCATACTTTCCCTAAGAGACAAACAGTTCCTCATCTCCTTGCCATACTTCCATACCAAGGAAATAATGCATGAACCCCAGGTCCTTCATCTCAAATTCTCTTGCAAAATCCTCTTTGCAAGACTTTTCCAACTTCTGATCACCTATTAGACTTAAATCATCAACATATAATACTATAATCAACCATTTACCTTCAACAATAATATGGTGAAGGTTTGCATCTCCTTCACTTTTGGTGAGGCCCAACCTGGTGAAATAGTTGTCAATCCTGGTGTACCAAGCACAAGGTGTTTGTTTCAATCCATACAGTGCTCACTTGAGTCTGCACACATGCGACTCTCTGTTGAAGGTCTCAAATGATTCCAATTGCTCAATGTACACCTATCTCTCAATCACTTAGTTGAGGAATGATGTCTTCACATTCATTTGATTTATCTTCCATCCCATCTACATTAAAAGTTCTAGAATATATTTAATTAAAGAGTACCTTTCTACTGGACCAAAGGTCTCCTCGTAATCAATTCCCTCCAATTGAGAGAAGCCTCTAGCCACAAATATGGCCTTATGTTTCTCCACACTCCCATCTGCTGCTTGCTTTACCTTGTAAATTCATTTGGAACTCACCACTGACTTGTTGACCACTTCCCAAACATTGTCTCTAATAATGGAGTCATACTCCTCTACCACGTAATCAACCCATATTGGTTGTCGCACTGCTTCCTCGAATGACGCTGGCTCAATCTCTACAGTCTTTCTCATAAGAGCCATGTAGCCAGTGTACCAATCTGGTGACCTCCTCTGCTTATGTTATGATTTGGGTTCTCCCACATTCTCTCTTACATCATGCATCAATTTGTCAGTCATTTTGGTGCGCTTTCGTCCATCTCTGGAAGTCTATGCATGAGTAAGTGCTTCCGATTTCTTCTCCTCTACATGTGGATTCTCCACATCATCCTGAAGTTCTTCCTTAAGAGTTAAAATCTCCCAATCTGCATGTAACTGAAGGTCCCTCTCAAGGGAACATCTCATGGCCTTCTCTTCATCAAACTTCACACCTCTATGAACCATTGTCAACCTGTGAGATGGAAGGTACACCCGATAGTTGTGAGTTTTATCTGTGTACCCCACAAATATCCCCAAGTCAGTTGTTGGCTCTAGCTTTTTCCTTGCATCCTTGGCAACATGACAGTAAATTGATGAACCAAAGATCTTAAAGTGTGCCCAATCTGGTTTCTTACCTGAAAAAGATTCTTCTGGTGTATTCATCCTAAGAATTCGACGAGAATTCATGTTTTGCACATATACAGTTGTGTTTCATGCTTCAGCCCACAAGTGCAATGGTAGGCCCTGATCATGTAACATCGTCCATGCAGCTACCAAAATACTTATGTTCTTCCTTTCATCCACCCCATTCTGTTGTGGGTTATGGGATTTTATTAACTCTCGTCGAATTCCTTCTGATGCACAAAAGTTCTTGAATTCATTCGACACATATTATCCATCATTATCCCTCCTAAGAGCCTTCACTTTCTTTCCAATGTCTTTCTCAACAAGTGCTTTAAATTCACAAAATTTAGAGAACGTCTAATCTTTCTTCTACATGAAGAAAATATAGCACTTACCTGAGAAATCATCTAAAAATATTACATAATACCTTTTCTTGGCCATGGAGGTTGTCGAGAACAATCCACACACATCGGAGTGAACTCTTTCAAGGATTGCTTACAGTCGACTATCCTTATCATGAAAGGTGGCTTTGGTAGACCTTCCTAATGTACACCCTTTGCATATATCTCTCTGCTCCAGTGTACCCTTGGGAAGTCTTGTAGAAATTTTTTGCATGATCTTCAAGGCTCCGTGGTGCAAGTGACCCAATCTTGTATGCCACAACTCATCGATGTCTCGACTCTGCACCTTCTCTGATTTTGTGCTCAAAGCAGCACAATCTTCTACATCGAATTTATAGAGGTTCTTCACCCGAACCCAAATATGCTTCACTTGTCCTAAGGTTATGTGACGAAGGAAAGCCTTTCCTTTGCTAAATATCACATTGTAGACACGATCCTCAAACATAGCAACAGAAACAAAATTCTTCTTCAAACCCAGAACATACATGACATCTTTTAATGTGAAAGGAGAACCAAACTCCATCTGAAAAGTAATAGTACTGATGTCAGCCACGTTATACCTTCCATCATCTCTGTAACACCCTCCTCCCACATCTACCCAAGTAACCAGCCAACCACGGTAAACATGTGTGGTGGGCTCCAGTATTGCAGAAATAATGCTACAACTCCTGGAACTCCCTTCTTTAATTTTATCAACCCGGTAGTTCGTAACAAACTTGGAAGCGACGATGATGTATGCACAAGTACTAGCTCTTGCCGCAGCTGTCACTTGGTCAGCTGGCACAAGTCTGCTAGGAGCTTAAGCCAACTTCTATGAGCTCTTAGAAGAAGCTTTTTAACTGATGAATGAAAGCTAACTCAAAGGGGCTAATTTACTTGTAGAAAGAAACTGGAAAGCAGAAAGGAAATGCAAACCCTAGCAAACCCTAATTTTACCAGCTAGCCCTACTGATGCGAAAAAGAGGATGCAAGCTACTGAAAGAGATGCCATTGACTTCTAGGAAGGTAAAATGCATGTGTCTAAGTTATCACTATCTGAAGAAAACATATTTTTGTATTTTTGAATAAGTTGTCACAATTATCATGCATACAATTTAACTGTTTTTGACTGTGCAGAGGTGGATTGGCGAGAGAAAATGCTTGGAAGAGGTCGGGAAGGTTCAGAGAGGGCCTAAGGGGTCCCTAACACCCTTCCAGAGAGTTTCACAGAGTTTGGATATCAAGAAACCTCATTCGTGAGCTTCTACAGGAAATCTGCAGGGGTTCTACAGGATGTTTCAGGAATTTCTACAGGATGTTCAGAAATTTCTACAGGATGTTTAAAATTTGGATTTTGGAGGATGGGTGAGTGAGGGAAGATGCATGAATGGATATGGAGGTAGGATAGGGGTCTGAAGTGGCCCAGGGACCGGTGGATGGAGTGGTGAGGAGGTGTAGATGGTTAAATTGGCTCAAAGAAGGCTGAAACAATGATTGCACAAAAAGATGAGAATCATGGCAAAGTAAGCGAATGAGGAAAATGTAAGGTAAGGGTTCTAAGTGAAGGATGAAATAGGTAGGTTGGATGGAGTATGTGCAGGTAAGGAAGGGTAATAGGTACTCTGCAAGTGGTTTTTCAAATTGAACAAACAAACACTTATAAAACCTATGACCTAGTTACTTTACTCTATTTTGACCTAAGTAACAACAAAAGGAAATGAACAGCAGTTTATTCGAAATGAAATGCGTGAAATAACTTATGCCACTAAGAAATCATCAACTGAAGCATTTAAACACTACTAATATCAGCATCTACAAAAGAGGATTCCAACACTAAGAATTGCATGACAAAGCAAAACAGCGTTTTTGTTGGCAGCAAAGTCACATTGGTCCCAGCTCATGATTCCACTAAGGGGGAGGTGAGATCCAAGGTGTTTGGTAGCCTTTTTCTGAAGATATTCCCTATGATTAACCTATCAAGTAAATCTAAACATGAAAAACCTTTTTAATCATCAAAAGCAACCTAAACAACAACACAATATTTAAATCTAAATAGCAGATTTTATTCTAAGAATGCAGCAAAGACACATGAAAGTAAACAAAGGAGGTACTGGGCACTTGAGATGGGCCCAACCCCAAGAGCTACAGCCTCCTAAGAGAGATTTAGAGCTGGTGCAAAGTTGGATTCATCTTTATTGATCAAAAGAAATGTTACATTCCAAAAATTGTCCACAAGGAGAACTTGAAAATGTGCTGAAAGCAAAGCTAATCTACTGCCTAAAAATCGAACTACAAAATGACTACAAAATGAATACAAAATGACTATAAAGTGACTAACTACTGGATAACCAAAATGAGGCCCTAAGCCTTCTTATTTATACAAATTGAGGACCCCAACAGTCCTCCTAAACTTTAGGGACTCGGCTGCCCAAAACTTGCAGTTAACAACAGTCCTACTTGACTTGCTTGGCTGCCCTTGTGTTAATTGATTTGGTGGCCCTTGAACTCCGAGCTGATGGTGGAGAATTCGAGGTAAGGGCCCATAAATGAAGGGGACACCTTCCTACAAATCCTCTCCCTTGTTCTCCCACGAATTTGGCTGCCAAGTGCTCATTTACACCTTTGATTTTGTCTCCAAATTGACCAAAAAGGCTACACAAAGCACACATTAGACTTGTTGGCATAATGACTAACCCAATTCACTCTATTAGCATAAATATAATAAAAAAAAATGCAATAAACTAAAGAGAATGGTGGATTAAGTCAAATTAGGAGGTTGAATGAGCCCATATAATTATCCATTTTTGGGGCTCATCATCACCCCCCTACTGAAAGTGTTGCTCATCCTTTGAGCAACCAATCTATCTCCTCATCTTTGATGGCCTTGGTGGCCTCCCTGTCATGCCAAGCTTCTGAAGTGATGGCCTCTTCTCGGTCATGAAACCATGCTTTTCGCTCTGCTCCTTCCCACTGTCTGCTCCTTTTCCTAGAGAATTTTCAGCTTTGGTATGATTGTGCAAGTATATTTAATCAGATGGTGGCAATGGTGGTGAAAGGAGGTGAAACCAATGGAGGATGGAAGAAAAGAGTGGTTGCATGCCTCCTCAATAGACTTCAAGCTTCAAATCCCTCTCCATAATCGATTCTGGCCTGCCCAAAGGCTCTACAGGATGTTTCTGGTAGAAATACAGAACTTCCTGTAGAAAGTCCTGTAGCTTCCTGTAGAAGGTTGAACCATGACTAGATTGTGTCCGAACCCTGAAAAAATGAGTGTTCATGGAAGGGATGGATGTGAGGATGCCTGGGAACTTGGTAGGGACCCTTTTTCTTGTGTTGGGAGACCCCCTTTCCGCATTGTGTTCCTGCAACCCTTAGTTTTCTTCTCTGCCTCTGTTTTGGCTTTCTTCTCATCTTGCTTAGTTTTTGCCTTCTCTGCTTTAGTCTTTTTCTTTTCTGTTCTGATCTTCCTTCTCACCTTCTATTTTTATTTCCTCCTTGGTTTCAAGTCCTTCTTTCTCAATTTTGGTCTTTTCCTGTTTTTCTATTTCCTCCTCATCTTCCCCTGCCATATTTCTAAAAATCTCCCTATCATGATGTGTGGTGACTGCTGGAAATGTTCAGGTGAGGAGGGAGGAAACAAACTTTCAAAACCGGAAATAGAGAAATGGCTGAGGTTTGTATTTCTGGAGTCAGGAATTTCTCATGTTCTTCTTTTTCACAACATCAATTTGCAATTTTTCCTCGAACTGTTTCCAACTTGAATTTGCTTCTCGGTTTTTTTTTTTTTTTGAGAAAAATCAATACCTTTGACAGAACAGAGAATATTTATAACACAAGGTTTTGCTTCAGAGAGTGGACAGTCTTGCAAATTTTGTTTCTCATAGGTTGGCTTATATGGTTGCATCCTTTTTTCAAAAGAATGTGAGAAAGGAAAAGGCATATTTCGGATGCAGAGGAGGAAAATGGAGAGACTGTGTATAACCCAAAGGAGGGAAAAAACACAGGCAGCATTTTAAGCTTCACTTCCCTTTCTTTCAACCCAATATTATGTTTTTAATCCTCCACCTTATATAAATATCATATGCAGAGAAGTTTCCTGAGCCTACCTCGTCTGGAGCTTGAAATTTGCCGAAAATCCCACGTTTTCTTTCTGCATGGTTGTTTTCTGCGTTTCCTGTAGACGACTTCCTGTAGAAATGCCTGTAGAGCGCCCCTGCACCTCTGAGCGAGCCTGATACGCAGCAGAATCTTGAAGACAGGTATAAAAACTCAGTGGAGGACTATAGGTTAACCGATTGTGCACACTTCAGTTGAGGATGTGGAAAGTGCACATGAACAGCAGTTCATGAGTTTCAGCTGAGCCGTCTTTAATTGCTGCGTGATTTGTGGTGAGGTGGCAAAAACATGTGCGCTGGATTTTTCGAACTGCAGTGATGTTATGAACTGCATGTCTTCTTCTATCTGTTAATCATCTGATGTCCTGTGCGTTGGAGTTCAACACGTCCACCACTGCCTGTGTTTTTCAACTTCCACGTGAATGACTATACACGCATGTTGCGTGATTTTTGCCTGGATGAGTGCAATCGAATATGGATAGCTTCCTGGCTGAATCCCCCCATCTCATTCGTTCATGCAATGCTTAGATTAGATTCATACAATAGAGGAACAAGTTTTAGTCACGTACCTGAAGTCAAATGCTTGCTGTGAGGTGCTTTTTGCTGCTGCATGCATCTATTTCGGTGGTTGCATGATGGCTCCTTTGTGCTATAAGCTATTTTCTGTCTGATGTGTGGTTATTTTTCTTGTGCAGGTATCCTCTAGCCAGATCTAAGCTGCAGGAGTTCATTTCCATGTTCAGATCTGCACCCTCAAGCTGCTGCCGCTGAATTTTCACAAGACCGAAACTTGTTTTCGCCATTGCTCCCGAACGATAGATCAGATCGATATGAAACTTGCTGAGCATGTTCCTATCATCATTATGCACCTCCCATAGCAAAATTGTGATCAATGGATGCACAGATTTCGAGAAAAACGGAAAATGGCTGAAGATTTCAGAGATCAATTTCTCGGAAACCACGCATCGGAATCGGCTGAAACTTCTTGGGTAGGCTACTATCACCCATGTGCATCTCCCCATGAAACAGGTTTTGAAATGGATGCATGGATATGGAGAAAATGCAAAAATGGCTGAAGGTGATGGAGGCGGATTTCTTGGAAACCGTGCATCGGAATGGGCTGAAACTGCTCGGGCATGTTGCCATCATCCCTATACAATTCCCTATAAAACGATTTTTCAAATGGATGCATGGTTTTCAAGTTAGGGCAAAAACAAATTCTGTTCTATGTATTTTTTCTTCAAAGCATTCTGCAAGTTTTTGCATGGTGAAAAAGAATGAGTTTGGGTTGTGATGCAGGCATGGAGATGATGGAGGAGGAGTTTGAAAAGTGCAGGAGGACTTTTGAACCCTTGAGGAAGCTACCATGTTTGCCAAACTACTTTTTTTGCAATCCATTTTTAACTTCTTGTAATTTCTACAGGAAGTTCCTGTAGAAAACACAATTTTCATAAAAGAAGCAAAATAAGGCAGAAAAAATGATGGAAAAGGGTGACGGATGGAAGCAGAGGTGCTTGTAGGCCTAACCAACAGATTCCCACCATCAGATTCCCTTTTAAAATTGAATTTGGTTCGTCCAAAGGTTCTACAAGATGTTTCCTGTAGAAATACAGAACTTCCTGTAGAAGGCACAAAAACTCCTTTGTCTTTGTTTTGAGTGATCCTCCTGACCTGCAATGTCCTTCTTGCAACCTGCAATTATCCAATGGAAATTAGGTTTATTTTTATTTTTATTTTTCTCTTTTTTTTTGAAAAACAACTAGGGCGCCTCATGGAGGTTTTCACCCTAATTGCCTGCCCTGGGCGCCTCCAAGGGAGGTTTTCACCCAGGGATCTTATTCCCTTTTTATTTTCTCTTCTTTCCAACCCATTGACCGCCTCATGGAGGTTTTCAATCAATGAGCCAATCTAAGGCGCCTCCGAGGAGGTTTTCACCTTATATTTTTATTTTCATCTTATTTTCATTTTTTCTTTTTCATTTCTTTTTTCCTACCCTACCCTACTTGAAAAACAAAATCATTTTCAAGTATAAGAATACTTCCAATGGAGCCATGTGCGCATCGAGATTAGAGACAAGATGATGTGGCGGCTTGAAATGCATGCTTTGACAGCTATCCAGATCTCAGAGACCAAATGATCTGACTTTGAAGGGATCAAACATAGCTGAGGAAGAGAGTACCGCTGCAACTTAGTGACTATCTAGAACCATGTCTCAATATAGCTTTGATATCCTTGGTCCTTTTGCTGATCTGGATCATGTTTCATGTCACCTTCTATCATGACTTTCTCATCTCCCTCTGTTTGATGATCTTTCTCTTGAATACATGGAAGATTTGATGGTAACCATGAGGGAGCTTTCTTGATCTCTGCTTCTGATGTCTTCTCTTCATCAAGTGCAACCCAGGGTTCTTTGATCTCTTCTTTTGAATCTTCTTTTTCCTTTGGTCCTTCAACGTTGTCAACATAATCTCTGCTTTGCAACACTCTTCCTGAGCTATGGTGAAGATCATTGAGCTCAAGAGGAGTCATTTGGACATGTTTTGTCCCAGCATTGCAATTGTGTTGAGCTACTCCAAAGGACAGGTTTGGAAATGGTGGTATGGGTAGCTGAGTAGGGGCGTAGATTTGAGATGGATGTGGATCGGGTTGTGGTTGGGCAGGCATTTGGGGTTGCCTTGGTGGAGCAGGAGGCAATGGTTGTGGATGAGCAGGTGGTGGAGGAAAAGAAGCAGGAGGAGTGTTGTATTGGGGCCTCCACCCCTGATGAGGTGCATTCCACTGAGGTTGTGGCTGAGCATAAGAGTGAAACGAATGAGCAACTAGTAGGGCATAATATGGATCTGTGAAGGAACAAGGAGGAGGTGTGAACTAGGAAGGATGAGCAGGGGGACCCCAACAAGGCATGAAAGTGGCTTGATAGGGGTCATAATAGGTCTCGGATGTCCCTTGCAGTTCCTGCTGGTAAGATCTAGGTCCATGTGGCCTCCTTTGGTTCATATAATAGAGTGGTTCAGTGGCTCCTTTAACCCTTTGATAGGAAGCTTTGATTCCGGGCAAGGAAGGGCACTGATTTGTAGGATGGTCTCTTTCACAAACAAAACACACTTCTATGGAGTGCAATGGACATTCGTTCCTAGAATGCTTTCTAGTGCACCTAGGACAGAAGATGGCCAAAGCCCTCTTAGCTTCCTCTTGCTTCCTTTGGATCTGCAAGGTATCCAGTTGCATGGCAAGAAACTGCCTCATATCACTATTGAAATCTTCGATCTGATTTGCAAATTCATTTTTGGATAAGGTACTGCTCCCAACATTTCTGCTTGTAGCCATTCGCTCCAGAGGAATGTTTTCTTCTTCTTCTCCCCTAGAGGTTCTTTAAAGATGCCTTAATGTCCACCTAGGGCTTCTTCTTAATCACAACCATCAAAGAAGAGAGAAGGTTGGCTGTGTGAAGCAGTGGGGGGTGTTCTGCAAATATTTTTCTAAATTATCTCTACTCCTACAAGGCATGAAAGGAAATCTTTTTGGTTGTTTTTTTCTTTTTTCTGCTTGTACCTGCAAAAACTAAAATAGATTGAACTGCAACTAACTATCTTGCTGAAATGAAAATGCGGAATTGAAATGAAAGCAGGAAATGACTAATCTATTTTGCTCAAATGAAATTGCAGGAATGAAATGCTAGTCTACGCTTGCGGAATTGAAATGCTAATCTATGCTTGCAGAAATGAAATTGCAGAATTGAAATGCTAATCTATGAAAGCGGGAAATGTCTACTCTACTTTTGCGGAAATGAAATGAAATAAACTACTTAGCAGAAGGTTGTAGTGGAAAATAGAAGAAAAGCAGCAATCACCAATACTCTGACGCTTCCCCGGCAACGGCGCCAAAAATATGGTGGGCTCCAGTATTGCAGCAATAATGCTACAACTCCTGGAACTCCCTTCTTTAATTTTATCAACCCGGTAGTTCGTAACAAACTTGGAAGCGACGGTGTTGTATGCACAAGTACTAGCTCTTGCCGCAGCTGTCACTTGGTCAGCTGGCACAAGTCTGCTAGGAGCTTAAGCCAACTTCTATGAGCTCTTAGAAGAAGCTTTTTAACTGATGAATGAAAGCTAACTCAAAGGGGCTAATTTACTTGCAGAAAGAAACTGGAAAGCAGAAAGGAAATGCAAACCCTAGCAAACCCTAATTTTACCAGCTAGCCCTACTGATGCGAAAAAGAGGATGCAAGCTATTGAAAGAGATGCCATTGACTTCTAGGAAGGTAAAATGCATGTGTCTAAGTTATCACTATCTGAAGAAAACATCTTTTTGTATTTTTGAATAAGTTGTCACAATTATCATGCATACAATTTAACTGTTTTTGACTGTGCAGAGGTGGATTGGCGAGAGGAAATGCTTGGAAGAGGTCGGGAAGGTTCAGAGAGGGCCTAAGGGGTCCCTAACACCCTTCCAGAGAGTTTCACAGAGTTTGGCTATCAAGAAACCTCATTCGTGAGCTTCTACAGGAAGTCTGCAGGGGTTCTACAGGATGTTTCAGGAATTTCTACAGGATGTTCAGAAATTTCTACAGGATGTTTAAAAATTGGATTTTGGAGGATGGGTGAGTGAGGGAAGATGCATGAATGGATATGGAGGTAGGATAGGGGTCTGAAGTGGCCCAGGGACCGGTGGATGGAGTGGTGAGGAGGTGTAGATGGCTAAATTGGCTCAAAGAAGGCTGAAACAATGATTGCACAAAAAGATGAGAATCATGGCAAAGTAAGCGAATGAGGAAAATGTAAGGTAAGGGTTCTAAGTGAAGGATGAAATAGGTAGGTTGGATGGAGTATGTGCAGGTAAGGAAGGGTAATAGGTACTCTGCAAGTGGTTTTTCAAACTGAACAAACAAACACTTATAAAACCTATGACCTAGTTACTTTACTCTATTCTGACCTAAGTAACAACAAAAGGAAATGAACAACAGTTTATTCGAAATGAAATGCGTGAAATAACTTATGCCACTAAGAAATCATCAACTGAAGCATTTAAACACTACTAATATCAGCATCTACAAAAGAGGATTCCAACACTAAGAATTGCATGACAAAGCAAAACAGCGTTTTTGTTGGCAGCAAAGTCACATTGGTCCCAGCTCATGATTCCACTGAGGGGGAGGTGAGATCCAAGGTGCTTGGTAGCCTTTTTCTGAAGATATTCCCTATGATTAACCTATCAAGTAAATCTAAACATGAAAAACCTTTTTAATCATCAAAAGCAACCTAAACAACAACACAATATTTAAATCTAAATAGCAGATTTTATTCTAAGAATGCAGCAAAGACACATGAAAGTAAACAAAGGAGGTATTGGGCACTTGAGATGGGCCCAACCCCAAGAGCTACAGCCTCCTAAGAGAGATTTAGAGCTGGTGCAAAGCTGGATTCATCTTTATTGATCAAAAGAAATGTTACATTCCAAAAACTGTCCACAAGGAGAACTTGAAAATGTGCTGAAAGAAAAGCTAATCTACTGCCTAAAAATCGAACTACAAAATGACTACAAAATGAATACAAAATGACTATAAAGTGACTAACTACTGGCTAACCAAAATGAGGCCCTAAGCCTTCTTATTTATACAAATTGAGGACCCCAACAGTCCTCCTAAACTTTAGGGACTCGGCTGCCCAAAACTTGCAGTTAACAGCAGTCCTACTTGACTTGCTTGGCTGCCCTTGTGTTAATTGATTTGGTGGCCCTTGAACTCCGAGTTGATGGTGGAGAATTCGAGGTAAGGGCCCATAAATAAAGGGGACACCTTCCTACAAATCCTCTCCCTTGTTCTCCCACGAATTTGGCTGCCAAGTGCTCATTTACACCTTTGATTTTGTCTCCAAATTGACCAAAAAGGCTACACAAAGCACACATTAGACTTGTTGGCATAATGACTGACCCAATTCACTCTATTAGCATAAATATAATCAAAAAAATGCAATAAACTAATGAGAATGGTGGATTAAGTCAAATTAGGAGGTTGAATGAGCCCATATAATTATCCATTTTTGGGGCTCATCAATGTGATGAGAAGTTACTATGATATGATTTCACTCCCTATGTTTCAGTTAAGGAAGTGGAACCGGTGGAACACATCACACAGACCTTCCACATCAGCAAGAAAACTCCCAGTATCCATTCCAACCACTCAAGTAACTATCCCCTAAGACCAACTAAAGTTTTAGACTATTAAACCCCTAGACGCTCCCTTGATATGGATAAGCATGTATCCAGGAGGATCCAGACGCTCCCATAGCATGGGTACATATCCGTCTAGGGACTTTTCTGCCTAGTGATGTGCCTACGTCTTCGGGATTTGAGCCACTTTTTCAGGCCCAGAGCCTAGGTCACTGCCAACAACTCAATGAAACTTTCAGAACTAAAAATAACAACATAATAGTGATACATATGAGATTACTTGAATAAGGAATTGAATGTACCCCTACTAGCCATGAAAGACATTTTGTCAAATATGTCACAATTATGTAATCTACGGGTTTAAACAACATATTTGAGCATAGGGGTCACATACACATCTGATAATCGTTAAGAATAATTGATGCCTCAACACATTAGCTACAGTTTCATCCATTATGCCATAGATACATTATTAATTCATTTACAAGTAAAATCATGATGACATCCATACATAGCCACCGTCATAATACATGTTCATAACCAGCATAATAACAAGATAAATACCAAGGAAACAATTTCCATATAATCCACATATAAACCAGTATAATACTAATGAATTAACAAGGAGAAATAACCTCATATTAATGATGCAAAGGCCAACCAAGTTTGGGACTTCCATGAACCACCTGACCGTAGCCATGGCTGAGCCAAATCTCTATTCATCCAATCACCCTCGTGCCATATTCCAAGCATGAATGTGGGATCTCATAAAACACATCAATCAAAACCATCCAGGGCTTCTAGAGGCCAAACCACCTCAACCTATCAAATAGTGATTCCACCTCATGGTCAAACATCACAAAACCATCACCAGATTGATCTCTACCTAAGCCTTCCAGAGTTTTGTTCCAACCAAGACTTCCAGGACTAGTAACTCAACCCACAGCTACTATCGAGCTTCGAGAGAATTTTTCCAACGAAGGCTTCTAAGACTAGTAACTCAACCCACCAAGGGATTCCAGAGCATTTTCCCAACCAAGGCTTCCAGGACTAGTAACTCAACCCAAGTTGTTACAAGGCTTCCAGAGCATTTGTCCAACCAAGGCTTCCAGGAACTAGTAAGTCAACCCAAGCTAAGGAAACATGAGAACCAACCAAAAAACAAATAAATGAACCCACAACACCATGGTTATCTAGGAAATGGCAAGGCTAGGCAAATCCACTGTCAATCCAGGAAATCCTCCATGCCAATGACAAATCATGACCAATAAACCACATGCATATGCCATGCATGCCAAAACTAGTGAGAAAAACATACATGCAACTCGATACCTGCAAGAAAAACTCGTTGTAGTTGTTGATCCCGATGTTCTATTGCACTTTCCTGTTCTTTGTGTTCTTTCTCCAAAACTCCAAGTATGCCACACTCTCCAAGAGTGCTCCAAGAAAACTTTGTGTCCAAGAGTATGAGAGAGAGAGAATAGAGAGAGAGCTCCAAAACTGAACCGACAAAATCCTGTGAGCTGATCCTCATAAGCCGTTTTATTAATGAGGCCTCTATTTTCTTCGTTTCCATTAGTTTCCTTCATTTTCCTCATCACATGAAACATGTGACCTTTCACCTCCCTTTTCTCCTAATTTCCATTATTTTCATAAATAAATGTTCCAAAATGACATTTTGCCTTTCCAAAGCCTTTGCCATTGCCTTTTCCAATTTCCTTAGCCATTAATCAATCACCAGTGATCCCTATCACTATGCTTTTGCCCAACATTCAGCTTGGAATAAGTGTCCCATCAACCGTGGTTATTACTTTTCCTTTATTAACTTTTATTAAATGGAATTTTCTCTAGTGTCATTACAAAACTATCCCCCTTGGGGGATCACCTTCCTCAGTGTTCAAAAACACCCACAACCAACAAGGTTATTGAAAGAAAAACATACTACCCATGGAGCTTTGTAACTTTTCTCGTTGCAGTATTTACAATGATCATCCTATTGAAAAGAAAACCAACATGACAACATAACAAGTATAACATCATAATGGAATGAAACCCATACCACTTATTGGAGTTTTATAACATATCTCATAGTGGTATTTACATCCATATACATATGTACATATACCAAACATCACCAAAACATGTATCAAAAACATATACCAAAACATTCGCTCAACCAACGAATAACAAAGGATACATAGCCTGCATCTGATCCACCATCTCCCATGTAGCTTCATCGGGCCCAAAGTGTTTTCATTTCACTTTAACCTTCTCGATTGCTCGGTTCCGAAGCATGAGCATCTTTCTCTACAAAATACATTGTGGTTCCGGTTGGAATTCTCCTTCTGGATCCACCTACAATACAGACTAGTCAATCACATGATCAGCATCTTTAACATACTTCTTAAGCAATGGCACATGGAAAACATCATGGACTTTCATTGTCGAAGGCAGTGCAATTCGATAAGCTCCTGGCCCAATCCTCTCAATAATCCTGAAAGGTCCACAAAACCGGGGTGCCAGCTTGGCACATTATCCAATGCGCAAAGAGCTCTTCTTCGGTTTGATGCACAAGTAAACATGTTCTCCAACCTGGAACTCCTTGAATAACCTATTTTGATCTGCATAGCTCTTCTGCCTATCCTATGCTGCTTTCAAATTCTTCTTGATTACCTGCATTTCCTGCTCCATGTCCACCAACATGTTCGATCTAATCAACACCTTGTTAATTGGATCACTATAACTGATGGGAGTATTACAAGTCCGCTCATATAATTCCTCAAACGGACTCATCATCAGTGACTCCTAGTACCAATTGTTGTAAGTGAACTCTACCAGTGGAAGGTACGCTTCCCACTTTCATTGTTGATGCATCACATACATCCTCAACATGTCCTCGAATATCTATTTGATCCTCTTTGTCTGTCCATATATCTGTGGATGATAAGATGTACTGAAGGCCAACTCGGTGCTCAAACCTGCAATTAACTCCTTCCAAAACTTGGAAGTGAAATTTTCATCCCTGTCTAACACAATCTTCCTTGGAACACCATGCAATCTTACCACCTCTCTAATGAACACTTGTGCCACATCACTAGATGAATACGTAGTCTTCACTGGAATGAAGTGTGAAACCTTTGTCAACCTGTCCACAACAACCATAATGGAATCATGTTGTCTCACTGTCCTCGAAAAACTTGTGATAAATTCCATGCAAATTTCCTCCCATTTCCAATGTGGAATCACAATCGATTATAGAAATCCACCTAGATACTTAAACTCGACCTTCGCCTGCTAATAATACAAGCACCTAGCCACAAACTATTTTATATCCTTCTTCAGATTCAACCAATAATAAAACTTCTTCACTGTGTTCAATGTCTTCTGGTAACCGTGGTGACCTGAATATGGTTTCTCATGAAACTCCCTCAAGATTACCTTCTTGAGCTCATCGTTATTTGGCACATATATCATGTCCCTAAATATAACCAATCCATCTGTCGTGAGATGATTTTCCACATCCTGTGCACCTGCATTTGTACTTGTACTTGTACCACTACTTGTACATGTACCCGTAACACCACCTATACCTATACCCGTACTCTGTTGCAACTTGCGCACAATATCCATATACTTGTCATCCTACTGACCTGCCTACAAGATCCTATATTGTAAATCTATCCCATAGGAACTCACAGTTGTTATGTGATTTACCTGTATCCTCCTGCTAAGAGAATCTGCCACCATGTTCTCTTTACCTTTGATATACGTGATCTAAAATTCAAAGTCACTAATTGTGGCCAACCACCAAGCCTGCCTTTCATTCAGATCCAGTTGGTCAAATAGATACCACAAACCACTGTGATCACTCATTAATACAAACCTCCTTCCAAGAAGAGAATGCATCCACATATTCAATGCATGTATGGTCGTTCTCACTCAAGATCATGTGTCGGGCAGTTCTGCTAGTTCTCATTCAGTTTCCATGACTCATAGCATACCACCTGTCCATCCTACATAAGGACTCCACCAACTCCTCTCTTGCAAGCATATGTACATACTACAAACTCTTTGTCTGAATCTGCAATATTTAACACTAGTGCATGTGTCAACAACTGCTTGAGCTGCTCGAAACTGGTCGCACACTCCTATATCCATTCAAACTTCTTACCTTTCATCTGAAATGATGTAATAGGATAAGAGATCTACAATAATTTCCCAATGAACCTCGTGTAATAACCTACTAACCCCATGAAATATCTCACCTCGTCTACATTTCTAGGAGTTTCCTACTCCATAATAGCTCTTATCTTTTTTGGGTCCACTGCTATGCCATCCTTGGAAACCACATGTCCCAAGTAGTGTACCTCAGTCTAAAAGAAAATACACTTTCTGAGCTTAGCATACAACTAATGTTCTCTCAAAAACCTCAACACTGCTACCAAACGCTCGGCATGCTCTTCCTCATTTTTAAAATATACCAATATGTCATCAATGAACATAACGATAAACTTGTCCAAATAAGGACATAGCACACTATTCATCAAATAGATAAAGGTAGATAGAGCATTAGTTAAACCAAATGGAACTACAACAAACTCATAATGCCCATACCCAGTTCGAAAAGTTGTCTTGTAGATTTCCTCTTCTTTAATGTGTACCTGATGATATCCAGATCTCAGATCAATCTTCAAGAACATTGTTGCTCCCTTTAGCTGATCAAACAAGCCATCAGTCCTTGGTAATGGATACCTGTTCTTGATGGTCACTTTTTTTAACTGCATGTAGTCAATGCACAACCTGATAGTACCATCTTTTTTTCACAAACAATACCGGTGCGCCCCATGGTGATACACTTGATGTAATGTATCCTTTGTCCAACATTTCCTTCAACTGCAGCTTCAACTATAACAACTCAAGTGTACTCATCCTATAAGGTTCCTTTGATGTCAGAACTACCCCTGGCACCAACTCAATATAAAACTCTACTTCCCTGTGAGGTGACAACTCCGAAATATATATAGGAAATACATCTTGAAACTATTGTGGGGTACTTGCTCAAACATCTGCATCCTCAAATTCCTTACCTTTGTCACTAGAAATGTGCACTACAAATGACACACACCCTTTCCTGCGACTATGCTTGGCCTGCATAGCTGTCACCATTCTAACTAATGTTGCTTTCTTCTTACCCCGCAAGATTTTTTGTTCCCCAAAATCATCCGAGCACTCAATGGCTTTGTCATAACAATCCACCTTGGTTCTATGAAGGTATAACCAATCCATGCCCAACAATATACTATATGATCCCAACGATAATACATTCAAGTTTGTTGAGGCAGGCATACCATTCAAATCAAATGTACAAGCTCTTACCCAGTGATGAACTCGCTTCTTTGTACTTGTATCCAACTGCACTAACCAAGACTTTGCATGCACTTCTTTATTTAAAAAATACTTATCCACCAAGTTAGTTTTAACATAACTATAATTAGATCCAAGGTCAATCAAAATAGAAATAACTTGATCACAAAGCTTACCGTCCATCTCAATGATAGATGCTTGATGATTTGCATGTCTGTTATCCAGCGCTACATAGATCCTAGTAATACTCTATCCAACATCTCCCACTCTTTGCGCCTCCCGAGCACTGTAGATCTGTGGTCTACCACCCTGATGTTGTGGAAAATCTCTCCTGTGATGATCTTTACCACAATTCCAACACTCTATAGGCTTCCAGTTTGCATCCTTGTTCTGCTCCTCAAATCAAAGTCTCTGTCCTTTGTCAAATGCATTGAACTTATTAGATGGCGTTGCATTCTCTTTATTACCTGTATCCTGAGGTCTTTCTCACTTCTTGTCCCATTTTCCTTTGTTCTTTGTGTTACCTTTCCAGTGCATCTTAGTCTCAGATCTGTGCTTTAATTGCTCATAGAAATGCTTTAGATTTTGTATGGCTTCCTCCAATGATCTAGGGTCATCAAACTCAATCTTGTCTTTGAATGCTATCGATAATCCACTAATGAATCTCTAAATCTTGGCCTTCTCCTCCTTGAGGTAAGGCACATAACTCAACAGCTCCAAGAACCTATAAGTGTATTCCTCATTTGTCATCAACCCCATCTTTAGGTCATAAAATTCATTTGCCCTGCCATCATAGTACCTCTCTGATACATACTTCTTCTTGAATAGTCTCTCAAATTCATTCCAAGTTAAGTCCTCATCATGAATACCTCTGACATTCTTTACATCTTCCCACCAAATATCTACTTTTCCTTTGAGGCTAAATATAGCTATAATGGCTTTCATGTTCTTTGAATAATCATGCAACCTGAAGAAATTCCTCATACCAAGCAACCATGCCTCTGCATCCCATGATTTCCTCATCTCTCCATCAAATGTAGTTGGCTTTTCTTTCTTAAAATCATCCGAAAAATATCCCCTATCACTCCTCCTGTAAGGATGGTAACGATGATGATCATAGTGCCTATCTGAGCCAGAACTAGAAGAGTACTTGTGTCCATCACCTCTCCTATCTAGAGTGTCCAAGAACCTGCCATATTTGATCGTTTCATCTCTATCTGACCTGCATCCACCATGAGATCTTATGCCATATGCCCCATTAGTTATGTCCTCTTGCTCATGGTTGATCTGAAGTGGTCCTTATAACTACAATTCTGACAAAATCTGAAGTATCACTACATTTACCTTTGCTTGTTTCTCTTGTGTCTGTATGACTATGTCATTGTATGCCTTACAACTCCTTATTTCCACCTTTAAGCTTCTCAGCGTGTCTTCCAAATCAGAAAAGTGCCCAACACCACGCTACTCATCTGATCCATAGGGAGAGTCTTAGGAATGGTAGTCTACCATTTTTCTACTCATCTTTGATATTCTTCCTGTAAAGGTATATCATGTCAGCTAAACCAAATCACAATAAACTAACGTACTATAGTATAATTCGGGGAGGATACCTCGTCTACAAGATCAACAAATCAACTTAATACATGCATAACATAATCATGAGAGCATATAGAAATATAACACATAAGAATTAAACCACATAAGCATCGTTCTGGCTAGAGTTCAGTCATCAATGCATGACCATATCAACTTCACATACCATGACCTCATACATGACAACAACCACCACATCACTGTACACTTTACCTCATGTGAATACTAGCATGCATAAACAATGCATAATCAACCATACACTCATGGAAACACACTCCACAACAACTAAATCAACTGCCCATGGTAGCTTCGCTACAACCATAACCCATTCCATACGAATGCAACAAGCACATGGTATTACAACACAAGAAACACATATGAAACTGACATGAATGCATGACCAACACACATCCCATCCAGTCTGAGGGGTGAACCATGATCTGATACCACTTTGTGGCATCATATAAGACCCAAAGAGAGTGCAACTCGCTCTGATACCATTATGTAACACCCTCCTCCCACATCTACCCAAATAACCGACCAACTAGGGTAAACATGTGACGAGAAGTTACTATGATATGATTCAACTCCCTACGTGTTAGTTAAGGAAGTGGAACCGGCGAAACACATCACACAGACCTTCCACATTAGCAAAAGAACTCCCAGGAGCCATTCCAACCACTCAGGTAACCAGCCCCTTAGACTAACTAAAGCTTTAGACCATTACACCCCTCGACACTCCCTTGATATGGACAAGCATGCATCCAAGATGCTCTAGACACTCCCACAACATGGGTATGCATGTGTCTAAGGACTTTTATGCCTAGTGTTGTGCCTGCGTCTCCGAGATTTGAGCCACTTTTTCAGGCTCAGAGCCCAGGTCCAACAACTCAATGACACTTTCAGAACTAAAAGATAACAACAGAATAGTGATACATATTCAATTACTTGAATAAGGACTTGATTGCACCCCTACTCTCCATGACAGGAATTTGTCAAACATGTCACAATTATGTAATCTATAGGTTTAAACAATAGACCTGAGCATAAGGGTATCATACTCATCTGAGAATTGCTATGAAGCATTGATGCCTCAACACATTAGTTGTAATTTCATCCATTAGGCCATAGATACACTATTCATTCATTTACAAGTAAAAACATGATGAGATCCATACATAGCCATTGTCATAATACATGTTCATAACTAGCATAATAACAACGGAAATACCAAGGAAACAATAACCATATAACCCATATATAAACCAGTATAATACTCATGAATTAACAAGGATAAATAACTTCATATTAATGATGGAAAGGCCAAATAGGTTCGGGACTTCCACGAACCACCCGACTGTAGACATGCTTGAGCCAAATCTCTCTTCAGTTAGTCACCCTTGTGCCATATTCCAAGCATGAATGTTGGATCTCATAAAACACATCAATCAAAACCATACACGTCTTCTAGCGGCCAAACCACCTCAACCCATCAAACATCGATTCCATCTCACAATCAGACATCACAAAATCATCACCAGATTTGTCTCTACCCAAGCCTTCCAGGTATCTAGAGCGTTTTTTCCAACCAAGGCTTCTAGGACTAGTAACACAACCCATAGTTGTCATCAGGCTTCCAAAGTGTTTGTCCAACGAAGGCTTCCAGGACTAGTAACTCAATCCACCAAGGGCTTCCATAGAATTTTCCCAACCAAGGCTTCCAGGACTAGTAACTCAACCCAATCTATTACAGGGATTCCAGAGTGTTTGTCCAACCAGAGCTTCCAAGAACTAGTAACTCAATCCAAGCTAAGGGAACATGAGAACTAACTAGAACAAAAAATAAATAATAAAAAATAAAAATAAAATAAATAATAATAATAAATAATAATAATAATAATAATAATAATAAAAATAAAAATTTAAAAAATTTAAAAAAAAATGAACCCACAAAACCATGGCTATCCATGAAATGGAAAGGCTAGGAAAATCCACTGTTAATCCAGGCAATCCTCCATGCCAATGACATATCATGACCAATAAACCACATGCATATGCCATGCATGCGAAAACTAGTGAGGAAAACATACATGCAACTCGGTACCTGCAAGAAAAACTCGTTGTAGTTGTTGATCCCGATGTCTTATTGTGCTTTCTTGCTCTTCCTTTACCTTCTTACTCCAAAACTCCAAGTATGCCACACTCTTCAAGAGTGCTCCAAGAAAACTCTAAGTGTCCAAGAGTATGAGAGAGAGAGAGAATAGAGAGAGAGCTTCAAAACTAAACTAAAAAAAAGCATGTGAACTGATCCTCGAAAGCCTTTTTATTAATGAGGCCTATATTTTCTTCATTTTCCATTATTTTCCTTCATTTTCCTCCTCACATGCAACCTTTGACCTTTCACCTCCCTTTTCTCCTAATTCCCATTATTTTCATAAATAAATGTGCCAAAATGCCATTTTGCCTTTCCAAAGCCTTTGTCATTGCCTTTGCCAATTTCCTTAACCATTAATCAATCACCAGTGATCCCCATCACTATGCTTTTGCCCAACATTCATCTTGGAATAAATGTCCCATCAACTGTGGTTATTATTTTTCCTTTATTAACTTTTATTACATGGAATTTTCACCAGGGCCTCTACAATCTCCCATTTCGATATGCATCTGGAGGTCCTTCTCCTCCAAGCCACTGAAGACTTATTTGTTTAAGTTCATATGGAATGAGGATCCACTATCCAGATACCACACACTACCCATCACTAATGTCACCATGCAAGCCCTCAGGGTGAAATCCAACTTGAATTATGAATCAAGAGCTTCACCTGCCACTCCTCATGAGGGCTTCTTTTCGGCCTTCTTGTGCGAACACTTTGTGGCATAGTGTTTCAGCTCGTGACAGTGAAAACATTTAATCTTCGACAAGTCCTTCTTCTTGCTTCCTTGATTGGAATCTGATTTGGAATGGGATGACTTCCCTTTCCCTTTCTTTGCCTAGGGGTTAGGAATCTTGAGTGGTTGGTTAGCCCATGGGGGTCCTGTGGCTCCTGAGGATGGTCAGTTAGGTTTTGGTTTTTCAATTCCACTTCATTGACTGTACTTGGGTATTTGAATCATATCATAGTAACTCTTTGTCACATATTTACCCCAGTGGATTGGTTAGCTTGGGTAAGTGTGGGAGGATGGTGCTACACCAAGTATGAAGACCATTTGATAGTATCAATGTCTAAAATTTTTGAGAATGTTAGTGTTTCTTCAAAGAGATGATCTCTAGTGTCAACCCATCAAACCCCTCCTTTCTTTTCAAAGAGGGATCAGATTAAGTTTAAATCTCCCCTAATTATCCATGATGTTTCTCCAATAATGGGTGCTAGATTGCTTACAAATATCAAAAAACCGGATTTTCCTTTGGGGAGAGTGGGTCCATAGACATTAGAGAGGAAACCAATCTCTGATGAGCCTATTAGTTGGAATTTCACGGTAAGTATTCTTGAAGTTGCAAACATATCCAACACTCGATATTCCTAGCAATTCCAGTAGGTGGGGGCCTCTCGATTCTCACTTTGGCGTCTATGGATATCCATTGGTAGCATCTCCACTTATTTGAGGTTTCCTTGGCTATGTGATTATTAGTGCATTTAATTTCATGTATCATCATGAGGTGGGTGATTCTTCCTTCCATATATTTCTAAGGAGCCTTTGTTTTTCCTTACAGTTTAGGTCCCTTATGTTCCAAGGCATAACTTTCATTGAGAGAGAGGAGTGGAGGAGGGAAAGACCTTTGATATTGAATTGATTGTCCTTGAATTGAGTAGTAATTCTCTTATCTACTCTAGGATTTACTGGTTTGATTTTCCGCCTTTTTTATTTCATTTTTATGGGATTTATGAGGTTCTTTAAAAGCTTGAGATTGGACTCCCAATGGGGACCTAGAGGCTAAGGTGCATGCTTCCATTTTTTGGGCTTGCATTTTGGCTTTGATGTAGGCTTTACCAAGGATTTTCACTTCATGTTCTTGTATTGTACTTAGATATTTCCCTTTCCATGCATTGGTCATATTCGATAGATCAAGGATATCTAGATCCATTTCTTCAATGTTCTTTATTTTTGTTTCATTCTCTTGATATTCCACCTAGATCTCTGGGAGCACTAGCTCTAAAGTCAACCTAGGGACTTTTAAGTTTTCTTCTAAAGATTGAGCTAGTGGACTTTCAAGATTCTACCCTGGCATAGTTTGATCTAAGTGTTGGGAGTTCTTCGGGATGTTCTAGGTTGGTGGGACTGAAGGACCCAAATCAAACAAGGGATCAAATTTGTTAATGGTTTTGGGTTTTTTGCTAGAGGGTGGCAACAAAGGGGATTTGGGACTACTACAACCAGATTGGGGCTTTGAGAAACTTTCTTCATCCTTTGAAGCTAACTATTGTTGTCATGTCGCTAGGGTTAAGAGAGGGCATTCACGGAATAGATGGTCATCTTCATGGTAGCAATGGTATCTAAAAGGAATATATTCATACTCTGATGTATGTTTCCAAATCTCATCTTAGTAGTATATAGTGATTGATTTAGGGAGGGCCTCAAATATATTCATGGAGACATATATTCAAGCATAAGAAATGTACTTGGCTTGCTTGGTTGCTTCTAAATCTTTGATAAAATTTCCCAAATAATTTCTTATGTTGGCAATTATTTCTTCCTCCCAGAATTCCCTTGGTAGGGAGTACAAGCATATCCAGACCAAGGTGGCTATGAAGTCTTCTTTATCTAAATTAAATCAGTATGTCCATAATCATATATAGAGCCTGGAAGAGTTATAAAAATAGCTGCCCCATTAAAAGACTCTGGTTTTGTCTTCGAGGTTAGCGAAAATGATTGTGAAGAAACCCTTCACTTCTAGTTCTAGTTTAATTTGTCCTTTAGGCTTCCAGTGTTGTTGGATCCACCATGAAAGGGATTTTTTTGAAAGCCAAATGCCTAGAAATTCTCCTATGAGAGCATGGTCCTTCATGTATTTTATGTAGTCTAAATGTGGTGTGATTTAACCTCGAATTTTGGTCGCTGGCCACTTTTGGCAAGTACCTCCCTGAAGAGCACCTCTGCGAGAGAGGGTTTAAGGTAGTCATAGTCTCCTTACTTGGTCCTACATTTTATGTTCCTTGATTTTGAGTTGATTTACTGGGTCGTGGATGTGGTGCCATTAGAGAAGATTATCTCTTGTCATAGTGTCATTGAATTCCCTCTTATTGATCTAACTATTAAAGCTACACCAAACATGTTAAGAGCATGAAAACCCTAATTTCTTTTGCAAAGTGATAATTACACTTTATTTAATATTGATATAAAAATAAATCTACATTACACATAGTATGTATCAACTTTATGTTAATAACAAAAAAATTACACATTCCCCTTATACTAAAACATTTCTCAACTCACATATTACAATTAAATTTTTCTTTTTATATATTTATCAATTAAAAAATAAAAATAAAAATAAATCCAATTACATAAAATTGAATAAGTTTTTCAAACTAATCAACCTACTCATCTACATATAAAACAAGTTAAAAAAAAAAAACAATTTTATATTTATAATTTAATTACATAAAATTGAATTTGTCTTCCAAAATATCAATATTTACTTTAATTTTAAGTTTTTTACAATTTTATTATTTATTTTTTTAACCAATTATATTTCATTTTTCACAATTATAAATTATCAAAGATGGAAACCTTTAAAATTATAAATTACTAGATGAAAAAAAATAAAGAATGGCTTTAATTTTAATTTTTTGGAACACGATAAATTTTATTATTTATTTTTTTCAACCCGAAAATTTTATTATTTATTTTTTTCACATTGCTTATTTTTATCACATTATAAATTATTAGATAAAGAAATCTTCAAAATTATAAATTATTAGATAAAGGAATATTTAGAGTTCAAAAACGTTCAAGAGAATGAAACTCACCGCATCAATTCTCGATCTCGCGATCAATAAGATATTTTTAATTCTTTTTAATATTTATTAAATATTAAAATAAATTAATATTAATATTACTATTACTATTACTATTAATATTAATACATATTATATTATATATAATTTAGTATTGTGTTAAAATATCAAAATATCAAAATATAATTGTTTATGTTTTTTTTGGTTTATTATAGGCAGTTTCAATTAGCCACAAGGGAAACTAGATATATTGACTAACGAAAGAGATAATCATACCAAGACAAAAGCAATTGTTGTAAGTAAATCAGCCTATCAACTATAAAACTATAAAGAGAAATGACATTGAGGTACATAGTAGAAAATCAGGAGTCTGAGGAAGTCATTGGAACAAGATATTTTGCACTAGGACCTAGGGGAGTTGGAGGTTTAATCTCGCGCTGGAGATGGATCTTTAAATGAGTTAGTCAGGCATCTAAACTTTCCAAGCATGAATATTGGAACCTTTGGGCACACTTGATATCATTCAAGGGAGAAAAGATGTCAGAATGTTCCTCTTTGTTCTCTTTCAAAACTCTACCTATGAGGGTTTTGAACCGGCAATGAAGGGTGATTAAGTGAAGGTACAAAATATGTGTTCCCCTAGTATGGCCAGGGTCAACAACCCAATGCGAAACTGTAACAACCCTAGTCAAAAATCCATGTAATAAAGTTAATAAAGGAAAAATAATAACCATGGTCATGGGACACGTTTTCCAAGGTGAATGTTGGGCAAAAGCATAATGATGGGGATCATTTGTGAATAATTAATGCATACGAAAATTGGCAAAGGCTTTGGAAAGGCAAAGTGGCATTAATTGGCATTTTATTTATTAAAATAATGGAAATTAGGAGAAAAGGGAGGTGAAAGGTCATAGGTTGCATGTGAAGAGGAAAATGAAGAAAAATAATGGAAAATGACTACAGAAATTGGCAAAGGCTTTGAAAAAGCAAAGTGGCATTAATTGGCATTTTATTTATTAAAATAATGAAAATTAGGAGAAAAGGGAGGTGAAAGGTCACATGTTGCATGTGAGGAGGAAAATGAAGGAAAATAATGGAAAATGAAAAAAATTGAGGTCTCATTAATAAAAAGGCTTATAAGGATCAGTTTTTTTTTTTTTTTTTTTAGCTTGGAACTCTCTATTCTAGTCTCTCTCTCACATACACTTGGACACTTAGATTTTTCTTGGAGAACTCTTGGAGGAGTGTGGCATACTTGGGATTTGGAGCAGGAAGGCGTAAGAGGAATTAGGATCAGCAACTACAATGGGTTTTGCTTGTAGGTACTAAGTTGCAAGTATGATTTCTTTGCTAGTTTCCGCATGCATGGCACATGCATGTGGTTTCTTGGTTATGATATGTAATTGGCATGGAGGATCCCCTATATTGACGGTGGATTTGCCTAGCCTTACCATTTCCTGGATAGCCATTGTGAAAATTTCTAGATCTAACAATCTCAGGAATCCTATTGCAACCAGCTGAATCTACTTCATCTATAAACTACTGAAATAGCCTACACCAATTTAAATATGATTCTGAAACATAGAAACTGAGCAAGGAAAATAGAAACACATAGGACACCGTTATTTTTGGAAAAATGTCCCAGAAAAACCCAATGTGGGAAACTAGTGCAACAACTCTGAGAATTTTATTATTATGCAGGAGAATATCTGAGTACAATTCTCGGATTCTCAACTAGAAATCTGATACAGAGAGAATACTGAACAAAATATTGGTGAAATGATCTCACCTTGTCACTAGAGAATCAGTGACTGGTCCTACTGAACTGGAGGCTCTATGTCACCCTTTATGTGGTCTCTGCGTAGAATTGTGTCTCTCCCAGGAGTTCCTATGTCACCCCTCCTAGGTATTACATTGCCCCTCTTCTAGATCCTCTGCTAGCTGAGAAAATCGAACGTCTACGTCCTAGACTCACACCCTCGGCATCTGGCAACTGAATTTTGACTTCCCTTAACAGGAAACTTGACTTCCCCTCAAGGATTGTGCTACCTCTACGTCAGCACTACGTGGGCCAGCATCAACCTTCCTCTGGATGTATTTATGTTTTCCCTCTGCCTCGTACTCTCCGGAAATTCCTTCTTCCGGATTCACATTTCCCCTCTGCTACAAAAGATCTCCTCAATCGATTTTTCCTCTTGAGAACTTCTCACTTCAGAAAATCGATTTCCTTGAACTCTCAATGTGTTTTCCAAATGACCCTCAAACCCCTTTTTATATCTTCCTTTTGGACAACCAACGTCCTAGATTAAACCTTAATCAGAGGATCAGATCGTTTTGGCTTGGTCCATGTCTTTTTCTAGAAGTTTCACCCCTGATTAGATTAATACCCATTAATATTATAATTTTCCTAAGTTTAGACTTAGGAACCCCATTAAAAAAATTAATTACTTTAATAAACTCACTTCTGGGTGGAATTTCCCAAAACTATTTATGGGTTCTTTGTACTACATGTGCCCAAGCCTCCCTACAAAATTTGAGGCTTATATCACATCCGATGCTACCCCAAATCAACACTCCCTCTTAGTGAGTAAGTGCTCTAGCAACATACTACTCTGACTCTGAAGCATCGTCCTCTGTGTTGCTGATGTCTGACATGTTTTCCACCAACTATTGTGTTGTTGCTACTACTATACTGCTGCCTTTGACACTTCCACTACCAATGCTACATTTGTACTGCAGCTCCCTCCCAAATGTTGCATCTGCTATGCTGCTAACACTACCATTGCTAACATTGCATCCGTACTGCAACTCCGTTGTTGAGAGAAGCAACTAAAAACACCCAAAACTGGACAAGTATCTAGTGGATACACCTCGGTGCTGAAAGCCTAACTGGTGCTAGTCCCATGCTTTCTTTTGAAGCCACTGCACTACTGAAGCTCTGCACTGTGCCTCCACTCACTGTTGCCTCTCTGTTTTGAACTGCTCCCATTCTGGCGCTAATAACTACTACATCTGTCGAATCAACACTCCATAGCACCAATTGAAACTCCTCCATCCCCCTACTACTGATCATGGGCTCTCTTAGCAACATGATGATCCAAGAGATGGGCTCCTCAAGGATCTTGCTCATTTGTAGCTCTATCGAACTATAATTCTATATCAACCCACCTCCCTCCTGGAGGTATCTTGGCTATCATGGCAAACTCCTCCTCTTGTTCGATCTGTGTGGCTACAACCTTAGGATCATGCTTCTCATCCTTGTCCTTTTTCTTCAAAGTACATTGGGATGCATAGTGTCCCATCTCACCACATCTGAATCACTTCACTTTGGAGACGCCCTTCTTTCATATTTGTTGCCCCTATTGTCCCTTCGATGCAATGGCTACGTTATCCTCCTCCTCTACTTTGGGCTTCGACCCACTGCTGCTGTTGCTTTCGTCAAGTTTGACCTTGAGTAGGTCTCTCCTCAAATCTTCTTATTTCAAAGATGCCCACATCTCATCCCAATTTGGCACTTCTACTCTGCCAAAGATACTTTGGATGAAGACTTTCCATTCAGCCAAGATGGAATTTAGAGCCAGTCTCACTAACTCTGATTCCTGAGGTGTATGCCTCGCAACCAACAAATCATCACGGGTCTCCTTCAATTTCGTGAGGAATTGATCCACATGTTCTCCCTTCTTCATCTGTGCAAACATAAACTTATGTTCTAAGTCAATCTTTTGCTACTCAGAAGATCCCTGATATAATGTGGCCAAGGCATCCCACATCTCCTTAGCAGTCCCTTTTCTAGCAATGTGGCACACCACATGATCCTTAACTCCATCCAGGATCATCCTCTTGGCCTTTGCCTTCTCAGTTCTACACTTCCTCAGCGAATATGCATCCACTGGGACAACTACCACACTATCATCATACGTCTTGAGGGCATGCTCATCTAGAAGGAAAGACATTATAGCCTTCCAGATGACGTAGTTGGAAGCCCCGTCCAACCTGTCCCTCAAGCCACTGATTTCCATATCTTCTTAAAACTATCTAACAACTCCCTCTTTCTCCCTATTATGTAGCTTCTAGGTTGGCTTATGCACTCCCTAACAGATTCGGTAAGTTTTTTTCTCCTCTGTTGCCCAGCAAATGAGAAAAATGGATTTCCTCGACAAGAAATCACTCAAGAAGTATTCCCTCACTATGTGATCTGCTTCGTTCTCCCGATGGATTTTCTGCCCAACACTTAGCTTACAAAAAATTGCATCCCTCTAGCTCTGTGTGGCTTTGAGTAGCTCCCTCTACCTCGAAAAAATCGTGATCCGACAGTCTTACCTCTTTATCGGCTCACTCAGAGAGAGACACCCATGAAAATATAACCCTCCTGGCTAGAACTGCGCAATCCCTCAAGGGATTTAAACTGCTTCTTGCTGCAGCAAGTTGGCCCTTGCTTCAGTGCTAGATCTGCTCTTCCCTATTTCACATCAATATCTCTAATACCATGTGAAAATTCCTATATCTAACAATCTCAGGAATCCTACTGCAACCATCTGAATCTACTTCATCCAGATTGCACATTATATTACAAGCTTATTTCAGATTTCTTCTTGAAACATTGAATTAAATTACTAAAGTAACCTACACCAATTTAAATATGATTCTGAACCACAGAAATTGAGCAAGGAAAATAGAAACACATATGACACCGTTATTTTTGGACAAATGTCCCTAGAAAAACCCAATGCGAGAAAACTAGTGCAGCAACTTTAATGGTTCTATTACTATGTAGGAGAAAATCTGAGTACAATTCTAGGATGTTCAACTAGAAATCCGATACAGAGAGAATATTGAACAAAAGACTAGTGAAATGATGTCACCCTGTCACTCGAGAATCAGTGACTGATTCTGCTGAACTGGAGGTTCTTTGTCACCCTCTGCATGGTCTCTGCGTTGAACTATGTCTCTCCCAATAGTTCCTATGTCACCCCTCCTGGGTATTATGCTGCCCCTCTTCTGGATCCTCTGCTAGCTAAGAAAATCAAACTTTTGCCTCCTGGACTCCCGCCCCGGCATCCGACAACTAAATTTCGACTTCCCTTAGCAGGAAACTCGACTTCCCCTCAAGGATTGTGTTTCCTCTGCGTGGGCCAGTGCCAGCCTTCCTCTGAACATCTTTCTGTTATCCCTCTACCTCATAATCTCCAGAAATTCTTTTTTCCAGATTCTCACTACCCCTTTGCTACAAAAGATCTCGTCAATCGATTTTTCCTCCTAAGAACTTCTCACTTCAAAAAATCGATTTCCTTGAACTCTCAGTGTGTTTTCCAAATGACCCTAAAGCCCCTTCTTATATCTTCCTGTTGGACAACCAATGGCCTAGATTAAACATTAATCAAAGGCTCAGATCTTTTTGGCTTGATCCATATCTTTTTCTAGAAGTTTCACCCCTAATTAGATTAATACCCATTAATATTTTAATTTTCCTAAGTTTAGACTTAGGAACCCCATTAAAAATATTAATTATTTTAATAAAATCACTTCTAGGTGGAATTTCTCAAAACGCTTTTTGGGTTCTTTGGAATACATGTGTCGAAGCCTCCCTACAAAATTTGATTCTTAAAGCACATCCGATGCTACCCCGAATCAACAGCCGTGTTGTTTTGGGTGTCTTTCCTTTTGTTTTTTGGTTGGTTCTCATGTTCCTTATGGTTGTAGGTTGAGTTACTAGTTCATGCAAGCCTTGGTTGGACAAACACTTTAGAAGCCCTTTAACAGCTTGGGTTGAGTTACTAGTCCTACAAGCCTTGGTTGGACAAACGCTCTGGAAGCCTTGGTTGGACAAACGCTCTAGAAGCCCTGTAACAAATTGGGTTGAGTTACTAGTCCTTGAAGCCTTGGTTGGAAAAACGCTCTGGAAGCCCTTGGTGGGTTGAGTTACTAGTCCTGGAAGTCGTGGTTGGACAAACACTTTGGAAGCCTAGCAACAACTATGGGTTGAGTTAGTAATCATGGAAGCCCTGGTTGGAACAAATACTCTAGAGCCCTAGACAGCTTGGGTAGAGACCAATCTGGTGATGGTTAGTGATGTTTGAACATGAGTTGGAATCACTGGTTGAGGGTTGAGGTGGCTTGGCCTTTGGAAGCCCTAGTTTGGTTTGTTTGATTTGTTCCATGAGATCCTACATTCATGCTTGGAATATGGCATGGGTTTAATTGACTGAAAGAAAGATTTGGTTTAGCCAATCTATGGTGTGGTGGTACGTGGAAGTCCCAAACCTGGTTTCATTTTGCATATGTTAACAAGAGTTCCTTTCCTCTTGTATTTGATGGGTAAATATAATTGTTCATATGTGGTTTTTATCGTTGTTATATCTTTGTTATGTTTGTTGAATATAATAAACATATAACTGTACATGGGGAGTTGAATCACATCATAGTAGCCTATTTTCACATGTTTACCCCCGCGAACCAGTTAACTTGGGTAAATGTGGGAAGAGGGTGTTACGGAAACCTCTTAAATGATGTCATAGTCATAGAAAAATTGATCAATCATCAGTAGGAAGGGACTCAAGATGACGGATATCAACACAGATATCAGAGGGGAAAATAGATTGGTAGATTCCCACAACCTCCTGAGCTTGTGCCTCAACATGGGTTCTACCCTGAGGCCCACAACCGGACCCCCTCCTTGGTGGTTGTGCATGCATTGCCAAAGCATAGAGTTCATGATAAAAGGACACCAGGAGTAGAGGTCAAGTATTAAAATTCCAAGGGAAGAGAAATAGAGGCAGAGGTTATCCTACAAAATGTGAAGGAGAGAACTAGCAGGAGGCTTGAAAATAAAGACAAAAGTCGAGAGGAAAGGTAGAGGATGTCATACAGGGGCAGACTTCAAGTTGTGATCCTCACACCACAATTCTTGGAGCCAATATTCAACAATTATATAACACCTGCCAGAGCTGAAGCCAACAAATATACTATCTAATGAAAAGTGAATAGAGATGGGAATCACAGAGAGTACCACCAATAATACGGTGTGCAATGACCTAAGTTTCGAAATGTGGCAGATAATAGAAGGTGTGGTAGTTACAATAGGAGGAAAACCCAATTCCAAAATAAGCCACAACGTCACAAGCAAAGATCCAATAGCGCATCCAGCAGCGCCCCTTAAATCACGACCCCATTTTCACCTTAATTTCCTAGTTGAGGGATGTCACTTCCCATATCGAATAGTGAACATAGCCAAACCACCACAGCTCTATTGATTGGAGCAGATAGATCCAATTCCAGAAAAATCAGATGGAAAATATCCAAGAAAGCAAGTGAATTTCCTTGCAAAAGTCCCTCAACATCATAATACTGAAAGAAATCCCACTTGCATCGAGGGGGACTGAATTACACCATTTAACTCATTGTAGTAACTCTTTGTAATCATAGTGAAGCTTGAAATGAAAGCTTTACATATTCATAACCGGAGGGAGAATTATTCACATGTTTCTGCATGTGGGGGGCAAGCCACACAACCCCCCTATTAAATGTTGCATGAGGTGGTTGGATCACCCCCCAACTTCTTACCCGTCATTGTTCTCGATTAGGGAAGGAATATTTTAATATATTAAAATATATTTTAATTTTTTTTTTAAATTATCACATTCAAAATTTAAAGGAAAAATTTCTTCGGTTGGCATGGATATTAAAGAAGGGCAGGAGGTTGGGGGGAAATCTCGCCACCCTGTCGTTGAGCAAAGCATTTATGAGGGGGGTGGCATGGTCATCCCCCTACATGCACAAGCATGTCATCGCTCAATTAACATGGCAAGCATTCACCTGGTTCTATGCTATGGTTATTACACTCATCCTTTGTTTCATCTAAGTTAGAAAATGCTCGCACCCCCACTGTAGTTGAGATTTATTAAGGGTGACACTGATGATGAGGGGTCAATCCATGTTAGCCTTGCAAGATTCTTGGGGATTTTTTCCTATTTCCCTCTAGAGAGAGTCTATTTGTGAATGTTATCATCTTTGCACTGATATCCTTATTTTTGGGCGATGGTCTAGTATCTGGGCTATGGAAGACATGGTACCTACTGCATGAGTGAAGAGGAGGATTAATTGATAATGTTGGAGGCTTTGAAAGGGTTGTTTGTTGGTTGGGGTGCTTCTTTCTAGGATTTGATTTGTTGGTGCTACATTCAGCGTTAGAACAATTAGGATCTAGGTCGTAGATGAGTGTCCGTACAAGGGTATTTCCAAAGTATCTTACTTGTATTGTCATTTCCTTAATGATGGTGAGCTAATTGGTCTCCGTTTGGTTGGAATCATTTCATTTTCTAGGTGTTGGCACCATGGTTGATGGTATAGTGCCAACATTTTGATGTACTACCTTGTTTGTAGCGACCCTTTTTCCCTCTTGTTTATCAATTACCCCACTCTGTGTTGGTATTTTGTGTCCGGACAATCACCTTTTCATTCACTTTTTAACTTGGTTCCTCCTAGCAGTCATTCCTCTACCTTCGGTGTCCTTCGTGTGGCCCCTTAGTGTTCACTTCCTCTATGCAACATGCCTCATCAATGTATGCATAGCCACTGTGGATTCCCCCAAGGTTTTAATTGAGCCCAAAAATATGCGCAACAAGTCGTAGATGTATTCCACTTAGTTGTCTCCCCTGAAACCCAAAATGAGATTCGTCACGTTGAATCTCCTGTTGTTGTGGACCGCCAAGTTTTTTTTAGACTCAGAGATCTTGGAGGAGGTTTCTCATTGGGTTCTTGACCCTGGCCACACTAGGGGAAGAAGGAAATAATACGTTAAGTCCATTTCTTCAAACTGGCAGATAAATACCCTCTTGGGCAAGGTCTTGAAAGAAAAACAGGAGGAGAGATACAACATATTTTCTGCTTTGGACGATATTAATCGTGCCCAACGTCATCAACATGTATGCGTAGAAAGATTAGATGCTAGGCTAACACATTTAGAGAGCCACCTTCAGTGTGATGATGACACTTCAACTCCTCTAGGGTCCAATACATGAAAGATCTTAAGCCAGTGACTTCTTCAAATTCCTAACTTCCTCTTATGTTTGATAGTAATTTTTTGTATTACAACCCAGTAGCAGATAAACTTGATTTGCAGCAGATGGTTTTATTTTGGATAGATTATTTAATGTGTATGCAAATAAAATATTTGGTTTCCCTTGTGATAGATTGAAACTCCCTATGGAAAGCTCTCTTTAAACTATGAATATTTGGGTGATGTATTTTAATATTTCACTATTCTAAAGTAATTCCAATAAAAATAAAAAATAAAATATTTTACTATTCTAATCCCCGATCGGGGTGTGATTTGGATCCCATGGGTACACTCCTACCAATCTTGTGCCACCCTCCACATGTAGAAATTCTAACTGTAGATTACCCTGATTATGCAATATAACTAAAGCAAAATACTTAATCTACTTCTACAATCAAACTTGCGGAAGCTTAATAGATTTGAGCAAGATCAAGCGAAACACATATAACAGAGAAGAAGAATCAATACACATGAAACATAGAAGAATACTCTGGGGAAAGCCTCAGCTAAAAACCTCGCTATCTGTATTATCATACAAGTGGAAATATCTCAGGATTACACACAACTTTAGCTCTCACAACTATCTAGCTCTCAGTACAATCCCTCACACTGCTCATAGACAGAATAGACTGCTCATATGCCTTATCCTCTACCCTCCAAGCCTCCTATTTCCTTGCGCAGTTTTCCCTGGGTGATCCAGCTGTAACCTTGTGTGACACTGATCTCACACACTGCTCCAACACACTGTAAAACTGCACAAATCTCAAGGAATGAATTCCTTCTGCATGCAAGAGATTTTCTTGTAGGAGAAATCTTACAACTGATAGTACATTGTCCCTGCCTTTAATCTCAACTGGGTCTTTCTCTAAACTAACATGCATGAGTTATCGATGAGAGAATCTTTAGTTATCTAGAGTACACTAGTTTGATGCATGCATGCATTAACTAACTGAACTCACAATTAGTTCCTCAAACTGTTTGGAACTAATTTAACTGGACATAACTCAGTTAACTGAGCTAACTAATTACAACTCAAATACAACTCACCCTTATCTCCTTAATCAAGGGATAATCTCATTAATTTAAGGGATAACTATTGTATGACTTCACAAAGACTTCTAGCTTGAATTTCTCCAACTAATTAACTCAAGATGAATTAATTAATTATTTTTCAAGCAGCTGGTGAGACTAAATTCGAATTTTAATTCAAGGACAAATTAAAATTGGAATATTCTTGTTGCCACATTTCAACACTCCCTCTCAACAAAAAAGGGATTATCTTCCACCCCGATCTTATCTCTATGGAACTCGAATTTACACTTTGACAATGCCTTTGTCAAAATGTCAGCATCTTGCTCCTTGGTCGAAATATATTGCAACAACATGATCCTCTTCACCACAATCTCTAAGATGATGATACCGAATGTCGATGTGCTTGGACCTGTCATGAAATACTGGATTCTCAAAGAGTTTGATACAACTCTGATTATCACAATAGATCACAGTTGGATCCATCCTCTGATCAAACAAACCAACTAGAATTTTCCGCATCCAGATGGCCTCACATGTTACCTAACTTGCAGCCATGTATTCAGCTTTTGTCGAGATGAGTGCAACTGGCCTCTGTTTCCTGTTGTACCAAGAAACTGCAGCCGACCCAAGGTTGAAAATTCCTCCTGATGTGCTCTTCCGATCTGATGGACTCCCTGCCCAATCTGCATTAGTGAAGCCCTGTAGCTTCACTCCCTCTGTCTATCTGTACCATAATCCATATTGAGATGTGCCTCTGAGGTATCTCAAAACATGCTTAGTTGCCTTCCAAAACATCTTGGTAGGCTGAACCATTTCTTGACTCAGCTGGTTCACCGCATAGCACAAATCTGGTCATGTGTTCACTAAATACATCAATGAACCCACAAGCTGCCGATACACAATAGCTTCTACTACTTCTCCTGAAGTAGCATCCTCCTTCCTCCAGTTACCTGCTAGAGGAGTCTGCATGGGCTTGCACTTCTCCATGTGGAATCTCCTGAGTATCTCATTGGCATACTTGCCCTGAGACACAAACAACTCCCCATCCTTCTGCCACACTTCCATGCCAAGGAAGTAGTGCATGAGACCCATGTCTTTCATCTTGAATTCTCTTGCAAGGTCCTCCTTGCAAGACATGATCAACTGATCATCACCTGTCAATATGAGATCATCAACATAAAGTACAATGATCAATGGCTTACCTTCCACCATGATGTGGTATAGGTTCGCATCCGCTTCACTCTTTGTGAAGCCCAACCCGGTGAAGTAGTTGTCGATCCTGGTGTACCAAGCATGAGGTGCTTGCTTCAGCCCGTACAAATCTCTCTTGAGTCGGCACACATGTGACTCACGATCGAAGGTCTCAAAACCTTCTGGCTGCTCTATGTACACCTCTTCCTCAATCTTTCCATTGAGGAATGCAGTCTTCACATCCATCTGATGGATCTTCCAACCCATCTGTGCTGATAGTGCCAACATCGATATGATAGATGAGTACCTTGCTACAGGAGAAAAATTCTCATCATAGTCGATCCCCTCGACCTGTGAGAAACCACAAGCAACAAATATTTCCTTATGTTGCTCGACACTGCCATCAGCAGCTTGCTTTACCTTGTAAAGCAAACTGGAACTCACAACTGACTTGTTCTTTGGTCTTGGAACCACATCCCAAACATTGTTCCGAACTATGGAGTCATACTCCTCCACCATAGCATCAACCCAAATCGACTGCTGCACTGCTTCCTCAAAGGAAGATGGCTCGATCTCAACACATTCCCCAACACGATCCATGTAACCAGTGTACCTCTTAGGTGACCTCCTCTGTCTGCGTTGAGAAGATGGTTCTCCCACATTCTCTCTCGCATCCGACAATAATATGTCAGCTTCTCTTGTGCACTTTCATCCCTCTCTGGAAGACTCTGCTTGAGTGGATGTCTCCACTCCTAGAATCTCTACATGTGGCTGCTCCGCATCAATATGAGGCTCCTCCTCCTTAGGAACCAACAGTTCCTCCACAGCCTGTAGTTGGAGCTCCCTCTCAAGGGAAACTCGCATGGCCTTCTTCTCATCAAACTTGAGATCTCTGTGAACCACTGTCCTCCGACTGGTAGGCAAGTACACCCAATAGTTGTGGGGTGTATCAATGTACCCCACAAGTATCCCCAACTCTGCTGTCAGTTTAATTTTCTTCCAGGTAGCCCTGGTCACATGGCAATATATCGATGAGCCAAAGATCCTGAAGTGACCCACATCTGGTCTCTTACCGGAGAAAGCTTCCTCTGGTGTCTTCATCCCAAGTATGCAATGCGGGCTTCTATTCTGCAAATAGACTGTTGTGTTGCATGCCTCAGCCCACAAATGAAGTGGTAGGCCTTGGTCATGCAGCATCGCCCGAGCTACCCCCACAATCATTCTGTTCTTCCTCTCGGCCACCCCATTCTGTTGTGGGTTATGAGATGTTGTCAAATCCCGTTTAATTCCTTCCGCTGCACAGAAGTCCTTAAACTCTTGAGAGACATACTCTCCACCATTGTCGCTTCTCAAGGCCTTGATCTTCTTCCCTGACTCTTTCTCAACCAAATCTTTGAACTCACAAAACTTTGAGAAGTTTTGGTCCATCTTCTACATGAAATAAATCCAACATTTATGAGAAAATCATCAATGAAAATCACATAATACCTTTGCTTTGCGGTGGATGCTGTCGAGAATGGTCCACACAAATCAATATGAACTTGCTCTAAGATCGCTTCAGCTTGATTTTCTCGATCATGAAAGGAATACTTGGCGTACTTTCCCAAGGTACAACCTTTGCATGTGTCCACTTGCTCAAGTTTACCTTTGGGAAGTCCGGTAGAGATCTGTTGCATTATCTTCAAGGCCCCATGATGCAAATGGCCCAACCGCCTGTGCCATAACTCGCCAATGTCTTGGCTTTGCACCAATTCTGCTTTCGAACTCAATGCAGCACAATCATCCACCTTTAGTTTATAGAGATTCTTCACTCGAACCCCAATCCTCCTTGTCTAACCCGTGGTTATGTGTCTCAAGAACTGACATTGCGACCGATACCAAGTTCTTCTTCAATCCAGGCACATACTTTACATCAGTCAAGATGAGAGGAGCTCCATGCTCCCTCTGAAAAGCAACCGTGCCTTCTCCTAAAACACGGTACTTTCCATCATCACCCATCTCTATGCACATCTTGAGGTCTTTCTCCTCCAAGGTACTGAATAAAATTTTATCGTCGATCATGTGGAATGAGGTTCCACTGTCTAGATACCAAACACAACCCACCATCGATGAAACCATGCATGCGATGAGGGTAAAATCCAGTTCGAATTGAGAGGCTAATGCCTCACCTTCTGATCCTTTCAAGGATCCCTTCTTGGATTTCTTCAATGGGAAATTAGTTGCATAATGGCCCATCTCATGACAATTAAAGCATCTCACTTTAGATTTGTCAATATTCTTCCCTCCATGAGAAGAACTCGATTTGGAATGGGAAGCCTTCCCTTTCCCTTTCCTTGCCTTACTTGCTAAGGCCAGATTTTCTTCATCATCATGCTTAGATGAAGAACCATCTCTTGTGCTCCTCCTGATCTCCTCTTGCATCAGATCCGACCATAGTCGTTCCCAATCCGACAGTTTCTCTCTTCCATTCACAGAGTCCTGGTAGCTATTCCAGCTCTTTGGAAGACCGAGGAGAGCAAGACTCACCATATCATCATCAGCTATAGTTATTCCCACACTACCAAGCTCATCTCTGCAGGTGGTGAGCTTGTTCAGATATGTAGAAATAGTATCACCCTTCTCCATCTTGATTTTCCGAAGCTTATCCTTGAGCGCCAGTTTCCTCTGGTCGCTACTGTTCTGATAGAGGTCCTTCAATGTCTTCCACATTGAAAATGGAGTCTCCTTCCCATGGAGACTCGAGACAATATGGTCTCGAACTCCCTCCAGAAGAATCTGTCTCGCCTTTGCCACACACTTCTTCCATTCAGCCAATTCTTGTGCATTAGCTGCAGCTGGCTTGGGGATTTCTTGATCAATGAAATCCTTCAAACCATTGTCTTCTAATACCGCTTCCATGCGATCTTTCCATGCTATGTAATTCGAGCTGCCATCCAGAGCATACTCGAGTCTCAAGCCATTGAACGCCATTGGTGAACTTTGAAGTATGATAAGAATTTGATTTTGTACCTACAACCAAGAACTTCAAACTTCGAATTTCCCTTCTCAGTATACTGTTCACAGCTTCGATCACCTTTGCTCTGATACCATGTAGAAATTCTAACTGTAGATTAACTTGATTATGCAATATAACTAAAGCAAAATACTTAATCTACTTCTACAATCAAACTTGCGGAAGCTTAATAGATTTGAGCAATATCAAGCGGAACACATATAACAGAGAAGAAGAATCAATACACATGAAACATAGAAGAATACTCTGGGGAAAGCCTCAGCTAAAAACCCCGCTATTTGTATTATCATACGAGTGGAAATATCTCATGATTACACACAGCTTTAGCTCTCACAGCTATCTAGCTCTTAGTACAATCCCTCACATTGCTCATACCAGAATAGACTTCTCATATGCCTTCTCCTCTACCCTCCAAGCCTCCTATTTCCTTACGCAATTTTTCCCTAGGTGATCCAACTGTAACCTTGTGTGACACTGATCTCACACACTACTCCAACACACTGTAAAACTACGCAAATCTCAAGGAATGAATTCCTTCTACATGCAAGAGATTTTCTTATAGGAAAATTCTTGCAACTGATAGTACACTGTCCCTGCCTTTAATCTCAACTAGGTATTTCTCTGAACTGACATGCACGAGTTATCGATGAGAGAATCTTCAATTATCTGGAGTACACTAGTTTGATGCATGCATGCATTAACTAACTAAACTCACAATTAGTTCCTCAGACTGTTTGGAACTAATTTAACTGGACATAACTTAATTAACTGAGCTAACTAATTACAACTCAAATATAACTCATCCTTATCTCCTTAATCAAAGGATAATCTCCTTAATTTAAGGGATAACCATTGCATGACTTCACAAAGACTTCTAGCTTGAATTTCTCCAACTAATTAACTCAAGATGAATTAATTAATTAATTTTCAAGCAGCTGGTGAGACTAAATTCAAATTTTAATTCTCAGTTTTAATTCAAGGACAAATTAAAATTGGAATATTCTTGTTGCCACATTTCAACACCACATGCACAAAGCACATGGAGAGGTGGTGGTGTGCATGCAGGGTTTTAATGTTGACCCGGAAGGTGGCAAAGCCATTAACAAGGTGGTGGCTTTCAATTTTTCCCTCACCAAGTTTGGTAAGTTTGTCTGTGTGCTCTGTTTGTTGTGGATCTGGTCCGAACTACTCATCGTCCTGGGGAAGGCATTCATCGGGAATCTTCACCGGGTGCTGGCTCAGACTTTTCTAGTTCAAGGTTCCTATCACGGGTATCTTTCCAGACCCAATTCTTTTATCCCTTCTTCTATGGATCGTCATCTCTGTTTGCTGGTCTCTGGGGTGAATGGTAATGTGTTAATTTGGTGGGTGGGGAAGGAGATATCTCCATAATTCTTCATGGTTGGGTTTGAACTGTGTGGAGAGTCTTGTGTCTATTGTGTTCCTATTTCAATGGTCTATGGAATTTGGTTATCACACATGGGTTTGGGCCTATGGGTTGCTCAGGGTTTTGCTACTCTCTCTACCTTTGACACACATGATTTTTGCTTGAAATGAATATATGTGGGCTTGGCCTGGAACCTTCAGGGTTTTATTTAGTGGAAAATTTTGTTTGCATTTACAGGCCCGACCTTCGTGGGCATAGTTGGAATAATGAAGGGCTCGGGGCCTTGGTTCTCTGTTGGTCACCTATTGACAATAAGTACTTGAATTGGCTCCTAATTTGCTCGACCTCTTATGTAATTTCGTTGGTAGGTGCCCAGGTCTAGAGCAACTCCCGACAACCACTTGCTTCTGAGTATAGACTTTGTTTGGGCCTACTTCCAAACATATAGTTAGTCAATCATCTGCCTTGCAGGTTCATCAGCAAAATGGCTCGTGTTGCCTCTGGTAAAGGAAAGATTGTTCGGGGAACCTGCAGTCGCGGTAAACAAAGGAAATCACCCCTTGTGACTAGTCAACCCAGTTCATCAGGGGGGACAATATGTGGGCATAAGTCGGCCTCCTGGATCATTAATGAAGCGGCCCATGCTTACCACTCGGGCAGTTCTACCCTGGTCAAACAGCTCATTACAGAATGGGAAGAAAAGATTAAATAGAAAGAGGAAATTCTGGAAATCAATTTGGATGATTGGAAAACTTTGATACCAGACCCCGGACATACTCGAGGAAGATCCACCCAATAAAAGCAAACAGTTCACTTATATTAGATGATGAAGAGCATTTTGGCTAAAGTGTTGGAGCAATTCCCAACAGGCATGCCTATGCCATACCATGGATACCAGAATTATAATAAGGAGTTTCAGATGATCCAATTTCAATTGCAGTAGCAAAATGGTCACCTCAGCCGCATCGAGCAGCATATCCCAGGCATCCCTCACACTGTGCAACCAGGCTTCAGTGTGAAGGACCCTGCTCTTGTTGATTCAGCGGAAGATGAATAGTGTGATGGTGCACCCCTTGTTTTAGTTTTTTGTATGCAACCGTCTCAAAATTTTAAGAATGTTGTTAGTTATGTTTATAGTTATCTAGATTGTAGGAAGTATATGGACAATCAGACGTATTTAGTGTGGCTAGCTAGACTCATTATCTTTTGTTTTTGGATGGCTTATCATGCTATTAAGTGGCCATGGGCAGGTTGATGCCACCTAACCATAAGAAATGTGGATGTAACGTGTTTCTTTTGACAGAAAATTAATAGAAATGACCTACCAAACTTAATATATATAAAAATATATATTCTAAAAAATAAAAATCATTTGAAAAATGTCAAAATAGCAAAACTTAAACAAACTCATAAAATTTAAAAAAAAAGAAAAGTAAAACAAAAAGAAAGAAAGAAAGTAAGATGTGACCATTCATATAAAAAATAATAAATTAGCAAGAAAAAAACAAAGTAAGATGTGACAATTCAAATTGTGCAATAAACAAACCCAAAAAAATAAATAAAATACTTGAGTGAGATGTGACAATTCAAACTGTCTAGTAATTGTCGATACGGTTTTTCCACCAACTCTTCTGCCATCTTCCTCCCCGACTATCAACTCGCAGAAAATATTCATAATATAATTTTTCCCATTCCTCCCCCAACTATCAACTCGCAGAAAATATTCATAATATATTTTTTCCCAATTTAAAATTATAATTTTAGCAAAATCCCTTAGAAGTAATCGTGCTGATTTAAATTATAATTTCAATCAAGGTTCCACCCACCAAAAAAGGAGGAAAGCACCCCAGTTTTTCCAGTTCGTAATTCCAAAGTGATAGCAGCATTTATTGTCGATGTGCTTTTCCACCTACTTCTCTACTTTCCTCGCGCCAACCAGCTGAAACCATTAATACTCTGAACCGTCAGCTGTACATGATACCTCAAAGTCGGAAATTCCCGTGCATTCACAGACAGTTTTACGAACAGCATCTTATGCTTACCAAATGAATGGCATCCACGACGTTTAACAGAGTATAGTAGCACCCCTCATGATTGCCATGAACTGATTTTACTCCAGGAAATATAAATTGGATTAGCTTTTGCATTTTCCCTGCTATGTATAAAAGCAGACATGAACCGGTGTCTGGGATTGAATTATAACAGCAAATGGAACAAGGTCCCAAATCCTATGTAAAACCTGCACAACTGGGCTTTCACTGTATGAACTGTTTACAAAAGATGAATTGTCATACTTTTCAGTGAATAACTCGTCCGATGAAAAGCCACATCAATTTGGCGATATCCCACAACAACAAAACTGTTTGGTAGAGTGGATATTCCCGCAGCTTAATTGAAGGAGATAGCATGATTGTTTCCACATAAGTTTTTTTAATGGTTAAATTTAATATTTTTGTGATTTATATTATAGATAAATGTTTTTAGATTAATTACATTATTAAAATTTGATTGACATTTCAAATGAATTAATATGATTCATACTCACAAAATTTATTAAAAAATTAATACCATTAAGAAAAGTTAAAAAAAAATTGACTCCAAACGTTTCCAAGAAGATATCTTATATTTAAAATTAAATATTTGAAATATAAGTATAAATAAATATCTATAAGTATAAATTAAAAATATTATTAAAAATTTAAGAGAAATAAACCAAATAAAATTAAAAATAAATAAATATGGATAATAGTAAATTAATTTTTTTTTATTAGTGGTTGTATTTTAATATAATGTTAGTGGCTGTATTTTAATAGAATTAAATGGATTAAATAGGATTTATTTTGATTTTAGAAAGGATCAAAATTATCAAGATGCAATTTTTTTTTGAAGTGTAAAATTTGAAGCTTTGCATTTCAGTTTGATTTCTCTCTGGCCTCTGACATTAATGGAGGCTGCTGGCTGGCTTGATTATTCTTTTATCAAAGAAAAAGATTGTTAAAGCATCTATTGGTCTTGGTCAGGGTTCCAATAATTTTGCTGAATTGAAAGCCTTACACTTCCTTCTTTGTTGGCTTATCCTTAGAAATGTGAGAGAAGTCCAGATTTTTGGGGATTCAATGAACATTGTGAAATGGTTTAATGGGACTCAACATTGCAGAAATTTCATCTTGCTTCCTCTGCTTAAAGAAGCTTCTCATCTTAAATGTCGTTTCACGGAGATTTCTCTTTGCCATATCTACAGGGAAAGGAACTATGAAGCTGATCGCCTTTCTAAAGAGGGTGTTGAACAAGATATGGGGTCATGGACAGTTTTGGAGGAAGAAAATGGGGTGATTCGACCACTCGAACAACCCATTTTTGTTTAAGCTTTTGTTTAACAGAAAACTGTTATTGTGTTTTGTACATAGTTTGAAACTGTTTCATTTTATTTTTGCTACATTTTTTGGAGAACTTCTTCAGGTCTCCTGGGTTGTTTTCCTTTAAAAAGGAGGCCCGGACCGCTGTGTAATCTCATGGTTTCATTTTTTGGAGAACTTCTTCAGGTCTCCTCGGTTGTTTTCCTTTAAAAAGGAGGCCCAGACCGCTGTGTAATCTCATGGTTTTTTTTCTTGATTTCGAGAATCCTTCTAGTGCTTACTGTGGATTCTCTGAGGACGTTGTATGCCTCGTTGATCTTTCAGACTCTCAGCTTCTATCTTTTATCATATCTCTTCTACGTGTTATCCTCTTTTGGATATCATATCTCTTCTACGTGTTATCCTCTTTTGGATCCCGGAGGTGTGCGTGGACAGGACGGGTCATTTTGCTTGTTTTGATGGTGAGACTGGTGAGCAGATACTTCGCATGCATGTATTGTCAACCAGTTGAGACTTTTCTTTCTCCCTATTATAAGGCGAAAAATGAGTCTTTCCGAAATGCTCAGCATTTGCTTTGTAACTCTCTATTTTTAATAGATGGTTCGCTTTTTTCCTGTGGAAAAAAAAGGAGATTTGATTTTTCTCTCCTCTTTGTAGATTTGGAGTTAAATGGATCTATGTTTGTTTTGAACAACACACTAATAAAATGTTTTAACTATAAGAAAATTTTAATTTCCACTGGTTTTGTATAATATATAGAAATATTTTTGTTATTAATATTTTTTTTAAATGTTACATGTGAATACCATATTAAATATTGAAAGAATTACAAATATCTATTATACATTGAATTAAATTTGATATCTCTGTGTATGTGAGAGAGCGAATTATGTATCATGTAGAGAAAGAATTACATATCTCCCTCATACTAAAAGATATTTTTTTTTACTTTCAATTTTTTTATAATTCTATCTAAAGTTTGATGTAAAATTAAGGTGGAAAATGAAATATTTTATTTATAAGATATTGATTTTTTTTGTTATTAGTATTTTTAATTTGTTAATCTAAATATTATTTTATTATTTTTAAATGTAAAATTCCCTGACAACATATCCCTCATATTAAATTGTAGAGGGCCTCTCTAGAGAATTTAAAAAAACAAAAAAAAGAGAATAAGTGTCAAATAAATTTTTTGTTTATTAAAAACGATATAAAAGAAAGTATTAAGAAATATATAATTAGAAATTTTTATTTAAAAAAATAAAAATATTAAGTCCATAAAATTTTGGATAGATGGTGCCTTGACGTGAAATCATATGATGCAGATATAGTCTCACTAAATTTACCAAAAAAAATATTTAAAATTATGATAAAAAATGGATTAAAAATCGAGATTTTATCAATGTTAGCTAAAAGACTTACACGTAAGTATTTGGTAATCTCTATCCTAATAAATTAAATTTAATGATGCATTAAATATTAAATGTAAGTTTTTGTAATTTCGATCCCATAACCTACTGCCCAACCTCAAAAACTGAACCCTTGGCCGAGAGACAGAGTCTATAACAGCAAATCACAGAGTAAACAGAGTACTGTTCATATAAGTACTGATAACTACTGATGGCCAATAGAAAATAATTGTGAAGCTTATATATAGTATTTCATACAAATTCACGTTGGATTCCTACAGTGCTAAGCTTAAAAGCTTTTATTGTAAAATATTAATGAACGTTAATAAGTACACTTTTGCAAGATAACCTCTGAAGATCTAGATACCATATACCAGCATTACATGCAGAACGGAGTTCAGTGAGAAGAAATAGCTTTTAGCGATCATCTCACTTTTTCACAGTGACATATGAAGATGTAGCTACTATAGATCAATATTAGATACATACCGAAGTTCAAGAAGGAGAAATAGATTGTACCGAATACTCGCATTTGTCCTAGAGACCTGGTTCAGAATGAACAATTTTGGAATAGCCATAACCACACATACCAAATGAACATGTCTCTTCATAAGGGCAGGCATTGAAGCAAGCTCCGCAGTGAGCCTTGTCATTATTAAGATCCACGCAGGTCCTTCCGCAGCAGCTTAAGCCATAACCACAGGCAAGGCCACATGATCCACAGTGGTGGGAATCCGAAGAAAGATCAACGCAATACCTGTTTAAGCAACAGGCTGAAGTGGATCCTTCAGGAGCAAAACGCGAACAAGCTCCGGGGTCATTAGCACACCACATGTTTCTTGGTTTCCTGCCCCTGGAGTTATAATTTGCTTTCAGAAAGCTCAAGTGACTCGATTGCAAGTTCAACTCTTTGCATTGGCATCCTGCATTGCTCAGAAATAAAGCCAGAAGTACCACAATAGCCAAGACTCGAACTGATGACCTAATGGTAGCTGCCATTGTCATTGAGACAGCGATCCCAATTTTCTCAAGCAGCAAACCCAGATATCGGCCTTCCAGCTGATTTGATCCTGTGACCAATATGCTACTTCATTGAACAAAAGGCAATTTTGTTCACGTGAGGTATAGCGATTGAAAATGAAGGCCATCCATGTGGTTAGTGGCTTAAAGGCGATTGCTAATTTATAATTCAATGCTATCCATATCGACAAACAGCGTGGAAATGGAATCTCCAGAATGCTCACGCGTGGACCTATTACTGACAAATTAGGAGTATCTCCGGGCCAAGGATCGTGTGGACAATTCGACACAGGGGAATGGATGACAGTGGGCAATCTCTGAAGAATCCGGAGGTTGGAGCTAATTTTGATGGAGCCATCAAACCAAGAAGAAGACACTTATGCAGAACTGGTTCAGCATCTTAAATTCATTTCCTTCCCTAGACTGAGCAATAGTCATAATATCCTCCTCTGCAGTGATGCGACAGCCTCCACCCAGTATTTCATCAGTTACTAGAAACAAACAGAAACACAATCCACATCCATGCCCCTGTAAAACCCTCATAGCAATGGAATAAAATGCAGAAACAGAGGAATGCGATGAAGTAGATACCCACTTCATAAATGAATGCGGGTAAAACTCACATGGCTTACTGAATAGTAGGTGGTATATTGTTGACTAGGGCACACAAGATATTCTCATCTTTGAACACAATAAATTATGAGGCATTGTCATTGTCTAGCCAGTTCATTATGATTTTTTTGTCGGTGACAAAATTTTCAAATGTTTCAATAGTTTTTTAATTGTGGAAATAGATTCAGCCTTATTAAAAATTCTGATACACCCAAAAAAATAATTCTAAAAATTACTAAAATTTCCATTATTTTTAAAACAAAAATATACCCTAAATTATGATAGCACTCTTTCAAACTATGTCCCTTTCGCTGCCGGATCATTGAATTCTTATAATTGCATGTAAGATCGCGTACACTGGCGTCAAACAATTAAAGTTCATGTAAACAAAATACAGGAGGTAATGACATTAATTCTTAAGGATATTTTCATCAGCTTCGGCGATAAAAAAAAAAAAAAATGACAGATGTTTGGACTGGAATGTCATTAACGTCGTTGATTGAAAAATCCGAGATACTGCCTGGGCCCGAAACTGGACTGTTGTTATAATTGAAATTGGCCTTTTGTTATAATTCAAAGTTCATATGCAAAAGCGGAGATGATTAGTCGGGCCCGAAATCTGACTTCTGTTATGATTGGGACATTGTTGTTGAGTGTGTAGAATCGTAGTTTTGGAAGTGAGTATTTAAAAAGAGTTTTAGCCTATATGCAGATGAAGTATTTAAAAAGAGTTTTAACCTATATGCAGATAAATTCAGTTTTAGGATTAGAAATTACAGTTTGTTCTTTATTTTTGTTTTTAATGGAAACAAGTTAAAAGGCACCACTTCGATGGGTACTTGAGAACTATTTGGTTCAAGAGGGAGGCTAAGCTAGTCTTTTGCGGGTATTGGTCTAGAGATTTTATGGAGAGTGGAAGCTCATCCACCGTAAGGAGAATTTTTTCTTTTTCTTTATTATGATCCAATAAAACTTTGCAAGCGTTGTTTTCATTTGTTAATATAAGTCTAGACTGTGACCAATGTAAAGGATCTAAGCAATAACTTCTTATGCAATGTCGATATCAGATAAACAACCTCGTTCTCCCACAATATCTCTTCCTTCCTTCAAGCTTGGCTTGTATGTCAAGTAGCACTTGGGTGTGGTATAAGTTGGATGAGGCTTTCCATTGTTGTTGAGTTCAAGAGCCACCTCACACTTCATAATAAGATATCCCTCTACAACATCTAGCCCATTGTCACAACATGGTGGAAGCACACAACTAAGAACTAGATTATAGAAAAAGCAAGGTGACACCAAAGGTGGCGAAGTCATTGTGGGGTGGGGGGTGAGGGTTAAAGTGTCGCAAAAGGATTGGAGAATGCAGATTGAGGGTTAAAGTGTGGCAAAAGGACTGGAGAATGCAGATTGAACAAGAGGGGATTCTCAAACCTATGACTAGATCATTAGGGCACTCACAAATGAGGCAAGGGAGTAGGTGTAAAAGCACCAATGAAGAGGGGCAACCCTCAAACACCTAACAATGCCAACCCAATCATGGGAGATGCAGAAGGAAATGGTCAAGCCAAATGGAAACCTAAACAACATAGCCCAAATGTCCTCTTGTTGAGGTAGACCATTAGAGTAGCAAAAAAATCATAGAGCACATAATTAGGTGATAAAAGGGCTTAGAGTAATCAATGAAGTAAGTTAGGACAAGTCTCGAGTTAAATTCATAACATGGTGATTCAAGGCTTGGATGGGAAATGAAAAACCACAATTATGAGACACCTTGGATGTCTAGTTCTAGAGCATTGAAGTGTCATGGGGGATTGCTTGACACATCCCCTATCATTAGAAAGCAATCCCCTCTCATTAGTGTTGGGAGAAACGACTAGCATACCAACTCACAAGCACCATCTCTACATCTCAATTATTGTAACACAAAATGTGATATGTAGTTAAGGCTTTTTTTCATTTAAGATTTAAAAAATAATAATTAAAAAAAACAAACTTAAAATCAATCTTTGATTTTATAAGGTTAAATTAATTTAATATTATATACGAAAGAGAAAATAGGTATATATGTATTTTAAATTAAGATTAATATAAATAAGAAGTAGCTATAAAAAAAAATTGTTTTGATTTAAATATATATATATATATGTGTGTGTGTGTGTGTCAAAGAAAAATGTCTCGTATATGTATAATGAGAGTTTTAATAACATTAATCATATAGAAATATGAAATTTATATAAATATAAATAATATCATTAAAAATGTTTATAAATAATATTATTAAGAGTTAATACAAATTTATTTTAATTCTTGATTTCAGAAGTGTAGTTTTTTTCTTAAGTTATACTAAAAAAGAAATTTACATCTTGAGAGATTTGATTCCGCTCAACTTTTAATAGATTGTGAATTAAAATAGATTTATGATGCTTCATAATGAAATGTTAATATATGATGAACTCCCATATTTATAAATATTGATTTTCGAGTAAATTTTAACATTCTTTTTAATTGGTTAATATTTATTTTTTCAACAAAATAAATTAATTATCTAAAAATATTTAATAAATATTAAAGTTTGTTGTCAAAGAAAAATTAAACCATAGCTAATTTTATTATTTATTAAGTAATATAATAATTTATCATCAATTTTCTTTTTAGGAATTTTTTTAAATATTGTGTAAAATAAAATGACAATTTAATTATTAAAAATATTTTATAAAATTAAATATTAAATGTTTTAATAAAATTGTAATTTATATTATTAAAAATATAATTTTAAATATATAAATAAATATTACTTTTTATAATTTTTATGGTTAATTTAATTGGTTGAGTTCATATTGTTACAGTAACTCACTAATAGGAGGTCACTAGGGCAAAGCTCTCCCATTAAGCTCATGAGTGGCCCTTTAAACTCTATTCACAAGCCAATAGGAATATAAACTTTTCAAAATCTCTTCAAATACTCCAATTATATCAATTACATATATCAAAACATTCACAGTGATAAAATAAGTTTCAATTTTCAATGTGTGATGTGTAAGAGTGTTTATACGTCATCAAAGTTGAAATTTTAATCATGTTGGCCAAAATAAAAATCTAAAAAAAAAACCATACAAAACATTTAAATAATATCGACCCATTAAAAAAATTACATATGAAAAAATTAAATACCTCTCCGCTAATATTAAATTCATATTTAAAATAGATCTATACTAATCTTAAAATTCTTCTATTCCAATTCCAATTTCAGTCTTGTAGAACTCCATCAATAACAAATACTATCAGAAACTAGAGTGAAAAACATCAATAACAATACTATCAGAAACTAGAGTGAAAAACAAGTATGTGGGTCTGGAGACAGCTACCATTGCTTTCGCAGGATTGGAAAAGGTCAGACCATTTGCGATTTTAACTGTGATTTCAAGGGTTTCCCGTGATTGTAGTTTTGGCATCCTCCGCCCGTGAACGTGTCAGGTGAGGCCTTAAGAATCTCCCCCCCCCCCCGGCACCCGAATGCTGCTAAATAAATATTCGAGTAAATATTCGAGTAGGGATGTATAGTGATCCATTGAAATCATTCCACGTAGGATTATTTGAATAATTAAGTTCGCTGAAAATAATTGCAAGGCAAGAATCGATAATCTTTGCCCTGTCTTAGCAGTTATAATTAGTTAATTCAGATTTATGAAAAATATAAAATTATACATATAGTTTAAATGGTCTAGAATAAGATATATTTTTACTGATTTGATTTATTTCTTTGCGTGAGGAGAGGCGTGGGTAAGACCGATGGTTTATTTAATTTACCATCCACTAAAAAATACTACATCATCTCAAAAGAACATCTTTGTAAAATTTGCATATTAAAAACCTGGGCTATAAAAATTCATAACCCTTATTGAATATCCCTTTTGAATAAAATTTGAACATAAAAATCCCATCCCTGCGTGGGACTTGTGCAAAGGTAACGATATATCCTATTAAAAAGCTTTATACAGCGACGATCATTAGTCATAAAATATATGATCTAAGGCTATGATTAGTCTCTAACATAACATCCAGATCATGTTGTGGAGGATTAATTTTACTGGCATCTCAAACTTTGACAATTTGTCTAGTGCGTGAAAAAAGGAAAGTGCTTTTAATCCACGATCAGTTGGAAATATTTAAACTCGTATCCAGGCTACTAAACATACATCCATTATTGCATGGCTCTTATATTCTCTCTTGCATTGTTTCTTGGGATTTTAGATCGAAGGCTTATAGGGTTGTTACATTCTACTCTTTTTTTTTTCTTTTTTTATCTCGTAAACACGGAATAAATACATATTTGAGAATAAATTTTTAGATGTGCTAGTTTCTAGCTTCAATATTGTTGTATATTTTCAAGAGATAGGTCTTTGGAATTTTTTGATGTGTCATCGCTTTGTTTCCTTTGTTGATCTGGGTAAACTTTTTCTTATTGGATTTTTCAATGGGGCTTTGACTAAAGGTCTCTCTCGATGTGGGGTTATAATCAAGTTAAGCCTTGACCAATTCTTTCAGTTCTAATGGAGGCCATGGATCCGATAGTAACGCTGAAATGGTGGCCCTTTGAGGGGTGATCCAAGGTGTTATGTGACTTGGTTTTAAAAAAAAATTTGGTTGTGGGTGACTCAAAATCCACCATTTAATGGATTCAGGGGAACAATTCTCTTGAGATCCCTGCTTTATTCAACTCGATGGAGCTATTAAGAATATGCTCTCCTTTTTTCTGAGATCTCCTTACAACATGTCTACAGAGAGCAAAACTCGGAGGCAAATGCGCTTTCCAAGCATGGTATCTCTCTCATTCCATAGCACATGCATTACAAACATCTAGTTGATTGTTCTATTAGTGGAGAGGGCTCATTTGTGTACTGACTGTAGCATCTTTTGTTTTGATGTGCTTGCTTGGTTTTGAATCGAGTTTCTATATGTTCCCGGATACATTTTTATTTCCAGATTTCATCTCACTGGCAGTGTTTGTGGTCGTTGGCTCTCTGGGGTTGGCCCTTCATATTTGTCTTGGACTACCTGTTCTCTTTTGTATCACCTTGATTAATTTTCCATTTCTGGTTTCTGAGCACCTCATGTGCTTCTCTTGGGTTATTTTGTTATATCATAGACGGTAATTGGGATTATAGAATGCAGAACTATGACTATGTAACTCCTCTTTATCTTATTAATGAAGGATGTTGGTTTTTTCTCCTGAAAAAAATATATAGTTCTACTACAGTGTATAGCCCACAAAAATAAATTGCATCATATATAGAGTGCTACTACAGTCTACAGTCCACGAAAGAGAACCTTTTAGCCTATTACAAGATTTTCCCAAAATTCGATGGGATAATCTACTATAAACCTGACAGAAAACACATAATAACAATTGATATCTAAAGAACATTAAAAATTTTCATAATTTAAAAAATTCCAACATATCCATTGTTGCAATACCATCCCCTAGTGCGCTTCAGACACTTCATTCAATTTTTGGTTTATCTATGACTGATCCCCCTTGGCTCTGAAATATCCATGGTTGAATTTACTCCCATGCTATCATTGCTATCAAATTATGCCATCTTCATAGACAGAATGGCCAATTCAATGCGCATCTCTCACTCGAACTTTTCCATGTTGCTTTGCAAGAGCTCCATTTTGGATGTCATTGGAAGCTAGAAGGTAGTCCTCTATTTCTCCTTCGTGACTCCACTATGCATCAGTGTCTGCATTATGCATTCAACCCATTTTAGTAGTTTTTCCAACAAGAAATTTAACTTGATAAGCTCACCATCACGAGACAATATCCCTATAACCTCTATGTGCAAGCCTCACGTTTTCTCATTGTTGACGTTGAGCAACAAAGACCATGTTGACTCTCTTTTATATAACTAAAACAACAGTGTAGAGTGAGGTCGAGATAGGCTATTGTCTTCCCATACAAATGTAATTGGATCGCAGAAGCACCCCCCTTGTGCATTAATTTTCTAGACCTCCACTTCCATCATTATAATGTCCATCATCCACCTGGTGCACATCTCTATAGGAACATAATTCGCCTTGAGGGCCAACACCATATTACTATAGCTTATTTCAACTTTAATGAGGCATATTTTCATTATAGCACTTTGATATATCATGGGAAATGAAATATAGTTGAAACCCTTTGATTTATTTCTAGAGCCTCTTCGTTCAAAGTGGCTCCTTTATTTGTCAATTTGTTCGCTTTATAATTCAATTACCTTTAACACGTGAAAGAATTCAAAGACTATTCTTTGGAGAGCTCAAAAAATATTACTTCATAACACAATGATGATCAATTGAGGTGCCTGATAGAGTATATTTTTATTTTTACATCTCTAATTTATAATAAATTATAACAATTAGTTTTTTTCCAATATTTTTAAAATATTCAATACACTTAATACATTATTTAACTATTTTTTGAACAAAATATTTTTAATTTTATATTAATAATATAAGAAAAAATAATTTTTTATTATTTAAATTGTTACATGTTTTTATTTTTAAATATCTTATTTATAATAAATTATAAAACTTTTCTAATATATTTTAAATATTCAATACATTTAATATATTATTTAACTATTTATTAAACAAAAACATTTTTTATTTTATACTAATCATAAGAATTTAAAAAAAAATGGTATTTTATCTCACTAAAAACAAAAAACGCTTTTTATGTTTTGCAAATTATATGAGAGGAATGACAAAAAAAAACACAAAAAATAAAACGATATTTATCAACATAATTTTATATTTATTTATTAATATTAATATTAATATTAATTTTAATCTTAATCTTTATCTTAATATTAATACTAGCAAAACCACATTAATACATGTGGTTGATCTACATCGTAGGTGATGAGCCCCAAATTTGGTAACATTTTGGGCTCATTTGGCCTAACTACCCTTGTTCAATCCTTCATTTTTCATAACTTATGCATTATTTTTTAGTATGTTTATGTCATTTGTACGAATAAGGGTAGTCACTATTCCTAGGTGGCTAACACGTGCTCATTTCAGGATTTTTTGACACATGTTGGAGCAAAACCGAGCAGACATGGGCTAGGAGACAGCCAAGCTTGGGTTGAGGATTCGTAGGGGGGTTGTCTATGGCATTAAATAGCCTCCCTCGGGATCTTCACCCCCAACTCCGAGCTCCAAAGGCCACCAAAACCGGATCTAGAAGGCAGCCAAACAGATTTCTTGGAAGGAGCTGTTCACTCACAGTTTGGGCAGCCAAGTCCCATAGATTTAGGAGGCCAGCTAGGGCCTTGTGGTGTATAAATGTTAAGGCCTCAGCCTTCGAAAAGGACTTTTGGAAAACTCTTGCATATTCTGCACTACAGGCTGCTAGCTCTGTTTTGTTCTTTTGTAGCCATTATTGGCATAACTCTTGACTTATGATTATTTTTTGATAATGGGAAGCAGTCAGATTTGATATTAGCTCTGAGTTTTTTATAGGAGCCATAGCTCTCGGGGTTGGGCCCAACCTAAGAGCATAGGGCCTCCTCCTTTGTATTGTTATCTTTCCTTTAAGCACTGTGATTTTCCTTTTTTTTGCATTTGAAACGAAGTTTTGTTGAGCAAGATTTAGTTTTTTTCCAAGGAAAAAAAATCAAACTTTTTTATAAGAAATAAAAAAGTTACAAAGCATATGAGTAAACATTCTGCAAAATCTGCATGAGAAGGAGCATATACTCCTCTGTGTAGGAACAGCAGCATACCTACAAGCTCTGCTATGACTCCTATACCCGGCCTAAACAGCCACGCCATAAAACAGTAATCAAAACATGTCTCAAGGAGCCTGGGTCTCCTTTTATAAGGAAAACAACCCATAGCGTATACAAAATAAACCACAGGTCACTACAGACGCTCTATCAAAACAGAGCAAATAGTAAAAAGAGAGACACAGTTTTCATATGCCACCAGTATCATATAAAACCACTGATAAACTAGTGCATATATATATGGACAAAAACGTTAAGAGTATGGGGGGAGATCCGACACACGGATCTGGTCCTGGTACTGTTCAGTTATTCTCCATGTGCCCACATCTTGCCGCAAACTTTCTTTAGAAAACTGGTCTGCCTCTTCATTCCTGTCCCTGATGGTGTTGTCAGTCCTCATCCTGATCTAATGAGGAATAGGCCTGTTTTGCCTCATCTTCTTAGCCAGCTTCTTCTTGATGCGAAAAGTCTTGTGTGACGGCATTTTCGCTGACGAGATTTCGCCCCTCGCTGCCGCTCCTGCTTCGCCCCTCTGCTTCAAACTATTGCACCCAAGAGCAAGATTTAGTTGTGTTGGTTAAATAGGTCATTGTTGAGGAATAGAATTGCTTCAGATGTGTAGAATAGATTGATAAGATAAGAATTGATAAAGCTCTAGAAAAGGGTTGCCTGCACTCTCAGTTTCACCTCTCCCTTATTGGATTAGGGGCTGGAATTGTAGAAACAGTGCTGCCCAACAAAAACACTAGTTTGCTTGACCATGCAATCTTTGGTGTAATGTCTTCATTTGTAGAAGTTAGTCATGCGTTCAGACCTTTTTAGATGTTTCTTTGATTAAGTGTTGTACATGGTTCTCTTTGGAAATAAAGCTGATGTTCATTTGTTTCATTAACAGTTCGGATAGATTAGCTAAGATTTTGATGGTATGCAGGATTTGGTTGATTCAGTTGAGTACACACTGTGCAGGGCATATCCATATTTCTCTCATCCACCTAAGCTTCGTCCAGGCCAGCTGCTCCATCTCCTAGTTAGCTTCCTCGTCTCACAACTACTCTTCTGTCCACATAGCCCTACCTTCTTGCTCTTCCTTTACCTTCGTCTCCTTTAAGCCAAGTGAGTTTTCCACACCCTCTCATCACTTCATCCATCAGTCACTGGGCCATCTCAGACCCCTACCCTACCTCTCTATCCATTCATGCATCCTCTTTCACTCACCCATCCTCTAAAATCCAATTTTAGAACATCATGTAGAAATTTATGAACATCCTGTAGAAATCCCTGAAACATCCTGTAGAACCCCTGCAGACTTCCTGTAGAAGCTCACAAGTGAGGCTGCTGGATAGCCAAACTTTGTGAAACTCTCTGGAAGGGTGTTAGGGACTCCTTAGATCTTCCCTGCGCCTTCCCAACCTTTTCCAAGCATTTCCCTCCCTTGATCCACCCCTGCACAGTAAAAAGCCAGCTAAAAGCACATGTATGATAATTCTGATAACTTAATCAAAAATACAAAAAAATGTGTTCTTCAGATAGAGATAGCATAGGCATGTGCATTTTACCTTTGTAGAAGTAATGGCATCTTTTTCAATAGTTTGCATCCTCTCCTCTGCATCAGTAGGGCTAGCTAGTAGAATTAGGGTTTGCTAGGGTTTATGTTACTCTTTGGATTTCAGTTTCTTTCTGCAAGTAGATCAGCTTCCTTTGAGTTAGCTTCCATCCATCAGTTATAAAGCTTCTTCTACGAGCTCATAGAAGTTGGCTTGAGCCCCTAGCGGACTTGTGCCAGCTGACCAAGTGACAGCTGCGGCAAGAGCTAGTACTTGTGCATACAACACCGTCACTTCCAAGTTTGTTACGAACTACCGAGTTGATAAGAGTAAAGAAGGGAGTCCCAGGAGTTGCAGCATTATTGCTGCAATACTAGAGCCCACCATCTTTTTGGCGTCGTTGCCGGGGAAGCGTCAGAGTATTGGTGATTGTTGCTTTTCTTCTATTTTTCTACACTCGCCTTCTGCTAAATAGTTTATTTCATTTCCATCCTGCAATTTCATTTCCGCAAAAGTAAAATAGATATTTCCTGCTTTCATAGATTAGCATTTCAATTCTGCAATTTCAATTCTGCAAGCGTAGATTAGCAATTTCAATTCTGCAAGTGTAGACTAGCATTTCATTCCTGCAATTTCATTTGAGCAACGTAGCTTAGTCCTTTCCTGCTTTCATTTCAATTCCGCATCTTCATTTCAGCAAGATAGCTAGTTGCAGTTCAATCTATTTTAGTTTTGCAGGTACAAGCAGAAAAAACAAAAAGCAATCAAAAGCCTTTCCATTTCATGCCTCGTAGGAACAGAGATAAAACCGGAAAATTCTTACCCAACACCCCCACCACTTCACTGAGTCACCCTTCTCTCTTCTTTGGTGACAGTGACCCAGAAGAACCTATAGGCGAGCCTCTTGAGATATACGAAGATCCTATACCAGAAGAAGAGTTAGAAACCACTCCACCTGAAGCCATGGCTGAGAATGGAAGAGAAGATGAGAGAATAGAAGGTGCCTTTCCCATCCGAGAGACCAATGGAGACATGAAAATGAAAAACATAAGCCCCTCCGCTTTACCTCACTTCCATGGATTGACTACTGAAGACCCTGATACCTTCCTGTTTGAGTTTGTTGTCCTTTGTCGAACCTATGACTATACAAAAGATGAGCAAAAACTGAAACTCTTTCCCTCTACCCTCAAGGATGCAGCATTACGTTGGTTCATGGGATTACCTGGAAACAGTATCACCACTTGGGCTCAGATGCAGCAAGCTTTCAATACCAAATACCAGGACTACTGTAGGTCCAAGGAAGCCAAGGGAGAGATCTTTCAGATGACCATGGGAAATGATGAGTCTTTAGAAGATTATGAGGAAATATTCCAACTTAGCTATAAACGGGCCAGGTGCATACTCGACCCTGAATCTCTCAAGTTGGTCCTGCTCCGAGGAGTCCCTGAAGACTTTCTAGATACCCTTCACATGCTAGCTGGAGGAGACATTTACCAACTACCTTATGAGGATATAAACACTGTGTTTAGAAACCACTCTAGGGCAGCCCGGAAAAGAGGTAAGGGAAACCCCCTTTCAGCTAGTGCTACTTTCTCCAAGCATGAGTTTGTTAATCAGCTGGAGGACCTCAAAAGTGAGGTGAGACAGACCATTGTCATGCAACTTGATACATTCCGAATCCAGCAAAAGAAAGAGGAAGTTGAGGGGGCTTTGGCCATCTTCTGTCCTAGGTGTACAAGGAAGCACCCTAAGAACGAGTGTCCATTACACTTGGTAGAGGTATGCTTCGTTTGTGAGGAGGACCACCCCACAAACCAATGCCCAACCTTACCTGGGTTTAAGGCCATGTACCAAGGAACTGAGGCACCCACTGAACCTCTCTACTTCCTCAACCAAAGGAGGCTGCATGGACCTAGACCTTACCAGCAGGGGATGCAAGGGACATCCCAAGCCTATTATAGCCCCAACCAATCTGCTCCTATGCCTTCTTGGGGTCCCCCTTCTCATCCTCCCTGGTCTTACCCACCTCAATACCATACTCAGCCCACTACTCATTCGTTTCACTCACATGTCCAGCCACAGCCTCAGTGGAATGCACCTCAATCGGGGTGGAGGCCCCAGTACAACACTTCTCCCGCCATTTTGCCTCCACCACCAGCTCAACCACAACCAATACCTCCTACTCCTCCGAGACAACCCCAAATGCCTGCTCAACCGAACCTGAACCCCAACAACCGACAGGCCCAGCAGGTATATACAGGGGAAACAACCTGCCCTACCTATGCTGTGGAGATCCAGGAGATCAACCTGTGATCCGGGAAGACTCTTCCGGATCACCAACCTCCTCCCCTAGAGGACGAGGAAGATAAATAGGAAAGTGAACCCAAGACCACTCCACCCTTTCCTGAGAGACTAACAACAACCACACAACCCAACCCAGAGGAGAATGAGCTTCTGGGAGAACTCAAACAGTTGTGTGTGAGAATACCACTTCTCCAAGCCATCAAAGATGTACCGATATACAACAAATTGGTTAAGGAAAAGTGTTTCAGGCACCCAGGCAGGCGAAAAAGAGATGCCTCAACCATCAATGTCATAGGACAACTGTCTAATCTTATGTTGGGGCAAGTAATCTGTCCAAAGTATTTGGATCCTGGGAGTCCTGTAGTTGATGTCCACATCAATGGCACCATCATACCCCACACTTTGATTGATTTAGGGGCTACCATTAATGTGATGACCAGGGATACCATGCTCAAACTCAACCTTCAGGGTTCCTTAAGGAAGACCTCGACGGTCCTGCAGTTGGCAGATCGCTCCACCATGACTCCCGAAGGGATTGTGGAGGATGTCTTGGTCTCTGTTGACTCTTGGGAGTATCCTGCGGACTTCTTGGTTCTTCAGCCAAAGGCAAAGCTTACCGGATACCCCCTTATTTTGGGAAGACCTTGGTTAGCCACTGCGGATGCTTACATAAGCTGCTGAGCAAGAAACATGACCATCAAAAATGGTCCTATGTCCAAGCAGCTAGTCCTATACCCTCCTGCCCAACCTCTATTAGAGCATGACTTACCACTTTGGTTGGAAGAAGGAGAAGAGGATGAGGTGTACTCTACACCCTTGTGCACCTTAGAAACCACCAGGGGAGGTCCTCAAACTGAGGATGATTTGATTGAGACCTTGACTCAGAATCCGCCTCCCAGTGCATTGTCCTTAGAAAAATTGGTGGAAGATACCCAAGCCAGCACCTTAGTGGACCTTTGTGTGACCGATCCACTCTCTCCCAGAGTAAAAAATGTGGAGTTTGGCCTCGAGAGAACGTTAAAGATCAGCTCCTCCCTATCTCCTTCCCAAGAAAAGGAGCTGTATAGTCTGTTGGCCAGTCATCTAGATGCTTTCGCTTGGAGCTATAAGGAGATGAAAGGAGTCCATCCTTCGGTTTGTACCTATCGCATCTACATCAAAGAAGATTGTAAACCGGTCAGGCAACCTCAGAGGAGAATGAATCCAGCCCTTAAGGACATTGTCAAAGAAGAACTGCAAAAACTGTTGAATGCAAGATTCATCTACCCCATCTCGGATAGCAAGTGGGTGTCCCCTCTAGTGTTGGTACCCAAGAAAAATGGAAAGTGGAGAATTTGTGTGGACTACCGAGAACTGAACAAAGCCACCAAGAAAGACCACTTTCCTCTGCCTTTCATAGATCAAGTGTTGGATGGACTAGCGGGGAAGAAGTTTTTCTCTTTCCTAGATGGGTTCAGCGGGTATAACCATATCCAAATCAGCCCGGAAGACCAAGATAAGACCACCTTCACTTGTCCTTGGGGTACCTTTGCTTACCGAGTCCTTCCCTTTGGGCTATGCAACGCTCCTGCCACTTTCCAAAGAGCAGTATTGAGCATCTTTTCTGAGCTGGTCCATGATTCGATGGAAATCTATATGGATGACTTCACTCCCTATGGGTCCAACTTCCAAGAAGCATTGTCCAATCTAGGAAAAGTCCTAACCAAGTGCATTGAGATGAACCTGTCCCTTAGTCCTGAAAAATGTGAATTCTTGATGACTGAAGGGACCGTGCTAGGACATACCATTTCTCGCCAAGGATTGCAGGTGGATCCTAATAAAATTGCTCTCATAAAAAAGGTTCCACCTCCTCAGAAAGTAAGAGATGTTCGGAGTTTCCTAGGCTTAGCAGGATATTATAGAAGATTTATTAAAGACTTCAGTAAGCTAGCCTCGCCACTGTTTGGCCTCTTAGCAAAAGATGTTGAGTTCAAATGGACGGACGACTGTCAAAGGGCTCTGAATGAATTAAAGGATAAGTTGGTGTCCGCCCCGATATTAAGAGGTCCAAACTGGGCCCTACCTTTCCACATCCACATTGATGCCTCGAACAAAGCCATAGGGGCAGCCTTAGGACAGGTTGAACAAAAACTCCCATATGCCATATACTTTGTCAGCAAAAACTTATCCAAGGCAGAACTGAATTATATTGCAACTGAGAAAGAGTTCTTGGCCGTGGTCCATGCCCTGAACAAGTTCTGACACTACATCACTAGCTATCAAACATTTGTACATACGGATCATGCTGAAATTAGATATTTAATGAATAAACCAGATGTGAATGCTCGTATTATTAGATGGTTACTTCTGTTGCAGCAGTTTGATTTGACTATCATTGACAAACCAGGTAAAGAAAATGTTGTTGCTGACTTCTTGTCTAGACTGGATTTACCTTTAGGTGAAGATGGAACAGTGGACGACCAGATGCCAGATGAACATATGTTTGCTATCTTAGTACTCTCTCCATGGTTTGCTAATATAGCAAACTATTTGGTCTCAGCACAGTTCCCTCCGCATCTATCTTCCAAAGAGAAAAGTAGAATTGTAAGGAAGAGTGCCTCATTCACTTGGATCGGGGGCAACATGTTCAAACTTGGCCCCGATCAGATCTTAAGGCGTTGTGTAAGGGAGGGGGAAGTCTTTGACATCCTCCTAACCTATCATGACGGGCCTTGTGGAGGACATTTTGCTGCCAAGAGGACTGCCTTCAAAATTCTACAGGCAGGCTACTATTGGCCCACGCTTCATCAAGATGTCAAGAGATATATCAGCCAATGTGACCGATGCCAAAGGATGGGGAAGCCAACCCCAAGGGACGAAATGCCTCTCCAACCTCAAGTGACTCTTGAACCATTTGAGAAGTGGGGCATGGATTTTGTGGGTCCTATCAATCCTCCTTCAAGGCAAAGGTCTTACATCATTGTGTGCACAGACTATCTGACAAAGTGGGCGGAAACCAAGGCAATCAGAGTAGCGACAGAAGAGAAGGTGGCTGAGTTTTTAAGAGAAAACATCTTCTACAAATTTGGCTACCCAAGAGAGCTAGTCACCGATCAAGGAAGCCAGTTCACCTCCAACTTAATTGAAGACTTGCTTGCTCATCACAAGATCAAGCATAAGACTTCCACCCCCTATCATCCTCGAGCAAATGGGCAGGTGGAAGTCACCAATAGAGCATTAGAAGGTATTTTGACTAAGGTGGTGAGCAGCAGCAGAAAGGATTGGGCAGATCACCTGGTTGAGGCCACTTGGGCTTACAACACCACTTGGAAGACCACAACCGGCTTCACACCTTATGAACTGGTCTATGGGAAGAGAGCTTTGCTGTCAATTGAGTTCGAGTACAACACATTGAGGATGGAAGCCCAGCTGGACCTAGATCTCAGCCATGCCCAACAAGAAAGGTTATTGCAGCTGAATGGGCTAGATGAACACAGAATGCAGGCCCTTCTCCACTCAGAAGTGGTTCAACTTCAGAGGAAGATATGGCATGACCGGCACCTCAATGACAAGCAATTCCAACCGGGAGATTGGGCGTTGTTGTATGATTCCAAACATAAGGATTTCAAGGGAAAGCTGAGGACAAGATGGCTAGGACCATATGCAGTGGAGAAGTGTAATGATAATGGGTCTATTCTTATTCGGACCATTGATGAGGAAGCCATCCCCATGCTCGTTAATGGGCATCGACTAAAGATCTACAGGAAACCTCTTTCGAGGCAAGAGTTCATCAAAACTGTGGAAAAATCATCGCTGGTCATAGAGAAGTGTTCTGCCTCTGTTTTGGGCATACCCTAAGCATCAAAAAAAAAAAGGAAAAAATCATAATAAAAAGATCCTTGGGTGAAAACCTTTCTGAGGCTCCCAAGGCAGATGGTAGGGGTGAAAACCTCATTGAGGCACCCCTGCTGTCTCCTCAAAAAAATTGAAAAAAGGACCCTTGGGTGAAAACCTCTCTGAGGCGCCCAAGGTAAATAGTAGGGGTGAAAACCTCATTGAGGCACCCCTGTTGTCTCCTCAAAAAAAAAAAAAAAAAAAAAAAAAACAAAAAAAAACAAAAAAAACAAAGAAAAAGAAAAAGAAGGAGGCAGAAACAGAAAAATAGGCTCAGGCTTTGGAAATTAATGCAGGTTGTAGGAATTCCATGCAAAAAAAGGAGGCCTCTCAACTCAAGGACGAGGGTCCCTACCATGCTACAAGGTGACCTCACCAGCACTCCCTCCAGAAACACTCATCTCTTCCAAGGTTTGGGCACGATCTGGTCATAGTTTAGCCTCCTACAGGAAGCTACTGGACTTTCTACAGGAAGTTCTGTATTTCTACAGGAAACTTCTTGTAGAATCTTGGGACGGGCCAGGACCGACTATGTAGAAGAATTTGAAGCCCGAAGTCCAATAAGGAGGCATGCAACCAATGTTTCTCTCCATCACCCACTTCTATCGCCTCCTTCCACCACCATTGTTGCCATACAATTGAAATACCTGCACAGTCAAACCAGAACATGGGACTCTCAGAAGAAATAATTTTCAAATGGAAAATAAAGCATGCAGAGGCCCAGAAGGCTAAGAAGGAGTTCTTTTTGTTGGAGGAGCAATTCTCAGAAGACAAGAATGGAGTTCGAAGAACCAGCCTGCAGTCGTTCTGGAGTGAGGTCAGCCTCCAAATTATGAAGTATATCACGTGCGAGGGGTGATTCAGCATCGTGTATGGATATCATTTCCGGCTGCTCATAGAACTTAGGCACCAAATGGACCTACCCTCAGAGAAACAGTTGAGCATTCCTTACTTCCTCCTGCAGTCCATGACTGAGTGTGCCACTAAATTGAGAGAGGGAACGCTAGACCAGATAGCCCATCATGGGCTCATTAAGCTCCTCGTGGAAGATGCACTCCACACGTACACCATCCCTCTCTCCTGGGAAACCTTTCGAAATTTGACTAAGGATGATGACATCCGAGTGCTGGCTGAGGAGCTCACCTCCTCCAGCAGCGAGGAGAAGGAACCAATTCAAACAGAGAAGAAAGAAAAAGGCCAAGAAACCATGGCCAAAGCACCAAAGAAAGAACACAAGGGAAAACAAGAGAAAAACCAAGCTGCCAAAACAGAGGGTGACAAAACCACACTAACACCCAGGGAGAAACGACTACAGAGCAGGGTGGAAAGGACTGAAAAAGTCCATGTCAGTGAGGGCACCTCTAAGGCAGCCTCAGCAAAATTGAAAGAAAAAGCACCCTCAGCCAAGCAGGCTAAAACGGTGCCATCTGTTTCTACAGGAAAGTTAAAAACGACTTCTACAGGAAGCCAGAAATCAGCCACTACAGGGCTTTCTACAGGAAGTCCTGAGAAAAGAAAACAGAAGGAGAAGACGGCCGAAATTCTTGCTCGGGAGGCAGCAGCTGTGTTGGCCACCCTAAGTACCTCTCCCAAGCCAAAGGAGAAATGCAAAAGGGAGACTCCTCTGTATTTCAAAGCGAGGAGAAGTGTAAGAATTAAAACCGGCAGGCCCCAACCTCCATCTAAAGACCCAATTACCATCGAAGACACCCCTACCTCGCCAAAGGAGAAGTCCCCCTCCAAAGTATCAGTCACTTATGAGCGGGGGAGCCCCAAGACAACTACCTGGAGGGAGAGAATGGAAAGGTCAGCTTCAAAAACTCCTCTACAGGATGCTGAAGCAGTTATATAGGAAACAATAGCCAGGCTCAAGGAGACCGAAAGAATGGAGGGGGAGGCAGCCACCTCACCACAAAGGGAAGAAGAGGTAGAACACATTATGGAGCCTAGCCCCCAGCCCAGCTTGAGCTCTTATTATAACTTTTTGGAGGCTGGGAAAATTATTCCACAAAAATTCACGGTGCCGCTTTTCTTTGCATTGGAAGAAGAAAGAGTGCGGACCCACACATGGATGAGGATAGCTAAATCTAAAGGAGTAGCAGATATAGGCCCCTTGGAGGAACAACTCAAGGAGGCAAGAAGGGAATTAGCTATGGCAAAACACGTGGGAAACTGCCAGCGAGTATTTCTACAGGAAGAGAATGAGAAGCTCAAACTGCAGCTACAGGAACAGAGGAAAGAAAGGGGCACAACATCAGAGGACACTACAGCAGAACCTCAAGGCAAAGAAGGAATGCAAGTTGGTCTTGAGGAACTAAACCAACATCTACAGGAAAGGGAATTGCAAGCAAACATAGAGATACAAGCTCTCAAACAACAGTTGCAAGAAAAAGAGGCACAACTGGCCTGCATGGCCAGTTGGGCTATGGATGCTCTACAATGTAGGCAACCAGCCAAATCTTATGGCCTATACCTACGGGACCAATGGCTGCAATTCCAAATTAATGCATTAGCACAGAGGGGTATCTCCCAGATCGAAAACCCCCAACAGTTCACAGATTTATGCAACATCAGCTCCACAAAGGACAAGGCCAAGCTATCAGAGTTCTAACTCCATAATTTGGCCCTTCCTAATGTAACTTCATGGGATCCCAACACAGTTGTGGGAGATATGCAGCTGATGGCATTTACCTCATGGTTAAACCACGAAGAAAGGAGAGCGACAGAGGTCAAAGATGTTATGAACCGAGAGTTACATGAACCACTGTTAATTAGAGCAGAGCCAGGGGACCCCATTGCATTGATATCCACTCACCATCACCTAGCAACCAACCCTCAGGCTTTACTAAAATACATGGATCAGCAGGCTCAGGCTATAGCACATTTTGAGGATATGGAGCGATTATTAGGGGACAATTGTGTTCATGCTTGCACCCGAAGGTGGAACACATTGTCCCACAGCCTCAAAATCAGGGAGTATCACACTCCAACTAGAATGAGGGAGGGCCTAGTATGGGTACCTCTCTACAAGAAGTCCATGCAGAACCTCCAGGCCAGCTGGATCGGCCTCAAGCTAAGCCCACCTTTGCTTTTGGGATTGGTAGAAGGAAGCACAGAAAAAGAAGAGCATAAGCAATGGGAAGAGGTGGAAAAGAAGGCCGGGTTCCATGACAGTGAGGAGGATACTACTTCAGAAGCCTGGGATGTGAGAGTGGTGGTTAAAGCAATGAAGGACGAGGAGCTGGATTAGTTGCTCAGGGATGAGCAATCATTTTAGCAGGGGGTGATGATGAGCCCCAAATTTGGTAACATTTTGGGCTCATTTGGCCTAACTACCCTTGTTCAATCCTTCATTTTTCATAACTTATGCATTATTTTTTAGTATGTTTATGTCATTTGTACGAATAAGGGTAGTCACTATTCCTAGGTGGCTAACACGTGCTCATTTCAGGATTTTTTGACACATGTTGGAGCAAAACCGAGCAGACATGGGCTAGGAGACAGCCAAGCTTGGGTTGAGGATTCGAAGGGGGGTTATCTGTGGCATTAAATAGCCTCCCTTGGGATCTTCACCCCCAACTCCAAACTCCAAAGGCCACCAAAACTGGTCTAGAAGGCAGTCAAACAGATTTCTTGGAAGGAGTTGTTCACTCATAGTTTGGGCAGCCAAGTCCCATAGATTTAGGAGGCCAGCTAGGGCCTCGTGGTGTATAAATGTTAAGGCCTCAGCCTTCGAAAAGGACTTTTGGAAAACTCTTGCATATTCTGCACTACAGGCTGCTAGCTCTGTTTTGTTCTTTTGTAGCCATTATTGGCATAACTCTTGACTTATGATTATTTTTTGATAATGGGAAGCAGTCAGATTTGATATCAGTTCTAAGTTTTTTATAGGAGCCATAGCTCTCGGGGTTGGGCCCAACCTGAGAGCCTAGGGCCTCCTCCTTTGTATTGTTATCTTTCCTTTAAGCACTGTGATTTTCCTTTTTTTGCATTTGAAACGAAGTTTTGTTGAGCAAGATTTAGTTGTGTTGGTTAAATAGGTCATTGTTGAGGAATAGAATTGCTTCAGATGTGTAGAATAGATTGATAAGATAAGAATTGATAAAGCTCCAGAAAAGGGTTGCCTGCACTCTCAGTTTCACCTCTCCCTTATTGGATCAGGGGCTGGAATTGTAGAAACAGTGCTGCCCAACAAAAACACTAGTTTGCTTGACCATGCAATCTTTGGTGTAATGTCTTCATTTGTAGAAGTTAGTCATGCGTTCAGACCTTTTTAGATGTTTCTTTGATTAAGTGTTGTACATGGTTCTCTTTGGAAATAAAGCTGTTGTTCATTTGTTTCGTTGACAGTTCGGATAGATTAGCTAAGATTTTGATTGTATGCAGGATTTGGTTGATTCAGTTAAGTACACACCGTGCAGGGCATATCCATCTTTCTCTCATCCACCTAAGCTTCGTCCAGGCCAGCTGCTCCATCTCCTAGTTAGCTTCCTCGTCTCACAACTACTCTTCTGTCCACGTAACCCTACCTTCTTGCTCTTCCTTTACCTTCGCCTCCTTTAAGCCAAGTGAGTTGTCCACACCCTCTCATCACTTCATCCATCAGTCACTGGGCCATCTCAGACCCCTACCCTACCTCTCTATCCATTCATGCATCCTCTTTCACTCACCCATCCTCTAAAATCCAATTTTAGAACATCCTGTAGAAATTTCTGAACATCCTGTAGAAATCCCTGAAACATCCTGTAGAACCCCTGCAGACTTCCTGTAGAAGCTCACAAGTGAGGTTGCTGGATAGCCAAACTTTGTGAAACTCTCTGGAAGGGTGTTAGGGACTCCTTAGACCTTCCTTGTGCCTTCCCAACCTTTTCCAAGCATTCCCCTTCCTTGATCCACCCCTGCACAGTAAAAAGCCAGTTAAAAGCACATGTATGATAATTCTAATAACTTAATCAAAAATACAAAAAGATGTGTTCTTCAGATAGAGATAGCATAGGCATGTGCATTTTACCTTTGTAGAATTAATGGCATCTTTTTCAATAGTTTGCATCCTCTCCTCTCATCATTAGGGCTAGCTGGTAGAATTAGGGTTTGCTAGGGTTTATGTTACTCTTTGGCTTTCAGTTTCTTTCTGCAAGTAGATCAGCTTCCTTTGAGTTAGCTTCCATCCATCAGTTACAAAGCTTCTTCTACGAGCTCATAGAATTTGGCTTGAGCCCCTAGCGGACTTGTGCCAGCTGACAAAGTGACAGTTGCGGCAAGAGCTAGTACTTGTGCATACAACACCGTCGCTTCCAAGTTTGTTACGAACTACCAGGTTGATAAGAGTAAAGAAGGGAGTCCCAGGAGTTGCAACATTATTGCTGCAATACTAGAGCCCACCAGTAGGCATCAACTTAATATATGCTATATTTTAAACTTAATATTATAAACAACAATATCAAACCCAATATTATAAAACCTATATTATAAACCATAATATTAATATATTAATATTGCATTAAGAAAATATTGTATTATTAAATGTTAATATATTAATATTGCATTAAGAAAATATTGTATTATTAAATATTAATATATTAATTAATATCAAACCCAGGGGATTTATACTATAAGCCTTAGGGAGTAATATTATAAATGCAAGGATGGAGTGGCAGTAGGGGGAGGGAATCTCATTAAGCCTGAAGGAACCATAGAAGATAAATATGCTTGGGGGCTTGGATGGAAGACAAACAAACAAGTTGAAGCATATGGATTGTTTTTGGGCCTCACCTGGGCTCAAAAGAAAGGAATAAAAACCCTCCAGGTGTTGGGAGACTCCATGATTATAATTCGACATATGAACTATGCCTCATCTGCAAAAAACATAATATTAAACCAAATTATCAAGAGATCCCAAGGGATGATCCCATCCTTCGATTCAGTGATCTTTTTCCATATTCTAAGAGGAAATAATCAAGAAGCCGACAAACAAGCTAACCTCGCTTGCCAGTTGATAGAAGAAAGGAGCATGGTGAATGACATCATGAACACGACTAGGATCCCATAAGTTAGTTAATGACTTACAATTCCTAGATAGTGGAGTTTGAGCTAAGACTGGATTGGGTGATATTAAACCTTAAAATTAAGGAATTTGAGTATAAATTCATTGGGTCAAATCCTTGATCTACCCTCTTGCCCCTTATCCCTCTCCCTACCTTGCCTCTTCCCTCCCCCTCCCTTTTCTCCCCCTCTCCCCTATTCATCCTTCTCATCCCTTCCCTCTAGTATTCCCCTTTATTTTCCACAGTTGCGCCCCTCTCCTTTTCTATACCGTCTCCCCTCCCTTCTGTCATGTTCCCCTTCCTTGCCCAACTCATAACCATGACACTTGGGCCCTGTAAAACATCTCCTAGCATTCCCTGGCTTAATCAAGAGCCTCCTGGCAAGCATGTAATTTTATTAAACCCGCAACATGTATGTTATCATCACTCGTGTACCATATCTTTTAATAACAGGGATCTCTTGGTAAGTTTTCTATTCATTTGCCCTGGTTATCTGTGCAGGATAAGGGGAAGAGAGGAGCAACACTTATTTCAGGAACACAAATCGATCCAAAACACTCATGGGAGGAAACTCAGAAGGAGAATGAAGGATAGGGATCAACGTTTGGAAATTAAGGTGGAAGGTTGGGAATTAACAGAAGATCATCGAGATCATAACCCCATAAGATTCCTCAATAGGAACTGTATCATATCGTAACATTGTCACTGTTATATAAGGAACAACGGTCGAAGAAGTTCGCATGGGTTAATGTTCCTTCTTGCTCGGGTGGCCTCCACGCAGGCCTTGAGGCTGAAGCTGAGGTTGTCGAGTGTTTGTAGTGGGGACTAGAATATTGGTAAGAATCCCAGGGAGCCCAGTGAGTCGGAACTTTCGAGTGGGAAGCGGCAGGGGTTCGCGTGTCTAAGGGTTGTGGTTCGTCTGAGGGGTAGCGCTAAGTTGGGAATTGCTTATCTGTTGATCTAGCAGGGGTATTTGGATCAAACCCACAAGAAAAGTTTGATGGTCAACCTGCATAGGGAAGACTGTTGGAATTCAATTGTCTTTGACTCTATAGTAGTTGTGAATTCTCTCAAGCTCCGCGTCTAGGAGGAGATCCAGGGCCAAGACCCTCGAGCAGTGATTCTAAAGGAGAAACATCATGGGGCAGTGGGTCAGAGTATTATTGATAGGCAGGATACAAATTTTAGGGTTGGTTATCAAATTCCACTGAATTGGAAAGTCTAGTTGATCTTGGTTGGCTTTGTGTCTACTACAAGTGAGAAGGCTACTACTCCTCTGGTCTGTGAAGCAGTCTTGGGTAATATCCTTAGGGTGGTGTTGCTGACCCGTAAGGAGGACTGGTGGGTCAAGGAAATCCCGGACTTGAGAAGGGGGAACAAAAATAATTGTGACTTTCTGGGATGTCAGAAGATGGATCTGAGAAATCGGAGAGCAGAAGGCATTCCTTAGTCGAGCTCTTGGGGGAGTCGCAGGCAGAGGTCGGGTCGGAAAGGTGATGGAAGAATTTAGCCAACCTACACCACTTGTGAGTAGGAGCACTTGGAATTTAAAGAAGGCTTGGTGGATTTGCAGCGCAACATGTACATTCAGCAGTGAGAGAATCTCACAATGCAGGAGAGTCATCTGGAGAAGAGGGATCGAATCTATCAACTGGAAGATGAAGTGGAAGCACTACGTCAACAAATTGAGTAGCCGAAACTCACAGTGGCAGAGATCAGCAAGGAAAATGAGGAGGAATCCACTGATCGAGACTTATATAAGAACGCCAAAGTAGTCCCAAACGAGTTGGACCTGAACAGTCCAGCGCCTCCAAACTTTTAGACTTTTCTGCTCTTTCTTGATTTTTAAATGACAAAATGTAAATGCAAATTTTTGTTACTTCAATTTTGTAGAATCTCAACGATAAGAGATCTATGAATGGGAATTTTTGGATGCACTACAAAGAACACTTGTATAGTGGGTATGAAAACCAAATGATATATCGCATGTCCCTAGAAGGTAGGATATCAATATGTAAAATCCCGGTTTTGTTTGCGAATAGGCGCACCAGTTTTAAATAAAAAATATACTCATTCTCGTTCAATATATATATATATATATATATATATTATAAATGCAAGGGAATAATATTAAACCCAAGGGATAATTATTATAGGCCCTTCGAATCAATATTATAAAACCCTATGAACATGAACCCTATATTAATAAACAAAAGGGATTAATATTATAAACCCCGCGGAATAATATTAAACCCAAGAGATTAATATTATAAACCCAAGGTATATAAACCTTAAGATATATATTATAAACCCAAATAAGCATGGTTGACCATGGTTCATTTTCATATTGAGACAATCCTTGTCACAATGTGAAGTTGGACCATGGATGACCATGCTTGACAATGATTGATTTTGAAATCAAGACAATATTTCTTACAATGTGACGTTGGACCATGGTTGACTATGATTGATTTTTATATTGAGATAATATTTGTCACAATGCAACATTCGACCATGGTTGACCATGATTGGTATTATAAATCCAAGGGAATAATAAACCCAAGGGATTGATATTATAAACCCAGGGGAATAATAAACCCAAGGGATTAATACTAAAACCTCAAGGGATTATTAACCCAAGGGGAATAATATTAAACCCAAGGGAATAAGATTATAAACCCAAGGTATATAAACCCTAAGATAAATATTATAAACACTAAAATAAACATGGTTGACCATGGTTGATTTTCATATTGAGACAATCCTTGGACCATGGTTGACCATGGTTTACCATTCTAAAACATGGTTGATTTTCACATCAGGACAATCTTTGTCACAATGTGACGTTTGACCGTGGTTGACCATGATTGACCATGGATGACGATGTTTAATTTTATAAAACATGGTTGACCACAGTTGAACATGATTGACTAAACCCAAGGGAGTGACAACGTCTGCACATGGGAAAGTCGGATACCTGCATGCAACCTTATGTAACCTTGACCTTTGGACATTGATATACACATGTCGATCTTCAATGTATGCTTTGAAGCTTCTTGCTGAGAATGCTTCATTCACTTTCTGCGATGTGATATTTGATTCTTTCAAGTCTATGAATAGTTGAGTATCTAAGTAAACTAGAAAGTTCATTGGAATACTCTCAATTGTCACCCGGGTGTCGCTTTCTATAGTATCCTTTTCATAATATTGTTTGGTGCCATGATGTCAATGATTAATGAAGAGAAGTGCTCAACAACTACAAAATGTGTAGGAGGAAAATGCACTCATGGCAAAGATAAATTAGCTTAAACAAATTGACTCACAAAGCAACATCATAGTAGCAACCATTGGACTGACAAGGAAAATTTCACAATTCTTGAGGTGAATGAAGGAGATTGGTTGTCTGAATTGTGCATGGAATAGTCTCAACATCCAGGGGCGCAGCTTGAGGCTAGAGATTGCGCAATATGCAGTCTTGGCCTTGGCAAACTGAGGTGGAGACTGTGCATTGTGCAGTCTTAGTGGCCAAGGGATGGGCTTGAGCCCTAGAACTGTGCAATGCATAGTTGAGATAGCTAGGTAGTGCGCACTGGGAAGTATCAAAGGCCAAGCATCAAGATTGAGCCTTGAACTTGCGCAATGCCCAACTAGACAACGCAACTACTGGCCAAGGGAAGGGCATATCTGCTCGAAAAGAGTGTGGGAAACTGGAAGATTTGAGTGATGGTGCAATTTAAAGTGAAGATCTAACTAAGGATAGATGGATCAATGCAAATCAAGTGCAGAATATCAACATGCAAAAGGAAAAATAAACATGCATGGGGAGTCGTCGAAACGATGACCACAATAAGAAAAAACAAGAAAATTGATGTGACACTTGTAAAAGGTGAGCGACGGAACAGACCAACACTTGTACAAGCTAATATAAGTTAGAAATCCAAAAACCATGAAAAGAAACAAGAGAAGCAACACTCGCAGAAGCAAAACGACAAAAACTGACAAAAGACAACAAAAGCAAAACTCACCTGGAAAAGCGTCGCAATCTCCACCGAAGGCTCCTTGATCTCCTTGGGAATGCTAGATCTCCAAGATCAAATGTAAAAATGAGTTATAGGGGCATCCATTATAGAGATCTAGACCGATAAGGGTTTATGACATGCATGCCTAAAATCAAGGGAACAACGACACTTGGAGAAATTCCAAAAATAGCAAGTTGTGTCATCCTTCAGGAAACTAATTACCCACTCCCTATTTTCTAGGGATGATTTTTTTTTCTTTTTATTTTTTTCTTTTTTGGGAAACTGGTCATTCACACTGTCAAGGAGGATTGCGCAGTTCCCAACCACTAGGCAACTTCTTGACTCAGTGCATTGCGCAGTTTTTGGAGCTGAAGAGATATTTTGCGCAGTTTCTGGGCTCAAGGTTGGGTTGTCAACCGGGATTACGCAGTTTTTTAGCCCAAGGTAGACCTGCCATCCTAAATTGTGCAATTCTAATCATCAAGGTTGGCATGCCTTACAGGATTACGTAGTTTCTGGAGGCAAGCCCAAGAATGTTGTAAGGTCAAGTCGGAAGCTTGCTTGTGACTGCAAAGGTTCAGATTGAGATCAAAACAAAGAATTACAAGCACAACATGAAAATATAAGTCCTTATCATAGCATGAATACTTGATGACAGTGAAATATAAGCTCTTGTGGACAGAAGGAAGGCTCCAAAATCAAATCATGGGCAAAGTTTTGGAGGGTGGTTGGAGCAGCCACAACACTTGGCAACACACTGGCTGAACACCAGCTCTCTGTATGTATCTTAGCTCATGTAAAACAGGTCTAACTCTTCAAGAAGTATTTTTCAGTTCATTGACCACCATAGCTTCTTTACATATCTTACGTTAAATATATAGTCCCTACCATCCTCTTCATTGATGACACACTACAAAAGCAAGTCAAACTAAGTTTTTTTGATTGGGGAAGACGGGTGTATAGATACAAAAGTGAAGCAGGATTGTCAGAGTCTTGGTTTTCATCTCTGGTGTTTCTTCGTTGCCAACATGCCTGGATAGTACCCCGACAAAGTCACTTTAGGGACACAAACATTACTTCACTGCCAGCGAGCCTGGACAATACCCCGACGGAGTTACTTGCTTCACCTCTCTGCACAGGAAGTCTTTCTCTTCTTTCCCCTTTTATTATTTTTTGCTTTTTTATTTTGTTCAAAGAACTTTGCATAGGAATATATTGATTTAATGAGGAAAAAGAGGGATCCCAACTTATTGAGAACAAAACTGGTTGTCCCTTTAGAGAAGTATATTTATACACCTCTTAAATACATTTCACTTGTTAAAGTTTCCTCTCCTCCTTACTCTACTCAACTTAGCTGACAAGACGAAACCAAACAATTATAAGAACGATTAGAGTAGGTGGTACTAGTTAAATGTTAAGCATCGTGATTCCACTATGGTTTTCTCTTAAAAGAACGTATTTTCCATTAGGGTATCATTAACCAAGCATTAACAGTAGCACAATCTCCTCCCGAACTTCACCATGCTTGCTTCAGAAACCAAACACAGTCTCATGCGGAAGCTATCCTACAGAAAAAGGAAAGGAAAGGGGCAAGATGGAAAGTAAATTAAAACAAGACAAACAAGAAACAAACAAACTACTCCTACTCCTACACTAACCAAGAATAGGCTAGGCTTGTTGAAAATAGCAACAAGAAATGATAAAAATAGAATCCAAATATTCCAATTTTAATTTGTCCTTGAATTAAAATTGAATTTAGTCTCACCAGCTGCTTGGAAACAATTAATTAATTTGTTTCAGATTAATTAGTTGGAGAAATTCAAGTTAGAAGTCTTTCTGCAGTCATGCAACGGTTAGCCCTTAAATTAAGGAGATTATCCCTTAATTAAGGAGATAAGATTGAGTTATATTTGAGTTGTAATTAGTTAGCTCAGTTTACTGAGTTAAGTCCAGTTAAATTAGTTCCAAACTATTTGAGGAACTAATTGCGAGTTATCAGTCAGTTGATGCATGCATGCACTCAACCAATGTACTCCAGATAACTGAAGATTCCCTCATCAGAAACTCATGCATGTCTATTCTGAGAAAGACCTAGTTGAGCTAAAGACAAGGACAGTGTACTATCAATTGCATGTGTTTAAGGCAAGGTTCCTTGAGGATTGCGCAGTTCTGACAGGGTGTGAGATCAGTGTTCCACTTGGTTGAGAGTTTTCCACTTGGTAATAGGAGGATCACCTAGGAGAAACAACGCAAGGAAATAGGAGCCTGGAGGGCAGAGGAGAAGGCTTGTGAGAGGCTTTGATTTCCTATGAACATCCAGGAGGATCGTACTAAGAGCTCACTAGTTGTGAGAGCTAAGGTTTTGTATAATTCTGATGTATTTCCACCTTGTATGATAATATAGATAGTGGGGTTTTTAGCTGAGGCTTTCCCCTGAGTATTTTCTGTGTTTCATGTGCATTGATTCTTCTTCTTTTGGTTATATGTGTTCAGCTCGATCTTGCTCAATTTTTAAGCTTCCGCAAAGAAAATTGATAGTAGAAGTATATTATAGTATTTTTCTTTGGTATATTGCATTATCGGGTTAATCTACAGTCAAATTTTCTACATGATCTTAGAGCTAGATTTGTAGAGAATTTGCAGAATTTCTACATGGTATTGGAGCTTAGTTTATCGAAGATGTTAACAGTATACAGAGAAGAGAATTCAAGGTTTGAAGTTCAGGGTTGCAGGTGCAAATCGAATTCTCATCATACTTCAAGGTTGGCCAATGGCATTCTATGGCTTGAGACTCGAGTATGCCTTGGAAGGTAGCTTGAATTACATAGCATGGAAAGATAGAATGGAGGATGTATTAGAAGACAATGGCTTGAAGGATTTCATTGATTGAGAAATCCCAAAGCTAGCTTCAACTAATGCACAAGAGTTGGCTAAGTGGAAGAAGTGTGTGGCAAAGGCGAGACGGATCATCCTTGAGGGAGTTCGAGACCATATTGTCTCGAGTCTCCATGAGAAGGATACTCCATTTTCAATGTGAAAGACATTGAAGGACCTTTACCAGAACAGTAGCGACCATAGGAAATTGGCGCTCAAGGATAAGCTTCGAAGAATCAAGATTGAGAACGACGATACTATTTCCACATATTTGAACAAGCTCACCACTTGCAGAGATGAGCTTGGAAGTGTGGAAATAACTACTTCCGATGATGATATGGTGAGCCTCGCTCTCCTTGGCCTTCCAAAGAACTGGAATAGCTACCAGGACTCTGTGAATGGAAGGGAGAAACTGCCAGATTGGGAACGACTATGGTCAGATCTCATGTAGGAGGAGATCAGGAAGAGCACACGAGATGGTTCTTTATCCAAGGATGATGATGAAGAAAATCTGGCCTTAGTGAGTAAGGCAAGGAAAGGGAAGGGGAAGGATTCCCATTCCAAATCGAATTCTTCTCATGGAGGGAAGAAGGGTGACAAGTATAAAGTGAGATGCTTTAATTGTCATGAGATGGGACATTATGCAACTAATTGCCCATCGAAGAAGTCCAAGAAGGGATCCTCGGAAGGATCAGAAGGTGAGGCATTAGCCTCTCAGTTCAAAATGGACTTTACCCTCATCGCATGCATGGTGTCATCGATGATGGGTTGTGTTTGGTATCTTGACAGTGGATCCTCATTCCACATGACTATTAAAAGTTTATTCATTGCCTTGGAGGAGAAAGACCTCAAGAAGTGCATAGAGATGGGTGACGATGGAAGGTATAGTGTTTCAGGAGTGGGCACGGTTGCTTTTTAGAGGGAGCATGGACCTCCTATCACCTTGACAAATGTGAAGTATGTGCCTGGATTGAAGAAGAACTTTGTATCGGTCGCGGTATTGGAAGACCGTGGCTATGATGTGTTTTTTAGTAAGGGAAAGGTTTTCCTTAAACACATCACCGCAAGATAGGTGAAACAGATCGGTTCACGAGTTAAGAACCTGTATGCTCTTGAGGTTCAAGATGCATGCAAAGCCTTGAGGATCAATGCAAATGTTAAAGACTTGGTGGTTGAGAGAGAGAGTAAATTACCTCTCAATATGCAACCCTAAAAGAAGTCTCGGACAATTGTGGAGGAGCCACAATTGGAGAAGCAGAGAGGAGGCTGAGTGAAGAGATCTACTCATGTAGATACCTCCATTAAGGGCGAATTTTGATCCAAGTGGGCAGAGGGATCACATGCAGCCATACCTCCAGGTGTGAGGTGGGGCGATGTGAAGTGATAGTCCCAAGAAGGCTGAAATTGGGCAAGGTCCATTGAGAGGTTTTATCTCATGGATCGTCCCTTGCTACAGGAACCCGAAGTACATAGTAGCGGGAGGAATCAGTGGGATTGATGCAGTTAGAGATCAGAGTGACAGAGGCTAGAGAATTTAGATACTGAAGAGCGCAGAGAAGGATTGACAACAGTGCAGAAAGGCAGAGTCAGCAGAAGCGCAAAGTTTTCAGTTGACATAGGCAATAGCAGTTAGAGACCTTGATGACATATGCATCATACTGATTCAGGTTGGATGCTTTTTTTTTTTGTTTCTGGAGTTGTTGGAGCAACAACACCAGAGAGAAGTGTTGCATGCATAAAATTCCAAAGGTTCACGATCGGGATCGAGTTTAATTCCTTTCTTGTTAAGAGGGAGTGTTAAAAATAGCAACAAGAAATGATAAAAATAGAATCCAGATATTCCAATTTTAATTTTTCCTTGAATTAAAATTGTGAATTAAAATCGAATTTAGTCTCACCAGTTGCTTGGAAATAATTAATTAATTTGTTTCAAATTAATTAGTTGGAGAAATTCAAGTTAGAAGTCTTTCTGCAGTCATGCAACAGTTATCCCTTAAATTAAGGAGATTATCCCTTAAGTAAGGAGATAAGATTGAGTTATATTTGAGTTGTAATTAGTTAGCTCAGTTTACTGTTTGAGGAACTAATTGTGAGTTATGAGTCAGTTGATGCATGCATGCACTCAACCAGTGTACTCCAGATAACTAAAGATTCCCTCATCAGAAACTCATGCATTTCTATTCTGAGAAAGACCCAGTTGAGCTAAAGACAAGGACAATGTACTATTAATTTCATGTGTTTTCCTATAAAGGAAACTCATGCATACAGTCAAGGCAAGGTTCCTTGAGGATTGCGTAGTTCTGACAGGGTGTGAGATCAGTGTGAGAGATCAGTGTTCCACTTGCTTGAGAGTTTTCCACTTGGTAATAGGAGGATCAACCAGGAGAAACAGCTCAAGGAAATAGGAGCTTGGAAGGCAGAGGAGAAGGCTTGTGAGAAGCTTTGATTGCCTGTGAGCATCCAGGAGGATTTTACTGAGAGCTTGCTAGCTGTGAGAGCTAAGGATTTCTATAATTCTGATGTATTTTCACCTTGTATGATAATACAGATAGTGGGGTTTTTAGCTGAGGCTTTCCCCTAAATATTTTATGTGTTTCATGTGCATTGATTCTTCTTCTTCTGGTTATATGTTCAGCTCGATATTGCTCAATCTTTAAGCTTCCGAAAAGCAAATTGATAGTAGAAGCAGACTACAGTATTTTTCTTTGGTATATTTTCATTATCATGTTAATATACAGTTAGATTTTCTACATGATCTTAGAGCTAGATTTGTAGAGAATTTGCAGAATTTATACAAGGCTTACGTAAAATGAAACTTCTTATGTAAACACCAACGCATATGCTGACCTATAAGGGCATGGGAATCCATATCAAGAAATATATTCAAGCACAACAACATAAAAGAAAGATAAATCGATACATACCTTAACATTCTAAGAGTGAAAGCATACGCATAAAAATGGAAAAATAAAGCACATGCAAGACATTGTGTGGATGCATTATGGTGGTTGTGCATGTCGCAACAACAAGACATGCAAGAGAAGTCTTTCAAACTTCTGAACTTGGAAAAAATAAAGAAAAAGAAAAGTGTATGTTTTGCAACAAAGCTTTCCAGGTATGATTCCTCCAATGATTGAGAGATAGGATTGTGGAAAATAGATGGAGGATGAAAAAATTGAGATACAGATGGATTTTTAATTTGCATGATCGAATGATGAGGATCCTTGAGAGATACATGACTATTCTTATCAAAACTGGAAGTGGCCTCAAGGTTGCGAGAACCTGGCATAACCATCACCTCGTGTTGAAGTGCCTCGATATCTTGCAGAAGTTTCAAGAAATCAAAATGTGGATTATCAAAAATTGATGTCTTAGAAATCTCAGTAGCAGAAAATATAGATTCGTGACAAAATGAAACAATGAATAGATCATGAAAGCCATGATCAAAAAGTTAATTATCGAAAACAGAGGCATCCTCTTAATTCGATGAATCATAAAGAGGGGAAAATTGAAAACAATAAATTTACACCTCTGTTTCTTCAGAATGATCAGATGATTGATTGGAAAGATCAAGAAGAGACAATTCTTCCTCTCTTTGTTCATATGTAAAATTGACATTCCATGAGTTATGAGTGTGATCAGAATTAACATCGTCAAAAACTGATTCTTTGAAATATTCAACAGGTGCAACAAAGTCGCGGAAGATGTCAGGATAATGTGGGAGCAATGAACAAGGAGAAACATAAACTTGTACTGCAAATTCTTGTTCAGAGATAGAATCACACACATACTCATCATAAATGATATCTCAAGTTGGCTAGTCAACACTAACTCCATCCTAAGTTTGATCCTCATAAACAGCATAAGCGATTTGCATAGGTGAACACAACAACTCAAAATTGAGAGGACAAAAAGAACCAACATATGGAGAGCGAGGACAAAAATTAAACTCACAGTCCAAACTTGCGTTCAAATTCTGATTATGTGGGGTTGAAGAATATGGTGGAAGATCAACGGATGGACTGTCAAGTTTCCAACCTCAACCTGCATAAATGGAGTTGTTTGATGAGGGGAATACGAAGAGTCACTTGGAACAACAACAAATTTGTCACATATTTGGGAGCTACATAACTGATGTATGTTGGGAGACTTTCAAAAGATTTATATTCTTTTAGATTCATCGAAATATGAACAAGAAATTCAAACTTATCTTTCACTAAATTCCAATCAATATCATCTTCAAAAAAATAAAACAGAAATGAATTAAACGATCATGAAACCATTAAGAGATTCACCAAGTTCTTTTCTTAAATGCACGATTTTCTTGAAAACAGATTTATAATCATACCTGCCAAAGGCGCAGAAGATCTCTTTGATTAGATGTTTGAAAGAGTATATAGTAGCGGCTGGAATGAATAACCTGCAAGAAGAATCCTCGCAGTGAATATTGTGTTTAGTGAAAAATTCAAGAAAGCAAATGGTGTGCTCAAGGATGGTTGTTTCACCCTCACCATGAAATTTCAAATTCAACAAGTCATTGATTATTCCTGCAGACACTTTCAAATTTGCGGTTGTGCAAAAACATGACGGGGTTAAGATATGGGAAGAAGCCATTAAAAATACGGAAAGTTCAAGCAGACTTCATGGGCTCAGCGTGTCATTTATCCCTCCTTCTGGGTCTCCTTGATATGAAGTCCCAATTAGACCTCACATCGTTTGGTGTAGGATCCTCATTTGGAATACGGCCCGGTTGCCGAAGCAGTGGGTTTTAATGATGTACCTTAGCTACAATAATGCATAGAGTGGTGTAATCATGACTTTGGAGAGAAAGTGTATGACTCTGCAAAGGGTAAGTGCAATGTATGAAAGGTTCTAACACACGAGGGGAAAATGAGTGAGCCCCTTAGAAGCCTGTAATAGTATGTAGTTTGAAAGGAACACGCAAGCATAAAGACATCACAAGTTAGCCTGCGAAATAGTTCACACATTAACCATGATGGAAATAAAAAACAACATGCAATCTACAAGATTCACACTAATGAAGATGAAATAGTTCATAAGTTTTAGTGTAAGTGAAATAACATATATTTCAAACACAACAAGAATAGTATATTCACAACATATGCATGAAAATGTGTTGGCTCTGAGCTTTTATTAAAGTGAAATTTCCAAGCATACATATACCATTGACAAACCACTAGCCCCAATAGTGGAACATGAAGTCTACACCTACTCCTCCAAAGAAATATACTCCCTCTATGCTACGGAGAAGCCAAGGCTCTCAACAAACTCCCAAGCTCCTGATTCTAAGCTAAAAGCCTAGCCAAAATCTTGGCTCCCCAAAATCCCTTTACATGAGTTATGAGGGTATATTTATAACAAAAGGGGTGACTATTCATTTCCCCTTGTGACTCTTGGACTTCCCTCATGACTCTTCAACTTATTTACAAAATGACTCTTCAACTTCATTACATCATGACTCTTCACATTCCACAATTTACACTTGGAATTTCACTTACAAATTAATTACAAAAGAATATTACAATATACTCATACCCATATGAGACAAAATTGGGTAGAGCCAACTAGACAGCCTAATAAGACAAAAGTCAAGCTTGAGTTTGGGGAAACTCTAGCTCAGAAATTTTGACTTGTAGATTCTTGCTCACATGTTGGTTCCAAGCTTTGTACTACGTGATGACTTTCCCAAACTGTGTGACGTAATTAGGCTGAAAGCAGACTCTAGCTTCCATGGAATCTAAGTACATTGATTTGGAACCAATCTAGATTTCCTTCTTTAGTAGGAGCATCATAGTATTGATTTGGACAGGGCCACCAATGTACTTCTGCATGTTCTTCCTATTTACTTCAATATCTTCCTTGGTAGCAATCTATCTAAATCGGTCCAAGTATTCTTCAACCTCTTACCTGACCTAATTCCTGCACTTGGCTTCAGTGAGTGAGCCAATTGATGGGATCTTGTGTGATTTCACAAATAAATTCATGTTGTACAATCATGCATATGATCTATGAATGTCGGTGATGAATGAGATGAGCTATTTTTTTTTGAATGATCATCCGCACTTGTGATTTCTTCAACTCTTTAAGTTGCCTTGTTTTCTTTGCCAATTTAGGTGGTGCCCCTTTTTATTGCATTGACCATTCATTCACAACAACGATGGTTGTATGGACAACCTAAAGAGCCTTGGCATTATCCTTACACTTATGTTGCATGTTGTGCAAATGGACAACTGCCTTATGCAGGATGACAATTTCTTTAGTTTCTCCCAATGTCGATACTTCACCAAGTATGGCTGACTTAAGTTATTCCAGATAAAATTGTGCAGGATCTGTGTTCTAAACCTCTGCTTAGATTTGTTCAACTTCTTACCTTGCAGCCTGCAATTTCTTTGCCAACTATTTTTTATCGGCCATCAGATAGTCTGTGTTTGACTTTGTAGCACTTGTGAAGGTCAAGTTGGTTGTGGCAATGGCACCTAGATTTTTTCTAGTTTCTGTCACCATCACCCTTTCTCTAATGAATGCAGGAGATGCGAGGTCATCCGTAAAAATTTTCTTCCTCGCTTGCACAATATTTTTCCTACGCTCGTCATAAGTCAGATTGTACGTGTCCATAACTAGACCATCATCAAGAGGAATAATTTCTTCTTCCTCGCTTGGAGCTTGCTCTGATGGCCTGTTGTATACTTGGCATCATATCAACATCTTGGTTTTGAGGCTTTGTTTCCACCTCCATGTCTTCTATCTAGATCAACTCCTCAATCTCTTGAGCGAGCTTCTTATCCTGCATATGTTTTCTCTCCTCCTCTAGTTGTCAGTTATGTTTTTGTTCATTGGCTTGCCTTCGTGTGGCTTCTTCTTCTTCTACTCTTCACCTTTTTTATTTTTTTTGCTTCTACCTTTCTTCCTCCAATATCTTCTGCTCTTTTTCTTCCCCCTGCTTCTATTCTACTTCCTGCATCCTTTTTTTCCTCTTTTTCTCTACTTCTATGGCCACTTTAAGTATGACTGGATCTGATTTCATCTTGTGGATTTTCTCTCCCCTTGGGCTATATGAAACCTTCCTCTTGCCCTTCTCATACACCAGATTGCACCTCTCTGCTGGTATTGCCTCTAGAGTGACTTCTTTCTATGGAGTAACCTGGGATGTTCTAGCAAAGTTGACTAGTTTGTGGGATTTGGAGGCATTATAACAATTCTTCCATGCTTCCTCCTTAAGTCTGTGAAAGGTCCCGCTTAGCCACTGATTGAAGTCCAAACAACTGAATGTGAATTTATCTATTTCCTTGCCTTCGATGTCTGCAACTTTGATATTCTTGATTTTGTACAATCTGATCTTCATACGAAGAGCAGGGAAATGTTCTTTCTTCTTCCTATGAAAAGATGCTAAAAAACATGTGGAGAGATGGTACACAAATTCTTTCATGACTAATTTATCGGTGGCATGTAAAATATTTAGAGACTTTTTTCCACCGAATACTCTGAGGAAAGTTCCATCCGGTGAGGCAAACCAATTTCCAATCTCTAGCACTACTTCCATTGCCTCACAGGATATGCAAGGTGGCTCTTCCTCAAAGATCAAATTGTACAACGAAATGAGGAAGTGATCAATCATCTTTTCAGTTACTCCTTTATGGCTTCACTATGAAAGATGTTTGCAATAAATGTGCACGGAATGATCTCATGGTGTCCAATTCCAATTCATGTCAGGGAATGCATTGTGGGTGCAGACTGCATCTAGTAGATAGGCAAACATGTAAAATCTAGCTTGCTTTCCCTTGGGAGGACTAAGGGAATTAGCTACATGGATCTCCAGTTGATGAGCCAACAAGTTTGACATGTTGAATTGTCTTCCTTCGTTCACAACATGGTTTAGTAATAATTCCCACCCTTTAGCGAACATCTCAGTGCTCTGCTGACCATAGATTCTGCAACATAGAACTATCAAGAGCTTATAGGACTTATTGAGAGATTTCACCTTGTAGGTGTTAGTGGGTGTCTGATGGAACTTTGTTGGCTCTTTCACCTAGCTTTTGAAAATGTCCTTTGTGCTCAAGTAGTTGGTGGTAGCAAAGAAGTAAGAATCCATGAGCGATTCGTCTCTAGTAAATGATATATGAGATGATAATCCGATGCAAGAAAAGAAGCAAGCCTTTGTCCACTGGAATTGTTCAGAGTCATAGTCTTTGGATTTGTAGGAGAAACTATCCAGCTAACAATGTATGTACATGGGAAAGTTGAATACCTGCATGGAACCTTACGTAACCCTGACCTTTGGACATTGATATACATCTACCAGTCTTCAAGGTTTTCTTTGAAGCTTCTTGCTGAGAATGCTTCATTCACTTTCTGCCATGTGATATCTAATTCTTTCTCTATGAACAGTTGATTATTTGAGTAAACTAGAAAATTCATTGGCGTACTCTCAACTGCCTTCCCGGTGCTACTTTTTGTAGTATCCTTTGAAGAAGATCTCTTTGGTGGCATGATGTCAATTACTCATGAAGAGAAGTGCTCAACAATTGCAATACATGTAAGAGGAAAATGCACTCATGGCAAAGATAAATCAACTTCAGTAAAGTGACTCACAAAGCAAGATCACAACAGTAACCACTACATTGACAAGGAAAATTATGCAAGTCTAGAGGTGAAGGAGGGAGATTGGTTTCCTGAACTACGAATTGTGCATTCTCAGCAGCTAGGGGAGCAGCTTGAGGTTAGATATTGTGTAATGCGTAGTCTCAGCCTAGGAAGACTAAGGTGGAGACTGTGCATTTCGTAGTATCAGTGGCCAAGGGACAGGCTTGAGCCATGGAACTGCGCAATGCATAGTTGGGCTAGCCAACTACTGTGTATTGCATGGTCTCATAGGACAAGCATCAAGCTTAAGCCTTGGACTTGCATAATGCCCAGCTAGAAAAAGGAATTGTTGGCCAAGGGAAGGGAAGATTTGCCAAGAAAGAGTGGGGGAAACTAGAAGGTCTGAGGGATGGTATAAGTTAAAGTGCAAATATAACCAAGGATAGATGGATCAGTGAAAATCAAGTTTAGAATATCAACATGCAAAAGGAAAAACAAACATGCATGGAGAGTCGCTGAAACAACGACCACTAATGGGAAAAAAACAAGAAAATTGATTCGACACTTGTAAAAGGCGAACGACAGACCGAACCAACACTTGTATAAGCTTATATAAGTTAGAACAGCAGCAACCATAAAAATAAACAAGCAAAACAACACTCACAGAAGTGAAACAACAAAAAGCAATAGACAAAGCGACAAAATATGACAAAAGCAAAACTCACCCAGAAAAGTGATGCAAACTCCACCGAAGGTTCCTTGATCTCCTTGGGAATGCTAGAGCTCCAAGATCAAATTTACAAATGAGATCTAGGGGCGTCCATTATATAGATCTAGACTAATTAGGGTTTATGACGTGTGTGCCTAAAATCAAGGAAACAACGACACTTGGTGAAATTTCGAAAATAAAAGGTTGTGTCATCCTTTGGGAAACTAATTACCCACTCCCTGTTTTCCAGGGATGTTTTTTTTTCTTTTTTCTTTTTACTTTTTTGGGAAATTGGCCATTCACACTATCAAGGAAGATTGTGCAGTTCCCAACCACTAAGAAACTTATTGATCCAGTGCATTGCACAGTTTTTGGAGTTGAAGAGATGATTTGTGTAGTTTATGGGCTCAAGGCTAGGCTGCCATCTAGGATTGCACAGTTTCTAAGCTCAAGGTAGGCTTGCCATCCTAAATTGCATAATTCTAATCATCAAGGTTGGCCTGCCTTCCAAGATTGCATAGTTTCTAGAGGCAAGCCCAAGAATGTTGCAAGGTCAAGTCATAAGCTTGCTTGTGACTGCAAAGTTTCATATCAGAATCAAAACAAAGAACCACGAGCACAACATGAAAAGATAGTTTTTTATCATAACATGAATACTTGATGATAGTGAAATATAAACTCCTGTGGACAGATGGAAGGCCTCAAAATCAAAGCATGGGTAAATTTTTGGAGGGTGGTTGTAGCAACTACAATAAGGTCCAAATAGGACTTTTACCCTTTGACTCATCAAATCCTAGAAGCATGAAGAACATGCTTAACTAATGAAATAATAATTTCTTGAGCATGAAACCCATGCTTGAAAATTATTTTTTTCTTTTTATTTTTTCTTTTTACATGAAATATACAATGAGATAATTATGAAGACTAAACCTAGTTGCATTTTCTAATACTCCCTCTTAACTAGGGAGGTATTCATAATTCCACAATCAGTACAAGGATACTTCTCAAATTGAAATATTCTCATAAGCAGAGTTGGATTGGTAAGTCATCTTTAAGCATCAACAACATAACCAACATAACAAGGCCTTGAATTGACAAGCTCTAACTCTCCACAAGATTAGAGCACAATGTTGGGAGGCATACATATGGACACCACCATAGCCTCTCAAGGCACATACCCCATTTGGATGTTCACAAGGTATGTCATGATAGGACTATTCTTATCTTGGATTCCTAATCCTCAAAGAATATTGGTCCTCTTCGACCACTCTTATCTTAGATACCCTGTCAAATCCTCAAAGAGTGTTGTTCCATGGCACTACTTCCTATCTTGGATTCCAGACCTCTAGGAGTATTAGTCCTAGATGCTTATCCAATCCTCCATTCTCCCTCCCAGTGTGATACATTAGATGTATGACAATTAGTCTTGGCCTAGTGCATGACACATATGAAGAATATGGTGTCCACCGTCAGTTCCTCTCAACAAGGGAGGAGGTCCTTACTCCTTAAAATTGGGGGAGATTTCTTACTCCCTCTCAATCAGGGAGACATCATCACAATTGTTAGCTAGTCTCAAACTTCATCAATGCATCAATTACTTTTCCTTCTGTGGATATATTAGTGGTAGTTGTAAGGCTCCTATTTCGCAATACATCATATCTGAGCTTCGACATGATTTCACTTCTCATATTCATGACAGGGTTTCTCGGCTCCTCGTATCATCATGTCATATCAAATTTCGAGCTTCCTAGATCTTGTTAATCATATAACAACATTTTAATAAAATGGTTCATTTGTCATCTTCAAGGATTTGAGCTTTCTCATAGCTATTAGCATATGTCTAGAGTTCTGCCTCATATTTGTCTAAGAGTCAAATCATCTTTCCAATGTTAATTCTGCTTTTAAGTTTTTCCAAGCCATCAAAAGTGTTGTTCACTCAATCCAAGTGCTTTCATATCAAATCAAGCAATTGTCGTTACAAAATAATTTAGAAAACTCTTCTTCTAGCCTCTTCACTTGTTTTTGCAATATGTCCTACGGGGGAGCCAAGTCATATCTAAGCAGATCATCAATGTCAAAGCTATGAAATTATAATATCCTCTACTTAGATTTTCATGTCAAATTTTGCTACTTTCCCCCTTTGAAGTCATAATCCAGGTGGATATTGGTCGCCACCCGCCTATTCCACCTAGACATCCTGTCAGTTTCATATGTTTCCTTAATTATAACAACATTTACAATTTTTAGCAGTTTTTCGGGTCCTGGACTTCCGGAGTTGTTTTAACCCCCTAAATGGCATTTTTTTTAGGTTCACATCAAGCCCATAACCATTGGCAGGGGCCTATATCAAATCCTATAGTACTGAGAGAGATATTTCCAACGAAGTATCATACATGCTAAACGGAGATCATATGTCCAAGTTACGACCTCGAGAAGTTGGCTTCCCAACTAAACCCAACGGGGCCCATACACTCTTGGTGTTCCATCTCTTGGGGTTAGGGGTTTGGTTGTTTAGGTTTTTTCTTTTTGTTCAATAATAAAAAGTCCCATGAGCCTAATTGTAATCAAATTTTGATGCATGTAGTTTCCACATCTATTATTAGAGATAAGAAACCATCATCCGAGCTAGCTTATTTCCATTCTGTATGTAAGCGTATTTAAGTTATTTGATATTAATGAAATGAAGTTTTAGTTCTCATGCATCTCTGTGTTTATTTTTTTATATATATTTTGTTTCTTTCATGTATAAGTCTGGATTAGTGGTATCATAGGGGTCTTCTCTTTCTCTGTTTTTCTTTTCATGTCCCCAATGAGGTCAGGGTATAAGGAGTTAGGGATCGAAATAGTTGAACCTTCACAAGACCAACCCCCAAACCTCGACGACCTCCCATGGCAGAAGAAAAGAAGGACGAGGGAGCAGGAGATCCATTCAACATATTTCTCGAAGAATCCCTCGAGCGACATAGGAACATGATGATGGATAAATTTGCCCATATCCTTCGTGTCTACCTATAGGTGAGGCATCTTCATCCAGTAGCAGACATTTAAACAAAAGAAGCGAGACTTCGGATTTGTGAATCTGGAGCAAGGGAAAGGCGCCCCCAAAGTTAAGGCAGGGTGAACCATGAGAACCCACTGAAACCACAAGCAAAGAAAAACACCATGAAGACAAAGAAGGACACAGGGAAATGGTGTGAGTTCCATAGGATCCCCACTCACAACACAAGTGAATGTCAAGCCAAGGAACCACTAGTGGTCGAGTTGAAGGCTTTCGAATCAGATGCATGTTCTGACTCTGAGTCAGAACCCGACAAGGGGAATGATAAAGGGAAATAAATTATTGATGCAGATCATATTGCCACTATTTCCACCACAAAAATCCAGAATATTGAGCCTGAATATCTAAAGGAGGGGGAGTGACTCTTCCACTCACAAATGTGGGTGAAGGGTTCTTCGTTGTAATTCATTGTTGACATCAGAAACCAAAAGAACCTAATTTCAACAGAGTTGTGAAGCGGTTGGGCCTACCAACCACACCACACCTACAGTCATACGCCATTGGGTGGCTTCACCAAGGACGAGATCTTTGCGTCAGCCAGCAGTTTTGCCTTCCCTACATCATCAAGCCCTTCATAGATGAGGTATTATGTGATGTTTCTCCTCTTTAAGTTTGTGATGTATTATTATGCCAACAATACTTGTCGAAGCCCCATGTTGTGTATATTTTATGCCTTGCAGTGTTACTATTTCTTTTGGAAATAAGTTATAGAGGATACTAGAGGTACACTGCCTACCACCATCTCTTTGATCTCTGCGAAGAAATGCAGTAAGATCATTTCCCAGACCAGGAAATTTGTCTTCCTTATGATTTGCCCCCTCTGCATAAGAAGAAGATTGTTACCACATCCATGGCCTCCAGAAAGGGTTGCTCCGCATGACAGCAACAAATGGAGAAGATCGTGGAGGAGTACAAGGACATCTTCACCTTACCCAAAGGGGTATCCCTACACTATCAGGTCAGGCACTCCATCGATCTAACACTAGTCATAATGCTACCCAACGGGTTGATCTATTAACACTATGTTCTAGAGAATGATAAAATTAAGAGGCATATTCAGGAGTTGTTGCAGAAAGGGCACATCAGGCCAAGTTCATCACCCTATGGTAGCCCGGTCGTTTTGGTACAGAAGAAGGAGAGATCCTTGAGACTCTGTATTGGCTATCAGACATTGAATAAGATCAATGTCTGGAATAGGTATCCAATCCCACGGATTGATGACCTTTATGACTAGATCAAGAGGACCAAATATTCAGCAAGATTGAGTTGAAGTCTAAATATCGCCAGGTACCAATAAAACCCTCTGATGTGTTGAACACTGCTTTCAAATCCAAGGAGAGTCTTTTCGAATGGTTGGTCATGCCTTTCGGGTTGATAAATGCCCCCAAAACCTTCATAAGTTTGATGGATGAAATCTTGTGTCCCTTCACCAACTCATTCATGGTAGTGTATTTGGTCGACATGCCGATCTTCAGCCAAAGTTGGGAAGAGCACCTCCACCATATTCCACGGGTCCTCAAACCCTACGACAACACAAATTGTGTGCTAGTTTGGAGAAATACACTTTTGGTATGACCCAATTTCAATATCTAGGGTACATCATTGATGACCGGGGTATGCATGTGGACCCATCCAAGATACAAGATATTTGGGATTGGCCAGCAACAACCACTCTAATAGAGCTCCGCAGCTTTCTTGGTCTTGCCAACTTCTATCGCAGGTTCATGTAAGGGTTCTCTCATATCACTTGGCCTTTGATTCAAGTCACCAAGGGTGGAGCAAAAGCAAATATATTTGGGTACGAATCCCAAAAAAAGGAATTTGTTGAGTTGAAGCATCGCCTCTGCTCTGCACCAGTGCTCACATTACCAAACCTGCAGCAACCATTTGAGATTGCGACAGATGTCTCGAACTATGTTATTGGTACAGTTCTTACTCAACAAGGGAATCGAGTGGCATATCACATAGAGACACTTTCAGACATAGTCCAAAAGTATCTCACCTATGATTAAAGAGATGTATTCCATTGTGTAGGCCTGCTAACAGTGGAATCATTACATTCTGGGACAGGAAATGGGTATCCACATAGACCACCGGCCCATGCAGTTCATACAAACATAAGGAAAGTTGCAGAACGATCGCCATTAGAAATGGTCCACATACCTGCAAAAGTTCCATTTGAATATTACGTATAAGAAGGGAAACACAAATAATGTTGTAGAATCCCTAAGCCGACCGCCAGTTATGGCACTGACCATTATGCTCAACTCTTATGGACACAAGACTTCGGGGTGGACGCATCTTTATAAGAGCAATCTAGAATTAGGCAACACATACCAGATGCTCCTGGAAGGAATGCAAGTTCTTGATTTTCGCCTCCAGGGTGCACTTTTGTGCCACCTGAGACACCTTTGCTTTCCTTCACGCGAGTGTGACAAGATGATTTGGGAGGTGCGCTACAGTCGAGTCACTAGACATTTTGGAGTAGTGAAAATAGTGGCAGTGTTGCAGAAGTATTTTTATTGGTCGAACCTTCGACAGTAGCCTGCACTGTCTACATCATTGTATAACTGACCATCAAGAAGCAAGGCCTATATACTCTTATGCCTACTCCTAGTCAGATTTGGGAATCCATCTCCGTCGACTAAATGTTAGGCCGTCCTTCTACTAAGTATGGAAACGACTACGTTTTCATGGTCATCGACAGATTCTCTAAGATGGCCATTATGGTGGCCTACAAGAAGAGTATCACAGCAGAAGCCACTACTAATATCTTCTTTCAATGAGTGTGCGTACACTTTGGGATCCCACAATCTATTATCTCATGTCAGGACAACAGGTTCCTAAGTACATTTTGGTCAAGCCTCTAGTCGATGCTGGATACCAAGATCACTAAGTCCACGAGCTTCCACCCCAAATTGATAGCTAAACAGAGGTCATCAATAGGATGATTATGCATATTATACACATGTACAACTCAAAGCATCCACTCAAATGGGATGAAATCCTACCCTGTGCCTATCACAGTTACAATGGAGCTCTCCATATCTCAACTAGCCACAGACCCTTTAAGGTGGGGTTCAGATTCCATCCACTATGTCCCATTGATGTGACCATAACATTTGCAACTACTCAAGCATATTCGACTCATGTCCATGCCAAAGTTGATAGGGCTAACAGCTTCATTGAGTGCATTCAGAACATCCCCCAACAATTCCATGATATATTGTACCGATTCAATACTAAGTACAAGTAGCGTCATGATCAACATCAGGTGCCACACAGGTTCCATGTGGGCCACAAAGTTTGGTTACATTTGTAGAAGGAGTGCCTCGCTGGGCCCCACGGTAAACTTCATCTGCTCTAATATGGGTTGTACACCATCACCAAGGTTGTAGGGGAAAATGCCTTCGAGCTCATCATTCAACTGTTCCTTGGCCTACACCCAGTATTAAATGTGGACCGGCTGCGACCATACTTTCTGTAACACCCTCATCCCACATCTACCCAAGTAACCATCCAACCAAGGTAAATATGCGACGAGAGGCCATTATGATGGGATTCAACCTCCTAAATGACCTTAAAGAAATGGAATCGATAGAAATCCACAACATGAACATTCTATACCTACTACAGGACTCCCAAAGCCTTCCCAGTCATCCCCATGACCTATCCCTGGGTCCCACTGAGTTTTTTGACCATTAAACCCCTGGATGATGTCTTGATATGGATAAGGGTGCATCTAGGAGGCTCCATATGCTCGTATAACAAGTTATATGTGTGTCTCGAGATTTTTCTCCTCAGACCTGTGGTTGTGACTCTGAGATTTGTGCCACTTTTTTAGGCCCAAAGCTCGGGTCACTATCCAAAATTGTTAGGCCCCTATAATACTAGTGATTCCCCCATTACTATTTTCATTGTATCCCTTATTGTTATTATTGTGGCCCTATTGTCCCCATATTGTTATTAGTATGCCCCATAGAAACCCACTATTGTTATTTTTGTGCCCTTATGTTATTATTGTTATGTCGGCTTGATTATATTGTGACCCCTTAGACTCCTATATATACAAGGGAGGTTTAGTCATTTGTATCATCCAAGAATTGTTCATTTGTTTAATTTAAATGAGATTTCCCCCTCGAAGAGGGTGAATTCTAAGGCATTAATCTATCTTTTCTATCTTTTTCTGAGCTGGTTTCCTAACATTTGGTATCAGAGCTTTGGATTCTAGGGTTTCGCTGCTCCAAACAGATCATCGTGGAATTTTCAATATAACTTGTTTTTTGCAACGTTTCAGAAGCTAAAAAAGAACCCATTTGAGCCGAAGTCGTTCTGAACTTCGAGTCCGAATTTCAGAACTTGTCTCTCTATATTTGCGGAGATATGATCTGAGTAAGTTGGGGTTTGTGTAGACTCCTGAATTACCCTAGGGAAAATTGTCATAACTTTTGCTTTGAGTATCAGATTAAAATTTCGTAAGAAGTTTCATAAATAGGATGCACTGTAGTTTTTTTGTATCTTTTTTAGGTACTAAGGTTGAAACAGTGACACGTGGCACGTCATACAAGTTCGCTCTACTAAACTAGTCTATAATCAGGTCACCGTGGGAGATTTGCCATAACTCTTCCTTGGGGAATCCAATCTTGATCAAACTTTTAGGGTTAGAAAGAGGACTCAAAGGGCTATCACAGGACGAGATTTCAGATATTCGAGATCCACAGTTACAGAGATACAATAGATTCAATATCGAGCTTTTACAAAGTGAAAAAAAAGGTGTGTATTTTTTTTTAAATTTTGCATAAGATTGGTTTGAAAAATTAGTTTGAAGGAATTCAAAGGGAATAGTGAAAATTAATTAGCATTAATTACTGCCCCGAAGAAAGAAAATGGAAACACCTAGTAAGCAACTTGAAAGCTCTAGCATGACTCGTGAATAAGAGGAAGAAATGCAACATGATATATCAAAATTACAAGACCAAGTACAACAAATTTCACTCTCAGTAAAGGTAAATGAAGCCAAGATGAATGGCGTGGAAGCTAATATGAATGGCATGCAAGTTAAGATGGATGGTGTGGAAGCTAAGATGGATGGCATGGAAGCTAAGATGAATGGCATGGACGATAAGATGGAAGAATTGAAGATAAATTTGAATAAGTTGCTACAAGAAATGGTCACTAATGGTGAAAGGGTAGTAAATGAAACTCATGACAAGAATAAAAGAAATTTTAATCATGATTTCAAAGACTCTAATGTTGGATTGAAGACCCACCATGTTCCAAAAATCGATATGAGGAAGTTTGATGGCAAGGATCCCGGAACATGGATACTATAGATGGAGCAATTTTTCGATCTCCATAATGTGAAAAACACACAAAAGGTACATATGGAAACTTTATATTTGGAACCAAATTAGTTTGTATGGTATCGATGGCTTTGCTCTTGTAAACAAATTGTCACTTGGGCAATTTTTACGGAAGAAATGATAGCACATTATGAGGATACAAAAAGCAACACCTTTTTTAGCCAATTGATAAATCTCAAACAAAAGGGTTCAATGATGGAGCACATCGAGGACTTCCAAAAAATGAACATAAGGGTAAAAAATATTCCATAGGAGCATAGGATTGATGTGTTCATAGGTACTTTAAAGGATAATATCCAACATGAGGTTTGCCTTTGGGAACCTAATTCATTGGAGAAGGCATTCAGGTTAGCAAGAAAAATGGAAAGCAAAAGTATGGCAACCAGGAAGCCTACAACTCATAACTATAAAGATGGAAGTGTTGTTTCCTCTAGCCTTCCACAACCTACAAGGTTGACACAACAACAATTGGAAGAAAAAGGAGAAAAAGGGCTTTGTTACAGTTGTGATAGGAAATACACTAAAGGTCATAAGTGTGCTGAGAAGAAATTATTCTACATAGATTATGAAGAGGAGGAAAAAAAGGAACAAGAAATGTCAGAAGAAGAGGATATACTCCAGGAACAAACCCTAGATAAAGAAGAAATGAATCTGACCATATCTTGTAATGCATTGGCTGGAATTACCACTCCTCAAACTATCAATATAGAAGGACATATCAAGAAGAAAAAGGTAATAGTGTTGATTGATTCGGGAAGTACCCATAATTTTATTCATTGTAAAATAGCAAAGGAATTGAATTGCTTCCTATATCCAGCACCAGAGTGTCAAGTGATGGTTGCAAGTGGAGGAACCATAAATTGCTCTAGAAAGTGCCATAATATCAAGCTATCCATGGGAGAATATGTATTGAATAGCCCAATGCTTTCCATTCCAATGGGTGGTGTTGATGTTGCACTAGGAGTCCAATGGCTACAATCCTTGGGTACAATAGCTTTTAATTTTCATGAAATTTTGTGCAGAAGGAAAGGAAGTTGAATTAAGGGGTATTGCAAGGAAACCGGGAAAGATAATCAGCTCTAACGATATGACAAAGCTTCTAAAGAAGGAACAACGAGGTGTAATTGTACAATTGTGTTTGCTATAGGTTCCCACATCGAATTCATCTATTTCTCGAGATCTCCAAAAAGTCTTGGACAATCATTCCAAGCTATTTGAGACTCCCAAAGGTCTCCTACCTATTCGTGATCATGATCATGCTATTCATTTGATTCCAGGAAGTGTTCCTCCAAACATCAGGACGTACATATATCCATATGCCCAAAAGAGTGAAATTGAACATATGGTTGCAGAAATACTAGAGGCTGATATAATTCAACCTAGTCAAAGTTCTTTCTTTGCTCCATTAGTATTGGTGCGCAAGAAGGATGGATCATGGCGCATGTGTCTAGATTATAGGGAGCTCAACAAGATCACTATTAAAGATAAATTTCCCATTCCTGTCATTGATAAAGGAATTGCATGGATCAATTTACTTCACCAAGTTGGATCTTTGTTCAGGATATCATCAAATCAGAATGAAGACTGAAGACATTCTGAAAACAACATTTAGAACTCATGAGGGTCGTTATGAATTTTTAGTCATGCATTTTGGCCTTACTAATGCACCTTCTACATTTCAAGGTTTGATGAATTTCATTTTCAAACCCTTCCTTAGGAAATTTGTGTTAGTATTTTTTGATGATATACTAATCTACAGCAAGTCTTGGAACAATCATGTTGAACATGTTGATAGGGTGCTCAAACTATTGGAGGAGAAACAATTTTATGCAAAAAGCTCCAAATGTTTCTTTGGAGCACAAGAGGTGGAATATCTAGGTCATATTGTATCTCATGAAGGTGTTAAGGTAGACCCTAGCAAAATTAAAGCCATTAAGGAATGGAAAATCCCCACATCCATAAAGCATCTACAAGGATTTCTCGGGTTGACAGGGTATTATCGCAAGTTTGTTAAGAATTATGGGAGAATAGCAGCACCTCTAACAACATTATTGAAGAAAGATGCATGTTCATGGACTCCAGAAGCAACAAAGGCCTTTGAACATCTTAAAGAGGCAATGTGCCAAGCACCGGTCTTAGCTACATCGGACTTCACAAAAACCTTTATTGTGGAGTGTGATGCTTTAGGAAATGGAATTGGTTCTCTTTTAATGCAAGATGAAAGACCCATTGCTTTCAAAAGTCGTCAAATCAAGGGAAAGTATTTACACAAAGCTATTTATAAGAAGGAAATGTTGGCAATACTACATGCACTTAAGAAATGGTGACCCTACCTAATGGGAAGACACTTCAAGGTAAAAACAGATCATGATAGTCTTAAATACCTTTTAGAACAAATATTATCCTCTGAGGAGCAACAAAAACGGGTCACAAAGATGTTGGGTTATGACTTTGAAATCATCTACAAAAAAGGGAAGCAAAATTTTGTGGCAGATGCACTCTCAAGAAAGGATGAGGATGTGGAAGCATTGTTGTGCGCCATTTCTATTATCCAACCAAATTGGATAAACAAAGCAAGGGAGGAATGGAATAATGACGAAGAAGTGTGGGCACTCATTCGAAAGTTACAACAATATCCCAGTACATCTCATACATTTAGCTGGAAAAATGATTCATTATGGTACAAAGATCGCTTATACCTATGTAAGAATTCCCAACTCAAACAAAAGATTCTTATGGAATTGCACACTTCTCCCTTAGGAGGGCACTCAGGATTTTTAAAAACTTACCACAGGGTTAAAAAGGAATTTTTTTGGGATGGCCTTATATTCAAAAGTTTGTGGTGAAATGTTTGGTTTGCCAACAAAATAAAGTTGAAACAATTAAGACCCCAGGTCTATTACAACCTTTATCCATTCCAAGCCAACTGTGGGAGGAGGTTTCAATGGATTTTATCACAGGTTTACCCAAGTCCAAAGGAAGAGTGACATCATGGTGGTAGTTGACAGACTTACCAAGTATGCACACTTTTGTGCATTATCACATCCATTTGAAGCTAGTACAATTTCTACTGCATTTATGGAAACAATTCAAAAGCTACATGGAAACTCAAAGATTATTGTAAGCAACAGAGATCCCATTTTCACTCGAAATTTTTGGACAAATTTTTTTTCTTGTCTCATTACTCAATTAGCTCATAGCTCATCTTATCATCGTCATTATGATGGGAAAACTGAGATAGTAAACAAATGTTTGGAAGGATATCTTTGTTGCTTTGTATCTGATAAACAGACACAATGGGTCAAATGATTGCCTCTGGCTTAATGGTCGTATAACACTTCCTTCCATACTGCAGAAAAAATGACCCCATTTATGGCACTTTATGGATATCATCCACCATCCATCACATCATATTTAAGAGAAAATTCTAAGGTTCAAGCAGTGGAACAACACATCGAGCATCAACAACAAGTTCTCCAACTCTTAAAGGATAACCTCACATTGGCACATAATAGAATGAAATAACAGGTAGATCAACATCGCAATGAAAGAAGTTTTGATGTAGGTGACTCGGTATTCCTACATCTACAACCATATAAACAAATGTCCCTCAAGCAAGCTAAGAAGGATAATAAATTATCACCGAAGTATCATGGTCCATACAAGGCGTTGCAAAAGATTGGTATTATGGCATACAAGTTGGAGCTTTCTAAGTGCACCCAGTTTTCCATGTTTCATGTTTAAAGAAGGTTATAGGTGACAAGCTCCCAGTTCAAACAATATTGCCAGAACTTGACAAGGAAGGAAAAATCATATTGGAACCGGAAGCAGTCACAGAAACAAGAACTCAACAGCTACGAAATCGATCAATTTCGGAATATCTCATCAAGTGGAAGAACTTATCCGCTGAAGATTCCACATGGGAGGATGATAATTTTATACAGAAGCATCTAGAACTACTCAAGCGTTGAGGACAACGCTTTTCGAAAGGAGAGGGGCATGTTAGGCCCCTATAATACTAGTGATTCCCCCATTACTATTTCCATTGTATCCCTTATTGTTATTATTGTGCCCCTATTGTCCCCATATTGTTATTAGTATGCCCCATAGAAACCCACTATTTTTATTTTTGTGCCCTTATGTTATTATTGTTACGTCGGCTTGATTATATTGTGACCCCTTAGACTCCTATATATATAAAGGTGGTTTAGTCATTTGTATCATCCAAGAATTGTTCATTTGTGTAATGTAAAGGAGGTTTCCCCCTCGAAGAGGGTGAATTCTAAGGCATTGATCTATCTTTTCTATCTTTTTGTGAGTTGTTTTCCTCACAAAAACTCATTGACACTTTTAGAACTGAAAGATAATGACAAAATAATGATACAAATTCAATTAATTGATTTGAACCCTACTAGCCATGACAAGCATTTCGCCAAACATCACACAAATATGTAATCTACAGGTTTAAACAACAAATTCTAGCATAGGGGTCTCATACTTATCTGAGAATCACTAAGAAGCATTGTTCCCTTATATCATTAGCTGCATTATCATCTATTAGGTCATAGATACATTGTTCATTCATTTACAAATCAAAACATGAGGAGATACATACATCATCATTGTCATGATACATGCTTATAACCAGCATAATAACAACAAAAATATCAAGGATACATCAGCCATAGAATACACGTATAAACCAGCACATTTACACATAAGATACCAAGGAAAGAACCTCTTATTAATGAATGCAAAGCCAACCCAGTATGGTATTACCACATTCCACCCAACTATAGATTCTTTGAGCCAACTCTTTCTTCCGCCAATCACCCTATGACATATTCCAAGCATGAATGTGGGACTCAAATCAAAAGAACCAACTATGCAATCTTGAGGCTAAACCACCTCACCCTTATCAATAGAAACCAATCTTTTCCATAATCCATGCTAGATCACTAGGCCAAAACAATAAACATGTATAACATGCTTTACCATGATCTACACCAAATCACTAGACCAAAACAAAAATGGATACCACTGGATTTCTCCACCTACAATGTGAGGAATTTTCCTATCTCCTAGTCTCTAAGGATTTACCGTAATCCACACCGTACACTAGGTCCTAACTGAGACTCCACCCTCTAGGATTTACCATATATCTCGTCATTCACTGAAAATGATTCTTAGGCTTAATCAAGGGCAGCCACCTCTATGCTTTATAATATATCCTGCCATTAATCGGTCGATAATTCCTAGGCCCACCGAGGCACACAATACCTAGCTTTACCGCAACTCACAGTCCGGTTCAGGGGTCAGTAGGCTAGTTTCTTTACTACAATCCACAGCCTAGTTCAGGGATCACTAGGCCATGTGTTATTCCTTTCGAAGATCCACCTCACTCAGCTTCAAATCCATCCGGAAATCTAGCTCAACCAAAACATGAGAATACCATCACACCATGGCTATTTGGAAATAGCAAGGCTAGGCTGAAAACATTGTCGCACCTGGAAAAACCTATGCCATGACAGCAAAGAAAACCACATGCAATACCATGCATGCCAAATATAGCAAGGAAAATGCACATGCAAATTGATACCTGCAAAGAATCCTATTATAGTTGCTTGATCCTGCTCTTCCTTGCTTTCTCCTTCCTTCCTCTTGCCTTCTTCGCCTTTCTTGATTTAATGCCAAAGTGCTCCAAGAAAACTTAAGTGTCCAAGAGTAAGAGAGAGAGAGAGAGAGAGAATAATAAGAGAGCTCAAAAATTGAACTGAAAAAAGGTACCAGCTAATCCTCATAAGTCTTTTTATTAATGAGACCTCTATCTTTTTCATTTTCCTCCTCACATGAAACTTGTGACCTTTCACCTTCCTTTTCTCCTAATTTCCATTATTTTCATGAATAAATGTGCCAAAAATGCCATTTTTCCATTCCAAAGCCTTATCTATTGCCTTTTCCAATTTCCTTAGCCATAATAAACCAAATGATCACCCACACTAGGATGTTTTGCCCAACATTCAACTTGGAATAAGTGTCCCATCAACCACGGTTATTATTTTACCTTTATTAACTTTTATTACATGGAATTTTCACCAAGGTTATTACAGAACCCTCCCCCTTGGGAGTCATTATCCTCAATGTTCAACCACACCCATACCTCAGCAAAACTGCTGAAAAGAAAACATACTGACCATGGAGCTTTATGTAATCCTCCATCTCCCATGTAGCTTCATTGGGCCCAAAGTGCTTCCACTGTACTTTAGCCTGCTCAATTGCTCAGTTTTGGAGCATGAGCACTTTTCTCTGCAATCTACACTTAGGTTCCGGTTGGAATTCTCCATCTAGATCCACCTGCAATACAGACCAGCCAATCATGTGATCAGCATCTTTGACATACTTCTTAAGCAATGACATATGTTAAACATCATGGAATTTCACTGTCGGAGGCAATGCAAGTCGATAGGCTACTGATCTAATCCTCTCAATAATCCTGAAAGGTCCACAAAACCAGGGTGCCAACTTGGCACATGATCCAATCTTCAAGGAGCTCTTCTTTAGTTTGATAGGCAAGTACACATGTTCCCAAACCTAGAACTCTTTGAACAACCTATTCTGATCAGCACAACTCTTCTGCCTATCATGTGCTTCTTTCAAATTATTCTTGATTACTTGCATTTCCCGCTCCATGTTTGCTAACATGTCTAGTCCAATCATCACCCTATTAACTGGATCACTCCAACTGATGGGAGTATTACAAGTCCACCCATACAATGGCTCAAATGGACTCATCTTCAAATATTCTCGATACTCATTGTTGTAAGAGAACTCTACTAGTGGAGGATACTCTTCCCACTTTCGATGTTGATGCATCACATACATCCTCAACATGTCCTCCAATATCCTGTTGACCCTCTCAGTTTTCCCATCTGTCTATAGATGATAAGTTACACTGAAGGCCAACTCTGTACCTAATCTCACAAACAACTCTTTCCAAAACTTGGAAGTGAACTTTGCATCCTTGTCTGATACAATATTTTTTGGAACTCCATGCATTCTGACCACATCCCTAATGAATACATGTGCTACATCCGTCGTTGAATACACAGTCTTCACTAGAATGAAGTGTACAACCTTTGTCAATCTATCCACAACGACCATGATGGAATCGTGCTTTCTAGATGCCTTGGGAAAACCTATGATGAAATCCATGGAAATGACCTCCCATTTCCACTCTGGAATCGCAATACATTGTAGCAGTCCACCGGGATGCTTACACTCTATCTTCATCTACTGAAAATCTAAGCACCTAGCCACAAACTCTGATACATCCTTCTTCAAATTCGGCCAATAATAAGACTTCTTCACTATGTTCAATGTCTTATGATAGCCTGGGTGACCTGAATATGGTTTCGTATGAAACTCCCTTAAGATCCCCTTCTTGAGCTCACCGTTGTCTAGCACGTATATCATGTCTCTAAACGTGACCAATCCATCCATTGTAAGACAATAGTTCACATCCTGTGCACCTATACTTGCACCCACACCTGTACCTATACCACTAACTATACCTATACATGTACCTATACTCTATTGTAACATATGCATAAGCTCTCTATACATGCCATCATATTGACCTGCCTGTAAGATCTAATCATGTAAGTCTGTCCCATAGGATCTCATAGTTGCTATATGATTCACATGTATCTGCTTTCTGAGAGCATCTGCAGCCTTGTTCTCTTTTCCCTTGATGTACCTGATCTCGAAGTCAAACTCACTAACCATGGCCAACCATTTAGGTTGCATGGCATTTATATTCGATTGGCCAAATAGATACCTCAATCCACTATGATCATTCATCAATACAAACCTCCTGTGAAGAAGATAGTGCCTCCGCATCTTCAATGCATGTATGATCATTTCTAGCTCAAGATCATGCATCAGATATTTTTGCTCATGCTCATTCAGTTTGTGTGACTCATAGCACGATAGTTGTCCTTCATGCATAAGGACTCCACCAAGTCCTCTTTTGCAAGCATCTGTACTACTACAAATTCTTTGTTTGGATCTGCGATCCTTAACACTGGAGCATGTGTGAACAATTGCTTATGCTACTCAAAATTGGCCTCACACTACTTTTTCCATTCAAACTTCTTACCTTTCCTCTGCAATGATGTAATAGGATAAGAAATAGAAGTTCCAAATTAGCCTCTTGTAATAACTTACTAACCCCATGAAGGATCTCACCTCATCCACATTTCTAGGAGCTTACTACTCCATGATAGCTCTTAGCTTTTCTGGATCCACTGTCATGCCCTCCTTGGAGACAACATGTCCCAAGTAATCTACCTCAGTCTAAAATAAATTGCACTTGTTGAGTTTAGCATACAACTAATGCTCTCTCAACAACCTCAACAATACTTTAAATGATTGGCATGCTCTTTTTCAATTTTAGAATAAATCAATATGTCATCAATGAACACAATAACAAACTTGTCCAAATACGGAAGCAACACACTATTTATCAAGCACATAAAGGTAGTTGGAGCATTAGTCAAATCGAATGGAACTACAACAAACTCATAATTCCCATACGTGGTCTAAAAAGTTGTCTTGTAAATGTCCTCCTCTTTAATGCGTATCTGGTGATATCCAGATCTCAGTTCAATCTTCAAGAACACTATTGCTCCCTTCAGCTGATCAAACAAGTTATCAATCCTTGGCAAAGGATATGTTCTTGATGGTCACTTTGCTCAACTACCTATAGTGAATGCACAATTTGAGAGTACCATCCTTCTTCTTTACAAGCAATATCGATGTGCCCTTGATCCAGGTGGATGTTGGTGGCCACCCACCTATCCCAATTGGACCCGCACAAATGTCTCTTTCAGTTTTTCAGTTTCCTTAATTGTAGCACAATTTACTATTTTTAGCAGTTTTTCGGGTCCTAAACTTCCGGAGCCGTTTTGAGGCGCTAAACGACGTTTTTTGGGAAATATGGGAGCAACATGGGTCCATTTCTCTTCCCATAGTTGTAGTCCTCGGATAGATCTTTCTAAATAGCTATTGTGTGCGTCAAATGGAGACCGTGTGCCAAAGTTACGACCCCGGTAAGTTGATGTACCAATTTACCCGAAACAGGGCCCATAGTTTGGCATTTCATCTCCTAGGGTTAGGTTTTTGGATGTTTAGGGTTTTCCATTGTTTCTCAACAATAAATAGGCCTTCGAGCTTCATTGTAACATATTTCATAGGCATGTAGCCGCCACATCTCTTCTAAGAGATAAGCTACCATCACCCTAGCTAGTTTATTTCCATTTCTTTATGTAAGCATATTTCAGTATTTTACAGTAATGAAATGAAGTATTATTTCTACTGCATCTCTATATTTATGGTTATCTATGTACTTTATTGTGTTCTTGTTTAAATCCAGATCAGCCCCATGGTTATACTCTTGGCCTAATGTATCCTTTGTCAAGCATCTCTTTCAACCGCAACTTTAATTCTACCAACTCATGTGTGCTCATCCTATAAGGTGCTTTTGATGCTGGAGCTTCCCCTAGCACCAACTCAATAGAAAATTATACTTCCCTCTGAGTTGGCAACTCTGAAATATCTGCAGGAAACACATTTTGAAACTGTTGTAGAACTCGGTAACTGCTCAAAACATTTGTATCCTCAACTTCATTACCTTTTTCACTAGAGATATGTACTGCAAATAACACACACCCTTTCTTGCGACTATGCTTGGCCTGCATAACTATCACCATCCTAACTAATGTGGCTTTATTCTTTCCTTGTAAGACTCTTGGTTCCCCATTGTCATCCATGCACTCAATGACTTTGTCATAATAATCCACCTTGGTCTTGTGAAGTTATAGTCGGTCCATACCCAATAGCATATTATATGATCCTAATGGAAATACATTCAAGTGCGCTAATATAGACATGCCATTCAACTCAAATGCATAGGCTCTTACCCAATGATGAACTCTTTTCTTTGTACTCGTAGCCAACTGCACTAACCAAGATTCTACATGTACTTATTTATTCAAATCACATGTATCCACCAAGTTGGGACTAACATAACTATAATTAGATCCAGGGTCAATCAAAATAGAAACAACTTGATCACAAATCTTAACATCCATCTTAATGATATATTCCTGATGGTCTGCCTATATTTCGTCCAGTGCTGCATAGATACGAGGAATGATTTGTCCAACATCCCCAACAGTCTGCGCCTCCTTTGAACTATAGACGTTAGGCCTACCACCCTGAATCTGTGACAATATTTCTTAAGGTGTTCCTTATCGCATGTCCAACACTCCAACCATCTAGTACCATCACCTCTATGTTGTTGTTGTGATGCATGTCCTTGTCTATCTACGTTGAAATTATTTTGTGGTGCCACATTTTCTTTCTCTTTTGCATTTTGAGGCCTTGTTCTTTTCAGTTTCCATTTACCCTTACCTTTATCCTTATCCTTCTCTTTCTATCCTTGCTGAGATTCATTCTTACGCTTCGATTGTTCATAACACTGCTTCAATTTCCCAATAACTTCCTTAAGTGGCTGAGGCTCATCATACTCAATCCGATCTCTAAATGCTAATGGCAAAACACTGACAAATCATTGAACTTTAGCCTTCTCATCTTTAAGATACGGTACATACCTCAATAGCTCCAGGAACTTAGTCGTGTACTCTTCATCTGTCATTGATCCCATCTTTAGCTCATAGAATTCTTTGGCTTTATTGTCGTAATACCTTTCTAACAAGTACTTCTTCTTGAAAATCCACTTGAACTCATGCCAACTCAAGTCCTTCGTCCTGATGTCTCTAACCCACTTCACATCTTCCCACCAGATATTTGCTTTACCTTTCAGGCTAAAGATAGCAATTTTGGCCTTCATGTTTTTTGTGTACTCATGCAACTCAAAGAACTTGTTCATCCCAAGTATCCAAGCCTTTGCATCTTCTAGTTTATTAAAGTCTCCATCAAAAATAGGTGTCTTTTCTTTTTTAAATTCATTCAGAAAGTATCCCCTATCACTCCTCCTATAAGGATGATAACGATGATGATCATGATGCCTGTCAGAACCAGAACTATAATAATACATGTATCCATCACCTCTCCTATCTAGAGTATCCAACAATCTACCATCTCTAATTGTGTCATCTCTATCCAACATGTGACCACCATGAGACCTACTTCCATATGCCCCATTAGTTATGTCCTCCTGCCCATGGCTGATCCAAAGTGGTCCCTATCGCTACAATTTTGACAAACTCTGAAGGATTGTTGCATTAACCTCTATTTTTTTTCTCTTGAGACTGCATGATTTTGTCATTTTTCACCTTACAACTCCTTATTTCTTACTTCAATCTTCTCAATGTGTCTGCTAAGAAGAGTGCCCAACACCACGGTGCTCATCTGATTCATAGGGAGAATCTTGTAGTCTACCATCTTGCTAGTCATTTTGATCTCTTTCCTGCAAAGCATACTATGTCAGCTAAACCAAATCAAATCAAATGAACGTACCTTAGCAAAATTTGAGGAGGATATCTCATCTGCGAGATCTACCAAATCAGCGTAATACATGTACAAACATAATCATAATAGCATATAGACATATAACAAATAGGTGTATCAACACACAAACATCATTCGAGATAGAGTCCAGTCATCAATGCATGACCATATCAACTACACATACCATGACCTCATGCATGACAACAACAACCATATCAATGCACATTGACAATACGTGAGCATAAACAACATGTAACCAATCATACAATCATGAAGACACATTCAACGACAACACCCTCACTTTCACGTGGTGACATCACTACAACCATGACCGACACCATGCATATGCAACAAGCATATATACCACAAGGATTATTAACACACATGCAACCGACATGAATACATGACCAACACACACTGCCCATCCAGTTTGAGGGGTGAACCATGCTCTGATACCACCCTGTAAGACCATCATCCCACATCTACCCAAGTAACCAGCCAACTGGGGTAAATATGTGACAAGAGGCCACTATGATGTGATTTGACCACCTAGGTGACCTTAAGGAAGTGAAATTGATGGAAACCCACAACACAGACCTTCTATACCTACTACAAGACTCTAAGAAGCCTTCCTAGTCATGCCCATGACCAATCCCTGGGTCCCACTAAGTTTTCTTACCATTAAACCCTTGGATGCCCCCTTGATATGGATAAGGATGCATCTGGGAGGCTCCAGATGCTCGCACAGCAAGGCATTCTTACGTCTAGGGACTTTTCTCCTCATATTTGTGCTTACGACTCTGAGATTTGTGCCACTTTTTCAAGCCGAGAACCCAGGTCACTACCTAGAACTCATTGACACTTTTAGAACTAAAAGATAACAACATAATAATGATACAAATGTAATTACTTGAACAAGGACTTGATTGGACCCCTACTAGCCATGACATGAATTTCGTCAAACATGTCACAAATATGTAATCTACAGGTTTAAACAACATATCTAAGCATAGGGGTCTCATACTTATCTGAGAATTTCTAAGAAGCATTGTTCCCTTATATCATTAGTTGCATTATCATCTATTAGGTCATAGATACATTGTTCATTCATTTACAAATAAAAACATGAGGAGATCCATACATCATCATTGTCATAATACATGCTTATAACCAGCATAATAACAATAGAAATATCCAGGATACATCAGCCATAGAATCCACATATAAACCAGTACATTTACACATAAGATACCAAGTAAATAACCTCTTATTAATGAATGAAAAATCCAACCTGGTATAAGACTAACACGTTTCACCTGACCATAGATTGGTTGAGCCAGATCTTTCTTCATCCAATCACCCCCATGCCATATTCCAAGCATGAGTGTGGAATGCAAACCAAAACAAGCAACCAAGGCATCCTGAGGATAAACGGCCTCACCCTCATCAATAGAAACCGAGCTTTACCATAATCCACACTGGACCACTAGGAAAAAAACAATAAACATGTAATAACATGCTTTACCATGATCTCCACCATGTCACTAGGCAAAAACAAGATGGATGTCATCGGATTTGTCCACCTACACAGTGAGGAATTTTCATGTCTCCTAGACTCTCAGGCTTTACCGCAATCCACACTGGATCACTAGGCCCTAACCAAGACTCCACCCTCTAGGATTTACTGTATATCCTGCCATTCATTAGTAAGTATTCCTAGGCATGATCAAGGGAAACCACCTCTAGGATTTACCGTATATCCCGCCATTAATCGGTCGAGGATTCCTAGGCCCATCGAGGCACACAATACTTGGCTTTACCGCAACCCACAATCTAGTTCAGGGGTCACTAGGCCAATGGATTTACTGCAATCCACAGTGTGGTTCAGGGATCACTAGGCCATGTGTTCTTCCTTTCAGAGATCCACCTCACTCAAATTCGAATCCATCCAAAAATCCAACTCAACCAAAACATGATAACCCCATCACACCATGGTTATTCATAAATGTCAAGGCTAGGATAAAAACATTGCCACACCTGGAAAAACCCTTGCCATGACAACAACAAAAAAAACCACATGCAATACCATGCATGCAAAATCTAGTAAGGAAAACGCACATGCAAACTGATACCTACAAAGAATCTTGTTGTAGCTGCTTGATCATGCTCTTCCTTTCTTGCTCCTTCCTTCCTCTTTCCTTCTTCTCCTTTCTTGATCCAATGCCAAAGTGCTCCAATAAAACTCTACGTCCAAGAGTGAGTGAGAGAGAGAGAATAATGAGAGAGCTCCAAAAATGAACTTATAAAAGGTACCAACTGATCCTCATAAGCCTTTTTATTAATGAGGCCTCTATTTTCTTCATTTTTCCATTATTTTCCTTCATTTTCCTCCTAACATTCAACCTGAGACCTTTCACCTTCCTTTTCTCCTAATTTCCATTATTTTCATAAATAAATGTGCTGAAAATGTCATTCTGCCTTTCCAAAGCCTTAGCCATAATAAACCAAATGAACACCCACACTAGGATGTTTTTCCCAACATTCAGCTTGGAATAAGTGTCGCATCAACCGTGGCTATTATTTTTCCTTTATTAACTTTTATTACATGGAATTTTCACCAAGGTTGTTACACTTTCCCCCATTGTTGGACACACCCGACGTTGTTGAGCAACGAACACCAACATATCTCAACCCAATCTGCATCGAATAGGTCACAACTGATAGGATCATGGAAACAAAGATCAAGAACACTCGCCAGCGGAGGATCCATCTATATCAAGTTTTCAAAGTAGGCTATATCGAGTTTTCACTAGGGCAAGTGGTGCACCAGGGACCAAGTTCAAAAGAAATGTCCTCACCTCATGGAGGCTTTGCACGTAATGGGGACCATTTCTTCTTAAGGGGGGAGGATTGATCCAGGTGGATATTGGTGGCGACCCTCCTATTCCACCTAGACGTCTAGTCGGTAGATATGTTTCCTTGATTATAGCAGCATTTACTATTTTTATCAATTTTTCTGGACTTGAACTTCTGAAGTTGTTTTTCCCCCTAAATGACATTTTCTTGAGGTCCGTAGTAGGCCCATAGCTATTAGTAGGGGCCTACTACAATTTTTTTTGTAATCAAGGAGATATTTCCAATGAGGTATCGTACATGCTAAATGGAGATCATATGAGCAAGTTGCGACCCCATGAAGTTGGTTGCCCAACTAACCCCAATGGGGCCCACAAAATCTTGGAGTTCCATCTCTTGGGGTTAGGGTTTTAGTAGTTTAGGGTTTTTCCTTGTTGTTCAATAATAAAATTCCCTTGAGCCTCATTTTAATATAGTTTAGACGCATGCAGCTGCCACATCTCTTCTTAGAGATAAGCTACCATCACCGGAGCTAGTTTATTTACATTCGATATGTAAGCATATTTCAGTTCTTTGATATTAATGAAATGAATTTTTATTTCTGCTGCATCTCTATGTTTGTATATGTATTCTATTGTGTTCCTATATAAGTCTAGATCAGTGATATCAGGTAGTCTTCTCTTTCTCTATTTTTCTTTGCATGTCCCCAACGAGGTCAGGGTATAAGGAGTTGGGGCTTGAACTGGTTGAACCTTTGCAAGACCAACCCCGCAAACCTCGATGGCCTCCCATGGTGGAAGAAAAGAAATACGAGGGAGCAAGAAATCTTTTCAAAAAATTTCTTGAAGAATCCCTCCAACAATAGAGGAACATGATGATGGATAACTTTGCCCAGATCCTTCGGCGGTTACCCACAAGCGACGCATCTTCATCCAGCAACCACTTTGGAGGTGCCATTCCCTTTAAGGTACAAGTCAACTTTGACATTCCCATATTTGAAGTCCAAATAGATGTAGACGCCATATATAGATGGTTGAATCTGTTGGAAGGATATTTTTGGTTCATGACTTTTCCAATAAGGAAAATATTACTTTTTCACTTCTCAAAGTCACCCCCCATGTCAAGAACTAGTGGGAAACCTACTATTGATCTGAAATGGGTCAGATTAGTAATGTTGTGTTAATTCCCCATTCAGAATAAAACCCAAGATTCTTATCATTTGCTTATCAAGTGCTCAAGGATTCATCATTTTTGCTTAATTAAATAACTCTCGTGAGAGTTTCTTATATAAATGTTATAAACAATTTAACATAAACATATTCTGAACAACAGCAAAATAATAGCAAAGAACATCAAAATACAACACACAACACAGAGATTTGATGAGGATTTCACCCCTCCTGGGCTACGTCTCCTTGGTCGAGCTTCCAATGATTAGGCCTCTCTATTATGCTCAAACTTACAACAAAAGTGTGTTTACAATGCTCAAATCACAATCGGTGGTTACAGCTAGGTCCTATTTGTAAACACCGGCTCCTTTTGGGATTGCAATATGTGATATATCGCATCGCAACTACACTCTGTCGGGGGCCGATTCATAACCTCTTGTCCACCTTCGATATGTGATATGCAATATCGCATTCGCAAATTGGTAATGTTGGGGGCCTATTACTTAACCCACTTCTTCCTTTTGCTTCGATATGAGATATGCAGAACCCAATGGAAACCTGCCACTTGGTGTTTCCCCATTCACTGAGACCTTTGCCACGTCATCTCCTCTTGCCACCTAGACAAGTCAAACTTGAACTTTGACCTGCTCTAACTTCGACATACGAGCTTGGATTTGAGTTTCGTACATGTCGTTGGAATCATAATGATGAGATCTTCGATTTGAAGATGCGTTTAACAAAATTCTGACACTTTGATTTTTGAGCATAAACTTGAGCACCTGATCACTCCTCCCCACTGGAAGTTTTTGGACCCCAAAAAATTATATTCAATTATTGAACAAATGAGGGTATTGTTCCCTCACTTTCCCCTCTTCAATCCATTTGGCCTTTGATGGATTTGTATCTTTGACACCCACTCGAAGATAATCAACATTTCCCCTCTTTGATGACCTCGTTCTTCTGCCAAGTATGGTGTCTTGCTAAGCTCATCAAGAAATTCTGGCGAAAAATCTTGAATTGATGGAATCTGTACACTTTCTCCTTGATCTCCAATTAAAGTAGGCTCGTACAATCTCAAATTTTCAACATTAACAACGGAATAAATTTGCATATATGAAGGCAAATCAAGCTTGAAAGCATTATTACCAATCTTTTCCAAAATTTTAAATGGACCATAATGGATTGGTTTCAGCTTTTTACCTTCACCTTGAAGCCTTTCCTTGCTAATGTAAATCCAAACTGCATCACCTACTTGAAACTGATGATCCACACGATGCTTATCATGCCTTGCCTTATACTTTCCTTGACTCTTTTCTAGTTGTTCTTGAACTGTTTGCTGAATCAACTGAATTTGCTCAATGAATTTCTTTGCTTTATCTATGTCACTATGTCCATCTACAGCTACATATTTCTCAAAGATGAAATCCAAAGGCGATTTAGGAAAATAACCAAGACATGCCTCAAAAGGCGAAGTTAGAGTAGAAGAGTGTTTTGGTCAATTATAAGCATGCTGAATATAATGCAATTGTTCTTCCCACAACTTAGGATGCTTTTTGCAATATCCTCTTAGAAAATGAATAACTGTCATGTTAACCACTTCAGTTTGACCATCTGTTTGTGGATGGAAGGCTATACTTTTCTTCAACTTGGTGTCCATCAAGTTCCATAAATTTGACCAAAAATTCCCAACAAATCAGGAATCACGATCACTTACAATAGAAGTAGGTAATCCAAAATGAATCCATACATTTTGAAAGAAAAGTTGAGTTGTTTGTTCAGTTGTAATTTTTTTTTACAAGGCATTAATATGCACATCTTTCTGAACCTATCCACAACTACGTACAAATAATCATGACCTTTTCTTGATAAAGGAAGACCTCCTACAAAATCCATAGAAACACTCTCCCATGGACATGAAGGCACTGGAAGTGGTGTGTACAATCCTAGTTTCCTATTACTAGGCTTACTGACTGCACACAATGAACAACCTCTGATAAAACGTGACACGCTTTCAAGCATACGAGGCCAGTGAAAATACCTCTGAATATTTGCCAAAGAGAAGTGTGCGCTTCCCTTATGGCATTTACTCTCTCTCCCTATGGAACACAAAGTTTTCCCAAATGATACAACAGATTATCATGTACATGGTAGTCTAATTCCTCAACTTGGTGGCCTTAACTCAAGTCTGAATATACCTCTTGAAAGTTAGCATCATGTGTGTATTGTTCAATATAACTTTCAGGCAAAACAGAATGATTCTTGAGTAAAATGGCTACATTAACAATCGGTCTAGAAAGCATATCAGCAACTCTGTTATAAATACCTTTCTTGTACCTGATTACCAAGTGTAATTATTGTAAGAATCCCATCCAATGAAAGTGCCTTGATTGCTACAATTTTGTTTGAGATTGCAAATATTGCAAAGGTTGATGATCGGTGTGAATAATGGTTTCTTTTCCCATTAAATAATGCTTCCATTTCTTCACACTTTGCACCATGCGTAAATCTCTTTATCATATGTAGGATAGTTAATAACAACACCATTAAAATTCTCATAATGAAATAAAATGGGCTTACCATGCTGTAAAAGAACTGCACCCATGGCGTAGTCACTTGCATCTGTTTGTATTTCAAATGGTTGTTCCAATTCCGACAGTGCTAAAATTGGGGCTGAACTGATATTTTGTTTTAAAGCATCAATGCTTTTTGTTGTTTTCCTCCCCACTGGAAGACAACCTTCACGTTGGTCAAAGCATGTAGTGGAGCTGCTATGGAAGAGAAATTGGCAATAAACTTCCTCCAGTACTGCGCTGCTCCCAGAAAACTCCTTACTTCTGTGACTGATTTGGGTATTGGCCAATTCACAATGACCGAAATTTTAGATGGGTCAATCTTCATCTCACCTCCTCCAACTATGTGGCCCAAATACACTAAGGAAGTTTTCCCGACTTCACATTTAGACATCTTCAGAAATAATTGTTCATTTTTCAAGACATCCAACACTTTCCTCACATGTTAGACATGCTCTTCTCGTGATTTGTTGAATATCAAAATATCATCTAAATAGACAATTACAAACTCATCAAGAAAGGATCTTAAAACATCATTCATAGCTCTCATGAATGTAGTTGGAGCATTGTAAAGACTGAAAGGCATAACCAACCACTCAAACAATCCCCGTTTGGTTTTAAAAGCAGTCTTCCAAATATCCTCCTCAGTTATTCTAACTTGATGATATCCACTTATCAAGTCTAATTTAGTGAAATATTTTTCATTCTTCAACTGATCTAGCAAATCATCTATTCTAGGCAGTGGGTATCGATTCTTTATGGTAATTTTATTCAAAGCTCGATAATCTACACACATGCGCCAGGTTCCATCTTTCTTGGGTACCAAAACAATTGGTGAACCACATGGTGAAGTAGAGGGGCGAATTACACCTTTATCTAACAATTCCTGGACTTGTTTCTTAATTTCTAAACTTTACAGAATTGACATTCGATACACACCGATATCTAGGATTGGACAGTCTTGACGTAGCTGAATTTCATGTTGAATTCCCCTTTTTGGTGGCAATCCCTTTGTTTCTTGAAACACATCCCCATATTGATTGACCACATCAACCAATTCAACTTTCAACTTCACATCATAGCCTCCAAAGGATTCACGCTCCGTGTCATTCTTTTGCTTGATCATAAGGAGCACGAGATTCTTGCTGGAATTGACCAGTCGTTTTATTTTCCCTGCACTTGTTAAAGACAGATTAAGACTTCTACAATGAGCTTTCTCAATATACTCCACTCCATCTTTGAACAAATGATATTTGTTCTCAAATCTATGGAAAAAGGCTCTCTGGTCATACAGATACGGGCTTCTCAACACAATTCCATAAATATCTAGCAGCACTACATCTAATTCGACTTCATCAATGAAATTGCAGTAATAGCAAACCTGAAAATGCATTTCCTTGTGACTTGAAGATTAGCATTCTTCGTTATCCAACCCAATGGATATGGTTTATGATGAGGCATGGTTTCTAGATTCAACTTCTTGACCAAGTCTGTAGAAATTAAATTTGTCTGGGTTCCATTTTCAAGCAGCGTATCAATCTTGGTGTGTTTGGAAATAACTCTAATATGGAACAATTCAATTTTTTTTTCTTCATTTGAAGCATTTTTGGAGTTATTTGTTGCACTTGTGCTTGCCACAGATTCCTCTTTGCTTGTTTTTTCCACGGCTTTCCTTTAGTGACTATGGCTGCAATCTTTGTTTCATCACCTGAGTTGGAACCCAAGTCTTGTTGTACAGCAGTGTTTTTCTTTTGTTTCCCTTTATTGTTAAATTTCTTTGGTCTTAATTCAGGATGAAGCTTCTAGCAATGCTCTTCATCATGGCCCTCTTTGGAACAAACCTTACACATGGGTTTCTCCCCTTCTTTCTTAACAAAAGCATTTTATTCTGCTTTCCTTTATATTTCTTTCCTTTTTCACCACTCTGCAATGGCTTCCTCTTACCTTCTTCTTGTACATTTTTCCCGCATGCTTCAAGGTGTGTAGCTTGAACACAAACCTCATCAAGATTCATGGGATTAAACATAAGAATGGTGTGTCGAAGATATCTATGAAAATCTCCTATGTATTTCAGCAAAGTATCTTGTGTCAACAAGTCTACTCCTAGCATAAGATCTCTTCTCCTAAACTCCTGGGTATACTCTTGCACATTTTTACCTTTTAACTATCTAAAATTTTTCCAATTCATGATAGTGTTTTGCACATGAGCTAAAGGTTAGAATTTTCTTTTTATTGAAGCAATGAAATCAGACCAAGTAATATATATCTTACCATGTTTTTTGATCTCGTCTTAAGTCCTCCCTTCCCACCAAATGAGTGTTGCACCCTCCATTCTCAATGAAGCCAACTAAATTTTGATATCATCCTCTTGAAGGTTCTGAATTCTACAATAAACCTCCAACTGATGAATCCAATTATCAAGCTTCTCTGCATTCACTTCACCATTATACATGGGCAACTCAAATTTAACATCAAGTTTTAGTAAAGGTGATTTACCAACTCCTTTTGAAGAATGACGATGAGTACGAGTAAGGGTTGTATTAGTGGAAGAGTGTGAATATGCCTGTGAAGAAGAATATGAAGAATATGGTGGAGAGGGTGGAGGTTTGTCTCCATTCCCATTACCTCATTTTCCATTACCTCCTCCTAAAGAGTCTTCTCCTTTGGGATGTTTGGAACTTTCTCCTTGCAACCAATTATTCCTTTCTTCATAGAGGACCTTCACCATCTCTTTCATATCAAAGAAATCCTTTTTGAAGGTCTTCTCATCTTCTGTCATGTTTATAGGTTCTCCTTCATTAGACATGATCTATAGAGCCTCAACTTAAACTTGAGGTTGAACTGGTGTTGGAGATTGTGGCAACCTTGCTCTTCTTCGCCTCGACCCAAATTCAGGGATTCCAACCAACTTTCCTTCCCCTTCTTTGGGTTTTAACCTTGTTAGCATGACACAAAACTAGCAAACAATATTCCTTCTTTTCACAAGCAAATCTAGTAAGCAAAAACCAAGGCTCTGATACCAACTTGATATGAAATGGAGCATATTAGTAATGTTGTGCTAATTCCCCATTCAGAATAAAACCCAAGATGCTTATCATTTTCTTATCAAGTGCTTAAGGATTCATCATTTTTGCTTAATTAATTGGTTCCTATGAGAGTTTCTTATGTAAATGTTATAAACAAATTAACATAAAACATATGCTGAACAACAGCAAAATAACAACAAAGAAAGTCAAAATACAACACAAAACACAAAGATTTGATGAGGAGTTCACCCCTCTTGGGCTACGCCTCCTTAGTCCAGCTTCTAATGCATGGGCCTCTCTATTATGCTCAAAATTACAACAAAAGTGTGTTTACAATGCTCAAATTCCTCTAAAACTTGTCTCCGTGAGTTTAGAATAACCAAAACTACTAGAATTGACACTTTTTGCACCTAATTTGGATAAGAACTAAAGAATTTATGACTTCTCCTAGTTCCCCCACAATTTCTCCTCCAAATCTGGCTAATTACCAATTAACTTCATTATCTAGAGCTAATTCTGGCAGTTCTGCCGAAATTGGAGGTCCTGCCAACTTCCCCATCTATCTCGCGGTTAAGGCTAAGTGGTCACACGGTGGTTAGATCTGATGGTTTAGGCGATGGTTCCAGCAAGCTCCATCACAAATCACAATCGCAATTGGTGTACAGGCATTCCACGATAAGACGGACCCATCGGGATTATAAAACTCAACATATAACAATATCACATCTGGCGCCCTATCGCAAATCGCAATTGGCGGTTACAGTTGGGGTCACTTTGTAAACACCAACCCCTTTTGCGATTGCGATATGTGATATATTGCATCGCAACTAAGCTCTGTCGGGGGCTGATTCATAACCTCTTATCCACCTCCGATATGCGATATGCGATATCACAATCGCAAATCGGTAATGTTGGGGCCTGATTACTTAAGCCGCTTCTTCCTTTTGCTCCGATATGCGATATGCGGGACCCAATGGAAACCTGCCACTTGGCATTTCCCCATTCGCTGAGACCTTTGCCATGCCATCTCCTCTTGCCACCTAGACAAGTCAAACTTTAACTTTGACTTGCTCTAACTTCTGCATACGAGCTCGGATTTGAGTGTCATTCACACCATTGGAATCAAAATGACGAGCTCTTTGATCTGAAGCTGAGTTTAACAAAATTCTGACACTTTGATTTTTTAGCATAAACTTGAGCACCTGATCAATTGCGAACAGAAGGATGAGAAGGAACCCTCATTGTTTTCATCCGCACCCACTTGGAATTCTTTACGAGACACCATCAAGGAACAATATTAACCTATCTATGGCTATGAAGATAAGTACATAAAGTGGACCACGCTACGACACAGAAGTGACAAAGACGTGTCGGAGTTCACAAATATTTTTCATACCCTTCGTATGAAGTTGGGTATCAAGGATTCTGAATGTAATTTGGTACTCAAGTACTGCAACTATCTACACAAGTACATCTAGGACGAGATGGAGTTCCTAGACATCTCCTTGCTTGGCACCACCTATCGATACATTATAAAGATTGAGCAGAAATTTAATCAGAAGAAGCGAGACTTTGGATCTGCGAATATGAAGCAAGGGAAAGGTGCCCTCAAACTGCAGAACAAAGGACAAATCCAAGGCGAGGTGATCCAAGACAACCCATCAAAGCCACAAGCAAAGAAAAACACCATGAAGACAAAGAAGGACACAAGGAAATTGTTTGATTTACATAAAAGCCCCACTCACAACAAGTGAGTGTCGAGCCATGCATTCACTGGTGGTTGAGCTTAAGGCTTTGGAATTAGATGCATGTTCCGACTTTGATTCAAAACCTAACAAGGGGAATAACAAAGGGAAGCAAATTATTTATGTGGATCCCAGTGCCATCATTGCCACCAACAAGATCTAGAAGATTGAACCCGAAGATCCAGAGGATGGGGAGTGTCTTTTCCATTCTCAAATGTTGGTTAAGGGTTCTCCGCTACAGTTCATTATCGATAGATAAAGCCAAAATAAACTCATTTTAGAATATATCATGAAGTGGTTAGGTCTACCGAGTACACCACACCCACAGGTGTACACCAGCAGGTGGCTTCACCAAGGACGAGACCTTCACGTCAACCAATAGTGTCACCTTCTCTACAACATCAAGTCCTTCACATATGAGGTATTGTGTAATGTTGATCCTCTTGAAGTTTGCGATGTATTATTAAGCTAACCATACTTATGGAAGCATCATGTTGTATATGATTCTAGGCCTCACACTTTTATTATTTCTTTGGGCAATAAGTTATACAAGATACCGGAGGTGGCACCGCCATCGTCATCTCTTTCATCTCTGCAAAGCAATGTAGTAAGATCATTTCTCATACTGGAAAATTTGTCTTCCTTATGATTTTCCCTCGGGAAAGAAGAACATTGTGGCTACCTCCACGGCCTCCAAATAGGGCTCCTCTGCATGGAAGCAACAATGGACAAGGTCATGGAGGAGTACAGGGACATCTTCACCTCACCCATAGGGGTACCCCTACATTGTTAGGTCAACCACTCCATAGACATGATGTTGGGCACACCGCTACCCAATAGGTCGATCTATCAATGTTAAATTCTAGAGAATGATAAAATCAAGAGGTAGATTCAGGAGCTGTTGTAAAAAGGGCACATCAGGGCAAGTTCATCACCCTGTGGGAGCTTGATCGTATTGGTACAAAAGAAGGATAGGACTTGGAGACTTTATATTGACTGTCAAGCACTGAATAGGATCACTTTTAGGAATAGGTATCCAATCCCACCGATTCATGACCTTTTGGACTAGCTCAAGGGTCCAAATATTTCAACAAGATTGAATTGAAGTCTGATTATCACCAGGTAGCAATCGAACCCTCTGATGTGTGGAAGACTTCCTTCAAATCCAAGGAGGGCCTTTTCAAATTGATGATCATGCCTTTCAGGTTGAAAAATTCCCTTGAAACCTTCATGAGGTTGATGGATGACATCTTGCAGCCCTTCGCCAACTCATTTGTGGTAGTGTATTTGGACGAAATCCTGATATTCAGCCAAATTTGGGAAGAGAACCTCCACCATATTCGACAGGTCCTCCAAACCCTATGACAACACAAATTGTGTTCCAATTTGGAAAAATGAACTTTTGGTATGAGCCAGGTTCAATATATGGGGTACATCATTAATGAGAGGGGTGTGAATATGGACCCAACCAAGATACAATTTATTCAGGATTGGTCAGCCCCAACCACTATAATAGAACTTTGCAGTTTTAGGAGTCTTTATAATTTCTACCACAGGTTCGTGTTAGGGTTCTCTCATATCACTTGGCCTTTGAGTGAAGTCACCAAGGGTGGAGCGAAATCAAAGTTCTTTTGTTGTGAATCCGAATAGAAAGTGTTTTTCGAGTTGAAGCATCACCTCTTCTCTGCACCAATGCTCACATTACAAGACCTGTAGCAACCGCTTGAGATTGAGACAAATTCCTCCAACTATGTATTGGTGCAGTTCTTACTCAACAGGGGCATCCAGTGGCGTATAACAGTGATACACTTTCAGAAAAAGTCCAAAAGTATCCCACCTATGACAAAGATGTATTCCATTATGCAGGCCTACTAACAATGGAAGCATTACATTCTAAGGAAGGAAACAGTTATCCACACAGACCGTCTGCCCCTACAGTTCTTACTGACACAAGGAAAGTTGCAGAATGATCACCATCAGAAATAATCCACATTCTTGCAACAATTCCATTTGAACATTAAGTACAAGAAGGGAAGCCCCAATAATGTTGCAGACTACCTCAATGGACCGTCGTTCATGTCACTGACCATTGTGCTTGACTCTTGTGGACATGAGATTTCTTAGTGGCCGTATTCTTACAAGAGCTATCTAGAATTCGACAACACATACCAAATGCTCCTCAAAGGAAAGAAAGTTCCTAATTCTCACCTTTAGGGTGCATTGTAATGCGACCTGAGACACCTTTGTATTCCTTCAAGCGAGCGTGCCAAGATGATTTGGGAGGTGCACTAGAATTGGCTTGCTAGAAATTTTGGAGTAGAGAAAACAATGGCAGTGCTGGAGAAGTATTTTTATTGGCCAAACCTTCGATGGGATGTTAGGAAGTACATCAAATCCTGCATTGCTTGCGCCATTGCCAAACTGAAAATCAAGAAGAAAGGCCTATATACTCCTCTTCCTACTCCTATTCGGCCTCGGGAATCCATCTCCATGGATTACATGTCATGCCTTCCTTCTACTAAGCATGGCAACGATTTTGTTTTAGTGGTCATCAAAAAATTCTCTAAGATGGCCATTCTGGCGGCCTGCAAGAAGAGTATCATAATAGAAGACACTGTTAAGCTCTTCTTTGAATGAGTGTGGGTACACTTTGGGATCCCATAATCCATTATCTCATATCAGGACAGCATGTTCCTGAGTACATTTTGGTCCAGCCTCCGGTCAATGTTGGATACCAAGCTCACTAAGTCCACGACCTTCCACCCCCAAACTAATGGCCAAATAGAGGTTTTCAATAGGATGATCGTGCATATTATATGCATATACAACTCGAATCATACACGCACATTGGATGAAAGCCCCACCTATGTCTAGCATAGTTACAACATATCTCTCCATAGTCAACTGACCACATCCCCTTTTAGGTGGGGTTAGGATTCCAGCCACTATGTCCCATTGATGTGGCCATACCATTTGCAGTTACTCAGGTAGATTTGGCCCATGTCCATGTCGAAGATGACAGGGCTAACAACTTCATTGAGCGCATTCAACACATCTGTCGATAGGTCCATGACATATGGGACTAAGCTAATGCTAAGTACAAGCAGTGTCATGTTTGGAATCAGGTGCCACACAGGTTCGAGGTGGGCAAAAAAAGTTGGTTACATTTGCAAAAGAAGTGCCTTGTTGGGCCTCACCTGAAACTTTTCCCTCCCTGATATGGTATGTACACCATCATCAAGGTTGTAGAGGACAACGCCTTCAAGCTCAGCATTCCACCGTTCCTTGGCCTACACCGAGTATTCAATGTGGATTGGCTGTGACCATACTTTCCCCCATTATTAGACACATCCTGTAACAGCCCTAGTGAAAATTCCCTGTAAAAATATATATAAGGCCACAGTCATGGGACACGTATTCCAAGCTAAATGGTGGGGGAAACATCCTAGTGGGTGTTGATTTGGTTTATTATGGTTAAGGAAATTGGAAAGGGCAATGGCAAAGGCTTTGGGAAGGCAAAGAGGCTTTAATTGGCATTTTATTTATGAAAATAATGGAAATTAGGATAAATATAAGGTGAAAGGTCACAGGTTGCATGTGAGGAGGAAAATGAAAGAAAATAATGGAAAATGAAGAAAATAGAGGCCTCATTAATAAAAAGGCTTATGAGGATCAGTGGGAGGACTTGGTCAGTTCAGTTTTAGAGCTTTCTCATTATTCTCTCTCTCTCATACTCTTGGAGACTTAGAGTTTTCTTGGAACACTCTTGGATGGTGTGGCATACTTGGATTTTTGGAGCAAGAAGGAAAAGGAAGAAAAGGAAAGTGCCAGAGGGAATTGGGATCAACATCTACAGTGATATCTTCTTGTAGGTACCGAGTTGCATGTATTATTTCTTCACTAGTTTTGGCATGCATGGAATATGCATGTGGATTCTTGGTCGTGATCTATCCTTGGAATGGAGGATTGCCTAGATTTATAGTGGATTGCCTAGCCTTTCCATTTCATAGATAGCCATGGAGACTGTGGGTTTATTTCCTTGTTTTGTTTTGGTTGGTTCTCATGTTTCCTTAGTTGGGGTTGAGTTATTAGTTCCTGGAAGCCCTGTAACGGCTTGTGTTGAGTTACTAGACTTGGAAGCCTTGGTTGGAAAAACACTTTGGGAGCCCTCTAAATAACTTGGGTTGAATTACTAGTCCTGGAAGACTTGGTTGGACAAACGCTCTAGAAGCCTTGTTTGGACAAATGCTCTGGAAGCCCGATAGCAGTTATGGGTTGAGTTACTAGTCCTGGAGCCTTGGCTGGACAAATGCTCTAGAGCCCGGTAACAATCATGGATTGAGTTACTAGTCCTGGAATCTGGGTTGGAACAAATGCTCTGGAGCCTTGGATGGCTGGGATAGAGACAGATCCAATGATGGTTTTGTGATCTTCGACAGTGAGTTGGAACCATTATTTGAGGGGTTGAGGTGGATGGCCTTTGGAAGCCCTAGATGGTTTTTGATTGATGTGTTCTATGAGATCCCACATTCATGATTGGAATATGGCACAAGGGTGAATGGCTAAAGAGAGATTTGGCTTAGCCATTCTATGGTCGGGTGGAACATGGAAGTCCCATCCCAGGTTGGATTTTGCATCCTTAATGAAAGGTTATTTATTCTGGTATTTCTATGAGTATTATGATGGATTATATGTTGTGTATATGGTTGTGATTTCATTGATATTTTTGTCCCTATTATGCCAGTTATGTATATGTTTTATGACAACAACTATATATGGATCTCATCATGTTTTTAATTCTAATTGAATGATCAATGTATCTATGACCTAATGGATGGAATGGCAGTTAAATTGATAAGGAAACAATGCTTCATGGTGAATCTCATATAAGTATGAGACTCCTATACTCAGATCTGTTATTTACACCTATAGGTTGCATATTTACTAAGTGTTTGAAAAAATTTCTGTTATGGCTAGTAGGGGTCCAGTCAAGGTCTTGAACAAGTTTTTGATATAGTATTGTTATTTCCATCTTATTTTACTAATTTGAAGAGATGGTTCAATTCTGGGCAGTGACCTAGACTCTGGGCTTGAAAAAGTGGCTCAAATCCCGGAGTCGCTGGCATAGCATTGACAAATTGGGTCTCTGGTCAATGACAGGCAAACCAGTGAGAGAGACTATAGTGTTACAGTCACATGCATTCCTTGTCATGGGAGTGACTTTGGGTTTAATTCATCTAAATGTTAGGCTAACTCAGGGGTTGGGCACCTGGAGTGGTGGATTAACTCCTGGGGATCCTGAAGCACCTGAGAGATGCATGTGTGTTGTATTTCCGTAAATTCCATTTCCTTAAGGTTACCTAGGAGTTTGAATCATATCATAGTAGCCTCTCATCGCATGTTTACCCCAACTAGGTGGTTGCTTGGGTAGATGTGGGAGGAGGGTGTTACAGAGTGGTATTAGATCCAGGTTGTGCTCTCCTTGGGTTGTGTGTTGATCATGATTTCATGTTGGTTGCATACGTGTTCCCTATGCATGTAGTCCATGTGCTTGTTGCATTTTCATGGTGTTGATCATGGTTGTAGTGATGTCTCCATGTGAAAGTTAAAGGTGTTGTTGTGGAGTATGTCTTCATGTGTGAATGGTTGATTATGTAGTTGTTATGCATGTATGGTCTTGGTTATAGTTATGCATGAATAGTAAGGAAAACATGCCTTGTGAAGTCATTATATGCAAGTTAGGTCATCATGGTGATATTAGTTGTTATGATGCTAATGTGTGGGATGAGATAGAATAGGAGGTGCAGATCATCATAATGAGGTTGCAGCATTGGACTTTGGGGTAAGAGAAGATCACCATACAGGTATTGTATGTTTGGCATGCAGGTATGTAAGTCAAGGGTTGTTATATGCATTAGGTTTATATACATTAGGTTTATGTACATGTCTTTTTATGTTATGGTTACATTCATGATAAATGATAGTTGATTAGTATAGTCATGCACATGTGTCAGATAGTCATGAATGATAGTAACCTGTGGTTGTAGGCTTTGCTATTTTGTTTATGTTAGATAACTTGATGATCATGTTATATGTTGTTGATGAGTATGCTATAGGTTACCATGTTTTGGTTATACGTTAGTTAACTTGACATTTAGGGTTATATATTAATATCTTGATGTTATATGTATCATGCCAAATTGGATTGGACTATATTCAGGGATGAGTCAACCTATTTGTGATGAATTTGCACATGTGTTTGTTATGCATGAACGATAAATGCTTATGAGTTTATGATGAGAACATGTTAGTTAGTTAGGGTTATGGACATCGTGATCTTATTTATGTTTGAGTTGACATGTAAAGTTATATCTTGGTAACTAGATTGATTGTGCAGACAATATAGCCTCCCCTGAGGTACACTAAGGTATGAGTTTGCTTATGTAGTATACTTGGTGATTCATTTTTGGTTATGTCATCTATTTGGTGTTGAGTGTTTGGTGTTTATTATGTCATCTAGTTGATTTATTTAACATGGTATGTTTGCAAGTTGGTTGAATGTTTGATGAGTTTCATAATACAAGTATGTGTTCCAATGATATTGTTTTAAGATTATTTTACTAACACATGTGTCGAGACAGTTGATATGTACTTGAGTATAGTAGGTGATACTTGTAGCATTATGTCTAATAACACTGAGTTGACTATGGATTAGGACGTGATTGTTAATCTTGGTAAAGGTTGATTTCATATTGAAAGATATTTTCCTGGACATCTGGAACATGTGGTTGACATGTGTAAACAGTTGTAGGAAACATGCTTGGTATTAGTGTGACAAAATATCAGTTGATCTATTTACATAAATAATAGTTGGGTGATGTGATAACACATAGTAAACCTCGATTGCAACAAGATAAAAAGGTAAAAGGAAGGAATTGGGCAAGAATTCCTTTGGCTATGTTTGGAAACCCTAATTCCAAGTGAATGAGTGCTTTGCATACAGGAAGTCTTATTAACCTTAATCTTGTCTAACATTATGTGGATATGTGTTATATTCATGGACATGTATTTGATAGGTATATCAGCCAGTTTGTAGTTACGGGTAGATCTGTCAAATGAATTGGATTCCCTTGAGACATGGCACAGATGTGTTAAGCTACAAGGCAGTGTGCTTGGCATAACAAGATAAGCTAATTGGTGTATTGTTATGTTATATATATAGGAATAGTTATGTGTTTATGGCAGTATGATGTAGGGAGTTGCATGGCAAGAGAGGTTGCCATGAAATCTTGAAGAAGGCTCTAGTTGAGTTTCCTTGGGAACCACGGGGATTGAGTCATGGTGTTTGTTGCTAGTCTTGTTCTTTTGGTATTTTGTGATTTGTTGAGCTTGATTTGTGGATTGTTTATGTCTGGTGCAAGGCCTTGCCACTTTATTGTGATGTTAGATTGTTATTAAATTTCATGGTTTTCTTCTTAGTTTTTTCTTGTCTTTCCTTTTATGTTTTCAGTCTTGGGAATTGTATGGGAAAGAGGAATTTTATTAAGCTCAGGAGAGTTGTGTGGTACCCGAAAGGTAATGTAAGATTCAGATGAAGCTTTGTGCATGAGTAAGCCCAGCAGAGGGTAAGACTATGACAACCAGTTGGGCTGGTTGGGTCCATTAGTGTAAATGGATGATGGCAGGGTAGTCAGGAGAAAGGTAACCAGAAAAGGTAAAGTAAATGGATCTGAGATGTCAGATGGCTTGACTAAGTTGGGAACAACGGTTCTCAATGTTGTGCATGAATAAAGGAAGTTCTCTTAACCTTGACCTTGATATCTAGTATTATTGTTGTGATCGTGATTGCTTTATGCTAATGATTATATGCATATATGTATATATGTAGGTTGTTATCTGGTAGGGTCATCATGGGTCATGATTGTTTTATGCTAATGTTTATGTATATGTATGTGTGTGTCTATGTGTCTACATCACTATTCGACAAGGTCATCAGGAATCATTCTTGTGGAGGAATTATTGCTTATGCAGGCAAATGACATGAAGAGGTTACTGGTCTTACGAGGAATCAATTGATAAGAGTAGTCATGAAAAATATATGAGGTCAGTTTCATTCAATTATGCGTTGATATTATGTGATTATATTATGTCTATGTTATGGATAGGTTAGACCAAGGGATACATCAGCAAAATGAAAGCAGAGTGGTCTGCGGCATGCTAGGACAAGCATGGATAAGACGTTGGAAGCAAGGTTGCTTGGTAGTGATAGTGTGGTTAGGATGTGTGGTATTATTGTTTTGCATGTGTCATACATTTGTACATGTTGCATCTGTGATGATTGTGTGTATGCATTATTGTGCATATGTAGTGTGTGTACATGTTGTTTATGCAATATTATGTACAGGGTGTTAGTACAGTTAGTGTTGTATGAATGTTGCATATTAAGTGATGGATATGGATGGTGTTATGTACATGTTGGATATGCAGTGCTATGTACATATGGTGTTGCCTTCATATTGTACATGTGGTGCTATGTACATATGGTGTCGTGTGCATGATTGTACAAGTGGTACTATGTGCATGTGTTGTTGTGTACATGTTGTACAAGTGGCACTATGTGCAAGTGGTGTTGTGTACATGTCATGCATGTGGCGCTATGTACATGTGGTGTCGCGTACTTTCCATGCATGTGGTACTATGTACATTTGGTATTGTGTACACGTTGTACAAGTGGTGTAGTGCACATGTTGTGCAGGTGGCGTCATGTACATGTGATGTTGTGCACATGTTGTGCAGGTGGTGCGGTGAAAAAGTGGTATTGTGTACATGTTGTACATATGGTACTGGTGCACATGTGGTATTGTGTGCATGTCATACACGTTGTGTTCAGGGCATGTAGTACTAGGTATGTGAATTATGTAGGTGCATGTATTGTGTGGTGTTGTACATCACATATAGATGTATTGTGTTGTGTTGTATGCCAGGTGTAGGTGTATGTATTATGTTATGCACTAGATGTAGGCATATGTATTGTATTGTATGCACTGGGTGTAGGTGTATGTGTTGTATGTCAGGTGTAAGTGCATGTATTGCATGGAGTTTTATGTCATGTGTGGTCGTATGTGTGTGATGCACACTATGTATATGTGCACCTAGTTGAGGAGAAGGCATTGGGTGTTTTTCAGGTGTGGAAATCGATCCAATGTGTGTACGAAATAAGAACAAAGGAAGAAGTAAGGATCGATTAAAGGATAAGTATCGATATATTATTTCAGTTTTATTATGCATGTGATTTATGATTCTGGTATATGATGATTACATGTGAATTATGATTATGGTTTATGATGGTTACATGTGATTTATGATTTTGATCTATGATGGTTATGTTTTGAGCTAACCTGATGAGATATTTTTATACATGTTGATTTGGTCAAATATGCTAGTTTGACTTGTTGTGACAGGAAGTGAACAGGATTGCAAATGTACCTTATTGACGAGCTACCAATGAGGTATGATGTGAATTTATTTCAATTTATTTTAAATATAATGGAAGTTATGTGTTTGGTACAGGAATGCATGAAATGCTCAATTGGGTGATTGAAATCGACTGCAAGAATTTGCAACAACAAAAGGAATTGGAAAATGCAGCAGTATGCTAGTAAAGCATTTAGGAACAGGGCCATTGTGGGACACTGGTACCCAATAGTGTCCATTGATTTCCATGAGCATGCTATGACCGGTATGATGGTTTTCACGCAGGGATATGCCTTGGTTTTTGTATCTTTTGATGCGAGGAAGCCTTGCCAAGGGATGGGTTTCCCGAGATGGGGGTGCCAGCGGAACTTGTAAGGTGAGTGACGGCACAGAAGGGGTTGACCGGATTTCCCAAGGGATTGTGTAGTAGAGAAGGGAAGACTGGGGATGGATTTGTTTTGGTCATTATCATTTCCAGATAGAATTAAATGCACATTGGGAGTTGTTGAAGCCCCGAAAATCGGGTCGACAACAAGGGGGATACCCACCCGGTCTGGACCTTGGTTGGCAGCTCCTTATCTGTTTGGTATAGCGGGTCCGACTGGGGATAATGGGCCCAGTTTCCCAATCTAAGGGTGTGTGTGTGTGTGTAGAGTTGGATGATGCTGATCTAAGAGTACTTAAAGCTAATTTAATTCAAACTTCTAAGCTAACTCTATGCTATTGTAATCTAATGAGAAACAACACATCTAATCTACGCTAACCCGGGGTGAATTTCTTCTATTATGCGATCTAAAGAGATTTCAAACAATAACTGGTAATAAAGATCATTCAGCTATCATAAGAATATAAATCAATTGAGATAAACTACGTTGCATAAAAAGTTAGGCAAAACAGTTGTGAACAGCATATCGCATAATAAGTTATTCATATATCAAACATAAATAAATGACTCCACCGTACAAAAGTGCCAAATGGTAACTCATACATTCATGCAGTAACATATAAACAACTAAAAACTGTATATCACTTTAAGAATATAAACAGAAACAGTCAAGAGATAAAAGTACCATTTATGACTGGTTCCACTCATAAGCTTCAAGCAACAATGATTTATCTCTCCTTGCTCTAACATCTACTAAGAGTACAGAAGTGCAACATCAGTAATAGATATCAAATGCAAACATTAATAAACCTTGATCCATCCATTCATCAAAACCTCCTCTGAGGGTGCAAAAGTGCATGTTCCGAGGACAAATTTTTGACAAATTTCTGGACCCTTCTCTAAATGCATGAGAAGGGTTTAAATACTGCTAACTAATTAACTTAATTACATAAATTTAGGATACAGTTTTAAATGACCGCCCTTCTGCTAAAGTAAAACTATTTCTAAAAATTGAATCTAATTCCTAACCATTTCTGTGTTTGCTCCTTAGTGCTGCAAGCATGCAACATTCGCCTGGGAAGAGTCGGCTGGTCGCCTTATGCTTTCGTTTGAGCTATGAAAATAGAAATAACAAGCACTGGCACCACTTTTTGGTAAACTAGAAGATATTTTCGAGAATCTTCCTCTGGCTGGGTGTATTCACTGCGTGTATACTTGGTAATAACCCAAATCTTTCTCAACTGATTCTGTTTTTGCTATTTCGATTTCCGGCCTTGCGAATGACTGAACAAGTTATGGATTTTGCTCTCTGAACAATTTTCTGCATCGAAAACTGCCTCCGTTCTTTGTTCCGGGCTTTTCTGGTGTGTTTTCCTTCTTTAGCGCCTTTTTCTTTTTGCTTTACCCAGCATAAGCTTCAGGATCTTTTGTAAACATGTTGCTTTTGTGCGCCTTTGACTCTGAGTTTTGGATGGCCTATTGACATCAGCATCTGTTGAGTGATACTCTAGAATCTGTGGTCTTGTTGCATGCGGCATCCGTTTCTGAAGGGATCTCTTCTCTGTTCTCCGAGCATTGACGCTTTCCCCTTTTCCTTAGATGTTTCCTGCACATTGCTTCATGTTATTTCCTGTCTTACAGTTTACGCAAAGGAAAAGAGTAATGATAATAAAGATTGACATGAAAGCTTTAAGCTCTTATGAATGCATAATCATGACACTCATAACGAACTGACTCTTCGAAAAACACAAAACTATCCTCCTTGAATAATTTGGTGTACAATCATTAATTTCTTTTAAGGCGTGCGCCCAATTTTGGTTTACAGACAGCTTTCCTTGAATACTGCACCGAGGAAAATTTGCGATGGGTGATTTCTGCGACTCGCATCGCAGCATCGCAGATCACGTCATCAAGATGTGTCATCGCAGAAATTTATGATCGCATTTATCGCAAATCGCACTCATCGCAGATCGCATTCATTGCAGATCGCGCTTAGTCATTCAATCATTGTGTGCTGCTTACACGATGTTGCGATATGCGACGTCGCATATCGGCCGTCGGAGATTTCTTAAGATTTTTCTTTTAAGAGCGCTTCATAATGTATGTGATGCGATGAATTTCGCGTTGCTTCTTCGCAGTTTATTATGCTCATAAGAAAACGTTTTATTCTCTTCTCGCGATGCGATACAGCTTTAAGGAGTTGAAATACAAAAATTTTCATAAAATGTTTTTTGGATTTTTTATTAAGGGTCCCCATTTTCTTGGTGTTATTGCTAATACCAAACAAAGAGGGGGGTTGTTGGTGGCCACAACAATGGCGATTCACTGGGAAGAACCAGTTATCTCTGCTTTTCTATTGAATTTTAACTTCCAAAACAGAAAAATTTTCATAAGTCTAAATTTTGTTATGGACAGACAGAGTACATTATGCCTTATCCTATCAATGATATTTTGTTTCAACCTTTTTCTATTCCAATTGTTTGCTTCCTCAGGCTTAGTCCTTGTATTTACATCAGCCATTACTTGGTCTTTTAAAGATAAAATAAGGTCTTCTCTGTGTGCTGGCTTTTAAAATATGCTCATTTGTCGTAGGTAGAGCCTCTGCTGCCAGCAGGCGTCCATAGCCTCGACAGGGTTACCTGTTACCCAGAAATGATCCTTTATCCTGCTTAAGGCTATTTACAACTTTTCAGAGAAAAACCCATTTTGACACTTTTTCCTTTTTTACTCTCTAAAGAACAATGTCTTGGTTTGGTGGCCAAATTATGACACAGTCATTCACTTGATTTACACTTTTGCTGAACAAGCTGGCTCGTGATGAGACCCCTTGTCTTTTGATTGCAACAATCTTGAGTCGTTACCCTGTTTTGGTGGACAGTATTGGCAAAGTCAGCAAGTTATAATATCTGTGATCATGATAAGCCAGCTCGTGATGAGACCTCTTATTCTTTTAGATATAGTGTTTTCTCGGATTGTTCCTCTGAATGCTGCGATTTTCTTTAGCAGGGAGGAAATCATTGTTTTTCCTTAAGAAAGCTCTGGACGACAATAATAGATTTTGAAAACAGCAGTTTCTTCAGAGAATCTTTATTTTATTATTGATACCTTTCATTGTGCTGATATAAAACAATTTCTTCGCTAAAGGTTGCTTTCATCAAACTTTTTAAAGTTGAAACTAGTATCATATCTAGGCTAAAGTTTTTTAACTCTATCTGTCAATAATAAAGATCAGATTTTTTGAAAAAAATTTACTATTTGTACAAGCGAAAAAATCAAAATCTGATAGAGAATTGGTGTCTTTTTTCGTGAACCCCTGTAGTAACCATCTACAACTAGTTTTATTTATAAGAAAGAAAATAAAAACTAAAACTATCCTACAAAATAGAAGAATAATCTTCTATGGAAAATATATTTTAAGGTTCTGTCCATTAACAGGCAAAGAATCCCTTCTACCTGCTAAATCCTGCAACACAAACGTTGATGGGCCTATGACTTCTACAATCTGAAAAGGACCAAGCCACATCTTCTGAAATTTTGTATGTTTGCCCTTTTCTTCATGAGCCTTATCCCATTTCAAAACTAGATCTCCCATCTGAAAAAAAAATCTGGTCATTATGCTTGAATCAAAAGAGGATTTTATTAGCGCTTGGTGATGAGCATGGGTTTTCTTAGCTTGTTCTCGTCGTTCTTCTAATTTAATTATTTCCATTTGTCTTAATTGTAAGGAGGAAGTAGATACTTCATCGATGTATTGTACTAAAGACAAAGAGGGGATGACTAAGTGAGTTGGAAGAACCACTTCTTTCCCATAAACTAAATTAAAGGGAGAAGTGTCGATTGAAGCTTTCTTCGTTATTCTATCTGCCCATAAAGCATTTACCAAAGTTTTGTGCCAATTCTTTTGGTTCTGGTCAACTGTTCTTTTAATAATCCTGATTAGGTTTTTATTTGTTGACTCAGCCAATCCATTACCTTGCAGATAGTAGTTGGCCGAATATTTCAGTTTGAACCCTCTTTTAAGTGCAAACTCAGTCATTGCATTCCCAGAAAAGTATGAGGCATTATCAAACATTAAAGCCGTTGGCAATCCAAACCTAGTGATTATAAATTGATCTATGAATTCAATGATGTTTTCATAATTAACTGTCTTGAGAGGAACCGCTTCTACCCATTTAGTAAAATAATCTGTCGCCGTGAGGATGTATCTATGCTGCTTAGAAGAGTGAGGAATGATCTCACCTATTATGTCCAAGCCCCACTGACTGAATGGTTGCTTGATGTTTACCGGCTGTAGTGGCATGGACGGTTTCTTTTGTCTCCCTGCAGTAGTTTGGCAAACTTGGCATTTCCTTACGTAACTGTGTGAGTCTTTGAACAGCGTGGGCCAATAATACCCTGCACGTAAGATTTTATGTGCAGTAGCATCTCCAGCATAGTGTCCGCCTGCTGGTCCATCGTGGAGTTCCTGCAAAACCTTTTCGGCTTCAGTTTTCTCAAGACACCTGAGAAGAACAGAATCATAATTCCTTTTAAACAGAACATCATTTATGAGCTGATATTGTTTAGCTTTCAATTTCAGAGCTCTTTTCTTGGTGTGATCCAAGTGTGATGCAGCATACCCGTTCTTAAGATAATAAATGGTGTCATCATATAATGATTCTGCATCGTTTAGGCTTACCTCATACATTTGTACCTCTTCAGATGAATTTTCAGGAATTTGCGATGCTCCAGCCAACATTTTGCAGAAGCCTTGACCTCTCACAATGCTTGCTAGTTTGATCTCAAGGTCGTATTCTTGTAAAGCAGTGATCCAATTTTCTCTTTTTTCACCCACATCCTTCTGTATTAGAAGATTTCTTACCACTGGAAACGGTACTATGACCTTAGTATGGGTTTTAAGTAAGAAAGGTCTAAAATATTTGACCGCTTTGAAAACAGCATATGCCTGTTTCTCCACGTCTGAATAGTTAAGTTCATCACCTTGTAGATTCGAGCTAAAAAATGCGATTGGAGCTTCCGCTTTCTCTTGATTTGCTTGAGTTAGAATCGCGGCATATGATTTCTCTGAGGCAAATGTGTATAAGATAAAAGATTCTGAAAAATTCGGGGTTGCTAAAGATGGAGCATTAATGATAGCTTGTTTGATCAGGTTGAATGCTTCATGCTCATCTTGACCCCATTTAAAATTTGAATTCTTTTTAATCATGGTTTGCAAGGGAGAAACAATTCGTGAAAAATCTGGGACAAATCTCTTCACAAAATTGATTTGACCAAGGAAAGATTGCATGGCTTTTTTGTTATGAGGCAGGGATATTTCATAAATTTCTTTGATTCTGTCAGGCTCAATGTGAATACCAGATTTTGACACTATGAATCCGAGAAGTTTTCCTTCACTTAATGCGAAAAAAGATTTCTTTGGGTTAAGTGAAATCCCATACCTTAAACATCGTTGAAAGATTTGTTTCAAGTCTTTGAGATGGTCGCTTCGCTTCTTGGAGTACACTGTTATATCATCCAAATAAATTACTACAGATTTATTGACTAAACCCTTGAATGCGATGTCCATGGCTCTCTGAAATGTAGCGTCGGCATTGATTAAACCAAATGGCATCTTTTGATATGCGTATGTGCCCCATTTAGTTCGAAATGTGGTTTTTAACTGATCATTAGGATGTACCAGCACTTGATTGTATCCTGAAAATCCATCCAAAAAAGACATTAGTTCTGAGCCTGCTACTACCTGTAATATCTGCTCCATAGGTGGGAGGGGAAAATTGTCTTTTTGACAGGCTTTGTTGAGATTCCGAAAATCGATGCAGATTCTAATATCTCCGTTTTTCTTTCTAACGGGTACCATATTGGAGACCCATTTGGAATGTCTGACGGGGAAAATTATTCTGGCTTTTAATAACTTATTTAGCTCAGTTTTATCTGATTTTCTAAATTGGGGTGGATTTTTCTGAGTTTCTGTTGGACCGGTTTTTCGTTGTCAATCATAGGGATAGTATGTTGAATGATAGAAGTGTCGTATGTCTTCAGCTCATCGTAGTTCCAGGCAAAAACATTTTTGTATTGTCTCAAAAGACAAATATACGCCAGTTTTTCTTCAGGGGCTAGGCCGTGGCCTAGATTAACGTTTTGTGGTTTATCATCGGTTCCTAGGTTTACTAATTCGTAGTTCAGAGTTGAACTGTAGAGCTTAGAATTGGTAGACCTTTTAAACCGACTTTTCAAATCGTATAAGTCTTCCAACTTAACCACCGATTTAGGTATAGCATTATTAGTGCTATCTTGTTGTATTTGTCGATCGTGATGGTCTTCGTCAATTATCTGATTGGAGTAGGATCCTTCAGAAGTGAGGAAATTTACAATATCAGGATCGTCATTGAATACTCTCCAATTTGTAATGTTTTCAGGGATGGATGGTCTAAAGATTAATTCTATTGAGAATCTATCCGGACTAAAATCTTCGGAGGGAATAAGTCTGGAGGATACGTTAGCTAAAAGGTCTGCGCTTGTGTTTTGGAGTCTTGGGATTGATGAAATATTGAATGCTATAAAATGCTCAGTCAGATCTTGTACTAAAGATTGATAGTATTTCAAATGACCTGATAGGCAATGTATGGTGTTACATACCTGTTTGACGACAATCTCAGAGTCTCCGAAGACTTGAAGATACTTGATGTTCAGCCTGATTGCTTTGTATAGGCCTTGCACCAAGGCCTCATATTCCATTGTACTGTTTGTGCAATCGAATTCAAGTCTGCACGTAAGCATGGTCTTATTTCCTTTTGGACTAATCAGAACGCATCCTGCTCCTGCTCCTTCGTTAGATTTAGAGCCATCAAAATATAATTTCCAAAACAAAGATGTATTTACAGGTTTATCTACAAAACTAACAAACTTTGAATTATCAGTTTGGGAAAAAATTTCGACTTGGGACAAAACTGAGTTTTCTAAGTAAGGTGATGTATGAGCATTGAAATTGCCGAGGAAAGAATCTACCGAGTAATTGCCTATGATACTGATGTTATATGCTATTGCTTCATTTTCTCCCTCCAATTCTGTCATTATGTACTTTTGGTGTAACTCTCGTTCAACCTTTATTTGATTCGGTTTACCATTGTAGGGTAACCACATGTGCGACCAGTCGATTGAGAAGTATCCATGGAGTTTTTCGGACCAATCCCTGCTAAGAATCAAGCCATAGAATTCTGGGATATCAGCTACTAGAATGTCAATAACCTGACATACCTTCGGGTTAGACGACAATCTTATGGTCACTTGATTAAGTTCACCAATCACTTCGACTTGAGATCGATCAAGCTGAACTATGCGCACTGCGGATTTTTGTGGTTGAACATTCAACTTGGTACATATTGATCTGGGTAAAATATTCGTTGAAGAACAAGAATCTACCAAACAATTGTGTACATTTTTATTGAAAATTTCATAAGTGAGAAGAAAAGGGGGAGTGTGAGACCATGATCTTCCTCCAATCAAGGCGATGTTATTTGGATCAATCTTATTGATCGTGTTGGTTGGAGGTCTTCCCATGTTGTGGGAAGCTACAGCTGTAGGCAAAGATGTAGTAGGCACGGCATGTAATTCTTTCATCATTATTTTCTGTTGATGTTTCAATTTGCTCAATTCATAAAGAGTGATATTAGCCCTAGTCTTTTTCATGTCATCAATAATATTGTATTCCATTTCATCCGACACTATCAGTGTTCTTGATGGAGGTGTTTGATCTGGTTGGACTGGGCTAGATGGAGTCGCTTTAGCAGTCGTTTTCTTTGTTGCGACTTTATCTTTTGCTGCAGGGCTTGCGCCCTTCTGCTTAGGGGTAGTTTGGGGAGGATCAAGTTGATTTTTGCTTCGTGTGCTAACCAGAAATGCTTCTTGATCTTCTTCTTGTGGGAGGATGAAATCCCACATTCCTTGTAGTTCCACAACTTCTTCGTCATCGGTCTGCCCTTCAGTGGTACTCTCTTCTTCTTCCTCTTCTTCGGATTCGGCATTTGAGATAGCGTTGGGTGGTTTCACATCCATTGAAGGGCCTCTTTTAAAAGCTCTGTAGGGCTTTTTTGAAGAAGTTTCTGCTACTTGTTTTTTTATGTCAATCATCTCATTGGACATGGTCTTTAATACTTTTTGCAATCCTTCCAAATCGAAAGGGTCTTTCGTTTGTTTCTTCTTGGAGTCTTCCTTGAAGGTGACTTTTTTAGATTTGCGTTCCTCTATCGTAGATCTCTTTTCCAGGGCTACTATGCGTTTCTCTACTGCTATCGCCTCTGTCAGGTTTTCAACTAAGGTTGTTTTATTTGCCCTATCCACGAAGATTGCTAAGTTTGATGGTAAGGCCGTAATATACCATTCACATCGTACTTCTTCACTGGGTTGGGAAGCAGTGGGAATTTTGTTGAGGATTTTATTGAACCGTAAATTGAAATCTTTGATGGGTTCTCTAGCCTCAGCTTTAAGATTGGATAGGTCATTGATTAACGTCGTCGTTGATCTGTCATCACCAAACTTGGTAAGGAATTGACTTTGAAAGATGTCCCAACTTGTGATAGACCCGGAAGGTAATGAAAAGTACCATGACTCGGCTGTTCCTTGCATTGTATAGGGAAAAAGCCAGACAACAGCATCCTCGTTGGTAACTCCGTTGAGATTGACAGAAAGCATGAAATTATTAATGTGCTCTTCAGCTAGCATGCCTGCTTCTGGATTGAATTTGGGTAGCCATTTCTCCGGATGGGCCGGTATTTGGCTCAGGGGTGGAGGCATTAAAACTGCCCCAGGATTGTTCCATGGAGACTGGGCCATCATTGAGATGCTAGTAAATGAAAGTGCAAAGGATGATACCTGAGGCTGGGAAGATGAAGATATTATGATCTTAGATGATTGAAGAAGAGGGGTTGTGGAAGATGGATGAGTGGTTTGGAATGAAGATGTGGGTGGCTGACTTCGCGGTGAGTGGGTTGAAATGGACGATGTAGATGAAAGAGTTTCACTGTCAGACTCTTGTGGTGTTTTCCTTGCTCTTTTCCTGGTGGAGAGAGGGAATTCAGTTGGCTGGGTGCCAAATTTTTCACTCTTTAATCTGGTCAGGGGATGAGCAGGATTGTACTGCGAAGTCACGCTGCTTTGAGATTTATCAGACCTCTGTGTAAAAATAGAAAATCCCTAGAGTTTGTGAATCAGAGTTTGAACTTCAGGGGGTTCAATGTTAGATTGGTCTGAAATATTAGGGTATGTAGCAGCGGTTAATACTCGAGCGACTTCTGACTCTGGATTTAAACGTACTGGGGAAGTCGGGGGAGTTGATGAGGGCGATTTACTCTCAGAATGGTATTTAGATTTTGATTTAGGTGACATTCATAGTTCGGGCCCTCCTTCTAGCGCCAAATATGTTGAAGCCCCGAAAATCGGGTCGACAACAAGGGGGATACCCACCTGGTCCGGACCTTGGTTGGTAGCTCCTTATCCGTTTGGTATAGCGGATCCGACTGGGGATAATGGGACCAATTTCCCAATCTAAGGGTGTGTGTGTGTAGAGTTGGATGATGCTGATCTAAGAGTACTTAAAGCTAATTTAATTCAAACTTCTAAACTAACTCTATGCTATTGTAATCTAATGAGAAACAACACATCTAATCTACGCTAACCTGGGGTGAATTTCTTCTATTATGCGATCTAAAGAGATTTCAAACAATAACTGGTAATAAAGATCATTCAGCTATCATAAGAATAGAAATCAATTGAGATAAACCACTTTGCATAAAAAGTTAGGCAAAACAGTTGTGAACAGCATATCGCATAATAAGTTATTCATATATCAAACATAAATAAATGACTCCACCGTACAAAAGTGCCAAATGGTAACTCATACATTCATGCAGTAACATATAAACAACTAAAAACTGTATATCACTTTAAGAATATAAACAGAAACAGTAAAGAGATAAAAGTACCATTTATGACTGGTTCCACTCATAAGCTTCAAGCAACAATGATTTATCTCTCCTTGCTCTAACATCTACTAAGAGTACAGAAGTGCAACATTAGTAGCAGATATCAAATGCAAACATTAATAAACCTTGATCCATCCATTCATCAAAACCTCCTCTGAGGGTGCAGAAGTGCATGTTCCGAGGACAGATTTCTGGACCCTTCTCTAAATGCATGAGAAGGGTTTAAATACTGCTAACTAATTAACTTAATTACATAAATTTAGGATACGGTTTTAAATGACCGCCCTTCTGCTAAAGTAAAACTATTTCTAAAAATTGAATCTAATTCCTAACCATTTCTGTGTTTGCTCCTTAGTGCTGCAAGCATGCAACATTCGCCTGGGAAGAGTCGGTTGGTCGCCTTCTGCTTTCGTTTGAGCTATGAAAATAGAAATAACAAGCGCTGGCACCACTTTCTGGTAAACTAGAAGATATTTTCGAGAATCTTCCTCTGGCTGGGTGTATTCACTGCGTGTATACTTGGTAATAACCCAAATTCTTCTCAACTGATTCTGCTTTTGCTATTTCGGTTTCCGGCCTTGCGAATGACTGAACAAGTTAGGGATTTTGCTCTCTGAACAATTTTCTGCATCGAAAACTGCCTCCGTTCTTTGTTTCGGGCTTTTCTGGTGCGTTTTCCTTCTTTAGCACCTTTTTCTTTTTACTTTACCCAGCATAAGCTTCAAGATCTTTTGTAAACATGCTGCTTTTGTGCGCCTTTGACTCTGAGTTTTGGATGGCCTATTGACATCAGCATCTGTTGAGTGATACTCTGGAATCTGTGGTCCTGTTGCATGCGGCATCCGTTTCTGAAGGGATCTCTTCTCTGTTCTCCGAGCATTGACGCTTTCCCCTTTTCCTTAGATGTTTCCTGCACATTGCTTCATGTTATTTCCTGTCTTACAGTTTACGCAAAGGAAAAGAGTAATGATAATAAAGATTGACATGAAAGCTTTAAGCTCTTATGAATGCATAATCATGACACTCATAACGAACTGACTCTTCGAAAAACACAAAACTATCCTCCTTGAATACTTTGGTGTACAATCATTAATTTCTTTTAAGGCGTGCGCCCAATTTTGGTTTACAGACAGCTTTCCTTGAATACTGCACCGAGGAAAATTTGCAATGGGTGATTTCTGCGACTCGCATCGCAGCATCGCGGATCACGTCATCAAGATGTGTCATCGCAGAAATTTATGATCGCATTTATCGCAAATCGCACTCATCGCAGATCGCGCTTAGTCATTCAATCATTGTGTGCTGCTTACGCGATGTTGCGATATGCGACGTTGCATATCGGCCGTCAGAGATTTCTTAAGATTTTTCTTTTAAGAGCGCTTCATAATGTATGCGATGCGATGAATTTCATGTCACTTCTTCGCATTTTATTATGCTCATAAGAAAACGTTTTATTCTCTTCTCGCGATGCGATACAGCTTTAAGGAGTTGAAATACAAAAATTTTCATAAAATGTTTTTTGGATTTTTTATTAAGGGTCCCCATTTGCTTGGTGTTATTGCTAATACCAAACAAAGAGGGGGGTTGTTGGTGGCCACAACAGGAGTGCACCCTGGAACAATGAGCCGGTAATTGTTCACTGATAGGACAAGTGGCACAGGATTATAGTGCTGGACATTGGATGTAGATTTGACTTTGCAGTGCATTTTGAACTTCCTGGAAATGAGGTGAATCCTAGAATTACTTGAGGGTGGAGGTGTGAGCCTCTGGATTCCCTTATAGCGGATGTAGGCATTGTATCCTTTTATTCTCTAGTTGAACAAATGTATATATGTATATATGTGTATATTATTGTAAATATTGTATCGAGTTGGTTTATAACGCTCCATAGACAGTATGGTTATTTGTTGGTCGAAGAAAATGTGTATGTGCATATGTGGTTATTGTAAGTATCATAATGAGTTGTGTTATAAAGCTCCAATAAACGGTATGTTTGTCATGTTTTAGCAGATGGTCATTGAAAATACTGCAACAAGTTGTGTTATAAAGCTCCATGGAAGTATCTTTGTTTTCAGCAGCCTTGTTGGTTATAGGTGTCATTAAACACCGAGGATGGTGTTCCCCCAAGGAGGAGGGTTATGTAACATCCCTGGTGAAAATTCAATGTAAAAATATATATAAGGCCACGGTGATGGGACACATGTTCCAAGCTAAATTCAATTTTTATGGATAAGGAAATTGGCAAAGGCAATGGAAAAGGCTTTGGAAAGGCAAAGATGCATTAATTAGTATTTTATTTATGAAAATAATGGAAAATAGGAGAAAGGGAAGGTGAAAGGTCACAAGTTGTATGTGAGGAGGGAAATAATGGAAAATGGAGAAAATAGAGGCCTCATTAATAAAAAGGCTTTTGACGATCAGTGGGAGGATTTGGTCAGTTCAGTTTTGGAGCTCTCTCATTATTCTCTCTCTCTCATACTCTTGCAGACTTAGAGTTTTCTTGGAGCACTCTTGGAGGGTGTGGCATACTTGGATTTTTGGAGCAAGGAGGCAAAGGAAGAGCAGGAAAGTGCAAGAGGGCATCAGTAGCAGCATCTACAGCGAGATTTTCTTGTAGGTACCAAGTTGCATGTATGGTTTCTTCACTAGTTTTGGCATGCATGGCATATGCATGTGGATTCTTGGTCATGATCTATCATAGGCATGGAGAATTTCCTGGATCGACAGTGGATTTCCTAGCCTTTCCATTTCTTGGATAACCATGGAGATTGTGTTTTTATTTCCTTGTTTTGTTTTGGTTGGTTCTCATGTTTCCTTAGCTTGGGTTGAGTTATGAGTTCCTAGAAGCCTTGGTTGGACAAACACTCTAGAAGCCATGTAACAACTTGGGTTGAGTTACTAGTCCTGGAAGCCTTGGTTGGACAAACACTTTGGAAGCCCTGTAATGGCTTGGGTTGAGTTACTTTTCATGGAAGCCTCAATTGGAAAAACACTCTAGAAGCCCTGTAATAACTTGGGTTGAGTTTCTAGTATTGGAAGCCTTGGTTGGACAAAAGCTCTAGAATCCCTTGGTGGGTTGAGTTACTAGTCTTGGAAGCCTTGGTTGGAAAAACCCTCTAGAAGCCCAGAAACAGCTGTGGGTTGAGTTTATAGTCGTGGAGCCTTGATTAGACAAACGCTCTAGAGCCCGACAATAGTTGTGGGTTGAGTTACTATTCTTGGGAGCTAGGTTGTGTTATGCTCTTAACCTGCAAAATGATACCTAATACACAATATGCGAATAAAAGATACCCAGAACACAGAATAGCAATGATTTTATTATTCAAAGAGTAATGTTCACTTGCCTCTTCGAGGGGGCAACCTCCAATAGAGCAGAGCTCGATTACAAAATAAGACATGATACTCCTCACAGGGAGTCTCTATCCTTTATATATGACTCATACATGCCATACCACGGGCCAATACCGTGGGTTTTATTAATACCATCTATCTAATACTACGGCCCACTTGCAACTAACTGTGGTCCCGTCATTAATTGCGGGTTAACCACTTACAAATATTAATATGGGATTTATTGACTCTTGACTATGATGTGATCCCATGACATAAATAAGGGGGTTAGGGTGGGACCCTAACATGCCCTCCCCCTTAAGACTAGCCTTGTCCTCAAGGCTGAAGCTGCGGAAACTGCTGAAGAATAGTGGCTGGTTCCCAAGTTGCATCTTCCGGAGAGGTGTCTTTCCATTTGACGAGGACTTCCTTAATCATGCGGCCACGCAAGTGTTTGTCTCTTGTGTCTAGAACCTGTTCGGGTTGAAGCCAGATTGGCCCTTCTTCGTCCAATTCAGGTAGACTGGTTTGAACTCGGCAATTGTTCCCGATCACTTTCTTGAGGCACGATACATGGAAAACTGGATGGATTTTTGCAGTAGGTGGCAAAGCCAACTTGTAAGCCACTTCTCCAATGCGTTGAAGTACTTGGTACGGTCCGTAGAATTTTGGAGATAGCTTCTGACAACCCTTTTCTTTGAGTGATGTTTTCTTATATGGTTGCAGCCTCAAAAAAACCTGATCCCCTTTTTGAAATTGGCGCTCTGAGCGATGCTGGTCTACCTGTTGCTTCATGCGGTTCTGAGCTTGATAAAGATTCTCTCTAAGATGGGCGAGCATGGTTGTGCGGTGTTGTAGGAGTTGATCCACTGCTTGTACTTTGGAGGACCCCTTGAGATAAGAGGTAGGGGAAGGCCTAAGTTGACCATATACTGCTTCATAGGGAGTCATTTTGGTGGTGGCATGATAGTTGGTGTTATACCACCATTCAGCCAGAGGTAACCACTGTACCCAAAGGTGTTGCTTTTCTGAAGTGAAACACCTAAGGTAGGTTTCTAGACATTTGTTGATGGCTTTAGTTTGACCATCCGTTTGCGGATGATAGGAAGTACTGAGTTTTAGTTGAGTGCCTTGTATCCTGAAGAGTTCCTGCCAAAAATTACTGGTGAAGATCGGGTCGCGATCGGACACAATAGAAGTGGGCATGCCATGCAATTTGAAAATCTGATCCATGAAATATTGAGCGACCAAAGTTGGTGTAAATGGGTAGGGTAGGGCGTAGAAATGAGCATACTTCGATAGTGGGTCCACAACCACCATGATGACTGACTTGTTCCCGGACTTTGGAAGACTTGTAATGAAATCCATAGAAACTTCCGTCCAAATTGATGTCGGAATGGGCAATGGTTGTAATGTGCCTGGAGTGTTGATGGTTTCCCCTTTGTGGCGTTGACAGACATCGCATTCTGCTACAAAAATAAGGATGTCCTTTTTCATGCCTGTCCAAAAAAATGATCTTCTGGTGCGAGCATACGTCTTCTGAAAGCCCGAATGTCCTACAATGGGCGATGAGTGCAATTCTACCAAAATGCGACCTTTGAGGGTGGATGTTGGGGATATTACGACTCTGTCCTTGTAGCGCAGAATATCATCCTACCACGGGTAGCCCTTGGTGAAATTTGGATCTGCCTGCAATTGAGAAATGAGTTGGGATAGCCCGGGGTGTGAAAACCATTCCTTGAGAGCCTCTTCAATCCATTCTGGAATGGGGAGGGAAATTGCTAGCAGAGTACTTTCTTCCTCAAATTGGCGAGATAATGCATCTGCTACACTATTGTCTTTCCCTTTCTTGTAAATGATCTCATAATCATATCCCAGCATTTTGGCGAGCCATTTATTTTGTTTTGGGGAGGATAGGCGTTGCTCCAAAAAATATTTAAGACTGTGATGATCTGTGCGGATTTGGAAATGTCGTCCCAATAAGTAAGGTCGCCAGGTCTCGACTGCATGTAAGATGGCCATCATTTCTTTTACGTAGGTAGATTGGCCCAGATTCCTCCCACTTAGTTGTTGGCTTGTGAAGGCCAAAGGTTGCCCTTCCTGCATTAAGACCGCCCCAATACTGGTCCCCAAAGCATCACATTCAATGACAAAGGATTTGGTGAAGTCAGGTAGTGCTAAGTCTGGAGTGGAACACATGGCATTTTTTAGAGCGGTAAATGCCTGTTGTGCTTCCTCATTCCAGAAGAAGGAATTTTTCTTTAGGAGTTGAGTGAGGGGCTTCGCTATGAGGCCATAGTTGCGGACAAATTTACGATAATAGCCTGTGAGACCCAAAAATCCTCTCAAGCTCTTCAAGGTCTTAGGTTGAGGCCATTCTTGCATTGCCTGGATCTTTTTGGGGTCCACCTTGACACCTTCACGCCCCACAATGTGGCCCAAATACTCAACTTCTTCCATGCCAAACAAACACTTGGACATCTTGACAAATAATTTATGCTTGCGGAGCAGGTGTAAAAGTAGATCTACATGCTGAAGATGTGCAGCCCAAGTGCCACTATAGATGAGGATGTCATCAAAGAAGACAAGGACAAATTTCCTGAGATATGGCTTGAGAATGTGATTCATAAGACTCTGAAAAGTAGAGGGGGCATTACAAAGACCAAATGGCATGACCAGGAACTCATAATGGCCTTCATGAGTTCGGAAAGCAGTCTTGGGAAGGTCGACTTCCTTCATGCGAATTTGGTGGTAACCTGAGCGAAGATCCAGCTTAGTGAAGAATTGAGCCCCATTGAGTTTCTCCAGTAAATCGTCAACCACCGGAATGGGAAATTTATCTTTGATTGTCAACTTATTGAGGGCCCTGAAGTCGGGACACATCCGCCGCTCCCCATCTTTCTTGAGCACCATGACCACTGGGGATGAATAAGGACTAACACTGGGACGAATGACACCTGCTTCCAAAAGTTCCTTGATGATTTTTTCTATTTCATTCTTTTGGGTGAACGGATATCTGTATGGCCGCACATTTGGGGGTTGGGCCCCTGGAACCAAGGTGATGCTATGATCATGTTCCCCTCGCGAGGGTGGAAGCTCATGAGGCTTGTCAAAGACCGGCAGATGGTTATTTAAAATATGTTGCATCTCAGGATGAATTGGCAGAGACTTGGTTTCGACGACCTGGATGGCATTAAATTGAGCTACCACTCCATGATTGCCCTTTTTTAACAACTTTTCCATCCGATGTGAGCTGATGATAGAGGGGGCTCCCGCCTGGAGTCCACGGAGGGTATGTGTGTAGTTGTTCTGCTTAAAACTCATATATAACTCCTGAAAATCCATTGTGATTGGCCCAAGAGTGCGGAGCCATTCAGCGCCGAGGACAATGTCGCAACCCCCCATGTGTATGGAAAACATGTGGGTTTTCAACTGATAATCCCCCATTTCAAGTTTGACATTTTCACAGCGGCCTTCACATTTCATTGTGCCCCCATCTGCAATTTGGAATTGGAAGTTAGAAACTGCTCGTACAAAACAATGCACTGCTTCTGCGATTTTTTGATGGATGAAATTATGGGTACTTCCACTATCAATCAAGACTACTAATGGTCGATGTTTAAGAAAACCCCTAATTTTGAGAGTTTGAGGGGAAGAAACCCCTGCCAACGCATGCAGCGAAATAACTGGTTCATCAGAGACATTCTCCTTTGGGTTGTCTTCTTCTAGCGCCTCATGTTCCTCAAGTGGTGGATCTTCCTCTGTTGAGCTGTAGTCAGTGGAATCTATTTGAAAAAATTTGGGCTCCTTGCATTTATGACCTGGGGAGTATTTTTCATCACAGTAGTAACATAGTCCTTGCTTCCGTCTTTCGGCTATTTCCGCAGGTGACACCTTTTGGACCTTAAGTGTTTGAGTCGTGTTGTGAGCCTGTGGGGGACGACCTTTAGAGGGGAAATTTGGGCGACTGTATTGGGCTGCTAATGCACGTTCCACGTTACGGGCTACCTTGCAAGCCTCTGTCCAAGTGGGAGGGTGGTGCAGTAAGACTTGAGCTTTGATGGCTTCTTTAAGACCACTGATAAAACATTCCGTGTAGAACACATTTGAGAGACCCCAAGTGCGGAAGGCTAAGGCTTCAAAAGCTTTAATATATTCATCCACTGTACCTGTCTTTCGGAGCTTAGTAAGACGACCCAAAAAAGAGTCCTCCTATTCAAATTGGTCTCGAAGAGCTTTGGTAAATTGGGTCCAAGTCTTAAAAGGTCCATTGCAGCGTTGATGCCATTCCCACCATTGCCACCGTTCATTGTCCAAGTACATGCTCCCCAACATAAGCTTAGTCGCATCATCTAAGATATGGTTCAGTTTGAAATACTGCTCCATTTGTGCTATCCATGCGGACGGGTGAGAACCGTCAAATTTATGCATATCCAACTTGGGAGGTCACTGACTGGTTGGTGGGTGGGTGTGCCAGACGTGAGGAGAGTGGCTAGACTCACCCTCATTGTATTCATTGTCATTATACTCCTCCTCTTGGGCTTGCTCCTTGCCCTTCGGGATTAATTGCTGGACCTGGAGACATAGTCCGGTAAGCTGCTTATTGATGGATTGGACAGATTTTTCAAGTTCGTCCATTCTTTCATTGGCCATTGCTTGAGCTCTAGTTTCTACCATACACCAACTTGATGAAAAATTGGGACCGCCTAAAAATTTTCACTAATAATTGAATGGTACCACCGTGCTAGCTCGTCGTCTTGATCAATACTGAAGTCGCCAAATCCTCAAAATGTCAATGCGGCCAAAAGTCCTGCAAAAATTATACCTCAGTATAGGAACCCTTCACAACAACTCCGATCTGGTGGATCTGAGAGGTCTGAATGGCGGATCGGATAGCTCTGGGCGGCGGAACAAACTGTTGTTGTGGATCGGCTGGCTCTAATAGATCGGAATGACTGATCTGCGAACTCAAGACTGCGGGACTGATGTCGGCTGTTGCTGCACCCCGTTGCACCAGCGGATCTGGAATAGATGATGTGTGATCCCCCGATAGAAAAGGGAACTATGGTCTTGAGGAGTGTCAGGTGCTACAGATCGCAATATACATAAGGGTCTGGCAGTAGTACTCGGCCCAATGTTTCAGGGCTCTAACTAAGGAGGATCGACCGTACCCTTAGCCGTACAACCCGACTACCCTATCGTACGGGCAAGTAATCTCTTTGAGTTCTATTCTCGGTGTACTATAGCCACAAGACGGCCGACGGTTATCTATGGCGAGGTTTCAAGGGAGCCTAGGGGCTTCCGATATACCCAGAGGGTACGTGGAAGACAGTTTGTGCATGGTTCTGTCTAATGCACTACTACTCGAAGGGGTACCCACAGGGGTTACAAGGGAGTCCAACAGACGTGACCACCTCTTGTATTTCCTGCGTGCATGCCTCCCCAAATCCGCAGGTTTATGCGCTCAACGACAAATCCCGTGGTTTAAAGACGCCAGAACATATCTCTAGCCAAAAAAAAAAATTGCTAAGAATTGGAGATCCCACTGGCCCTGGAAAGTGCTCTGATACCACTTGTTATGCTCTTAACCTGCAAAATGATACTCAATACAGAATATGCGAAGAAAAGATACCTAGAACACAGAATAGTAATGATTTTATTATTCAAAGAGTAATGTTCACTTGCCTCGTTGAGGGGGCAACCTCCAATAGAGCAGAGCTCGATTACAAAATAAGACACGATACTCCTCGCAAGGAGTCTCTATCCTTTATATATGACTCATACATGCAATACCACGGGCCAATACCGTGGGTTTTATTAATACCATCTATCTAATACTACGGCCCATTTGCAACTAACTGTGGTCCCGTCATTAATTGCAGGTTAACCACTTACAAATATTAATATGGGCTTTATTGACTCTTGACTATGACGTGATCCCATGACATAAATAAGGGGGTTAGGGTGGGACCCTAATAGGTTGGAACAAACACTCTGGAGCCTTGGATGGTTGGGATAGAGATTGATCCAATGATGGTTTTGTGATGTCCGAGCATGAGGTGGAATCACTATTTGATTGGTTGAGGTTGATGGCCTGTGGAAGCCCTGGATGATTTTTTATTGATGTGTTCTATGAGATCCCACATTCATGCTTGGAATATGGCACAGGGGTGAATGGCTGAAGAGATATTTGGCTCATCCATTCTAAAGTCGGGTGGAACGTGGAAGTCCCATCCCAATTTGGATTTTGCATCATTAATGAAAGGTCATTTCTCCTGGTATTTCTATGAGTATTATGATGGATTATATGTGGTGTATATGGTTGTGATTTCATTGATATTTTTGTTCCTATTATGTTGGTTATGTATATGTTTTATGATAGCATCTATGTATGGATCTCATCATGTTTTTAATTGTAATTGAATGAACAATGTATACATGACCTAATGGATGGAATGGTAGTTAAAGTGATAAAAAAACAATGCTTCATGGTGAATCTCAGATAAGTATGAGACCCTTATACTCATATCTATTATTTACACCTGTAGGTTGCATATTTACTAAGTGTTTGAAAACATGTTTGTTATGTCTAGTAGGGGTCAAGTCAAGGTCTTGAACAATTTTTTGCTCTAGTATTGTCATTTCCATGTTATTTTACTGATTTGAAGAGATGGTTCAATTATGGGCAATGACCTAGGCTCTCGGACTGAAAAAGTGGCTCAAATCTGAGAGTTTTTGATATAGCACTGACAAATTGGGTCTCTGGTCTCTGGAAGGTAAGCCTGTGAGAGCGAAAATAACATTACAGTTGCATGCATGCCTTGTCATGGGAGTGACTTTGGGTTTAATTCATCTAAATGTTAGGTTAACTAAGGGGTTGGGCACTTGGAGCGGTGGATTAGCTCCTGGGGGTCTTGAATCAACTGAGGGAGACATGTGTGTTGTGTTTCCATCGATTCCATTTCCTTAAGGTTACCTAGGAGGTTGAATCATATAATAGTAGCCTCTCGTCGCATGTTTATCCCCGTTGGCTGATTGCTTGGGTAGATGTGGGAGGAGGGAGTTACACATCCGATGTGCTAAGAAGATGACACCAATGGGGCTCTACCCAAGCTACATTGAATAGACCACAATTAATATGATCATGGACAAACATATAAATAACACTCGCCAACAGAGGATCTAACTATATAGAGTTATCAAATTAGTCCAACTCCTTCACCATGGCAAGTGGTTCACTAGGGACCAGGTTCAACAAAAAATTCCTCACCTCATGGAGGCTCTACATGTAATGGGGACCATTGCTTCCTAAGGGGGGTGGACTAATCCAAGTGGATATTGGTGGCCACCCACCTATTCCACCTAGACGTCCAGTCGGTTTCATTTGTTTCCTTGATTATAGTAGCATTTACTATATTTAGCAATTTTTCAAGTCCTGAACATCCAAAGTTGTTTTGACCCCTAAACGGCTTTTTTTTAGGTTCGTAGTAGACCCATGGCCATAGGCATCGGACTATTGCAAATCCTATAGTACTAGAAGATATATTTCCAGTGAGGTATCGTACATGCCAAACGGAGATCATCTGACCAAGTTACGACCCAGAGAACATGGTTGCCCAACTAACCCCAACATGGCCCACAAACTCTTTCCATTCCATATCATGGGGTTAGGGTTTTAGCTGTTTATGGTTTTTCCTTTTTGTTCAATAATAAAAAGACCCTTGAACCTCATTGTAATACAGTTCAAATTCATATAGCTGCCACATCTCTTCTCAGAGATAAGCTACCATTGCCCGAGCTAGTTTATTTCCATTCTATATGTAAGCATATTTCAGTTCTTTGATATTAATGAAATGAAGTTTTATTTTTGCTGCATCTCTGTGTTTATGTTTGTATTTGTATTATGTTGCACTCATGTATAAGTCCATATCAAGTCAAAATTTCTTTGCATGTTTTATCTTCATATTGCAACACGATTCTGCTTCATGGTTTCAAACATCAATGTGTTTCTTGAATGAACTAATCAGTTGGAAGCTATAATATCATATCCATCAGGGTCCTTACAACTCCTTATTTCCATCATGCTCATCACTATCAAGGAGTCATCATCAAGAATGAATCTTGTTTTACTTTATTCTTCCATCCTTCTCATCTTTCTTCCACCATTTTGATAGCCTTCATTATGTGCCTGCAATCATCGACAAGTACAACCAAGCAAAATATACATAGACAAGATCATGATGCCAATCACATCAATCTATGGTTTCCATGATTTGTCAAAAATGCACTTCTAGGGTTATAGACACAAACCTAAGATATTCCTTGATCTAACCCTTGTTAGGGTTTTTACTTTTAGCGAAGGCACCGAATCCTAAGTGTTATGCTCTTAACCTGCAAAATGATACCCAAATACAGAATATGCGAAGAAAAGATACCCAGAACACAGAATAGCAATGATTTTATTATTTAGAGAGTAATGTTCACTTGCCTCTTCGAGGGGGCAACCTCCAATAGAGCAGAGCTTGAATACAAAATAAGACACAATGCTCCTCGCAGGGAGTCTCTATCCTTTATATATGACTCATACATGCAATACCACGGGCCAATACCGTGGGTTTTATTAATACCATCTATCTAATACTACGGCCCATTTGCAACTAACTATGGTCCCGTCATTAATTGCGGGTTAACCACTTACAAATATTAATATGGGCTTTATTGACTCTTGACTATGACGTGATCCCATGACATAAATAAGGGGGTTAGGGTGGGACCCTAACATGCCCTCCCCCTTAAGACTAACCTTGTCCTCAAGGCTGAAGCTGCGGAAACTGCTGAAGAATAGTGGCTGGTTCCCAAGTTGCATCTTTCGGAGAGGTGTCTTTCCATTTGACGAGGACTTCCTTAATCATGCGGCTGCGTAGGTGCTTGTCTCGCGTGTCTAGAACCTATTCGGGTTGAAGCCAGATTGACCCTTCTTCGTCCAATTCAGATAGACTGGTTTGAACTCAGCAATTGTTCCCAATCACTTTCTTGAGGCATGATACATGGAAAACTGGATGGATTTTTGCCGTAGGTGGCAAATCCAACTTGTAAGCCACTTCTCCAATGCGCTGAAGTACTTGGTATGGTCCGTAGAATTTTGGAGAGAGATTTTGACAACCCTTGTCTTTGAGTGATGTTTGCTTATATGGTTGCAACCTCAAAAAGACCTGATCCCCTTCTTAAAATTGGTGCTCTGAGCGATGCTGGTCGACCTGTTGCTTCATGCAGTTCTGAGCTTGATGAAGATTCTCTCTAAGATGGGCGAGCATGGTTGCGCGGTGTTCTAGGAGTTGATCCACTGCTTGTGCTTTGGAGCACCCCTTGAGATAAGAAGTAGGGGAAGGCGGAAGTTGACCATATACTGCTTCATAAGGAGTCATTTTGGTGGTGGCATGATAGTTGGTGTTATACCACCATTCAGCCAGAGGTAACCACTGTACCCAAAGGTGTTGCTTTTCTGAAGTGAAACACCTAAGGTAGGTTTCTAGACATTTGTTGATGGCTTCGGTTTGACCATATGTTTGCGGATGATATGAAGTACTGAGTTTGAGTTGAGTGCCTTGTATTCTGAAGAGTTCCTGCCAAAAATTATTGGTGAAGATCGGGTCGCGGTCGGACACAATAGAAGTGGGCATGCCATGCAATTTGAAGATCTGATCCATGAAAGATTGAGCAACCAAAGTTGGTGTAAATGGGTGGGGTAGGGCGCAGAAATGAGCATACTTCGACAGTCGGTCCACAACGACCATGATGACTGACTTGTTACCTGACTTTGGAAGACCTGTAATGAAATCCATAGAAACCTCCGTCCAAATTGATGTCGGAATGGGCAATGGTTGTAATGTGCCTGGTGTGTTGACGGTTTCCCCTTTGTGGCGTTGACAAACATCACATTCAGCTACAAAGGTAAGGATGTCCTTTTTCATGCCTGTCCAAAAAAATGATCTTCTGGTGCGAGCATACGTCTTCTGAAAGCCCGAATGTCCTGCAATGGGAGATGAGTGCAATTCTGCCAAAATGTGACTTTTGAGGGTGGATGTTGGTGAGATTACGACTCTGTCCTTGTAGCGAAGAATATCATTCTGCCACGAGTAGCCCTTGGTGGAATTAGGATCTTCCTGCAATTGAGAAATGAGTTGGGAGAGCCCGGGGTGTGAAAACCATTCCCTGCGAGCCTCTTCAATCCAGTCTGGAATGAGGAGGGAAATTGCGAGCAGAGTACTTTCCTCCTCAAATTGGCGAAATAATGCATCTGCTACCCTATTGTCTTTCCCTTTCTTGTAAATGATCTCATAATCATATCCGAGCATTTTGGCTAACCATTTATTTTGTTGTGGGGAGGATAGGCATTGCTCCAAAAAATATTTAAGACTGTGATGATCTGTGCAGATTTGGAAACGTCGCCCCAATAAGTAAGGTCGCCAGGTCTCGACTGCATGTAAGATGGCCATCATTTCCTTCTCGTAGGTAGATTGGCCCAGATTCCTCTCACTGAGTTGTTGGCTTGTGAAGGCCAACGGTCGCCCTTCCTGCATTAAGACCACCCCAATACCTGTACCCGAAGCATCACATTCAATGACAAAGGATTTGGTGAAGTCAGGTAGTGCTAAGACTGGAGTGGAACACATGGCGTTTTTTAGAGCGGTAAATGCCTGTTGTGCTTCCTCGTTCCAGAAGAAGGAATTTTTCTTTAGGAGTTGAGTGAGGGGTTTTGCTATGCAGCCATAGTTGCGGACAAATTTATGATAATAGCCTGTGAGACCCAAAAATCCTCTCAAGCTCTTCAAGGTCTTAGGTTGAGGCCATTCTTGCATTGCCTAGATCTTTTTGGGGTCCACCTTGACACCTTCACGCCCCACAATGTGGCCCAAATACTTAACTTCTTCCATGCCAAACGAACACTTGGACATCTTGACAAATAATTTATGCTTGCGAAGCAGTTGCAAGAGTAGATCTACATGCTGAAGATGTGCAGCCCAAGTGCCACTATAGATGAGGATGTCATCGAAGAAGACAAGGACAAATTTTCTGAGATATGGTTTGAGAATGTGATTCATAAGGCTCTGAAAAGTAGAGGGGGCATTACAAAGACCAAATGGCATGACCAGGAACTCATAATGGCCTTCATGAGTTCTGAAAGCCGTCTTGGGAATGTCGACTTCCTTCATGCGAATTTGGTGGTAGCCTAAGCGAAGATCCAACTTAGTGAAGAATTGAGCCCCATTGAGTTCGTCCAGCAAATCGTCAACCACCGGGATGGGAAATTTATCTTTGACTGTCAACTTATTGAGGGCCCTGAAGTCGGGACACATCCGCTACTCCCCATCTTTCTTGAGCACCATGACCACTGGGGATGAATAAGGACTAATGCTGGGACGAATGACACCTACTTCCAACAGTTCCTTGATGATTTTTTCTATTTCATTCTTTTGGGTGAACGGATATCTGTATGGCCGCACATTTGGGGGTTGGGCCCCTGGAACCAAGGTGATGCTATGATCATGTTCCCCTCGTGAGGGTGGAAGCTCATTAGGCTTGTCAAAGACCGTCCGATGGTTATTTAAAATCTGTTGCATCTCAGGATGAATTGGCAGAGACATGGTTTCGACTACCTGGATGGAATTAAATTGAGCTACTACTCCATGATGGCCCTTTTTTAACAATTTTTCCATCCTATGCGAGCTGATGATAGAGGGGGCTCCCGCCTAGAGTCCACGGAGGGTATGTGTGGAGTTGTTCTGCTTAAAACTCATATATAACTCCTGGAAATCCATTGTGATTGGCCCAAGAGTGCGGAGCCATTCAGCGCCGAGGACAATGTCGCAACCCCCCATGTGTATGGAAAACATGTGGGTTTTCAACTGATAATCCCCCATTTGAAGTTTGACATTTTCACAGCGGCCTTCACATTTCATTGTGTCCCCATCCGCAATTTGGAATTGGAAGTTAGAAACTACTCGTACAAAACAATGCGTTGCTTCTGCGATTTTTTGATGGATGAAATTATGGGTACTTCCACTATCAATCAAGACTACTACTGGGCGATGTTTAAGAAAACCCCGGATTTTGAGAGTTTGAAGGGAAGAAATCCCTGCCAATGCATGCAGCGAAATAACTGGTTCGTCAGAGACATTCTCCTTTGGGTTGTCTTCTTCTAGCGCCCCATGTTCCTCAAGTGGTGGATCTTCCTCTGTTGAGCTGTAGTCAGTGGCATCTATTTGAAAAAATTTGGGCTCCTTGCACTTATGACCTGGGGAGTATTTTTCATCACAGTAGTAACATAGTCCTTGCTTCCTTCTTTCGTCCATTTCCGCAGGTGACACCTTTTGGACCTTAAGTGTTTGAGTCGTGTTGTGAACCTGTGGGTGACGACCTTTAGCGGGGAAATTTGGGCGACTGTATTGGGCTGCTAATGCACGTTCCACCTTACGAGCTACCTGGCAAGCCTCCGTCCACGTGGGAGGGTGGTAAAGTAGAACTTGAGATTTGATGGCTTCTTTAAGACCGCTGATAAAACATTCCGTGTAGAACTCATTTGTGAGACCCCTAGTGCGGAATGCTAAGGCTTCAAAAGCGGTAATATATTCATCCACTGTACCAGTCTGTCGGAGCTTAGTGAGACGACCCAAAAAAGAGTCTTCCTGTTCAAAGCGATCTCGATGAGATTTGGTAAATTGGGTCCAAGTCTTAAAAGGTCCATTGCAACTCTGATGCCATTCCCACCATTGCCACCGTTCATTGTCCAAGTACATGCTCCCCAACATAAGCTTATTCGCATCATCTGGGATATGATTCAATTTGAAATACTGCTCCATTTGTGCTAGCCATGCGGACGGGTGAGAACCGTCAAATTTATGCACATCCAACTTGGGAGGTCGCTGACTGGGTGGTGGATGGGTGTGCCAGACGTGAGGAGAGTGGCTAGACTCACCCTCATTGTATTCATGGCCATTATACGCCTCCTCGTGGGCTTGCTCCTTGCCCTTCGGGAGGAATTGCTGTATCTGGAGACTTAGTCAGCGAATCTCAGTTTGGATGGAGTGAACCTCAGTTTGGATGGAATGAACCTCAGTTTGGATGGAGTTCACAGTGTCTTCAAGTTTGTCCATCCTTTCATTGGCCATCGCTTGAGCTCTAGTTTCTACCATACACCAACCTGATGAAAAATTGGGACCGCCTAAAAATTTTTACTAATAAATTGAATGGTACCACCTTGCTCAGCTCGTCGTCCTGATTCTGATGGGCTAGATCACCAATAAGCGCCCCGGAAGATCTCAGACTCTTTTTTTTTTTGAAAACTCCTAACGGAGTTTTACTCCTTCTTGATCAATACTGCAGTCGCCAAATCCTCAAAATGTCATTGCTGCCAAAAGTCCTACGAAAAGTATACCCTGGTATAGGAACCCTTCACAACAACTCCGATCTTGTGGGTCTGAGAGATCTGAATGGCGGAACAACTGTTGCGGCGGATCTGATGGATCTGCGGGACTGATGTCTGCTGCTACTGCACCTCTTTGCACACGCTGATCGGGAGTAGATGATGTGTGATCCCCCCATAGAAAAGGAAACTATGGTCGTGAGGAGTGTCAGGTGCTACAGATCGCAATATACATAAGGGTCTGGCAGTAGTACTCGGCCCAATGTTTCAGGGCTCTAACTAAGGAGGATCGACCGTACCCTTAGCCGTACAACCCGACTTCCCTATCGTACGAGCGAGTAATCTCTCTGAGTGCTATTCTCGGTGTACTGTAGCCACAAGACGGCCGACGGTTTATCTATGGCGAGGTTTCAAGGGAGCCTAGGGGGTTTCCGATATACCCAGAGGGTACGTGGAAGACAGTCCGTGCGCGGTTCTGTCTAATGCGCTACTACTCGAAGGGGTACCCATAGGGGTTACAAGGGAGTCCAACAGACGTGACCACCTCTTGTATTTCCTGCGTGCATGCCTCCCCAAATCCGCAGGTTTATGCGCTCAACAACAGATCCCGTGGTTTAAAGACGCCGGAACACGTCTCTAGCCGAAAAAAAAATTTGCTAAGAATTGGAGATCCCACCGGCCCTGGAAAGTGCTCTGATACCACTTGTTATGCTCTTAACCTGCAAAATGATACCCAAATACAGAATATGCGAAGAAAAGATACCCAGAACACAGAATAGCAATGATTTTATTATTCAGAGAGTAATGTTCACTTGCCTCTTCGAGGGGGCAACCTCCAATAGAGCAGAGCTTGAATACAAAATAAGACACAATGCTCCTCGCAGGGAGTCTCTATCCTTTATATATGACTCATACATGCAATACCACGGGCCAATACCGTGGGTTTTATTAATACCATCTATCTAATACTACGGCCCATTTGCAACTAACTGTGGTCCCGTCATTAATTGCGGGTTAACCACTTACAAATATTAATATGGGCTTTATTGACTCTTGACTATGAAGTGATCCCATGACATAAATAAGGGGGTTAGGGTGGGACCCTAACACTAAGTTTTGTCTTTAATCCCTAGGCATTATCTTAATCCAATCCTTGCTAGGATCGAACACATACCTTACGGTATTATCTTTTAAAACTAGATTTTTAGCCCTACAAGCCCTATATACCATTTCCTGAGTGCTAGAGTTTCCTTAGAGGGAACAATTACTTAGGTTTAGGGTTTTCATGCCTAGGGTTAATTCAATCTTAACTAGGGTTCATAAATTCTAAATACCAAGAATCTTCAAGACTTCACAACTTTACAATACCTACAAACCTTATATTCTTAAGATTTTCAAAATATGCAGAGAAACAACTGCAAAACCATAGAAAATCTTGACCCATATGAAATGCACATAAAAATTGTACATGCCTCAAAGATCTTACCATACCTTCTTCTTTGGTCTTGATCAGTTTCATTCAAAAGAGACAATATCACTTCTTTCAAAAATTCAGGTCAGCTTCTTTGTTGGAGTAAGTTCTTCTTCTATGTATATGATTGTTCCACATAGAGGTGCTTCAACATATCTCATATACATTGTTACTTTTATTCTAAACACGATGACGTCTATTGTGTAAAACCGATATTTCATGGTCAATATGCCAAACAATCATGTGCCAAAAGATATGCCAAACAATGTTTCTAAGTGATGTCACTATATAGATTTCTGAGTGATGTCTTTGTTTTATAATTGAAATGCCTTTTATCTAATAATGTCATGTCGCTTATTAATGGTGCCAAAGAGATTGGATGCCAAATCACTGCTACTAGCCACCATGCTGAATGTAAACAAGGAGTACATAGCATTGTCAAGTCACAAGGGCGAGTCATACTATGGGTTTGATCGATCACGATCCATGGAGTGAACATTGATCTAAACCATGGAAAACCAATGTAAGCCATAGAATCAATTGTTTTCCCTGAGAAGACACTACTGATATAAATATTGTTCGATGTCGTTGTTCATAGTGTAATGTTATTTAAAGAAATGTCATTGTTGAAGAGTGATATCATGGAGAACCAAAGCTATAAGAACAAAGGTGATGCTCCAAGCCACTCTATTGAACTCAAAGAGAGCCACTGTTATAATAAGTGATTCCACTGATCTAAAGAACGATGCTACACAACCATCACTACGAGCTAGTATATGTTGTGATTCATGTCAGCGTAATGAAGCCACTATTACAGAGATCCATTGTAATGTGTGACCATAGAGAATTACTGTGAAATAATACCATTGAACCATCAAACAAATTCAGGCTACAGTAGTTATCCATCAAGTCATATTGTTTGATCCCACTAACACTCTTAAGACAGAGTTACAATATCACAGAATCGCGATGCCACCGTCATATTGATTGATGTCAAGCGATGTCAATCCGATCTCATTGTAGTATTACGAGCCACCTCAATAGATTGGCATCTATACGATAAATTATGAGCTAGGACAGAGATGACTAAAACTTGGAGGCATACAAACCATAGAGTGTCATACAAATCTTAGAGATCAATTCTTAGATGTAAGTGTGAATACTCAGAGATCAATTTTTAAATGCAAGTGTGAATCCTCAGAGTGACAACAGATATGTGAGCCATATCGTAAACGTGATCTTCCTTTGCAAGCCATGTCATGCTAGCTTTTTGTAATTGATCCACAGAGAGAGCATTAGACACTAAATGTGATATCTAAGATTTTAAAGTGATCCTAATTGAGTCTCATAATAGATAGTTGAGCCATAGGATATGAAAACAAATTATGCAAGCCATGGTGTCATAGAGATTCATTAAAAACAAGCCCCAGTAAAGATGAGTCATATGCAAACCTCACAAGTTTTACGAGAGTCATAAGTAAGACAAACTACAGGAATATATGTTCCACAAAAAATATGTGAACCTCTAATGCCACGGTAATATATATTATAGAGTGACAGATGCGAGTATCGCAAAGATGTGATCACAGGGTCGGGTGCAAACTTTAACATTGTATGTGAGTCAAGATAACAAGCCATAAATATGTGACAACGATCCATATATGAGATATATGAATCACATCAATCCATTGTATATTAAAATAGGATCATAGATTAATGAAATACGAACCTGGGAACACAAACAAACCATGCCAATAGAGTGATCTTTAGGCCTCCAACTTCGAACCTTAGCTCTGATACCATGTTGAGAAATCGAGAGGCTTGTAAGTTAAATTAGATTTCTCTTTCTTTGATAAGTAATTGTGAAATTTATTGGCTTCTTATTGATTTAATTATGTTCTTCTTCATCAAACAATTATCAAATGCAAAAACATGAAGATCATGGTACATAAGAAACACAAGATATAGGCTCCAAGCTAGGGTAAAACCCCTCCAAGAGGAAAACCCATAAAAATTATCTTCTTACATAATTAGATCAAAATGAGATATACAACACCCATGACCAACCTTCTAGATACCAATTCAAACCCTCCTTTTGCACAACAAATCCATCAATAGCAAGAGACCAACAAAAAATATTCAACAAGAGATAAAATAAGGCAGAACTTCGACAAATCCTTCTTCTATTTCAAACTTTAGCCCTCCTTCTTCTATGAAATTTCAAAACCAAACGAATGAATTGTGTGTGTCCAAATGAGCTCAAATCATCCTCTTTTTATACTTTCCAAATGGGTATGAATAGGCATGTCTTCTGGGGTAGGGCCGACTTGGCATCTAGAGGGGATTTTTACCCAAAATACATATTTAAAAGTTATTTTTCCTTTTTCTTTACAATAGGTCCAACTAGGACTTTGACCCTTTGACTCATAAAATCCTAGAAGCATGACGAACATGCTTAACTAATGAAATAATAATTTCTTGAGCATGAAACCCATGCTGACAAAAAAAAATTATTTTTCTTTTTCCTTTTTACATGTAATATACAATGAGATAATTTTGAATACTGCAACTAGTTACATTTTCTAACACATGGAAATTATTGGAGCATGATATTGTTAATAACTAGGATAGTATATGAAATGTTTGTATAAAAGAATTAGACGAGTAATATTGCTCCAAGAATGTGATCATAATTAATTCTTGTCAAAGTCAAGTTGTTAGAGTCAATCAATTCATGAAAATGTATTGATATATGTCCGGTTACATATTTCAATGCTTATTGTTATGATATTTAGTCTGGCCAATTATTGTCACTAGTTTGAGTCTGGGTTGGAACTGGTCATTCTAAAAATGGACAACTTTAATTTGTAGGAATCTTTGACTACCAAATTTATGAAACATTGAAAACATAAAGTAATGAATAACCAATAGAATATGTCTAGTATGTGAATGACTGAGGAGGAGGATGGTATTCCTATCATTGTGTTATATATATCTTGTTAATATATTCAGTGTTGAAATATTTTTTTTATGTTATATCATTCCTAACTCTAAAAAGTAAGAATTTTTGTAGTTGGAACGGTGTTCTAGCTATGAGTTTTTTGCTTCATGAACTATTTGTTGAGTGGTGCACTATAAGCCCTGATTTTCAAGTACAGAGAATGGAAAGTTGAGATGGATACATCCCATATGTAGACTACTTACCTAGATAACCGGTGAGTACAACGAATAACTCCCATGTATCTCGGTAAATGGGTATAGATCCATAGGATGGTCTATGAATCAGTCTTTATGGTCATATTGTTTTTAGTCCTTAGAGTACAAAATATTCTCGGTCAATCTAAGGTATCAATGATACATTCTTTTTCTAGTTGAAAAGGGAGGAGCATGGACACTTTCTGAGGTGGAAGCAAATTGTATAGTTCACACTTTAGAAACCAAGTTTGGTTGCAGGCTGAATTTTTGGAGAGGAATGACAAATTTGCAATAGGAAGGACATAGAGGTGATGAATAAAACAAAGAGATATTTGGAAATCATGTCATAAAGACAACAACGAATAATGGTTGGAGTAGCAACAAAGGTTAGAAGATGGTGGGAAAATAAAGGGTAAAATAAAGTGTATGTGTAGAATAATAACATAATCATGATCATAATATAATATAATATAAGGCACGCATTCAGTTTTTAATAAAGTCTATATTGTCATGTTTAATTTGATGTAGTGGTCCTTGAGAATGTATGTACTTGGTATCTCCATGAGTGGAATTTTTTATTGAATGCACCTAAGTCAATCATGATGTAAGCCTGATGAGGCATGTCTACACCCATGTAGTTTGTAGTAATCTAAAAACCACTTTGTAAGTGTAAGCTTGCAGTAAGTCGAAACCACTTGGGGTGATGTGATGAAGTTTGTGAAAGGTGGGCAACGTCTGGACAAGGATTCCTATAGAGTGTTGTAGGTCCTTGAGAATATGATGCAGAAGCATCAAAAGCATGTTTGAGGGTAAGCTGACAAAACCTAGAGCATGGTTATAGGTGAGCCAAGAAAACTTAGCATGATGATGATGGTGATGTAGGGGAAGTTAAAGGTATAGGTATAGGTATGAAGATATGATGGTTGAATAAACCATGTACACGAAGGACACCCTAGTAGACCAGTCGTTGCAGCAACTGGTTACCCCTGCATTTTGGTGGATGGTTGTTTCTTTATATGGTTTTCAACATTGTAGTAATGTTTGTAAATACTAGGTGGAAATATAGATAGACTTTGTTGATTGTGATCAAGGCAAGTAGTCATTAAGGGGGAGTGTTAGAGAATATAACTCCTACTTGTATTAGGGGTGATGAATGGTAGGGAAAGGAGTTTGTTCCTAGTCTTTAGGAGGTTGTTATATCTAGTTAGGTTGAGAGATATTCTCTAACTAACTAGCTTCCTATATTGGTGTGTGGTTGAAAGATTTGCTCAACCAAGTTGATTGTGCGATCAATATAGTTTCTCTCTCTTGAGATAGCACTAATGTATTTATTTGTAAAATTACTTGATGAGTGAAAGTATGCTTATGAAATATTAATTTCAAATCCCTAATGGTCAAAGCATTTTTTAAGGGAAAAACTTGAAGAAAAGCTTCTAAATCAAGGGATTCAATCCCTGTCGACGAATTTGAAATTAAGATGACTCTATAAATGTTCCCATAAATGATTGACCATGTCAAAATTATATATTAATAAGAATAGTCGTATAAAATAAAAAAAATATGTCATTACAGTTTATCAAACATCATCTGTAATCTATAAATTAGTAATCTACATATATTATAGCCTATTAACACCCAAAAAAATAAAGTAATGAAATTCAACATAAGAAAAACTTTTCTATTGTAATAGCCCTGGTTAAAAATCCATGTAAAAATATATAAGACCATGGTTATGGGACAAATATTCCAAGCTGAATGGTGGGCAAAAACATCCTAGCGGGTGTTCATTTCGATTATTATGATTGAAATTGGCAAAGGCAATGGAAAAGGCTTTGGAAAGGCAAAGTGGCATTAATTAGCATTTTATTTATGAAAGCAATGGAAAATAGGAGAAAAGGAAGGTCAAAGGTCAAAGGTTGAATGTGAGGAGGAAAATGAAGGAAAATAATATAAATTGAAGTAAATAGAGGCCTCATTGATAAAAAGACTTTTGAGGATCAGTGGGTAGGCTTGGTCAGTGTAAGCTTCTTCTTTTTCTTCCTTTTAGTTTTGGAGCTCTCATTCTATTCTCTCTCTCTCTCTCTCATACTCTTGGACACTTAGAGTTTTCTTAGAGCACTCTTGGAGAGTGTGGAATATTTGGATGCGTGGAGCAAGAAGGAAAAGGAAGACCAGGAAAACGCAAGAGGACATCGAGATCAATAACTACAGTGGGTTTTGCTTGCAGGTATCGAGTTGCATGTATGTTTTCCTCACTAGATTTGGCATGCATGGTATTGCATGTGGTTCTTTGTTGTCATGGCATGGGTTTTTCCAAGTGTGACAGTGTTTTTAGCCTAACCTTTCCATTTCCAGATAGCCATGGTGTGATGGGGTTCTCATGTTTTGTTTGAACTAGATTGTCAGATGGATTCGAAGCTGAGTGAGTTAGATCTTCGAAAGAAAGAACACATGGCCTAGTGATCCCTAATCCGAACTGTGGATTGCGGTAAAGCCACTGGCCCAGTGACCCCTGAGCCAGAGTGTGGGTTGTGGTAAATCCACTGGCCTAGTGACCCTTGAACCGGACTATGGGTTGTGGTAGAGCTAGGTATTGTGTACCTTGGTGAGCCTAGGAATCCTTGATGCGTTAATGGCAGGTTACACAGTAAATCTTAGAGGTGGTTGCCCTTGATTGGGCTAAGGAACCCTTACTGGTGAATGACGAGATATACGATAAACCCTAGAGGGTGAAGTCTCGGTTAGGGCCTAGTAATCTGTGTGGATTGCAGTAAAGACAAGAGACTGGTGTCTCAGTTATGGCCTAGTGATCCCTGGAGAAAAGTGTGGATTGGGGTAAAGCCTAAAGACTATGAGACAGGAAAATTCCTCATGGTGTAGGTGGAGAAATATGGTGGCATCCATGCTTGTTTTGACCTAATGATCAGGTGGGGATTGTGGTAAAGCCTAGTATTACATGTTCATGGTTTATGTCCTAGTGATCCGGTGTGGATTGCAGTAAAGTCTAGTTCTATTGATGAAGGTGAGGTGGTGTAGCCTTAGATAGCCCTGGTTGAGTTTGGTTTTAAGTCCCACATTCATTCTTGGAATATGGCACGGGGGTGATTGGTTGAAAGAAATATTTGGTTTAGCCAATCTATGGTCGGGTGGTTCATGGAAGTCCCAAACCTGGTTGGTCATTGCATTCATTAATATGAGGTTATTTCTCCTTGTTAATTCATGAGTATTATATTGGTTTATATGTGGATTATATGGTTATTGTTTCCTTGGTATTTTTTTTGTTATTATGTTGGTTATGAATATGTATTATGACAGTGGTGATGTATGGCTCTCATCATGTTTTTACTTGTAAATGAATGAATAATGTATCTATGGCCTAATAGATGAACTTGCAGCTAATGTGTTGAGGCATCAATGTTTCTTAGCGATTCTTAGATAAGTATGAGACCCCTATGCTCAGCTCTGATGTTAAGACCTGTAGATTTCATATTGTGATATGTTTGACAAAATTCCTGTCATGGCTAGTAGGGGTACAGTCTAGTCCTTGGCAATTTTTTTGCAAATGTATCATTGTTTTGTTGTGTAAATTCATCTCTAAATGTGTCATTGATTTCTGGGCAATGACCTTGGCTCTGGGCCCTAAAAAATTGGCACAAATCTTGGAGTCATAGGCACAATACTGGGGGGGGAAGTCCCCAGAAGCTCCCTTTCCCTTGTTGTGGGAGCTTCTGGAGCCTCCTAGATGCACCCTTGTCCATATCAAGGGAGCATCCAAGGGTTTGATGCAATAAAACTTTAGTTGGACTCAGGGGTTGGTTACCTAAGTTGTTGGGATGGCTCCTAGGAGTTTTGTTGCTGATGTGGAAGGTTTGTTTGGTGTGTTTCCATCGATTTGACTTCCCTAAGGTGATTTAGGAGGTTTAATCCCATTGTAGTGGCCTCTTGTCGCATATTTACCCTGGTTGGTCGGTCACTTGGGTCAATGTGGGATGAGGGTGTTACAGAATAGTATCATATCATGGTTCGCCCCTTGAACTAGATGGGCATTGTGTTGGTCATGGATTCATGTTGGTTCCATATGTGTTCCTTATGCTTGTAGGCCATGTGTTTTTTTAATTTGCATGGTGTTGATCATTGTTGTAGTGATGTCGCCATGTGAAGGTTGATGGTGTTGTTGTGGAATGTGTCGTCATGAGTGTATGGTTGTATATGCATTTGTTATGCATATCAGTGTCAATATGTTGTTATGTATGCATTGTCATGGTGAAAGTTGTTGTGCATGAGGTCATTGTATGAAATTATGGCATCATATTGTGATTGGTATGCTATGATGCTAATGTGTTGGCTGAGATAGAGTAGGAGGTTTAAAGCATCAAAGTGAAGTTGTAGCATTGGACCTCGAGGCAAGAGCATGTTGTCATACAGGTTTGTATGTTGGGAATGCAGGTATGTAGGTTAAGGATTGTTATATGCATTATGGTTATGTGTATGTCTTTCATTCTATTGATGTTATGGTTAAATACATAATAAATGCTAGTTGACCGGTGTAGTCATATACACAAGTGTCAGATAGTCATGAATGATAGTAACATGTAGTTGTATGCATTGTTGTCATTGTTTTATGTTAGTTAACTTGATGATTATGTTATATGTCATTGATGAATATGTTATATGTTAACTTGTAGTTAGCTTGATGATTATGTTATATGTTGTTGATGAGTATGTTATAGGTTAACTTGTTGTTGTTATATGATAGTTAGCTTGATGATTAGGTTATATGTTGTTGATGAGCATGATATATAACTTGTTGTTGTTATATGTTAGTAACTTGATGATTAGGGTTATTGCATTAAGATCTTGATGTTATGTGTATCATACTAATTTGGATTGGTCTATGAAAATGGTTAGGGTTATGAAATTCAGGTATGAGTCGACATATTTGTGATATTGTGTTGTACTAATCTAGACTAACTTTGAATATGTGATTGTTATGCATGAATGAAAATTGTTTATGAGTTTATGATGTGAACATGTTAGCTAGTTATTGTTATGGATATCATGACCTTATTTATGGTTGAGTTGATATGTTGTGAAGTTATATCGTGTTAATCTAGCTTGATTGTGCAGACAAGATAGCCTCCCCTGAGATACATTAAGGTATGAGTTTTCTTATGTCGTATATTTGGTGCTTGACTGTTTGATTATGTCATCTATTTGGTGTTTGAGTGTTTGGTGTCTATTATGTCATCTATTTGATTTATCTAACATGGTATATTTATAGTTTGTTTGAATGTTTGATTAATTGCATGATATGAGTATGTGTATATAATATTGAATCAAAAATGATCTTGGTTTAAGATGGTTTTACTCACACATACGAGTTGAGATATTTGACATGTACTTGAGTGTAATAGGTGACATTTGTAGCATTATGTTTAATGACTATGAGTTGACCATGGATCATGACATGATTTTTAGTCTTGGTAAAGGTTGATTTCAAATTGATATATATGATTGTCTTGAAATTTATAACATGTGGTTGACATGTGTGAGCAGTTGTAGGGTAACATGTTTGGTGTTGGTATGACAAGGTAAGGTAACTAGTATGTTGGTATGTTTACTTATGCATTGACAGTTATGTGTTTATGGAAATATGATGTGGGGGATTGCATGACAAAAGAGATTTCCATGAAATCTTAAAGAAGGCTTTCATTGAGCTTTCACTTGCAGGCACTGGGAACCATGGGGATGGAGTCATGGTGTTTGTTGCTAGCTTTGTTCTTTTGGTATTTGTGATTTGGTTGCACTCGATTTCATATTTGTTATGTTTGGTGTAAGGCATTTCCACTTTGTTTGCAGTGTCGTATTGTTATTTAGTTTCATGGTTTTCTTCTTGTTTGTTTCTTGTCTTTCCTTTCATGTTTTGAGTCTTGGGAATTGTTTTAGGAAAGAGGAAATTTTAAGGAGTTCGAGGAGAGTTGTGTGGTACCCAACAAGTGATGTAAGGCCTGGATGAAGCTCAGTGTGTGTACAAGGGAAACCGAAGGCAAGTGTATGACAGCTAGTTGGATTGGTTGGGTCCATTGAGCTAAATGGATGGTGATAGGATAATCATGAGAAAGGTAATGAAAATGGTCAAGTAAATGGATTTGAGGTTTCAAATGCCTTGGCTATGTTGGGAATTGTTGTTCTCAATATTGTGCATGTTGTGCATGAATAAAGGAATTTCTCTTAACCTTGGTCTTATGATGTCTAGTAATTATGTTGTGATCATGATTGCTTTATGTTAATGTTTATATGCATATATGTATGTATGTACGTTGTTATCTGACAGGGCCATCAGGAATCATGATTGTTTTATGTTGATGTTTATATGTATACATGTATGTATGTATGTCATTGTCTAAAAAAGTCACCAAGGATAATTATTTTGGAGGAATGATTTTTTACAGGTGAATGGCATGAAGAGGTTCATGATTTATGAGGAGTCAAGTGGGAAGAGTAGCCCTAAAATATATCTGAGGTTAGTATCATGTGGATATGACTTGATATTATGTGATTATACTATTTCTATATTTAAGCTATGATAGGTTATGCTGAGAGATACATCAGTGAAATGAAAACAGTGTGATCCGTGGCATTCTAAGAGAAGCATGGATGACGAAGAGACACTAGAAGCAAGGTTGCTTGGTAGAGGTAGTATGGTTTTGGATGTGCAGTCCTATTGTTGTGTATATGTTGTGTATGTTGTATATTAAGTGATTATACCTATCGTGATGTGTAATGTTGTATATGTAGTGTTGTGTACATATGATGTTGTGTCCCTGTTGTATATACGGTGTTATGTGATGGTGTTATGTACATGTTGGATATGTAGTGTTGTGTACATATCGTATTATGCACATGTTGGATATGCAGTGTTGTGTGCATATGGTATTGTGCACATGTTGGATATGTCGTGTTGTGTACATGTGATGCTATGTACATGTTGGATATGTGGTGTTGTGTACATATGATGCTATGTACAAGTTGTATATGGAGTGCTATGTTTATATGGCATTAGGTGCATGTTGTACATATGGTGTTGTGTGCATGTGTCATTGTGTACATGATGTACATGTGGTGTTGTTTGCAGGTGGTGTTGTGTATATGTCGTGCATGTAGCGTCATGTACATGTGGTGTTGTGTACATGTCATACATATGGTTTTGTGTACATGTGGTATTGTGTACAAATTGTACAGGTGGTGCGATGTACATATGGATTCGTGACCATGTTATGTAGGTGGTGTCGTGTACATGTGATGTTGTGCAAATATTGTGCAGGTGGTGTCGTGTACAAGTGGTACTGTGTACATGTTGTACATATGGTGTCGTGTACATGTTGTACATATGGTACTGGTGTACATGTGGTATTATGTGCATGTCATACATGATGTCTTGCGGGGATGTGGTACTATGTATGTGCATTGTGTAGTCGTGGTCTCATGACGTGTATTTGTTGTGTTGTACTCTATGTACATATATGTATTGTGTTGTACATCAGGTGTAGGTGTATGTATTGTGTTGTGGTGTACACCGGATGTAGGAGTATGTATTGTGTTGTGTTGTACATTGGGTGTAGGTGTATGTGTTGTATGTCAGGTGTATGTGCATTTATTGCTTGGAGTTGTATAGCGTGTGTGGTTATATGTGTATGATCTACAATATGTGTATGTGTACATGGTTGAAGAGAGGGAACTAGGTGTTTGTCAGGTGTGGCAAACGATCCGGTGTGCATACGGAATAAAGACAGAGGTAGAAGCTAAGCATTGATTAAAAGATAAGTATCATTATTTTATTTTAGTTTTATTATGCATGTGATATATGATTTTGTTCTATAATGATTACATGTGATCTATGATTCTAGTTTATGATGGTTACATGTGATTTATGATTTTGATCTATGATGATTGTGTTTTGAACTAACCTGATGTGATATGTTTATACATGGTGATTTAGTCAAAGATGCTAGTTTGGCTTGTTGTGATAGGAAACGAAGAGAATTGCAAGTGTACCTTATTGACGAGCCACCAATGAAGTATGATTTGTTATTTCAATTTATTTTAAATCTAATGGAAATTATGTGCTTGGTATGGGAAAGCATGAAATACCCGGTTGGATGGTCAAAAATAACAACAAACATTAGCAACAGCAGCAAAAGAAATTAGAATAGACAACAATATGTTGGTAAAGTATTCAGGAGCAGGGCCATTGTGGGACACTGGTACCCAATAGTGTCCATTGATTTCCCTGAGCATGTTATGAACAGTATGATGGTTTGAGGAAGGGATATTCCTTCATTTCTGGACCTTCTGATGGGAGGAAACCTTGTCAAAGGATGGACTGCCCAGGATGGGGGTTTCAGCGAAAATTTGGAAGGTGGATGACTGCACAAAAGGGGGTGACCGGATTGCCTGACGGAATGTGTAGCGGAGAAGGGAAGGTCAAGGATAGATTGTTTTGGTCATTAGCATTGTCAGATGGAATCAGATGCACATTGGGAGTGTGCCCTGGAACAATGAGTCGGTAACTATTCACTGAGAGGACAAGTGGTGCAAGATTGTAGCATTGGACATTAGATGCAACTTTAACTTTGACAGTGGATTCTGAACTTCTTGGGAAGGAAGTGAATCCTAGTACTACTTTTGAGGGTGGAGGTGTGAGCCTCTGGATTCCCTTATTGATTTATACAGACATCGTAGCCTTTTATTTGTTGGATGAGAAAATGTGCATATGTGTATATCATTGTAAATATTGTATCGAGTTGTATTTACAAAGCTCCATATACATTATGGTAATTTGTTGGTTGAAGCAAATGTGTATAAGCATATGTGGTTGTTATTGTAAATACCATAATGAGATGTGTTATAAAGCTCCAGTAAACAGTATGATTTTCATATCTTCAGCAGTGGTCATTGTAATTACTGCAATGAGTTGTGTTATAAAGCTCCATAGGTAGTATGTTTTGTTTTCAGTAGTTTGTTAATTTATAGGTGTCATTGAACACCAAGGATAGTGTTCCCCAAAGGGGGAGGGTTCTATAACAACCCTAGTTAAAAATCCATGTAAAAATATATAGGACCACAGTCCTGGAACATGTATACCAAGTTGAATGGTGGGAAAAAACATCCTAGTGGGTGTTCATTTAGGTTTTTATGGATAAGGAAATTGGCAAAGGCAAGTGAACAGGATTTGGAAAGGCAAAGTGGCATTAATTGACATTTTATTTATGAAAATAATGGAAAATAGGAGAAAATGAAGGTGAAAGGTCACAAGTTGCATGTGAGGAGGAAAGTGGAGGAAAATGTAGAAATTTTGAATAATTTAACACATATTCAATGGAGATTATCCTGATCATGTACTAATGCGGAAAACATACACAATACATAAGCTCCTCTACGTTGATCAAGAATATAGCAGCATCAATAACAATAAAACATCAAGAGCATTCACACATTAACACAGTTTGTATCACGGGGAAAGCATCTCGCTAAAAACCCCACACTATCTGTATATTAATGATTGAGTCATGTAACATTACACAGCATAATACTTCTCACAAGTATCTCCACCTCTGTTACACACAATACAGCTCAGATCTGATCTCCAAATCTCTTCCACTGCTTGCCTGCCTCCACTGCTCAATACCTGCTCAAGAACTGATGAGAATTCCTTCCCAAACTCGATTTTCACCTGCAAAATAGTCACTCATTTTTTGTTGGACGTGAGCAAAGGCTAAAATGCGGGCCAAATACGTGAGCAAACTCATTGGCATACTCAATCCTTTGATTGTGCAAGATCTGGTGCACAACTATAGTCACAACTGATAGCAATCTGATTCTCTACCACCTGTCCCTGTTGAACTGAACATGCACTGACATGCAACTGAGTTAACTGATGTATTCTTTAGTTGTATTATGAGTTAATAATTAGTTTAACAACTCATCATTAGTCTATCTGCAGTTAGACTAACTACAACCAGTTTAACTAAGTTAAACTGAACACAACTCCATCAACTGTACCTTCAGTCCACTAAACTCAACTCACTTGAGTTCTAACTGAAGTCATGCATGCAACAACTCAACTGACTCATAAGAAAAACGAATTTCCTTCTGACAGCTGCATGTGCCACTTCCGTAGCTCAAACTGAAGTGCTCCAAGAGAATAAGATTAAGTTTATAGTCCAAATATTATTGTGAGATAATAATATTTGACTTTTCTATTTTTGACAGCCAGTCTAAAAATAGACTTGATCACTCACACTGTGATCACTCACACTTTCATCAAAAATAGAAGTCCATCTATTTTTCCCAACTTGATCAATCATCCATAAACATAGACATGATCCATATGTCTAAAAATAGACATAGTCTAAAAATAGACTTGCGCCAAAAATAGCCTGCGGGCCCACTTAGTGAAGGCGACTCTTTTCACTAAGCTCCATCATCTTGTTGCAATCTCAACACTCCCTCTCGACAAGATATGGATTATCAGCAACCCCTATCCTGCCTCGGTGGTACTCGAATTTGCTCCTGGTGAGAGCCTTCGTCAGAATATCAGCATCCTGATCCTCCGTTGGAATGTACGAAAGTAACATGATCCTCCGCTGCACACAATCTCTGATATGATGGTACCTGATGTCAATATGTTTAGATCTATCATGAAATACAGGATTAGCCGAGAGTTTAATGCAACTCTGGTTATCACAGTAAATCACAGTAGGATCCAAATGAGAACCGAACAAACCAACCAGGATCTTCCTCATCCATATAGCCTCGCATGCAGCCAAACTTGCTGCCATATACTCGGCCTCCGCTGAACTGAGTGCCACAGATCTCTGCTTCCTGCTGTACCAAGAAACTGCTGTCGATCCGATACTGAAGACCCCTCCTGATGTGCTCTTTCTGTCTGTTGGGCTCCCTGCCCAATCTGCATCCGTGAAGCCACATAGCTTCACCTCATCCTCCTATCTGTACCACAAACCATATCCCGATGTGCCTCTCAAGTAGCGCAATACATGCTTGCCCACCTTCCAGAAGAGCTTGGTAGGCTTAACCATAGCTTGTGAAAGCTGGTTAACTGCATAGCATATATCAGGTCGTGTATTGACCAAATACATCAACGACCCCACCAACTGTCGATAAACAGTGGCATCCACTTCTTCTCCCGAAGTGGCATCCTCCTTCCTCCAACCTCCAGGAAGAGGAGTATCAACAGGCTTGCAGCCATGCATGTTGAACTTCTCCAGTATCTCCCGAGCATACTTGCCCTGAGAAACAAACAGTCCACCACTGCGCTGCCATATTTCCAATCCTAGGAAATAGTGAAGGAGGCCCAAATCCTTCATCTCAAACTCTGTAGCAAGATCCTTCTTGCATGACAGTATCAACAGCTCATCACCTGTTAGAATCAAATCATCAACATACAGTACAATGATAAGCAACTTACCCTCCACCACAATCTGGTATAGGTTCGGATCCGCCTCGCTCTTGGAGAATCCAAGTCCTGTGAAATAGCTGTCTATCCGTGTGTACCAAGCACGTGGTGCTTGCTTCAACCCATACAGTGCTCTCTTGAGCCTGCACACATGCGACTCGCTGCTGAAGACTTCAAAGCCTTCGGGTTGCTCAATGTACACCTCCTCCTCAATGACTCTGTTGAGGAACGCAGTCTTCACATCCATCTGATGAATGTGACATCCCATCTGCGCTGAGAGAGCAAGAATCGTCCGTATGGAAGAATACCTTGCGACAGGTGCAAAGGTCTCCTCATAATCGATCCCCTCAATCTGTGAAAAGGCTCGGGCAACAAATCTTGCCTTGTACTTCTCCACACTCTCGTCATCTGCCTGCTTAACTTTGTAGATCCATCTCGAACCCACCACTGATTTCCCTTCCGGTCTAGGAACAATCTCCCATGCACTGTTTCTGACAATAGAATCATACTCTTCCACCATGGCGTCTACCCATGCGGGATCCTCCACAGCTTCCTCGAAAGAGGATGGCTCAGTCACAACACACTTGCTCATAAGAGCCATGTATCCAGTGTACCGATCAGGTGACTGTCTCTGCCTGCGTTGGGCTGTAGGTGGTCCTACAACTTTCTCTGCATCTTGAGCCAGTCGCTCAGCTTCTGTCAAGCGCTTTCGCCCTCTGATGGTTGGCGCTGCATGAGTGGTCTCTTCCACTCCATGAACCTCGTCCTGTGGCTGATCCACGTCCTGAAGCTCATCCTTAGGAACTAATAGCTCCTCATTTGCATGCAAGTGTAGCTCCCTCTCAAGCGAACACTTCATGGCTTTCTCCTCCTGAAATTTTATATCCCGTCGCACAACAGTTTTACCACTGTCTGGCAAATACACACGATAGTTGTGGGGCGTATCAGTGTACCCCACAAATATCCCAACCTCTGCAGTCGGCTCCAACTTCTTTCTGGCATCCTTCGTCACATGCATGTAAACGTTAGCACCAAAAATCCTCAAATGAGAAAGATCAGGCTTCTTACCAGAATAAGCCTCCTCGGGTGTACTCATGCCAAGTATCCTATGAGGACAACGGTTCTGCACATAAACTGCTGTATTGCATGCTTCCGCCCACAAGTGAAGGGGTAGGCCCTGATCATGCAACATTGCCCGTGCAGCACCCACAATCGTTCTGTTCTTCCGCTCAGCCACCCCGTTCTGCTGTGGGTTATGGGGAGCTATGAGCTCTCTACGAATCCCTTCTGCCTTGCAGAAATCCTTGAACTCGTCCGAGATGTATTCACCACCATTATCGCTCCTAAGAGCCTTCACCTTCTTCCCCGACTCCTTCTCGACCAGTGCTTTGAATTCACAGAACTTTGAATATGTCTCGCTCTTCTTCTGCATGAAGAAGATCCAGCACTTACGAGAGAAATCATCAACAAAAATCACATAATACCTGTGTTTTGCTGTCGAAGCAACTGAGAAAGGTCCACACACGTCTGTGTGAATTCTCTCAAGGATCGTCGTGGCGCGACTATCCTTCTCGTGAAAGGTGGCTTTCACAAACTTCCCCAAAGTACACCCCTTGCACTGATCTGACTGCGCAAGTGTGCCTTTAGGAAGCCCTGTAGTGATCTGCTGCAGTATCTTCAAGGCTCCATGGTGAAGGTGACCCAATCTCCTGTGCCACAACTCGCCATCATCCCGGCTCACCAATCCTTTTGCCTTGCCTGCCATTGCTGCGCATCCATCTACATGCAACTGATAAAGGTTCCTCACTCGAACCCCTATCTTCCGGGTCTCACCAGTTGTCTTGCTGCGCAGGAAGGCCTTTCCCTCGCTGAAAACAACATCATACCCCTTGTCTTCTAACATCGCCACTGAGATGAGATTCTTCTTCAATCCTGGAACATGCATGACTTCCTTCAATACAAAGGGTTTACCAGACTCCCTCTCAAAGGAAATGGTACCGATACCGGTCGCACTGTATCTACCATCATTACCCATCTCGATGTGCACTCCAAGATCTTTGTCCTCCAGATCAGAGAACAAATCTCTATCTCCCGTCATGTGAAAAGACGCACCACTGTCCAGAAACCACACTGATCCCATCACACTTGAAACCAAGCATGCGATCAATGAAAAATCAAGCTCAAACTGAGAAGCTAAAGCCTCTCCCCCTGTAGATCCAGCAGCTTGCTTGTTCTTCTTCTTCTGCGGACAATTTGTGGCATAGTGTCCGTGCTGGTGACAGTGAAAACACTTCACCTTGGACATATCATGCTTCTTTCCTTTCGCACCGGAATGAGAAGCTTTCTTGTTCTTCCCCTTCTTTGATTTGGCAGCCAAAGCACAATTCTCTTCATCAGATACCTTTGATGAAGATCCATTCTCACCTTTATTGTTACTGAGTTTATCCTTGAGCGCCAGGTCGCCCTTGCTTTGGAATAACATTTGCAATCCGTTGAAAGACATTTCAACAACACTGCTGCAAATTCGATTTCCACCAGCTCCAACTCAACTGCTTCCGATCTAAAATTCGTGAGAACAAAATATTTCTCCTACAGAGATTGACTGTATGGGCATTCACCAGATATCTCACCTTCCAAAGGAAGGATGAATCCAGAGGCTACCTGGCCCGATTACAGACTCTGCCTGAAGAAATAGAATGTAAACACTTCCTGAATAGTAGATCTGATGATCAATAGCTCTGATACCATGTAGAAATTTTGAATAATTTAACACATATTCAATGGAGATTATCCTGATCATGTACTAATGCGGAAAACATACACAATACATAAGCTCCTCTACGTTGATCAAGAATATAGCAGCATCAATAACAATAAAACATCAAGAGCATTCACACATTAACACAGTTTGTATCACGGGGAAAGCATCTCGCTAAAAACCCCACACTATCTGTATATTAATGATTGAGTCATGTAACATTACATAGCATAATACTTCTCACAAGTATCTCCACCTCTGTTACACACAATACAGCTCAGATCTGATCTCCAAATCTCTTCCACTGCTTGCCTGCCTCCACTGCTCAATACCTGCTCAAGAACTGATGAGAATTCCTTCCCAAACTCGATTTTCACCTGCAAAATAGTCACTCATTTTTTGTTGGACGTGAGCAAAGGCTAAAATGCGGGCCAAATACGTGAGCAAACTCATTGGCATACTCAATCCTTTGATTGTGCAAGATCTGGTGCACAACTATAGTCACAACTGATAGCAATCTGATTCTCTACCACCTGTCCCTGTTGAACTGAACATGCACTGACATGCAACTGAGTTAACTGATGTATTCTTTAGTTGTATTATGAGTTAATAATTAGTTTAACAACTCATCATTAGTCTATCTGCAGTTAGACTAACTACAACCAGTTTAACTAAGTTAAACTGAACACAACTCCATCAACTGTACCTTCAGTCCACTAAACTCAACTCACTTGAGTTCTAACTGAAGTCATGCATGCAACAACTCAACTGACTCATAAGAAAAACGAATTTCCTTCTGACAGCTGCATGTGCCACTTCCGTAGCTCAAACTGAAGTGCTCCAAGAGAATAAGATTAAGTTTATAGTCCAAATATTATTGTGAGATAATAATATTTGACTTTTCTATTTTTGACAGCCAGTCTAAAAATAGACTTGATCACTCACACTGTGATCACTCACACTTTCATCAAAAATAGAAGTCCATCTATTTTTCCCAACTTGATCAATCATCCATAAACATAGACATGATCCATATGTCTAAAAATAGACATAGTCTAAAAATAGACCTGCGCCAAAAATAGCCTGCGGGCCCACTTAGTGAAGGTGACTCTTTTCACTAAGCTCCATCATCTTGTTGCAATCTCAACAGAAAATAATGGAAATTGAAGAAAATAGAGGCCTCATTGATAAAAATTCTTCTGAGGCTTAGTGGGCAGGCATGGTCAATCTAAGATTCTTCTTTTTTTTCAATTCAGTTTTGGATCTCTCATTCTATTCTCTCTCTCTCATTCTCTTGGACATCTAGCGTTTTCTTGGAGCATTCTTGGAGAGTTTGGCATACATGGGTGCTTGGAGCAAGAAGGAAAAGGAAGAGTAGGAAAGCACAAGAGGACATCGGGATCAGCAACTATACTGGGCTTTGATTGCAGTACCAAGTTGCATGTATGTTTTCCTCACTAGATTTGGCATGCGTGGTATTTCATGTGGTTATTTGTTGTCATGGCATGGCTTTTTCCAGGTGTGACAATTTTTTTAGCATAGCCTTTCCATTTCTGGATAGCCATGGTGTGATGGGGTTCTCATGTTTTGGTTGAGCTGGATTGCTAAATGGATTTTAAGCTAAGTGAGGTGGATCTCCGAAAGAAAGAACACATGGCCTAGTGAACCCTGAACCAGATTGTGGATTGCGGTAAAGCCACTAGCCTAATGACTTTTGAACTAGACTGTGGGTTGCAATAAAGCCAAATATTGTGTGCCTCAGTGGGCCTAGGAATCCTTGATCGGTTAATGGAGGGATATACAGTAAAGCCTAGAGGTGGTTTCCCTTGATTAGGCCTAGGAATCCTTACCAGTGAATGGCGGGATATACAGTAAAGCCTAGAGGATGGAGTCTCAATTAAAGCCTAGTGATCTGGTGTGGATTGCGGTAAAGCCTAGAGACAGTGTCTTGGTTATGGCCTAGTGATACCTCGATCAGACTATGGATTGCGGTAAAGCTAAGAGACTAGGAGACAGGAAAATTCCTCATGGTGTAGGTGGAGAAATATGGTGGAATCCATGTTTGTTTTTGCATAATGATCTGGTGGTGATTGCGGTAAATCTTGGTATTGTGTGTTTATGGTTTATGGCCTGGTGATCTGGTGTGGATTACGGTAAATCTTGGTTCTATTGATGAGGGTGAGGTGGTGTAAACTCGGGAATCCCTGGTTGAGTTTGGTTTTAAGTTCCACATTCATGCTTGGAAAATGGAACAGGGGTGATTGACTGAAAGAAAGATTTGGTTCAACTAATCTATGGTCAAGTGTTTTGTGGAAGTCCCAAACCTGGTTGGTCATTGCATTCATTAATATGAGATTATTTCTCCTTGTTAATTCATGAGTATTATACTGGTTTATATATGAATTATATGGTTGTTGTTTCCTTGGTATTTATTTTGTTATTATTGTGGTTATGAATATGTATTATGACAGTGGTGATGTATGGCTCTCATCACGTTTTTACTTGTAAATGAATGAACAATTTATTTATGGCCTAATAGACGAACTTGAAACTAATGTATTGAGGCATCAATTCTTCTTAGCGATTCTCAGATAAGTATGAGACCCCTATGCTCAGCTCTGTTGTTAAGACCTGTAGATTTCATATTTGTGATATGTTTGACGAAATGCCTGTCATGGCTAGTAGGGGTCCAGTATAGTCCTTGTCAATGTTTTTGCAAATGTATCATTGTTGTATTGTGTAAATTCATCTTTGAAGCTGCCATTGGGCTCTGGTCAGTGACCTGGGATCTGGGCCTGAAAAAGTGGCACAAATCCTGGAGTTGCAGGTACAACACTGGGGAAAAAGGTCCTGTAAAGCTCCCTTACCCTTGCTATGGGAGCTTCTAGAGCCTCTTAGATGCACCCTTGTCCATATCAAGGGAGTGTCCAAAGGTTTGATGCACTAAAACTTCAGTTGGTCTTAGGGGCTAGTTACCTGAGTGGTTCAGATGGCTCTTGGGAGTTTTCTTGCTGGTGTGGAACGCCTGTGTGGTGTGTTTCTGTTGATTCCACTTCCTTAAGGTGACTTAGGAGGTTGAATACCATTATAGTGGCCTCTCGTCGCATATTTACCCCGGTTGGCCGGTTACTTGGGTAGATGTGGGATGAGGGTGTTACAGAGTGGCATCAAAGCATGGTTCACCCCTCTAACTGGATGGGTAGTGTGTTGGTCATGCATTCATGTCAGTTGCATATGTTTTCCTTATGCTTATAGTCCATGTGTTTTTTTATTTGCATGGTGTTAATCATGGTTGTAGTGATGTCGCCATGTGAAGGTTGATGGTGTTGTTGTGGAATGCATCGTCATGAGTGTATGGTTGTATGTGAATTTGTTATGCATGTCACTGTCTATATGTTGTTATGCATGCATTGTCATGGTGAAGGTTGTTGTACATGAGGTCATTATATGAAATGAGGTCATCATGATTCTATTGGTGTGTTATGACGCTAATTTGTTGGTTGAGATAGAGCAGGAGATGCAAACCATCAAAATGAAGTTGCAGCATTGGACCTTGAGGCAAGAGCATGTCGTCATACAGGTTTGTATGTTGGCATGCAGGGATGTAGGTTAAGGATTGTTATATGCATTATAGTTATGTGTATATCTATCATTCTATTGATGTTATGGTTACATACATGATAAATGCTAGTTGATCAATGTAGTCATATACAAATGTGTCAGATAGTCATGAATGATAGTAACATGTGGTTGTATGCATTGTTATTGTTGTTTTATGTTAGTTAACTTGATGATTATGTTATATGTCATTTATGAATATGTTATATATTAACTTGTAGTTAGCTCGATGATTATGTTATATGTTGTTGATGAGTATGCTATAGGTTAAATTATTATTGTTATATGATAGTTATCTTGATGATTAGGTTATATGTTGTTGATGAGCATGATATATAACTTCTTGTTGTTATATGCTAGTAACTTGATGATTAGCATTATTACATTAATATCTTGATTTTGTGTGTATCATACTAATTTGGATTGGTTTATGCAAATGGTTAGGGTTATGACATTCAGTTGTTAGTCAACATATTTGTGATATTGTCTTGTACTAATCTATACTAACTTTGCATATTTGATTGTTATGCATGAATGACAATTGTTTATGAGTTTATGATGTGAACATGTTAGATAGTTACTCCTATGGATATCATGACCTTATTTATGGTTGAGTTGATATGTTGTGAAGTTATATCATGCTAATCTATCTTGATTGTGCAAACAAGATAGCCTCCCCTTAGATACATTAAGGTATGAGTTTTCTTATGCCATATATTTGGTGTTTGACTGTTTGATTATGTCGTCTATTTGGTGTTTGAGTGTTTGGTGTCTATTATGCCATCTAGTTCATTTATCTAACATGGTACGTTTATATTTTATTTGAATGTTTGATTAATTGCATGATATAAGTATGTGTCTATAAGATTGCATCAAGAAATGATATTGTTTTAAGATGGTTTTACTCACACATATGAGTTGAGATAGCTGGCATGTACTTGAGTGTAATAGGTGATAGTTGTAGCATTATGTCTAATGACAATGAGTTGACTATCGATGATGACATGATTGTTAGTCTTAGTAAAGGTTGATTTCAAATTGATATATATGATTGTCTTGATATTTGGAACATGTGGTTGACATGTGTGATTAGTTGCAAGGTAACATGCTTGGTATTAGTATGACAAGGTAAGGTAACTAGTATGTTGTTATGTTTACTTATGCACTGACAATTATGTGTTTATGGCAGTATGATGCAAGGGATTGCATGGCAAAAGAGATTTCCATGAAATCTTAAAGAAGGATCAGGTTGAGCTTTCACTTGGAGGCACTGGGAACCATGGGGATGGAGTCATGGTGTTTGTTGCTAGTTTTTTGCTTTCGGTATTTTTGATTTGGTTGTGCTTGATTGCATCTTTGTTATGTCTGGTGCAAGGCCTTGCCACTTTGTTTGTGGTGTCGTATTGTTATTGATTTTCATGGTTTTCTTCTTGTTTGTTTCTTGTCTTGCCTTTTATGTTTTGAGTCTTGGGAATTGGTTTGGGAAAGAGGAAAGTTAATGGAGTTCGAGGAGAGTTGTGTGGTACCCAACAAGTGATGTAAGGCCTGGATGAAGCTCAGTGCATGTATAAGGGCAACTGAAGGAAAGCGTATGACAGCTAGTTGGATTGGTTGGGTCCATTGAGGTAAATGGATGGTGATAGGACAATCATGAGAAAGGTAACATAAAGGGTAAAGTAAATGGATTTAGGTTCTAGATGCCTTGGCTAGGTTGGGAACTATTTTTGTCAATATTGTGCATGTTGTGCATGAATAAAGGAAGTTCTCTTAACTTTGGCCTTATGATGTCTAGTAATTATGTTGTAATCATGCTTGTTTTATGCTAATGTTTATGTGCATATATGTATGCATGTACAGTATTATCTGACAGGGCCATCAGGGATCATAATTATTTTATGTTTATGTTTATATGTATACCTGTATGTATGTATGTCATTGCCTGACAGAGTCACCAAGGATCATTCTTATGGAGGAATGATTGTTTATGCAAGTGAATGGCATGAAGAGGTTCATGATTTTTGAGGAGTAAAATGGGAAGAGTAGCCCTGAAATATCTATGAGGTCAACATCATGTGGATATGACTTGATATTATGTGATTATACTATGTCTATATTTATGCTATGATAGGCTATGCTTAGAGATACATTAGTGGAACTAAAACAGCGTGATCCACGACATGCTAAGATAAGCATGGATGGCAAAGAGACACTGGAAGCAAGGTTGCTCGGTAGAGGCAGTATGGTTTTGGATGTGCAGTGTTATTGTTGTGTATATGTTGTGCATGTTGTATATTACGTGGTTGTACCTATGATGATGTGTAATGTTGTATATGTAGTATTATGTACATATGATGTTGTGTGTATGTTGTATATATGGTGTTGTGTGTATATTTCATATGCAGTGTTGGGTATAGATGGTGCTATGTACATGGTTGATATGTGGCCCTATGTACATATCGTATTTTGCGCATGTTGGATATGCAATGTTGTGTGCATATGGTGTTGTGCGCATGTTGGATATGCGGTGTTGTGTACATATGATGCTATGTGGATGTTGTATATGTAGTGTTATGTACATATGGTGTTCTGTGCATGTTGTACATATGGTACTATGTACATATAGTATTGTGTGCATGATTGTACATGTGGTGTTTTGTACATGATGTAGATGTGGTGTTGTGTGTAGGTGGTGTTGTGTACATGTGGTGTCATGTACATGTTGTGCATGTGGTGTTGCGTACACATTGTACATGTGGTGTGGTGTACATATGGTACTGTGTACATGTTGTGCAGGTGGTGTCATATACATGTTATGTTGTTCACATATTGTACAGGTGGTGCGGTGTATAGGTGGTATAGTGTACATGTTGTACATATGGTATTGGTGTACATGTGGTATTGTGTGCATGTCATACATGTCGTGTTGCGGGCATGTGGTACTATGTATGTGCATTGTGTAGTCATGGTATTTTGATATGTGTATTCGGTGTGTTGTACTTTGTGTACATATATGTATTGTGTTGTATATCAGGTGTAGGTATATGTATTGTATTTTTGTGTACACTGGATGTAGGAGTATGTATTGTGTTGTGTTGTACACTAGGTGTGTATGTGATGTATGTCAGGTGCAGGTGCATGTATTGCATGGCATTGTATGTCGTGTGTGGTTATATGTGTGTGATTTACACTATGTGTATGTGTACATGGTTGAAGAGAGGGAACCTTGTGTTTTCCCAGTGTGGCAACCAATCTAGTGTGCGTACGGAATAAAGACAAAGGTAGAAGCTAAGGATTGATTAAAGGATAAGTATCTATTTTTTATTTTAGTTTTATTATGCATGTGATTTATGATTCTAGTCTATGATGATTACATGTGATCTATGATTCTGGTTTATAATGGTTACATGTGATTTATGATTTATGATGGTTGTCTTTTGAAATAACCTAGTGTGATATGTTTATACATGATGATTTGGTCAAAGATGCTAGTTTGACCTGTTGTGATAGGAAGCGAAGAGAATTGTAAGTGTACCTTATTGACGGGCCACCGATGAGGTATGATTTGAAGTTATTTCATTTTTTTTTAATCTAATGGAAATTATGTGCTTCGTACATGAAAGCATGAAATGCCCGGTTGGGTGGTTGAAAGTGACAACAAGCATTAGAAACAACAGCAAAAGAAATTAGAACAGACAACAATATGTTGGTAAAGCATTCAAGAGCAGGGCCATTGTGGGACACTGGTACCCAATAGTGTCCATTGATTTCCATGAGCATGTTATAACCAGTATGATTGTTTGAGGCAGGGATATGCCTTGGTTTCTAGACCTTCCGATGCAAGGAAACCTTGTCGAGGGATGGATTGCCCGGTATGGGGGTGCAAACGAAACTTGGAAGGTGGATGACTATACAGAAGGGTTTGACCGCACAAAAGGGGGTGACCGGATTGCCCGTGGGACTATGTAGCAAAGAAGGGAAAGCTAGGGATGGATTTGTTTTGGTCATTATCATTTCCAGATGGAATCAGATGCTCATTGGGAGTGTGCCCTGGAAAAATGAGCCTGTAATTGTTCACTGAGAGGACAAGTGGTGCAGGATTGTAGCGTTGGACATTGGATGTAACTTTGACTTTGATAGTGGATTCTAGACTTCCTATGAAGGAGGTGAATCTTGGTACTACTTTTGAGGGTGGAGGTGTGAGCCTCTCGATTTCCTTGTTGATTGATACAGACATCATATCCTTTCATTTGTTGGATGAGAAAATGTGCATATGTGTATGTCATTGTAAATATTGTATCGAGCTGGATTTATAAAGCTCCATAGACAGTATGGTTATTTGTTGGCTGAAGAAAATGTGTATATGTGGTTGTTATTGTAAATACCATAATGAGCTGTATTATAGAGCTCTAGTAAACGGTATGATTGTCATATCTTCAGCAATGGTCAATGTAAATACTGCAATGATTTGTGTTAGCTCCACAGGCAGTATTTTTGTTTTCAGTGGTTTATAGGTGTCATTGAACACTGAGGACGGTGTCCCCCAACAGGGAGGGTTCTATAACATCCTTGGTTAAAATTCCATGTAAAAACATATAAGACCATGGTCATGGGACACGTATTCCAATCTGAATGCTAGGAAAAAACATCCTAGTGGGTTTTCATTTCGGTTATTACTACTAAGGAAATGGGAAAGGCAATGGAAAAGGCTTTGGAAAGGCAAAGTGGCATTAATTGGCATTTTATTTATGAAAATAATGAAAAATAGGAGAAAAGGAAGGTGAAAGGTCACAGGTTGCATGTGAGGAGGAAAATGAAGGAAAATAATGGAAATTGAAGAAAACAAAGGCCTCATTAATAAAAAGGATTCTTAGGATTAGTAGGCAGAGGTGTCTTTTTTTTCTTTCTTTTTTTCTTTTTTCTTTTCATACTCTTTGACACTTAGAGTTTTCTTGGAGCACTCTTGGAGAGTATGGCATACTTGGATGCTTAAAGCAAGAAGGCAAAGGAAGAGTGAGAAAGCACAATAGGACATCGAGATCAGCAACTACATTGGGGTTTTCTTGTAGGTACTGAGTTGTATGTATGTTTTCCTCACTAGATTTGGCATGCATGGTATTGCATGTGGTTATTTGTTGTCATGGCATGGGTTTTTCCAGGTGTGACAATTTTTTAATCCTATCCTTGCCATTTCTGGATAGCCATGGTTTGATGGGTTTCTCATATTTTGGTTGAACTAGATTCCTGGATGGATTCGAAGCCGAGTGAGGTGGATCTCCGAAAGAAAGAACACGTGGCCTAATGATCCCTAAACTAGACTGTGGATTGCGGTAAAGACACTAGCCTAGTGACCCCTGAACTGGATTGTGGGTTGCATTAAATCTAGGTATTGTGTGCCTCGGTGGGCCTAGGAACCCTTAATTGGTTAATGACGGGATATAAAGTAAAGCCTAGAGGTGGTTTCCCTTGATTAGGCCTAGGAATCCTGAGTGGTGAATGGCGAGATATACGGTAAAGCCTAGAAGGTGGAGTCTCAATTATGGCCTAGTGATCTGGTGTGGATTGTGGTAAATCCCATAGGCTGGTGTCTTGGTTGTGGCCAAGTGATCCCTAGATCGAATTGTGGATTGCGGTAAAGCCTAGAGATTAGGAGACAGGAAAATTCCTCAAGGTGTAGGTGGAGAAATACGATAGCATCCATGCTGGTTTTCACCTAGTGATCTAATGGGGATTGTGGTAAAGTCTGGTATTGTATGTTTATGGTTTATGGCCTAGTGATACAGTTTGGATTGTGGTAAAGCCTGGTTCTATTGATGAGGGTGAGGTGGTGTAGCCTCAGGAAGCCCTAGTTGAGTTTGGTTTTAAGTCCCACATTCATGCTTGGAATATGGCACGAGGGTGATTGGTTGAAAGAAATATTTGGTTTAGCCAATCTATGGTCGGGTGGTTCGTGGAAGTCCCAAACCTAGTTGGTCGTTGCATTCATTAATATGAGGTTATTTCTCCTTGTTAATTCATGAGTATTATATTGGTTTATATGTGGATTATATGGTTGTTGTTTCCTTGGTATTTCTATTGTTATTATGTTGATTATGAATATGTATTATGACAGTGGTGATGTATGGCTCTCATCATGTTTTTAGTTGTAAATGAATTTACAATGTATCTATGGCCTAATAGATGAACTTGCAGCTAATGTGTTGAGGCATTAATGCTTCTTAGCGATTCTGAGATAATTATGAGACCCCTATGTTCTACTCTGGTCTTAAGACTTGTATATTTCATATTTGTGATATGTTTGACGAAATGCCCGTCATGGCTAATAGGGGTCCAATCTAGTCCTTGTCAATGTTTTTGCAAATGTATCATTGTTTTGTTGTGTAAATTCATCTCTAAAGGTGTCTTTGAGTTCTAAGCAGTGACCTGGGCTCTGGGCCCGAAAAAGTGGCACAAATCTCGTAGTCGCGGGCACATCACTAGGGAAAAAAGTCCTCGAAAGCTCCCTTGCCCTTGCTGTGGGAGCTTTTGGAGCCTCCCAGACGCACCTTTGTCCATATCAAGGGAGCGTCCAGGGGTTTGATGCACTAAAACTTCAGTTGGTCTCAGGGGCTGGTTACCTGAGTGGTTGGGATGGCTCTTGGGAGTTATGTTGCTAATGTGGAAGGTTTGTGTGGTGTGGTTCTGTCAATTCCATTTCCTTAAAGTGACTTAAGAGATTGAATCTCATTATAGTGGCCTCTCGTTTCATATTTATCCCAATTAACCAATTACTTAGATAAATATAAGACGAAAATGTTACATCTACAATATTATAATATATATGTTGAAGTTATGTTATATTATATTGTTGATTTTTTAAATTAATTTTATAAAATATATTTCACCGTATTAATATTGAAATTATTATACACTTGATTAATTTGTTTTATAGAATTTTTCTAATCAATATTAATTTTTATATTCAATTTGTATTTTATCATAACTAAAATAATATACCTTATTATTTTGTTTTATAACATAATCAAAACCAGTGCAATTATTTAATTATTTTTTTAAATACCTTGCCAATATCTATTATATCAATATTAAAATCAATACATCACATAATCATTATTCCATGGGAAAATTTCTTTCTTTCTTTACGCATTATATCAAATATTAAAATCAATACATATATTCAATCAATGCATAGGAACAATATTCCTTTACGAAATCTATTCATAAAACTTGGTCACTATCAACTAATTTAAAATATATATATATTCAAAATTCATTTGAATCTAATTTTTTTTTAATAAATAAATATTTTATCTAATAAAAATAAGACCCTTTTATTTATCCATCTCAATTATACCAATTATTTGACCAAAATAAAAGTTTTTTTAAAATATGGTCATATATTCATAATTACGCTTTCTAATGGATAATTACAATTTCTAATGAAATAATAGTAATTTCAAATAAATTTATATTTCAAAAATTTTAATATGAAATATTTAAATTTTAAAAAAATCCAAATTAAAATAAATTTATAGTAATATATTTTAAATATAATAAAATAATATTATATTTTAAAATTACACTTTCAAATATTTAAATTTGAAAAAACAAATAAAAATATTTATATATATATATCAAATTAAACGAACACAAATAAAATATTCAATGGTAAATTTGTAACCTTTTTGGAACAACTTGTATCGCTACTAATATTGGTTATATAGTTAAAGTTTATAATTATATGCAAGGATTATATATATATATAAAAGTATCAGATTAGTTTATATAGTTAATGTTTATAATTATATGCAAGGATTTTATATATATATAAAAGTATCAGATTATGGGATTGGGATTAGTTTGATTGATATTATTTTTAAATTAATTGATTAAAATAATTTGTTATTAGGTTGATAAGTTTGTTTATTTTTTTAATTATTTTTAGAATTTTAATTTAGTTATTAATATTTATTTGAAAAATGATAGATTTAATTTTTATGGAATATTTTAGAGTATTTTTAATAGTGTTTATATTTTAAAGGTTGAGATTTATCTCTAAAATAGTTATATCATTTTTGCTTTTTTAATTAAATTGATTAAATAAAAAAATGTCATATGAACAAGTGCAATATGAAATGAGTAAGCCATGATATTGGAGTAAAGTCTATTTACATATTAAGAATCTCCATTATAAAATGAAGTTCAATCTCCATGGTTAAGAATCTTGCGACATGTCTCCTCTTGAAATGTGATCCCCTTCACCTAGTTTCAAATCCTCAAGTCCTCATCCATCCTCGTGGAGCCTCACCTCTTGCTAAGTCGTAAATTTCAAGTATATTTGGTTGGATATACTCTTGGTATTATAGTGGCAATTGCTAAGTATGATATTGGGTCTTGCCCACATTATTCCAACAAGTTACAAATTTACCATGGGAAAAATAAAATTAAAGAGAAAAAAACAAACAAACAAACTCGTGACATGTTTTTAAAATGTATATATATTTAATTTATACATCTATTCTTTTTATAATCAATAATAATAATGATAATTTAAACTGAAATTTATAATTTAGTTAATTTTTATGATCTTTTAAATTTTAATAGCGTAAGATAAATCATGGAATAAGTGTTTTGATACTTATCATGGATTGATGTCTACAAACATCTATTAATCATTTAATTTATAAGGTCGCACTAATTTAGAATTATTGAGATCATTGCATTCTAATATTTTGTGTTATATTATTGTTAAAATTATATAGCTTTGCACATTATGTTATATTATTGTAAAAATTATATAACTATTTGATTATCCTTATTCATATTTACACATAGTATATATTTTTATGATGTTAAAATCAAGCAAATACGCTATCAATGAAGTTAAAGCATTAAAGCATTTTTCTCATATGTTCTTAAAACTTTATTGATATTTACTTTTATAACTTCTAATAAATAAAAAAATTGATGATTTGTTTAAACCAGAACAAGAATTATGTATTAAATAAAAATTTGCGGCAAGAACACGTGGTTGAAGTACAATAGAATGAATACTATAAGGAAAATTTCTTTAATGATTTTAAAAAACCATCATTCTCCCAACAAAAGAAGAAAAGGGAGAGATCCAATACTAAACCTTCTGAGACCTGAACCTAGTACTTCTTGAGAACAAGAGTAAATTCTTACAAATTGCTTGCACAAGATGATACAAAAACAAAATATTTATGAGAATTAATTGGAACTGACCTCACACTAGGACCATAGGAGGTACCATATTTTAGCAGTTTCTTGCTTCGATCTTTTGTGCTTCTTGTTATTGAAGGAGAGGATCATTGTTTGCTTTTAAGAACATCTAAATAGGAAGGAGAAGAAGAAGAGGGATTGACCTCATTCTCTTCCTCCAAACTAGCCTCTTCTTCCTTCTTATCTTGAGGAGGGATTTTGTCAATATCCTTAGAAGAAATATCTTCCTTAATGGGTGAATGGATGTTCTCTAAAGGCACTTGATCTAGATTTGATTGATCTTCTTCATCTATGTATTCAGCCTCTAAGCACTTCAAAGTTTCATATCTATTACTAGAGGGAAGATGTTGATGATATTTGAACGTGCTTGAATGAGGCTTCTTAGATGGATGATTCTTGTGCTTCCTTAAAATTATTTTGAATGCTCCTTTCTCATCATTACTTTGAGAAGATGGTAGAGGGATAGGTGGAGACTAAGATGTTAGAGCTTTTGGACAATTTTTTGCAAAGTGTCCATACTCATGGAAAAAATTTCATTTAAAAAGAATCTGCTCATAATCCAGAGCCTAAAGAAGGTACCTGTCCTTAAAATCAAGCTAAATTTCCTCAAGGAGTCCTTTTGCAAAATCTATTTCAACACAAATTCTAGTAGAGGAGAAACTATTTCCCTTGCCTTGAGAATTGCTAATTCATCGACCCAATTTAATACCTGTGGATTTGAAAATGCCATCACTATAGCAAAGAAGGGGAAGATACAAGACTCTAATACAAACATGAGAAAAAGACATTTCCATGGTAGGATTAAAATCCAAAGTCTAGTGGATAAGAAACATTTCTTTGGAGCCCATGGAATAGGCCCATATCTATAGATCATATACCTATCCTCTTTACTTTCAAAAATAAAAGAAAATAACTATTTCCACGATATAAAATACCAATGGGCTCATGATCTACCCAATTTTTAGAGGTCCATTCTGAAACAAAGTTATAACTAGGCCAAATATTGGTGAACCTACCAATCAATCCTTTTTCCCTTTATTTGCAGAGGTGATAAACCCCGAATCCAGAGAAGGAATTGCATCTACCCATTTTACAAATCTATCATGGGGTACAGAGCCATGACCTTCCACACTAGGGTTGGAAATACCATTCATTTTTCAAGCAATGAACTCAACAAAACTGACTAAGAGAATAAATCATCCAATCTAATAGTAAGTCAAGGTAGCACAAACCCCAAATCAATAGAATAAACTCCTGACTTGCCACAAATATTTAAGCAACATACATGCAACCTTGAAAATGACTGAATGATCCATAGTAGTTGAAAACAAAACCCCAAATATGCAATAAAACACCAAATTTGTCACTATCTCATACAATCCACTACATATATATGCAGTAAGCATGAAGGAGCAGTTGTGGATAGGAAACCTTACATGCTTACAACAATTGATGATTTTATTAATAAAAGAGTGCAAATCATATATATATATATATATAATTTGATTATTCTATTAATATAATAATAATAAATAAATACGTTCAAAATATCTTTTATAAAAGTCTTGTAGCGGCTACAACCACCCTCCAAAATTTTGCCTTAGCATCATTTTGGAGCCTCCTGTTTTCACAGCAGCTTGCCTTGCTTCGTCAAGTTCACAAGCTTCAATGTTTTGCTTGCACAAAGGCAGCCTGTTGATCACAACTTGATCCATTTCCCTCATAGGCTATTCACCTGGACTTGGTCCAGCTGCAAGCTGAGCAGCTTCCCCAAGAAAATTGCGCATTTCTGGAGGGCAACCAACCTTCCCTCCAGAAATTGTGCAATCCTGTCTAGCAGCCTGTTGGGCTCCAAGATTGCGCAATTCTGCCAGTCAACACTCCCAACAAGAATTGCGCAATTTTCCCCAGCAGGGCTGCTCAACCCAGAATTTGCGCAAATCTGGGCAACAGTCAGCTGCTCTGACCAGAAATTACGCCAATCTCTTGTGCAATCAGTCCAACTCCCAGCAAGAAATGTGCATTTCCTTCAAGTAGTTGAAAATCCTCCTGCATGTGTAGTTGAGTTGACCAGTTCCCTCCAGGACCGAGCAAAATAGACTTGCATGCATGGGTTGCTTCTCCCAAGGCAGCATGCAAAGGCATCCCTTGTTTCAGGGATATTTTTCTAGCAGTTGGAGGTTACATGCAAGGATCATTTCAGAAACCTCCCACCAAGTGTCGCTTTCCCTATATTTGTGGCATGCGCGTCACAACCTCGATGCTATCAAAACTCATCAACCAGATGCTGCAGAGCTCATTCCTCACATCAACCTTACAGCTCTGACATCCCACATCACATCTAGGATTTTTCGGCACATTCAACTCAGTTATTATGGGGTAAGATTGCTTCCCATGCCTTTTGTTGCATTTTTGTCGCTTTTTTGTGTTTTCGCTTGTGTGAGTATTGTTTGCTTGATTTCAGTGAGTGCTTACTTTTGTTTACATGTATATTAGCTTGTCCTAGTACTGTTTCAGTTTTCGTTGCTATCTCACTACTGTCGCATGCATGAAACTATTTTTCACGAACTGTCGCCGATTTGGAAACTCGCCTCACCCACATGCATGTTGTTACATTTTCTGAATTGGTCATTCGTCGTTTGCATGTATGATCATTCACTTATGCTTACACTCAGTATCACCATGCATTCACTTTCAGTTGCCCGTCGGCGAGTCTGGGTAGTCCTGGCCTGGACTCTGCCTCACCAAGACAACTTTGCGCAATCCTGAGAGGGAAGGCTTTGTCTTCCTCTCAGGAAATGCACATTTCTACCCAGTGACTATCCCCCAGGATGTTTTGCGAATTTCTTAAGGATAGTAATTGTTGGCCCAAAAAATTGTGCAATGTAGTCATTGAGCCTGCAACCATTGCACACTGAGATTGCGCATTGCACAATTCCAGCAATCAACAACCAGACTAGAATGTGCATTGTGTAGTTCCAACAGTCAATCAGTCTCCTAGTAGCCCAGACTGTGCCTTGTGCAGTCTTGGCAGTTAGTCTCCCGACCTCCCAGCCGAAATTACGCAACCTTCATGATCAGTCACACAAGTATGTTGCAAGTCAGTTCTCAAGTTCATTTTGGTTTTCGACTGACATATTGTTTGCCATGAGTGTTTCCATGTCTCCAGGTATTGTAGGTGTTCATTTTTCTCTCAGTAGTGTAGGTACAATGGTTTCCAAGAGGGCAAAGTCAAAGACACCGCTTAGAGCACACCTAGAGATGCCTTCGTTCAAATGTCTATGAGCTTTCCTACGCACGAAGACATCAAGTTGTTGGTAGACAAGAACATCAAGGTATAACAGCGAGCACAACAAATGTAACAAACGCAATGAATGCAACGAACGTAGCGAATGCAACGAATGCAAGAGGAAGGTTGTTGACAACACAGAGGCGAAACAAAGTTGCAAGATCAAGCAGATCCATTGATGATGAAAGCAACTTGGGAGACTCAGGCTATGAGGTGATGGCGCAACATGAAGATCGCGTGAAGATAGAGAATGGAACAAAGAAGGAGTTGCATGTGTTGAAGTAGAAACTCAAGGAAGAACATGAAGCTGCACAGACAAACGAATGAGTTGCAGCAGGAACAGGAACAACAGTGGGCGCAACATGCACTCACGGATGAAACTACGCCCGTACAAGTTAAAGATCCATCCCATGTAGGTTTTAACCCCATACAGAAATTACCTACATACGAATTCTAAAACACAAAAAATAAACAATGCGAGAGCATAACACATATACACAAAGATTTTCCCCTGGATCCCAAAACTAGGACTACCAACTTGGTTTTTCACTATGTTCCTTTCAATGTTACAATACATATTTATACATGCAGAAGCATCCAATACCATGGACCGAAAACCATCGCGTCCAAAACCATGGACCGAAAAACCATTGCGTCCAAAAACCATGTGCGAAAAATCATGCACAAAACCATAGGTAGGTCCGCCCAACCTAATATAGGCCCCAAACAAAATTTTTTGGGGCATTGCCCTGGACCCCATAGAGTGGGGTTACCTGCACCCCTCAAACCCCCTGTGAACCCCCCCGCTACACAATCAACACAACGAAGGGGGGGCTCCAACCCTGGTTAATTACATGGGCTAGTCGTGGAAAGAATATAACATAACCCAACATTCTCCCACTTGTTGTTCTCTTTCCATAAGGGGCCACAAGAGAGCTTAGTCATTTTTCCAACCCTGCAAAGCCCATTGTTTCTCTAAACCAAGAGAACTTCTCAGAGCTAACAGATTTTGTCAATGAGTTGCAGTATTCTTCAAAGTGTCCACCTTTACCAGCAACACTTGTTTGTCTTCTATCATATCCCTCACAAAGAGATATTGAACATCAATGTGCTTTGTCTTTGAATGATATGCAAGATTTTTTGCCAAGAAAATTGCACTTTGGCTGTCACAGTCTATCCTTATAGCTCCCCGTACTAACCCCATACTTGAACACAATCTCTGCAACCAAACTGCTTCCTTGCTTGCATGAGTGGCTGCCATGTATTCTACCTCTGTAGTTGATAGTGACACTACATATTGTTTCTTACTCATCCAACTTACTACACCTCCATATAGGTTAAACACATACCCACTTGTAGATCTTCTCTGGTTCAGATCTCCAGCCCAGTCTGCATCAACAAAGCCACGAATATCCAACACTATGTCCAATACTGGTCTTCCTTGGTAGCACAAAACATAATCACTAGTGCCACACAAATACCTGAAAACCCGCTTGACTACCGTCCAATGCTCCTTTCCTGGTTTTGACATAAACCTACTCAATACTCCCACTGCATGTGCAATGTTTGGTCTAGTACATACCATTGCATACATCAGGCTACCAACTGCACTTGCATATGGAACACAGGACATGTCCTTTTCCTCTTCTTGTGTCTTAGGACATTGTTCAGCAGATAACTTTACACCTACAGGAATAGGAACCTTCACCAGTTTACTATCCTGCATATTAAACCTCTGCAGTATTGTCTCGACATACTTCCTCTAATTTAACCAGAGCTTCCTCTTTTCCCGGTCTCTTTTAATTTCCATGCCTAAAATATAGTTTGCAGCACCAAGATCTTTCATGTTGAATTTGGAGGACAATTGGGTCCTCAAATCCTAGATAATTTCTTTGTCATTTCCAACCAGCAACATATCATCCACATACAAGACCAAATAAATAACACGGTCACCAATTAATTTAAAATACACACAGTGATCTACTTTTCTTCTGGGAAGCCAAGTCCCCGTATAAATGTATCAAATTTCTGATACCACATCCTTGGTGACTGTTTTAACCCATACATATACTTCTTTAACTTGCATACCAATTCTTTCTTACCCTTCACCGCAAAACCTTCAGGTTGCTTCATGTAGATCTCCTCTTCCAGATCCCCGTGAAGAAATGTTGCCTTCACATCCATCTGTTCTACCTCAAAATCAAAAGCAACAGCAACAGATAAAAGTAATCTAATAGAAGCTACATTGGTAATAGGAGAAAAATATCACCAAAATCAATTCCCGGCACTTGGGAATAACCTTTTTCTACCAACTGAGCTTTGTATTTCTCCACCTTTCCTTCTGCATTTGTCTTCTTCTTCAACACCCATTTGCTGCCAATGGGTTTCCTTCCAACCAGCAACTCCACCAGATCCCAAGCCTCATTTTTGTGCAAAGATTCCCTTTCATCAACCATGGACTCTTTCTAGAGTTTGCCATCCTCTAAATCTACTGCTTCCTTCACAGTTCTGGGATCATCATCAGTAACAGATAAAGCAAAATTTGAACAAAAAGTCGATGGAATATACCTTTCTGGCTGCCTTCTTTCTCGAACTGATCTTCTCACACCTGAAATTTGTGGCTCTTCATCCTCTGATTGCTCCTATGATGTAGAGTCTAATTCTTCCTCCTTTAGCTCAAACTCTATCTTCTTAGGTTCCTTTGATGGGACTTCATGTTTAATAACATCTTTCACCTCTCTAAACACCACATCTCGGCTGTACACAACCTTCCTTGTTACTGGGTTCCAAAGCTTATAAAAACCATCCTTATACCCAATAAAGATGCACTTTTCATATTTACTATCCAACTTGGTTCTTTTCTCCTTTGGAACATGTACATATGCATCACATCCAAATACCCTCAGATGTGAAAGAGAGGGTTTCTTACCAGTCCATAACTCTTGTGGAGTCTTATCCTCCAACGCTGATGAATGTGATCTATTGACCAAGTAACATGTTGTCTCCACCGCCTCTGCCCAGAATTCCTGTCCTAACTCGGCACCACTGAGCATGCTTCTTGCCATTTCCATCAACGTCTTGTTCATTCTTTCTGCAACTCCATTTTTCTCAGGTGTGTACGGAGTAGTATTCTGTCGTACTATACCACACTTCTTACAGAATTCTTTAAATTCCTTGCTGCAAAACTTTCCACCGTTATCTGTCCTCAACACCTTTATCTTCTTCTCTGTTTAGTTTTCCACCAGAGCCTTAAATTCTTTAAACTTGTCAAAGACTTTAGATTTCTTCTTAAGGAAATATATCCATATATTCCTTGAGAAGTCATCTATAAATGATACTCAGTACACAGACTTACCCAGTGATTGAACCTTCACAGGTCCAAACACATCACTGTGCATAAGCTCTAATATCTATTTCACCCTCTTACCACCAGAGGGGAAACTCACCACATTCTGCTTCCCATATACAAAATTTTCATAGAAATCAAAACCTAGAGAGCTATTACTCATACCTTCTACCATACCTTTACCGTGAAGTATTTGAAGGCCCTTCTCTCCAATATGTCCAAGCCTTTGATGCCACAACATGGTCTTCTCTCTAGAGACCACTAGATTTTCTGCTCCACTTTCAGGAACCACATAACTGTTGCACCCATCAACAACAATGCTACCTTGCAGCTTCTACAGAGTTCCAATCCGAACTCCCCGCATCAATACTAGTGTTCCCTGAATAATCTTGCAGGTATCCTTCTCGAACACTATTTTTACACCTCCATCATCCAGCTTGCTTACGTAAATCAGATTTCTGGCCAATGGAGGAATATGCAGAACACTCGGAAGTGTTCTAACCCTTCCACCTTGCAACTTCAACTTGACTTTTCTGCAACCAATGATTCTAGCCTTCCTATCATCCCCCAAGAAGACATCACCATCATCATATTTCTCGTACTCGCAGAACCACTCTCTATGGGGAGTGAAGTGAAAGGATGCATCTGAGTCAATCAACCATGCCTCGTGATCTACATGTGTACTTGAAGAAGCCAAGTACACATCCCCACATTTATTTGAGGTGGTTTTGGCCTCTGCAAAAGGAGCATCATCAAATCCCTTTCCTTTATCACGAGCTTTAGATATACAGACCCTTTTGTAGTGCCCTTCCTTTCCGCATTTCCAGCACACCACCTTTACAGGTTTTCCTAGAGATTTAGATCTCCCTCTAGATTTAGATCTCCCACTCAATGACTTATTTTTGTTTCTGTTTTGGGACTGTCCTCATACAAACAAGGCATCACCATTCTGGCTCTCCATATTTTTCCGTCTCATCTCCTCCGTTAGCAAGGATGAGACTATTTCATCAAACTGCAAGGCAGTTGCATTGCTACCTATTGCAATAACCAGACTATCCCACGAATCTGGTAGAGAAAACAACAAATTGATGCACTTATCTTCATCTAAAATTTTAATATCAACAGATAATAACTGACTTACCACAGTATTAAATGCATTTAGATGTTCTGTCACTGAGTCTCCATCTTTCATCCTCAGATTATACAACTTTTTCTGTAGGAACAGTTTATTCACCAGAGACTTAGCTTGGTACAAAGTCCCTAACTTGTCCCACAAAGCCTTTGTCGTAGCTTCCCCTGATACATTCAACAATACTGAATCTGAGACACACAATCATTTTGTGCTCTTAGCCTTGCGATCCAACTTCTTCCCTTCTTCATCAGACACTCCCGTTGGTTTAGTACCCGGTGTTAGTCTCCTATACCAATAGGGTTTCATTTTTCATGATTGACAGTGGAAGTGCCAAAAATGTTCATCTTTGATGTTACAAAGGTTCCATATTTTGTGAAAGGAACACACAGTTAAAAAATGTAAAGAGGGTATGCCTTAAAAGAATAATCAAAAGGCAAGAAAATGAATTGTTCAGAAAAAATAATTGAAATGAACCCCAAAGAAAGACCAGGAAAGCGGCTAACCAAAACGCCACTGCCATCTTGATGGATGACCCAACAGTTCAAACTGGACCATGCCATGTTTTAAATTGCTTGTTCTAGATTGGAGAATGAATATCTGCTCAAACAGTTCAAGCTTGGCAGATGAGTAGTTGTATAGAGAAAGGAAGGAGCCCAACTACTTAATCTGGACCCTTGGAAGATATAAGGGTAGATTTAGATAGGAGGGCAGCCAAAAGAAAAGAGGATTATCAAGGTTTGCAAGGCTAAGTGCACCCATCCAAAAGAAGAAAAAATTTTAGGTCTATTAGGCAGGGTAGGCAGTTGGAGGTTGCAGAAGCAAGGTCTGACCACATGATATATTGAAAATCATATCTTATCTCATCAATAAGAGAAGGGCAAGAACAATGGTCTATATGGCAAAACTATCAAAGCATGTCTAACTTCCCTCATTCCTTTCAAAAGGTTTCTTACTAATATCCCCTTGAGGACTTTAGGATCTGCCTAAACAATCCTTCTTACATTTCTCCCTTGAGAAAGTCATGTCAAGTTGTGACATGCTTCTTCAAAAAAGAAGCCACATTTCTTGTGTAAATCCCTCACTTCATACTTCATCCATTTCTGGTTTCTAAGTTTCAATTCTCAAGCTCAATTTCTCCCTCACACTTTACCTCACATACCCATATTAACTCCTAACCCTATTATATAGCTCCCTAGTACATCCCCACCCCTATTTTCTACAAAAAACTATATAAAGTTCCCAAAAAAACATATTAACTATCCCCCCCCCTAGCATTATAGCTAAGTAACATGGTTATGGGAGACATTAGTCCATCTAGGGCTATAATCAGCCCTTCTGCGTCCTTACCCTGGAATTAGTCTAACCCCTAGTTAAGATTAATAGCCTATACTTAGACCCCCACTCACCTAAACCCTTGCAAATTACCCCGCGGTCTAAACCCAATCTTAAATGTTTAAATGTTTTTTATTAAACATTGTGGCGCAGTAACCCGCATTAATCCTACACCTGAAAACCCACCCGAGCTAAAGTTTCAACCCGCGGCTACAATATATTATTTAATTACGGGCGGGTCCCGCTTCGAACTTGCACACCGCGCCAAAGGCCCCGCCAGCCGTCGATCTCCCACCGCGCCCGATCCAATGATGGGCGGGTGTTTTCAGCCGTCAACATGTCGGGCTTTAACGTCCGGGGGATGGGCGGTTTTGCCACCGTATCCCCGCCACGTGTCGACAGCTCGGGGTGTTCGAAGGCCTCCCCCCCCCCCTCGAAACCGCTTCTCCTCAAAGGCGATGCGGGGAAACCAGAAACCGTCGTCCAAGAAACCACCCCCCGCCCATTACGTCAGCGGTCCCGTCACCATAACGTCACACCTGGTCCCCCGCTGCTGCCCCTCGTCGCCCACCACACTGTCCTCCCGCGCCCACGTTGAGCCACCGTGTCCCACCACATCATCATCCCAGTCAGCGTCCACGTCACCCGTCCATACCCGGGGCCCGCTGATGATGTCATGCTGACGTCATCACGGGAAAGCGCCAAAAGTGCATATGCGCCAAATTTTTCGTTAAAAACGCCGAAAGTGACCGTTTTCGGTCATTTTCATTGAAAAGTTGCGGCTGCGTTGTTCTGTTGTTCACTCCAAACTGCCTCCAGATTTCAAATTTCATCACTTTGGACGCTTCCACCTGCAAATTCGACGTCAATATTCGCCCTTCAATCAACTCAACCACCCTCGGCGCTAGCTAATCATTTGCCAAATTCAACCTGTTTGCCCGTGTTCTTCTGGTTCTCTGGAATTTTTCACTAAAATTGCCTACAAAACTCCTAAATTTAATGGTGTTGTCCTTAGAATGTTGGCCTAAATTATCTAATGCACCCCATGTTTAAGAGAAACACAGACTGTTCATAATTTCACCGTGCTAGAGTCCATTTTCGGGCTTGAATTTTCAATATAGTCTCACACCTGCCCGGCATTGTTCCCTTTTGCCGTGTTTCACTTCAAGCTCTCAGTGCATTAAACTGTAATCCTTTTCTCCCCTGCATTTGCCCTCACTGTCTCTAAATTCAGAGAGTTTTCCAAAAGAAACTAAAGCTCAAATCAAACTCTGCAAATTGTCCTTTTCAATACAGCAACAAAATATTGAAGACTTTGGCTTCAGCTAGACTCATTCTGCCACTCCTCTTCAAATCCTCACAAGCTATCATCCTCAGCCTGTTATACTCAAAAACTTCATTCTAAAGATAACACCTGAAAGTTCTGTAATGGCTACTCCATCAGCTCTTAGTGTCACTCCTATGAATCCACCAAACAAGGAGCTTGAAGCCATGCCTCTTGTTGATAGAGATTACCTTATCCAAGATCTTGTTGGTGACAGAAACCACTTGCAGACTTTCTGCCAGTTGAGAAACAACTATCTAAGCAACAATGACATGTATGGTATATGGGAGTCTAATCTGCCTTATTACTTCCTCCCATTTGTTAATATTTTTCCAGAGATCATCCGCTTATGTGCTAAGAACTATGAGCCAACTCAGAGAGCTGTTAAGTCTCCATCTGGGAGCATAATTTTCCACATTAATCCTGACTCCATCAACCAAATGCTCAATTTCAAGCAGACTCAGTTGTTGTTCCCCTTCTCCATGAACTATTTGCTGGATGCAGGCTCCAAACTCTCCAGTGCTGACATTGAAAAAATCACCAAGACATTCATGAGGGTGGACTGCCAGCCTACAGGCCCACCTCCTTTCTTATATGTCCATTTCAATGAGGTGGGCAAGCTTCTAGTTGATATGATCTCTTATGTGCTGGGCTTTAAAACTAGTGAGCACATTGATGAAACAGTGTTGGTATTATTAGCTGCATATAGTCCAGGCCAGCCCCCTGCTTACAAGTATAACTTTGCCAAGTTTATAGCCAATAAAATACATGACCAGCTATTGAAAGTGGATAGGGAGGGAGTATTCAAATATTCATCATATATCTACCACTTATTCATGTATTACCAGTTTGAAAGCTTCCAATTCCCCATCAAGAAATTGGATTATAGGGGTGAAAAGAGGTCTGTCATCTTTTGGTCATCGGTCTTTCATGAAGTTCAAAACTCTCCATTTTCTTACTGTGAGTTTGTTGACCAATTTGTATACCCAGTCTCTTGCCTCCTAATGAGATCCCCTCCTCCTAGATTGTCATTTGAGATTCAGAATACCTTGCAGCTGTCCAAGAGCTATAAAATAGGTGACTGGTACCTATATCAAAACCATACTGTCATCAGAATCTATGGCTGTGAGCTTTATCCTTACAAGCTTCCAAGGTATGTACCAATGAGATTGTTTGCCTTGGAATACTATAGGCAACTCATTAGTTCTGATCTCACCCACTTTCATAGTGCTAAAAAGAAAGCCCACCTCAAATTCAAAGACCATCTAGGCCCCTTCATCATGAACAAGAAAGAAGGTTGGCAAGATGTTGATCAAATTCTCAGGGACAAATATAAGCTAAAGAGGAGCTTCTGGTGGGTCCCTTATGACCCGGAAGGTTTTATCAGTTCCAGAAGAGTCAAATACAGGTTGCTAGGTTATGACCACTGTAAATATCCACAAATTGAGCAATATGCCAACCAAGATGAGTGGTTGCAAGGTACATTAGTTGAGGAATTAACTCAAGAGGAAATAACGGAGAAAAATGTCAAGGATTTAGAAAAAACTCTTAACTTGGATTCTGTGCAACAGGTAACATTCAAGCTGCCACATCAAACTGGAGAAGGTACATCCGCTGCTGCAGCCACACCAACCGCCAAGGGACCATCTACATCATCAATAGGTACAGCAAAGGGCAAGGAGATAATGGGTGCAGAAAAGGAAGTGGTCACTGAACGGCCCGCCTCTTCAATGGAGCAACCTCAAGTACAGGCTCCTCCACAACAAACAGAAGCACGAACAGTGCTTGCCTTGCAGACTCCTGCCCATGAGGAAAGAGGCATAAAATGAGACCGAGATGAGTCCACACCTGCTAGTGGGTCCACTCAGCAGCCCAAGGCCAAGAGGCAAAAGGTTGATTCTCCAGTGGTGGAGGAAATCAGTGAAGAAATCCTTGGAAGCCCAAGGAAAGATAAAGAAGATAGTCAACAAACAGCCACAAGCTCTTTTCAACAAGAGCAGGAAAGACAGCATGGCATGGAGGTGTCCTCCTCCACACAGCAAAGCAAGAGGCCAGCTAGCATCAAGGCCTCCTTTAAAGAAATTAAGGCACAAAATGAGCTGCTAAGAGTGCAGTTATATGACCAATTTCTCAAGGCAACACCTGCCAAGCAAGAAAGGTTGATGGCAGCATATGACATCAAAGAGGAAAAAATGATTCTCAGCCATTTTAAACCCAAGGTACAGCAGCCTCAGTCGGCTGTAGATTATGTCAGAACGAGGTTGGAGGTTATGGCAAAAGACATTCACCCCATGGATCAAATAGAACTGCATAAGCAAACAGGGGAAATGGTCTATGCCACATTGGTAGACAAGGCCACAATGGCCCATGAGTTAAAAGAATCTCTGAGGAACACTAATACTCAGCTTGATTTAGAAAGAATGTCCTCCACAGCCAAAGACAACAGAATCAAAACATTGGAGGACATTATTGTAGACCTGGGGCATGATCCTAAGAATCCCAAGGCTATCAAAGCTCTAATGAAGAAAAAGGAGGATGATATTGCTGCTCTAAAAAAGCAAATGAGGCTCTCCTCAACCATGCATCCACAGACGGGAGAGCTAGTAAAAGAGAAAGAAGCTGAGGACACATTGGACCTCTTAATGCAAATGAATCAAAGAATAGTCCAAATGGAAGAAGAATTGGAAAAGGCACTGCAAAACAAGCAGGGAGAGTCAACCTCCCAGCCTCCTCAAACTGCTCCAACTACTGCAGCAACTACAGAAGCAGCAGTGACCCCTCCAATGGCTACAACAACTTCAGATACTGCGGCAGCAACAACAACAGCTCCTGAGGCTAGCATAAGCATGGATGATTTGACCACAGCTGTCAAAGAGCTGGAGCTCCAGGCAACAGAGATTAAACAAGCCAAAGAAAAATTGGCTGAGCTAGAAACAAAATATGACAAGTCCAAAATGACAGTAGCAGAGAAGACCAGAGAGATTAAGGCCCTCAAAGACAGAATAAAGGCCTTGGAAAAGGAACTGAATTTAGAGAAGACTCTGGCTGAGATAAAGAAAATTTTGTGGACCCGGATTGACCACTCTATCACCAAACAGTGGAAATCAATCAAAACAGTGCATGAGCAGATTGAGTTAATAGGCCAAGCTCAAATTGAAAACCAAAAGGCCAGAGCAGCACTAGGAAATATGCCTGAGCAGGCTAGCAGGATGATACATTTCCTCAACACTCACACCAAGGAGGAATTGGCAGCCTTAGACATCAGCAACAGAACAGATATTGTTCTAACAGCCAAAAAGGTGCTGACCCTCAGAAATTTTGTGCAGAATTTGGAGAGAAAATGTCAGGAAATGCAGGCTGAGGTAGATGATTACAGGCTTAGAATGGGTGCATTACAAAGCAAAGGATTGCCCAGCCTATTGATCGGTGTTGGAAGACTGCTCACCCGTGAGAAATATGCCACTAGGATGACCAATTTCATTGCAAATCAAATCACAGCGTCCACCAGCACTTCAGAAGAAGCAGGACCTCCATCAGGGCAGAGCCTCTATGACAAGCTAGAAAATTTATTTTACATTGAGCATGAAATCAATCACCTATTTGAGGTCCCACCAAATTTTACAGGTATACTGAGGCAGATGAAACTCTAATAAAAATACGAAGACACCAACTGCCTAAAGAAGATTGGTGGCAAGCAATGCTGCAAATTTTGCCCCAATAATCTCAATTCGGTCTCTTCTAATCAGCCTCAGGTCAAACGAAATTTAATGCAGCATGAAGACAACTGGTAGAGCGGGTGAGAATAATGACTCAGCAAAATACTAAGACAGCAAGCCCAAGAAGGGAAACACGCAGATTTTGGACAGCACAGCTCCAGCCGACTCAGTTGATCACAAAAGTCAAAACTTTCTGACAAGATGGACAGCTAATGCACTAAATATTTACTGCAGCATTTACTCTTTCAGTTGTAATTCCTCAGGGGTTGGCATAGAATTTATGAGCCATTAACTCATCAGCTAGATATTTTGTATCTAATTTTTGTATATATACCTCCCCATACAACGTATTTGGGGTTGGTGATTTTCTCTCTAAGACATTGTTTTGTATATTTCAGACTATCTAATACAAATGGCTGGAAAGTTCATGATCTCTGCACTGTTTGATGTCAAAGTGATGATCTGCGTTCTGCTACAGAATTCCTGTGTTGTTTGATGGAGCAATAAGTTATCCTCAATTATGTTTTGTCTTTCTATGTTTGCTTAATTCAAACATATGTTTCACTAGCTTAGCAATAGAGAAAAAGAATAGTACAGGAATTGTTTGAATACACCCTATGCTCAATCTCTATTGTTAAATGTGTTTTCTTCAGAATTAATCATAAACATGAATTCTTAACTGCTCATGTTTGTATTCATTCCATCATTGTGAATGTTGTTCAGGAATTCTTAAATGATCCTAGATAATATTCCCACCATTCCCTCTATCAATTTAGTGAAAGATCATTAGCTGCCTTTCCCTCCCTGATTTCATCCCATCATATTACAGATTTGAAAAATTGTTCCACAGATGCTTGTCTGGCTCTGTAGCATAACCTTTTCCCTCAAAAGACATTTCCAGCAGTTCACCATCATCGACTCCATGCCCAATGGCCTAGATTATTCTGCAAAAACATACCTGTTCTGACTGAAATCATCATCCCAACAAATTCAAAACAAAATCCTGTGCACCATAACTAGCCTAAAATTACATCAAAACAAAGCTAAATCAGAAAGAGAGAGCCCTCTCTGGTTGCAGGTAGGCTAGGACCTGTGGCTAAAAGATTGGTTAGTGGTTACCTCGGCCGTATTCCCTTTGGAGTCAAAGGGAACAACCTGAGTGATAACATAATTGGCGACTCCGCTGGGGAATTTCAATTGCTGTCTATTTGTTTAAAACTACAGATGAAGCCTGAATGTCAGCTAGGAAGCCTTTGAAATTGTTCTGCTTCAGTCTAACTTCATGATAGTTTTAGACTCTAGATAGTTGTTCCAAAATTTGAGCAGTTCCTTGTTAACTCTAAAAAACGGTCCCAAAAATACCAAAAACAAATTCAGAAGCTGGCTCCTAAAAAGAAAACTAGGTATACTAGGTCAAATCCTGACCCAGATCCTCCAGCTATTTTTGACAATCCTAATTTAATCCCTAAGGTTCTTAGGAAACAAGAAGAACAAGAAGATCTTGTTGATTCCAGCCCTGAGGCAGTTCAGCAAAATCATATCCCAACCCCTGCTAAACCATCAGTTCATCTTCAGATAACCCCTTCTTCTCCCTCTTCCTCATCCACCTCTCAAAACATATTCTTCACACCTTCATCCACCGCACAAACTGCCGTTGTTGTCCCTGTTGTCCCAGCTGTTTCCTTCCTTCCTGTTGTTCCATTTATCCCCCTAAATATGGCAAATCGTTATGCCCCTCTACAGCTGCCTGGTAATCCTGGGGCTATGCCTCAGGACTACCAAAGTAAGATCACTTATTTTGATGGTACCGGCACATATACTGCCTTACAGCATACCAAGAAAATGCAAGACTACTTTGAAAATTATGAAATAGATAATGATGATGTGAGAATGAGAATTTTTGTCCAAAGTTTAACAGGTGAAGTAAGAACTTGGTTCAGAGCACTTGCTGCAAATTCCATAGCCGATTCGGGTGCTCTTTACCAATCCTTTCTGAACAGATGGGAAAAGAAAAAGGACCCACTACATATTTTATATGAGTATGACACCATAAGGAGAGGCCCACAAGAAACTGTCCTAGATTATTGTGTGAGATTCAACAATGTTTACAATGCCATCCCTCAAAACCTTAGACCTCCACCTGATTTAGCCTTAATCAAATTCCCTAATGGATTTGATTCTGACATGGCATATCAACTAAGGGAAAGAGCCCCTGCAACCTTGGCAGACATGCAAAACATAGCTGTCAGTGTAGAGGCAAACCTTATTGCTAAAAGAAATCAGGCAAGAGCTGAAAGAAGAACCACTTTTAAGGAAGAACCTTCAGCATTTGAACAAAAGCTAGATGCAATCATCAAAGGCATGGACAGACTTGGGGACAGGGTAGAAACCATAGAAAGAAAATCATCATGGGAAGGTCAACCAAGTACTGCTAGAAACCCAAATTTTAGAAAGAATCAAAATCCAAATGTTGGAAGGGCTAATCCCGACCAGCACATTAGACCTCCTTTTCAAGAAAATTATGCTGAGGCCTCAACATCTAGTGAACCAACCGAGGATCCTCACATCAACCTAATGGGTCTGGACAGCGAACATCAGGTCTTTCTAACACAAGAAGATCAAGAGGCTTATAACTGCAATCAATTTCAAACCAAGTCAGGAGAGTCTTTTGACTTTAGGGAAGGCTATGATGCAGCGGTGTATGAGGTGCATAAACAGTATAAACTAAGGAGTAGAATCATAGATGTACCTGAACCTATCAAACCAAAGGACAATAAATAGCTAAAAAAGACAAAGGATAAAGTTGTTCTTCTAGAATCCTCTAATAAAACAGATCTACATCCAAGAGAAGTCACAGTGGAGGATATATCAGATGCACAGCCCTCTGGAAACCAGCCATCCCCATCCCTCCCCTCAAAAGCAAGTTCAAACAACATCCCTGAAAATAAATCTAGGACTGACTTCAATCAAAATCATACCAATCATGAAGAAAGGAAAAATCAGTTGCATTTAATGCTAAGACTCAAATGGAAAAGCCATTCAACTTAGAAACAGAAATAAGTAAGCTAAAGATAGTTGTCCCTCTTTCTGAACTAGTCAAACATCAAGTGTATAGATAGGAAATCAATAGGTCACTCCAAATATCAGACAATAGGGATGCTGTGAATGTTCTAGATGATCAACCTGAATTGTTGTTTGGCCTTGAGGTTAATGGAAAGACAGCAAATGGAGGGGTTCCACCCTTCTATGTCAGTTTAAACATTCATGACAAGGTTTTACACAATGCAATGTTTGATTCCGGGGCCTCACATAACTTAATGCCCAAATCTGTAATGGAAAAACTAGACCTAGATATCACAAGACCTTACAAAGATCTATTCTCATTTGATTCAAGCCAAGTCAGGTGCTTAGGATTAATTAAAGATTTGTGTGTCTCCCTGGTCCAATATCCAACCAAAACGATTTTGATGAATGTGGTGGTAGCTGACATTCCACCCAAATATGGTATGCTTTTATCCAGATCTTGGGGGGCCAAACTCCAAGGATCTTTGTAACTAGACATGTCCTACGCCACCATTTCAGTCTTTGGACAGCCTAAGAGATTATACCGTGAAACATTAATGAAATATGTGGTGAGTAGTCAAGAAAAACCCCAAAACTTCCCCATCTATTCAATACATTCAGACATGGATTCATTTATTCAGTATAATACTGACATGTGCACCAAAGCTTATCCCAAAGTATTAGTGGCAGCACAGACAGAGGGATTGAATGAACAACTAGCCTCTCAAGACCAAAAGACTTTTGATATAATTGATACAATAAAGGAGAATGATACATCAAATGACTGGCAAGACACCGATCTGCCCATGACCCAACTTTCTAAGAGCCTCAATACAAACCTTAACCATGAAACCCTATGGTATTTAGAATTTGATGGCTCTGTAAACAAGTTGGGAGCTGGGGAAGGAATCTGGGTTCACAATATGCAGAATGACCAGGCTGAAGGTCATGCATATAGGTTAAACTTTCGATGCACAAACAATATGGCTGAGTATGAAGCCCTTTTGTTAGGTCTCAAACTCATAAAAAATTTAGGTGCAACCAAAGTTTCAATCTTAGGAGATTCAGATCTGATCATACAACAGATGAAAGGAAACTTTATCACAAATGATCTAAGGTTAAGAGCTTATAAGGGAGCAGCTATTCAAGTACTTGACACTTTCTCAGAATCTCAATTAACCAAAATTTCAAGAAAGCTCAATTTACATGCTCATAGCTTGGCAACCTTTGCCAGCACTTGCAAGCTACCTTTCAGACCCAATCACAGTTTCACTGCTGAAATCAAACATAGGCCTGCAGTCCCGGATAACATCAAGAATTGGCAAGTCTTTGAGAGTGACACACAGATAAATAACTTCCTTACTCTAAAAGAAGAATTTTCCGGCATGAACATTGATACTAGCACTATGGATGATCAACAACAGGCATACACAATCAAGTAGAATATATCAACTGAAGCAGCGAATCTAGTATTGCATCCTACTATCTTTAATAACCAAAATGTACAGGAGCTGAAGCAAACAGATTTTGATGAAACAACTGAAACAGAAGCCAAATTCATTGATCTAAAAGACAATTTTCTGCCCATAGGTTTAACCCCTTTGGAGGATTTGTTTGATTCAAATGATATCTCAAGGAAACCAAAAATGCAACCACTGAATGCTGAAATTGAAGACTGTAACATTGGGACCACTAAAAATCCCAAAATGATAAAATTATCCAAGGCATTACCAGCTGATCAGAAATTGAAATACATTGATTTGTTCAAAGAATTCCAAGATATCTTTTCCTGGAGTTATGAGGACCTCAAGTCCTATGATACCTCAGTCATCCAACACACAATACCTTTAAAAGAAAACCAAAAACCTTTTAAACAAAATCTTAGGAGAGTGAATCCTGTCCTCCTTCCCCTCATTGAAAAAGAAGTGAAACATATGTATGAAGTAAGAATCATTGCTCCAATCAAGTTCTCAGAGTGGATTTCAAACCTAGTGCCCACTAGGAAGAAGACGAGAGAGATTAGACTATGTGTTGACCTAAGGAATTTTAACAATGTCTCTCTCAAAGACCATTACCCCTTACCAAAAATGGATCATATCCTACAAAGGGTAGTGGGAGCCTCTAGGATCTCATTACTAGATGGATTCTCTGGATTCAATCAAATTTTAGTGCACCCGGATGATCAAGACAAAACTGCCTTCACAACACCTTGGGGAACTTTTAAATATGTCAAAATGCCTTTTGGGCTTAAGAATGCAGGGGCCACATTCCAGAGAGAAATGGATATAGCCTTTGCCAAAGAAATCCATGATTTTCTAGTGGTCTACCTGGATGATCTTACTGCCTTTTCAAAATCAGATCAAGAACACTTAGAACATTTGAGGCAAGTTTTCTTAATTTGTAAAAAATATGGCATATTTTGAATCCAATGAAATCACTGTTTGGCCTAGAGGAAGGTAAGCTCCTAGGTCATATAATCTCAAAAGATGGTATTAGGATCGATCCGGACAGAATTCAAGCCATCCTTCAAGTGCCTCATCCGAGAAACATCAAAGAACTACAAGGGTTTCTAGGAAAGATCAACTTCTTGAGAAGATTCATTCCTAATTTGGCTGAGCTCATAAGACTGTTAAATGATATGTTGAAGAAGGATTCTAAGGTCAAATGGACCATGGAAGCTAAACAGGCCTTTGAGGATATCAAAAGAGCATTGACAAACACACCAGTCCTTACAAGTCATAGGTTTGATAGAGATTTCATCATTTTTTCTTTTGCATCTGAGCATACAATTGTTGCAGTCCTATTACAAAAAGATGACCAAGGGTGTGAAAAACCCATTGCATTTTTTAGCAAAGCCCTTAAAGATGCTCCCTTAAAATATCAGATTATGGAAAAGCAAGCCTATGCATTGGTAAAGGCCATCAAAGACTTTAGAATCTATATTTTATACTCTCATGTGATTGCCTATGTCCCGAATGCAGTGGTTAAGGACATTTTAACCCAAGAAGGAATTGAAGGCAAAAGGGGCAAATGGATTGTCAATATCTTAGAATATGACATTGAAATCAAGCCTACCAAACTGATAAAAGGACAAGGTCTAGCCAAGCTAATGACTGAAACCAATTTCCAAGCCCTTGACATCAATGAACTGGACAATGAAGAGGAGATGGTGACTCCACAGATCAATCAAGCCTTTTTACAATCTCCCTGGTATGCCAATATATGTTTTGTATTATTAAACCTGCAAGCTCCTCCAGGGTTGTCCAGAACTAAGAAAAGGTTCTTGAAAATGAAAGCATCAAAGTTTTGTATCATAGACAATGTTTTATTTTGGAGAAATCATGAAGGAAGTTTACTTAATTTCCTAACATTGGATGAAACTAACAATGTTCTCAAGGAATTTCATGCAGGTGACTGTGGAGGACACTTATACTGGAAATCCTCAGATGATAAAATCCTAAGGGCTGGATTTTATTGGCCTTCCTTGTTTACTGATGTGAGAAAATTTGTAATGTCTTGTCACAAATGCCAAATTTTTGAAGGCAAGAGAAAGTTGTTGCCTTTACCACTCAAACCTATTTCAATTGAGAGACCATTCCAGCAATGGGGTTTAGACTTCATTGGTGAAATCCACCCTTCATCCTCTGGTCAGCATAGGTGGATTTTGACTGCTACAGACTATTTTACCAAATGGATAGAAGCCATCCCTTGTAGGCAAGCCAATGACTCCATTATTTTGCAATTTTTAGAAACCAACATCTTGTCCAGGTTTGGCTATCCAGATAAAATTATTACAGACAATGCTGCTACTTTCAAGTCCAAAAAAATGATCAACTTTTTTCATAAATACCACATGACCTTGGGCTATTCCACTGCTTATTATCCTCAAGGCAATGGCCTAGCTGAGTCTTCCAACAAAAGTCTTATCAACATCATCAAGAAGGTCTTGGAGGAGAACAAAAAGAATTGGCATAAGAAGTTGGTAAATGCACTATGGGCAGACAGATTGACCACCAAAAGATCTATTGGCACAAGCCCATATGAACTAGTCTATGGAATGGAAGCAAGATTTCCTTCATCTTTAGGGATCCCTGTAATCAAGTTGCTGCAAGAGATACAAGCTGAGCCTAATGACATTCAAAGAAGGATCAATCAGACAATTCACCTACAACAAACAAGAGAGGAAGTCTATCAGAGAACCCAAGTACTGCAAGATAAGCTCAAGAGAATATTTGACAAAAGAACCAAAACTGAAGACTTCTTCATAGGAAGCAAAGTGTTGAGATGGGATTCCAGGAGAGAGGACAAAGGAAAACATGGCAAGTTTGATTTCTTGTGGAAGGGACCTTATGTCATTTATGTTGTACAAGGTAATAATACCTTTTTTCTGAAGAGTTTGGATGGCTCAAACACTGAGGAAGGCCCAGTCAATGGGAGGATGCTCAAACATTATTTTGACCCCCTTTGATGAAACACTACACAGCCACATATTGTACATAAATATTTGTATTTTCAGTATTTTCATTTACAGCGGATAGATAAAGGTCCAAGTGAAGCAGATTTTGAGGAGGACCAAGGTACTGCACCAATTTTTGATAGATATGTTGATCCTATCATTGGAAAGCAAGAGAGAACACTTGGGAACTATCAAAGTGATGTGGAATACTCAGAGAAACAAGTAAAAAATAGAGTTGTAATTTCACAGCAAAACAGCTTAACGGATATGTCATACAAGTTTCTAGGATTCAGATCAATGGTCTTTAACTAAAGGAAAATTCAGACTGCAACAAGAATGGAAAAATAAGGCGATCTGACCTGCTGTTCTTGGCTTTTCATCTGGAAAATCCATCCCCAAGTGGAGCCATTGTTAGTCTCCTATACCAATAGGGTTTCATTTTTCATGATTGACAGTGGAAGTGCCAAAAATGTGCATCTTTGATGTTACAAAGGTTCCATATTTTGTGAAAGGAATAGACAGTTAAAAAATGTAAAGAGGGTATGCCTTAAAAGAATAATCAAAAGGCAAGAAAATGAATTGGTCAGAAAAAATAATTGAAATGAACCCCAAAGAAAGACCAGGAAAGTGGCTAACCAAAACGCCACTGCCATCTTGATGGATGGCCCAACAGTTCAAACTGGACCATGCCATGTTTTAAATTGCTTGTTCTAGATTAGAGAATGAATATCTGCTCAAACAGTTCAAGCTTGGCAGATGAGTAGCTGTATAGAGAAAGGAAGGAGCCCAACTGCTTAATCTGGGCCCTTGGAAGATATAAGGGTAGATTTAGATAGGAGGGCAGCCAAAAGAAAAGAGGATTATCAGGGTTTGCAAGGCCAAGTGCACCCATCCAAAAGAAGAAAAAATGTTAGGCCTATTAGGCAGGGTAGGCAGTTGGAGGTTGCAGAAGCAAGGTCTGACCACATGATATATTGAAAATCATATCTTATCTCATCAATAAAAGAAGGGCAAGAACAATGGTCTATATGGCAAAACTATCAAAGCATGTCTAACTTCCCTCATTCCTTTCAAAAGGTTTCTTACTAATATCCCCTTGAGGACTTTAGGATCTGCCTAAACAGTCCTTCTTACATTTCTCCCTTGAGAAAGTCATGTCAAGTTGTGACATACTTCTTCAAAAAAGAAGCCACATTTCTTGTGTAAAGCTCTCACTTCATACTTCATCCATTTCTGGTTTCTAAGTTTCAGTTCTCAAGCTCAATTTCTCCCTCACACTTTACCTCACATACCCATATTAACTCCTAACCCTATTATATAGCTCCCTAGTACATCCCCACCCCTATTTTCTACAAAAAACTATATAAAGTTCCCAAAAAAACATATTAACTATCCCCCCCTAGCATTATAGCTAAGTAACATGGTTATGGGAGACATTAGTCCATCTGGGGCTATAATCAACCCTTCTGCGTCCTTACCCCGGAATTAGTCTAACCCCTGGTTAAGATTAATAGCCTATACTTAGACCCCCACTCACCTAAACCCTTGCAAATTACCCCACGGTCTAAACCCAATCTTAAATGTTTAAATGCTTTTGATTAAACATTGTGGCGCAATAACCCGCATTAATCCTACCCCCGAAAACCCACCCGAGCTAAAGTTTCAACCCGCGGCTACAATATATTATTTAATTACGGGCGGGTCCCGCTCCGAACTTGCACACCGCGCCAAAGGCCCCGCCAGCCGTCAATCTCCCATCGCGCCCGATCCAATGATGGGCGTGTGTTTTCAGCCATCAACATGTCGGGCTTTAACGTCCGGGGGATAGGTGGTTTTGCCGCCGTACCCCCGCCACGTGTCGACAGCCCGGGGTGTTCGGAGGCCTCCCCCTTGAAACCGCTTCTGCTCAAAGGCGGTGCGGGGAAACCAGAAACCGCCGTCCAAGAAACCGCCCCCCGCCCATTACATCAGCGGTCTCGTCACCATGACGTCACACCTGGTTCCCTGCCGCTGCCCCACGTCGCCTGCCACACTGTCCTCTCGTGCCCACGCTGTGCCACAGTGTCCCACCACATCATCATCCCAATAAGCGTCCACGTCACCCGTCCGTACCCGGGGCCCGCTGATGACGTCATCACGGGAAAGCGCCAAAAGCGCGTATGCGCCAAATTTTTCGTTAAAAACGCCGAAAGTGACCGTTTTCGGTCATTTTCATTGAAAAGTTGCGGCTGCGCTGTTCTGCTGTTCACTCCAAACTGCCTCCAGATTTCAAATTTCATCACTTTGGACGCCGCCACCTACAAATTCGACATCAATCTTCGCCCTTCAATCAACTCAACCACCCTCGGCGCTAGCTAATCCAGGTATTTGCCAAATTCAACCTGTTTGCCCGTGTTCTTCCCGTTCTCTGGAATTTTTCACTAAATTGCCTACAAAACTCCTAAATTTAATGGTGTTGTCCTTTGAATGTTGGCCTAAATTATCTAATGCACCCCCTGTTTAAGAGAACCACGGACTGTTCATAATTTCACCATGCTAGAGTCCATTTTCGGGCTTGAATTTTCAATATAGTCTCACACATGCCCGGCATTGTTCCCTTTTGTCGTGTTTCACTTCAAGCTCTCAGTGCATTAAACTGTAATCCTTTTCTCCCCTGCATTTGCCCTCACTGTCTCTAAATTCAGAGAGTTTGCCAAAAGAAACTAAAGCTCATATCAAACTCTGCAAATTGTCCTTTTCAATACAGCAACAAAATATTGAAGACTTTGGATTTAGCTAGACTTATTCTGCCACTTCTCTTCAAATCCTCACAAGCTATCATCCTCAACCTGCTATACTCAAAAACTTCATTCTAAAGATAACACCTGAAAGTTCTGTAATGGCTACTCCATCAGCTCTTAGTGTCACTCCTATGAATCCACCAAACAAGGAGCTTGAAGCCATGCGTCTTGCTGATAGAGATTACCTTATCCAAGATCTTGTTGGTGACAGAAACCACTTGCAGACTTTCTTCCAGTTGAGAAACAACTATCTAAGCAACAATGACATGTATGGTATATGGGAGTCTAATCTGCCTTATTACTTCCTCCCATCTGTTAATATTTTTCCAGAGATCATTCACTTATGTGCTAAGAACTATGAGCCAACTCAGAGAGCTGTTAAGTCTCCATCTGGGAGCATACTTTTCCACATTAATCCTGACTCCACCAACCAAATGCTCAATTTCAAGCAGACTCAGTTGTTGTTCCCCTTCTCCATGAACTATTTGCTGGATGCAGGCTCCAAACTCTCCAGTGTTGACATTGAAAAAATCACCAAGACATTCATGAGGGTGGACCGCCAGCCTACAGGCCCACCTCCTTTCTTATATGTCCATTTCAATGAGGTGGGAAAGCTTCTAGTTGATATGATCTCTTATGTGCTGGGTTTCAAAACTAGTGAGCACATTGATGAAACAGTGTTGGTATTATTAGCTGCATATAGTCCAGGCCAGCCCCCTGCTTACAAGTATAACTTTGCCAAGTTTATAGCCAATAAAATACATGACCAGCTATTGAAAGTGGATAGGGAGGGAGTATTCAAATATTCATCATATATCTACCACTTATTCATGTATTACCAGTCTGAAAGCTTCCAATGCCCCATCAAGAAATTGGATTCTAGGGGTGAAAAGAGGTCTGTCATCTTCTGGTCATCGGTCTTTCATGAAGTTCAAAACTCTCCATTTTCTTACTGTGAGTTTGTTGACCAATTTGTATACCCAGTCTCTTGCCTCCTAATGAGATCCCCTCCTCCCAGATTGTCATTTGAGATTCAAAAGACCTTGCAGCTGTCCAAGAGCTATAAAATAGGTGACTGTTACCTATATCAAAACCATACTGTCATCAGAATCTATGGCTGTGAGCTTTGTCCTTACAGGCTTCCAAGGTATGTACCAATGAGATTGTTTGCCTTGGAATACTATAGGCAACTCATTAGTTCTGATCTCACCCACTTTCATAGTGCTAAAAAGAAAGCCCACCTCAAATTCAAAGACCATCTAGGCCCCTTCATCATGAACAATAAAGAAGGTTGGCAAGATGCTGATCAAATTCTCAGGGACAAATATAAGCTAAAGAGGAGCTTCTGGTGGGTCCCTTATGACCCGGAAGGTTTTATCAGTGCCAGAAGAGTCAAATACAGGCTGCTAGGTTATGACCACTGTAAATATCCACAAATTGAGCAATATGCCAACCAAGATGAGTGGTTGCAAGGTACATTAGTTGAGGAATTAACTCAAGAGGAAATAATGGAGAAAAATGTCAAGGATTTAGAAAAAACTCCTGACTTGGATTCTGTGCAGCAGGTAACATTCAAGCTACCACATCAAACTGGAGAAGGTACATCCGCTGCTGCAGCCACACCCGCCGCCCAGGGACCATCTACATCAGCAACAGGTACAGCAAAGGGCAAGGAGATAATGGGTGCAGAAAAGGAAGTGTTCACTGGACGACCTGCCTCTTCAATGGAGCAACCTCAAGTACAGGCTCCTCCACAAAAAACAGAAGCACCAACAGTGCCTGCCTTGCAGACTCCTGCCCATGAGGAAAGAGGCAGAAAACGAGACCGAGATGAGTCCACACCTGCTAGTGGGTCCACTCAGCAACCCGAGGCCAAGAGGCAAAAGGTTGATTCTCCAGTGGTGGAGGAAATCAGTGAAGAAATCCTTGGAAGCCCAAGGAAAGATAAAGAAGACAGTCAACAAATAGCCACAAGCTCTTTTCAACAAGAGCAGGGAAGACAACATGGCATGGAGGTGTCCTCCTCCACACAGCAAAGCAAGAGGCCAACTAGCATCAAGGCTTCCTTCAAAGAAATTAAGGCACAAAATGAGCTGCTAAGAGTGCAGTTATATGACCAATTTCTCAAGGGAACACCTGCCAAGCAAGAAAGGTTGATGGTAGCATATGACATCAAAGAGGAAAAAATGATTCTCAGCCATTTTAAACCCAAGGTACAGCAGCCTCAGTCGGCTGCAGATTATGTCAGAATGAGGTTGGAGGTTATGGCAAAAGACATTCACCCCATGGATCAAATAGAACTGCATAAGCAAACAGGGGAAATGGTCTATGCCACATTGGTAGACAAGGCCACAATGGCCCATGAGTTAAAAGAATCTCTGAGGAACACTAATACTCAGCTTGATTTAGAAAGAATGTCCTCCACAGCCAAAGACAACATAATCAAAACATTGGAGGACATTATTGTAGACCTGGGGCATGATCCTAAGAATCCCAAGGCTATCAAAGCTCTAATGAAGAAAAAGGAGGATGATATTGCTGCTCTAAAAAAGCAAATGAGGCTCTCCTCAACCATGCATCCACAGACGGGAGAGCTAGTAAAAGAGAAAGAATTTGAGGACACATTGGACCTCTTAATGCAAATGAATCAAAGAATAGTCCAAATGGAAGAAGAATTGGAAAAGGCACTGCAAAACAAGCAGGGAGAGTCAACCTCCCAGCCTCCTCAAACTGCTCCAACTACTGCAGCAACTACAGAAGCAGCAGTGACCCCTCCAACGGCTACAACAACTTCAGATACTGCGGCAGCAACAACAACAGCTCCTGAGGCTAGCATAAGCATGGATGATCTGACCAAAGCTGTCAAGGAGCTAGAGCTCCAGGCAACAGAGATTAAACAAGCCAAAGAATAATTAGTTGAGCTAGAAACAAAATATGACAAGTCCAAAATGACAGTAGCAGAGCAGACCAGAGAGATTAAGGCCCTCAAAGACAGAATAAAGGCCTTGGAAAAGGAACTGAATTTAGAGAAGACTCTAGCTGAGATAAAGAAAATTTTGTGGACCCGGATTGACCACTCTATCACCAAATAGTGGAAATCAATCAAAACAGTGCATGAGAAGATTGAGTTAATAGTCCAAGCTCAAATTGAAAGCCGAAAGGCCAGAGCAGCACTAGGAAATATGTCTGAGCAGGCTAGCAGGATGATACATTTCCTCAACACTCACACCAAGGAGGAATTGGCAGCCTTAGACATCAGCAACAGAACAGATATTGTTCTAACAGCCAAAAAGGTGCAGACCCTCAGAAATTTTGTGCAGAATTTGGAGAGAAAATGTCAGGAAATGCAAGCTGAGGTAGATGATTACAAGCTTAGAATGGGTGCATTACAAAGCAAGGGATTACCCAGCCTATTGACTGGTGCTGGAAGACTGCTCACCTGTGAGCAATATGCCACTAGGATGACCAATTTCTTTGCAAATCAGATCACAACATCCACCAGCACTTCAGAAGAAGCAGGACCTCCATCAGGGCAGAGCCTCTATGACAAGCTAGAAAATTTATTTTACATTGAGCATGAAATCAATCACCTATTTGAGGTCCCACCAAATTTTTACAGGTATACTGAGGCAGATGAAACTCTAATAAAAATACGAAGACACCAACTGCCTAAAGAAGAGTAGTGGCAAGCAATGCTGCAAATTTTGCCCCAATAATCTCAATTCGACCTCTTCTAATCAGCCTCAGGTCAAACGAAATTTAATGTAGCATGAAGACAACTGGCAGAGCGGGTGAGAATAATGACTCAGCAAAATACTAAGACAGCAAGCCCAAGAAGGGAAACACGCAGATTTTGGACAGCGCAGCTCCAGCCGACTCAGTTGGTCACAAAAGTCAAAACTTTCTGACAAGATGGACAGCTAATGCACTAAATATTTACTACAGCACTTACTCTTTCAGTTGTAATTCCTCAGGGGTTGGCATAGAATTTATGAGCCATTAACTCATCAGCTAGATATTTTGTATCTAATTTTTGTATATATACCTCCCCATACAACGTATTTGGGGTTGGTGATTTTCTCTCTAAGACATTGTTTTGTATATTTCAGACTATCTAATACAAATGGCTGGAAAGTTCATGATCTCTGCACTGTTTGATGTCAAAGCGATGATCTGCGTTCTGCTACAGAATTCTTGTGTTGTTTGATGGAGCAATAAGTTATCCTAAACTATGTTTTGTCTTTCTATGTTTGCTTAATTCAAACATATGTTTCACTAGCTTTGCAATAGAGAAAAAGAATAGTACAGGAATTGTTTGAATACACCCTATGCTCAATCTCTGTTGTTAAATGTGTTTTCTTCAGAATTAATCATAAACATGAATTCTTAACTGCTCATGTTTGTATTCATTCTATCATTATGAATGTTGTTCAGGAATTCTTAAATGCTCCTAGATAATATTCCCACCATTCCCTCTATCAGTTTAGTGAAAGATCCTTCACTGCCTTTCCCTCCCTGATTTCATCCCATCATGTTACAGATTTGAAAAATTGTTCCACAGATGCTTGTCTGGCTCTGTAGCATAACCTCTTCCCTCAAAAGACCTTTCCAGCAGATCACCATCATCGACTCCATGCCTAATGGCCTAGTTTATTCTGCAAAAACATACCTGTTCTGACTGAAATCATCATCCCAACAAATTCAAAACAAAATCCTGTGCACCATAACTAGCCTAAAATTACATCAAAACAAAGCTAAATCAGAAAGAGAGAGCCCTCTCTGGTTGCAGGTAGGCTAGGACCTATGGCTAAAAGATTGGTTAGTGGTTACCTCGGCCGTATTGCCTTTGGAGTCAAAGGGAACAACCTGAGTGATAACACCCGGATCTACCGCGATCCACTGATCTTTATCCACCAACAGATACTTCATTTTGAGTTTCCATAACTCAAAACTCTAACCATTAAATTTCTCGATCTCTATCTTTCCACTGCTCGCCATCTTCTTTCACCACCAGAATCGATTCCGCAGATCTCCCACTGAACAGGGTTTACCACGGGCCCGAGCAAAACCCCTCAGCAACAAAGGCGTCCCCTTGAAACAAAAACAGCTCTAATACCAAATGTAGGTTTTAACCCCATACAGAAATTACCTGCATACGAATTCTAAAACATAGAAAATAAACAATGCGAGAGCATAACACATAAACACATATACACAGAGATTTTCCCTTGGATCCCAAAATTGGGACTACCAGCTTGATTTTTCAATATGTTCATTTCAATGTTACAATACATATTTATACATGCTGAAGCATCCAATACCATGGACTGAAAACCATCACGTCCATAACCATGGAGCGAAAAACCATCGCGTCCAAAAACCATGTGTGAAAAATCATTCACAAAACCATAGGTAGGTCCGCCCAACCTAATATAGGGTCCAAAAACAAAATTTTCCCAGACCCCAAAGAGTGGGGTTACCTGCACCCCTCAAACCCCCTATGACCCCCTCCCCCGCTACGCAATCGGCGCAACGAAGGGGGGGCTCCGCTCCCCTTCTAACCCCCCGGTTAACTACGTGGGCTAGGCGTGAAAAGAATATAACACAACCCAACATCCCAGCAGCTAGCATGGAGCAGACATGATGAGTGGTGTTGTTGATCGCATGCAAGGGATTCAACAACATGCATGTCATTGTGTGCATGCATGCAATCCAACCCATTCAACACACTCACCAAGCAAAAGAAAAGAAGAATGTCCAACTAGAGCTGAACATGTACTTCGACAAGTTGATGTGCATGACCACCAGCACACACTTGAAGATCAACACAGACATTATGCATCAGTGTGTGTCGGTTCAGCTGCACCAAAGAAGACCATGCGCATGTTAGTAGACGAGTTGGATGAAGGAACCAAACCAATGCACTAGATACAACAAAGGCAAGAGTTCGCTTCAACAAGATGTCACCATGGAGTGTGTTAGTGTCAGTCTTTCCAGCCTTCCTACAGTGATCAAATGTGCTCTTACAAAGTGATTTTGAAGTGTCAAGGTCAAATTTTGTCATTTCAGTGAGTCTTCAAGCAAAATTTGGTCACTAGGCATTAGGTCTAGGGTTTGCCCAAATGTCAGTCCATGTCATCATTCAGCTGAGCCTATCATCATTCAAAGGTTTGTCATCGTCATGTCAGTGTCTAATGAGTCATTTTACACCTTGTTCATGCTTCAGTTGCCGCCCAGGCAAGCTCTTTTCCCTCTCCTAGGGTTTTGAAGCCAATTTCTCTTGGATGGTCAAGTCACCGGCAAAACTTGTTTCCTGATGTTCATACACCCTCCCCTATCCTTAAAATACCTTATCAAACACTTCCCAACACTCAGATCCGCCAAATTCCTCATTTTTCCACAAACCCTAGTTTCTAGCTACATCCTGGCAATTTTCTAGGTTTGACCTGTGTTTTGTCCTTTTCGACCCCTTCCCCTCACTCAATCTCTGAGATTCCACTTTCCCCTGCTTCCTAACATCCCTCCCCACTCCCAAAAATTTCCCCAAGAATTTAGAAGCCCCCTATCCCCTTCATTTCGCTCTATTTCGACAAAATCCCTTGTTTCACACATCGGGACAAGTTTCACTCAAAAGCTGTTTCTGAGCAATCAAAGATGAATTTTGCAAAACTGAGAGAGGTTTTTGTCCAAAACATTCCAAGGAAGAAAAACCTCTTTCACTTTTTACACAGGTGTCATGGTTTGAGAGAAATGTCAAAAATACCGGCGAGAACGAAGGTGCTCCAAGGACGGTTGGCCAAAGCACAAAAACGAAGGAAAACGCCCGATCCACTCCAAACTTTGGCCAAAGCCTCTTTGACTCAGCATGGTACTTGATTGGGGACTCCCAGCCCAAATTTCAAGAAATTTGGAGAAAATTTTGTCATTTGTGAATTTTTTGTGCAATTTACAGGGTTTTCCCAAGAACTGGTCTCACCCCGGGTGAGACCAGTTTGAAGGGCTGCTCGGAATTTTGAAAACTTGGCATTTTTGGAAAGGGCATTCAAAAAGAAAAATTACCAATACTTGGGAGAAGCCTGATTTTGAGTTTTGAGCCTCCAAAAGCTCAAAATACACCTAAAAAATGACTTTCTGCCCACTTTTTGAGTTGCAGAAATTGACCTTGGGAGAAATGGTTTTTGAGGGGTCAAATCAACACCAAATTCAGAAATTCCACTTGGGATGGAAAGTAGACAGGCCAAGCTTTCCAATGAGCCATCTTGCACCTGATTTGGACTAGTGGAACCCACTCAAAAACAGCTATGAAGGGGCGCGACCAGAACTTCCAGGGGCGCGACCAGAACTTCCAGATTTGCCAGAATTCACATTTTTGGTCAAAAAACACTGTTTTGACTATGGTTGACTATTTTTGCTTGTAGATGATGGATAAATGTAATATTTTCATGGCACTTTGGTAGATTTTATCTTTCTTTACCCTTCTAGAAGCTTCCATGATGTAAAAAGTGAAAAATTAATGCATGGATGAGTTAGCTAAGTAATAGAGGCAAGTTGTTTGGCTGCCTATTTTCTAGTTCTTAGTTTAGACTTTGTTCAAACTGCTCCTAGAAAGCTGAGCTCGACCCCTAGAGGTGGGGAAAGGAGTTAGATGGTCTAGATGGTCTATATTATGCTCTCTCCTTCTCATTTTCATGGTTGGACTCTTGTGGGAGAAAGTTTTTATTGTGTATTGTACATCTATTTCTGCAATTTAAGGAAAGGAAGGCCAGGGTTTTGCAGACATCATTGTGGATTCTTGTGGATTGATGTGTTGATGGTGTGTTCTCTACATTTTCTTGTAAGTTTGTTTATGTATTCCACATCTCTCTTTTGCTTCTAATTGGACAGATGAAGTGGTAAAGTTTGAATTCATGCTTTGACATGCTCAGCTTTTTAGTTTGTTCAATATTTATGTTTTCTACTGTCTAGAGAGGATTCAAAATGGTTGTTTGCCCTCTTTAGCTCCTCCTCTATCATCCTTGATCATCCATCTCAGATTAAGGCATCAGCGCCCACTCCTACCTTGCCCCAAAGATCCCCCTGCAAAAACTGTGCTCAATCCCCGCACCCTGAATTGCACTCCCTCCAATTGCCACCAAAAACCCCAAAAATCATTAAATCAACCCCACTATCAATTTACTAGCCTAAAATCTTTATTCTTAATTGGTCAGCCTAATCATATTGAAAGATCTATCAAATCTGACCCGAGAGAGCCTTCTCATACCTCGTAGGGCTAGCTACGAGGTGAAATGGTTTGATGTAGCCTTGAAGGTTTACCTTCCTCAGCCTAGGGTGAAATCTCAAGCGCTAACATATTGGCGACCATACTGGGGAGAACATATTAATCGTTTGCTCATTGTCGTGTTATTTCATAAGTCTTAGACGGAGCCTGAAGTTACGCCAGAAGCCTTCGAAAACGCTCTTGTTTTACATCAGCGCAAGTAGATAAACGCTGCTTCAGTCAATCTCCGTGAGCTTGTGAATACAACACTTCATTTGCATTTTACCCCAGTACATGTATCAAGTTTAGATCTGATTGTTGATAGTGGACAATGATCAGACACTTGAAAGGCTGAAATCATTCACTGGCGACTCCTTCACTGAAACTCCAGAGATCGATGTTTCATGGTGACTTCACTGCAGATAGATCAGTGGCTTTGAGATTTTCAAGATGGATCAGATTGCAAGAAGATATGCTCCATTGAGCCGAGATCACATTCCAGGTTTTCCGAATAAGATGCCCAAGGTAGATTGGTCAAGGAATCTGCCCACATTTAACGCTGATGGTAAGAAGGATGTTGCTTTACATTTGATTAGATTTCATATGCATGTTCGCAAGTTAAAGATCAATTTTCCTGAGGACTGTTTGATGAAAATGTTTATGGCTACTCTGGAAGATGAAGCCCGATTCTGGTATGAAAGTTTACCATCTGCCTCAATTTATTGTTTAAGGGATTTTCATACCGTGTTCTTTGAAAAGTATAAAGAATCATATCCATCATTGAATTTAGTTCAAGACTGTTGCAAGCATGCTTATAGTTTTATTGAAAGCCTTGAGAAGTTTTATGAAGATGATAATTTTATGGATGTTGAGATCATAGAGGCTTTGTATGAGAATCCATTTCAGCAACATGAAGAGAACCTAGAGGATTCCCATAGAGACGATTATGAAAATTTGCCGCAGGACCAAGATCTTAGTATGGTGGAAAATGAAAAAATTTCGCCTCTTGATAATCAACAGAAATTACATGAAATGGATCAGCAGTATGAGGAAAATCTGTATACTCCTTCACTTGAAATCAATGAAGACAATCACTGTTTAAGCAGAAGAAAACAAAAGGCATTATCTCCTTTGTCCGAAGAGGAGATAGATCAGCTCTTGAGAGGTCTTGCTCCAGCTCAAGTTAATGCAGATTTGCAGTGCACACATGGTCAAGAAGATGATGGTGGACCTTCTTCCTCTTCTGAAACGGATGACAGTCTTGTAAGCAGCTTTATAGATCAGCAGGTTGAAATTTGTTATATGGCTGAAGATGGTGAAAGAGAAGAGCTCATTTCAGATCTGCCCACAGAAGAAGACAGCATGCAAAGCCTGCATGAGGAGGTGATTCAGTCAGTTCATGAAAATCAAGATGAGATCTTCATTCAAGTAAGTGAAACAGTTCCTTTGGATGAATTTATGGTAGATGATAGAACTGTCATTTTTGCACCTCAAGAATCAGCTGAAGTTTCTTTCCTTATGATTGAAGAATGTAATGAGAATCCGGCTGTCATATCATATGAAGATCACCTACCATATTGTCTGACCACCGAAGATTATAGCATACAGGATTACCTTTCAGATTCTTCACATGTTTCATGTGCTGAAATGTTTTTCCAAAAAGAGATCTGCTCATCTACTTGTTCAGAATTTTTTGAAGCCCATGAGCATACTTTTATCGAAGCACATGATGAAGGAAGATCAGAGTTTGAAGCAAAGGACACCTTTCAGCAGGAGGTGACAGTGGCAAATCTTCATGTTTTTCACGATCCTCTAGCAAGTTTGTTGCAGCCAACAGTGATAGTGTTTATTGCAGTGTTCAATGATGAAGGAGATCATGGTCAGCTATGTTTTTGGACGCTCAGTTATAGGTTTGTATTGTTGACCAGAAGATCTGATAAGAAGAATCAGTCAAGAAGCCATCTTCTTGATTGGTTGCATTGGCATTTTGATATAGTTTGATGGTATATTGTATTGTAAGAAACACAGGTGGTTGTCATCATGATTTCAAATCTTGATGGACTGCTGCCCTTCATAAGCTTTGTAAGTCTTGTTTTAAGTCAGTCATGAGTCATTTGTGTTTGGTCTGTTGAGTAAGTTTTTCAAGTTTGCCATCGAGTCGGTTTGAGTCAAGCATCAGTTAAGTTTCAGTCAATTGTCTAAGTCAAATAAAGTTGTTTTTGAGTTGGTCACATGTGAATAAATGACTCCATCGCCCAATGGTTGAAAGCACTGGTCTGCTCTCCCAGAGGTCTAAGGTTCTTGGCACCTCCAAGGAGCTACCATCCCCATTGGAGCCAATGTTAGTGTCAGTCTTTCCAGCCTTCCTACAGTGATCAAATGTGCTCTTACAAAGTGATTTTGAAGTGTCAAGGTCAAATTTTGTCATTTCAGTGAGTCTTCAAGCAAAATTTGGTCACTAGGCATTAGGTCTAGGGTTTGCCCAAATGTCAGTCCATGTCATCATTCAGCTGAGCCTATCATCATTCAGAGGTTTTTCATCGTCATGTCAGTGTCTAATGAGTCATTTTGCACCTTGTTCATGCTTCAGTTGCCGCCCAGGCAAGCTCTTTTCCCTCTCCTAGGGTTTTGAAGCCAATTTCTCTTGGATGGTCAAGTCACCGGCAAAACTTGTTTCCTGATGTTCATACACCCTCCCCTATCCTTAAAATACCTTATCAAACACTTCCCAACACTCAGATCCGCCAAATTCCTCATTTTTCCACAAACCCTAGTTTCTAGCTACAACCTGGCAATTTTCTAGGTTTGACCTGTGTTTTGTCCTTTTCGACCCCTTCCCCTCACTCAATCTCTGAGATTCCACTTTCCCCTGCTTCCTAACATCCCTCCCCACTCCCAAAAATTTCCCCAAGAATTTAGAAGCCCCCTATCCCCTTCATTTCGCTCCATTTCGACAAAATCCCTTGTTTCACACATCGGGACAAGTTTCACTCAAAAGCTGTTTCTGAGCAATCAAAGATGAATTTTGCAAAACTGAGAGAGGTTTTTGTCCACAACATGCCAAGGAAGAAAAACCTCTTTCACTTTTTACACAGGTGTCATGGTTTGAGAGAAATGTCAAAAATACCGGCGAGAACGAAGGTGCTCCAAGGACGGTTGGCCAAAGCACAAAAACGAAGGAAAACGCCCGATCCACTCCAAACTTTGGCCAAAGCCTCTTTGACTCAGCATGGTACTTGATTGGGGACTCCCAGCCCAAATTTCAAGAAATTTGGAGAAAATTTTGTCATTTGTGAATTTTTTGTGCAATTTACAGGTTTTTCCCAAGAACTGGTCTCACCCCGGGTGAGACCAGTTTGAAGGGCTGCTCGGAATTTTGAAAACTTGGCATTTTTGGAAAGGGCATTCAAAAAGAAAAATTACCAATACTTGGGAGAAGCCTGATTTTGAGTTTTGAGCCTCCAAAAGCTCAAAATACACCTAAAAAATGACTTTCTGCCCACTTTTTGAGTTGCAGAAAGTGACCTTGGGAGAAATGGTTTTTGAGGGGTCAAATCAACACCAAATTCAGAAATTCCACTTGGGATGGAAAGTAGACAGGCCAAGCTTTCCAATGAGCCATCTTGCACCTGATTTGGACCAGTGGAACCCACTCAAAAACAGCTGTGAAGGGGCGCGACCAGAACTTCCAGATTTGCCAGAATTCACATTTTTGGTCAAAAAACACTGTTTTGACTATGGTTGACTATTTTTGCTTGTAGATGATGGATAAATGTAATATTTTCATGGCACTTTGGTAGATTTTATCTTTCTTTACCCTTCTAGAAGCTTCCATGATGTAAAAAGTGAAAAATTAATGCATGGATGAGTTAGCTAAGTAATAGAGGCAAGTTGTTTGGCTGCCTATTTTCTAGTTCTTAGTTTAGAATTTGTTCAAACTGCTCCTAGAAAGCTGAGCTCGACCCCTAGAGGTGGGGAAAGGAGTTAGATGGTCTAGATGGTCTATATTATGCTCTCTCCTTCTCATTTTCATGGTTGGACTCTTGTGGGAGAAAGTTTTTATTGTGTATTGTACATCTATTTCTGCAATTTAAGGAAAGGAAGGCCAGGGTTTTGCAGACATCATTGTGGATTCTTGTGGATTGATGTGTTGATGGTGTGTTCTCTACATGTTCTTGTAAGTTTGTTTATGTATTCCACATCTCTCTTTTGCTTCTAATTGGACAGATGAAGTGGTAAAGTTTGAATTCATGCTTTGACATGCTCAGCTTTTTAGTTTGTTCAATATTTATGTTTTCTACTGTCTAGAGAGGATTCAAAATGGTTGTTTGCCCTCTTTAGCTCCTCCTCTATCATCCTTGATCATCCATCTCAGATTAAGGCATCAGCGCCCACTCCTACCTTGCCCCAAAGATCCCCCTGCAAAAACTGTGCTCAATCCCCGCACCCTGAATTGCACTCCCTCCAATTGCCACCAAAAACCCCAAAAATCATTAAATCAACCCCCCTATCAATTTACTAGCCTAAAATCTTTATTCTTAATTGGTCAGCCTAATCATATTGAAAGATCTATCAAATCTGACCCGAGAGAGCCTTCTCATACCTCGTAGGGCTAGCTACGAGGTGAAATGGTTTGATGTAGCCTTGAAGGTTTACCTTCCTCAGCCTAGGGTGAAATCTCAAGCGCTAACAGAGTGCATGCACACCATCACGGACAACCAAGCTTGGCATCAGCTTGCCACCTTCACCATCACAAGCATGTCAAAGAGTTGGTCTCATCACAATGGACCAAGTGCCAGTGATGTCTTGAATGGCTTTCTCAAGCCATTTTGTCTCACATGAGTACATGTGCATTGTAATGTTGAGTCATGTCAAGTGTCAATAGTTGGACGTAACATTCATAGAGTAGGTGAAGCGTCATGAGGGTAGTTGAACAGTCACAAAGGGGGATGTCAAGGGTCACCCCACCCTTTGCTATAAATAGTCCCTCATAACTCATTGGGAGGACTTTTGGTCAGCCATGCTTCTATCAAGACCATCTTGAAGAAAGCTTGGACAATATTGTAATGCGGCTTGGCTTCTCTACTGCACGGAGCTAGTATATCTCTTTGGAGGAGCATGCGTATGTGGCTGTAATGTTTCACTGTTGGGGCTAGCGGGTTTACATGGATGTATTGTATGGTTGGAACTTACACTTATTTATATAATAAGAGCCATCACGTTTTCACACATGTATTGTAACTGTTGTACGACTAATATTTAACACTTGTAATGCATGTTGCTTTAACTTGTGTTCTACATCTGAACTGATTCATTTGTTGTAATGCATAATCTATTGATGGAAATGTGTTGTATATGCTGTTAATGTTTTCCCGTCCGTGTTGACTATTCTGTCGGACATCAGACAAACCTTTCACATGAACCTTGCTATAACAATCGTTACACTCGTTCGGACTGATCCGTGAGTGTTGTACATGTTATCTTACCTTGTATGTTGTGACTACCGCATCCGATTGGACTGCTCTGCCAGAAGTTGTGTATGTCCTGTGTGTTGTGTGTTCCTACCCGAGTTGGGACTGATCCCTTTCAACCTGGAACTCATCTTCACCCTCATCTCACCCACCTGTGTTAGAACCTCTCAAACACCTTCCTTGACTCGCTGCAGTGGTCACACCCTTGCTACTAACAGAGTTATCTTAGTTGCCTCTGTGCAACATCACAGTCAAGGCATTGCTTTACGACCCACTACTGAGACTCCTACACCAAACGTTCTGAGGTCTAATTGGGACTTCTTACCTAGGAGATCCCCTTACATGTTCGCGGGTCCAACACCATCAACATTTTGGCACTAGAAGGAGGGCAAATGACAAGCTAAGTCATCACATCTGTTTTGAATCTCTACACATCTATCATGACTAACTACCGAGTTGCTCTTCTGAAATGTATGTCTTATGGAAAAAATTTCATCATCTTGAAAAAGCTCTCGGATAACTTGTCTCATAAAACATTTGATCGTGGAGGCTACGTAGCCTTGGTAAGGCACGCGGTTGGCATTGTAGGCTCATGCGAAAGACATGGATTATTTGAAAATACATGAGTTGCGCGTTGTTCACCTACACGCTTCGAGGGCACCCAATGCACTGGTTTGCCACGCTGCCCGAAAAATCCATTCATTCTCTTGCTCATCTGGTTGCAGAGATAGACCATGCATTCAATCACTTCAACCATCAAGCACTCAAAAAAGAAATTCTGAAATTACGAAAAGCACCCGATGAATCCACTGAATAGTTTTACACGCGCTTTTGTAATCTTGTATACTGATTCCTGGAAGATGATATTGATTGGGAATTTCTTAATGGAAGATTTGAGTATCTTCTTCACGTATCTGAACCTCGCTCAGCACACTTCGATGATGGAGCTGCGCAATCAAAGGCAGGCACAGTTGCCATCACAAGTGACTGTCTGCCTTCACCTGATCAAGCAGCTCCACCACTGTAGAGTGATGTGGGAGATCATGCACATGCCTCTGTTGAACTGTCACACTCTCCCACCCTGCCTTCTCTTGAGATTTTCCCAGATTTGGCTTGCAAGCCTGTTGGTTGTCACGTGGAATCTTTCCCTCGACCTCCATCCTCGCGTTCTGTTGATCCTTCGAATTGTATTGTCTTGTGTTCTTCCATTCCGGACTCCTCACTTGCTATGAACGAGGATCAAGTTGTTGGCGGAGTTGGTGTTATGCATCCAACCTGTGCCATCATTCATGATGAGTGTGTGCGGGAATCTAAAGAATAGCTAGTGGTGAAGGGTGACTCCCTTACAACCATGCCTCATTCGCTTCATCCTGACATCCCTTGTGATTCTTCCACTACTGATTTTCCCTATGAAAACTCATTTCTAGATGCTTCTAGTTCCGATAATTCATAGGACATTCGGATGTCAGTTTGTCATTACAGTGTGGGGAGGACACATCTTCCTCGGAAAAATTGTTCAATCTATCATTATCTTTCTTGAAAACACAGAGGGTGAACATCTTTGCTTCTCATCTACACCTCTGCCTGATTCATCAAATCATGAGGATGCCGATGAACATCTCAAGTTTTATGATCTTGGTTGTCGTGATCTATTCACTTCCTCATCTAATCATGATGTTGATTATGTTAGTGTCGGTCTTGAAAGCCCTCCATCAGTGATCAAAGCTCTTTGCATTTGCATTAGTAGGTGTCTCATCAGTGTCAAAGTTTGCATCCTGTTAGGCATGCCATAACCCTGATGGAGGAGCTGGTCTACTTATACCCCTCTTGGCTTTGCTGGATCAGGTCATATCAGTCATTGAGCTTTTCAAGCTTGTCTTGTTTTGTCTTAAGGTCAAAGGTCCTAGGTCTAGGGTTTTGGTCATTTGTCTCAGCAAGGTCATGTCTTTGAAAGTCCTTGAGTGCCCAGCAAGCCAGAGGGAGGTTTGTAAACATGTTTCTTTGATATTTTCATCATGTACAGTTCATTTCTAACCTTGGATTTAAAAACTCTGTTTTTAAAGCCAAGGTCATGTTAAATTTTTGTAAAAAGAATGAAATTCCAAAAAGTCTTCAAAAAGGCAGCAATAACCCTGGTCCCCTTGCCACAGTCCTTCAGATGATCTACCTGCAAAAAGAGTCAAGGCAAAGCACTCAAAAAGTCAAATTCAGAGTAAAGGAAACCAAGAAATCAGTGTTTTAAAAAGTGTCAAAAATAAACTTTATAAAGTGGGTTTATGGATGAAATTTTTTCAAATGAAGTTTATAAAAGGTCATATTCCCTCCTTTCACTCTCATTGTGCATTCTAAAGCTTGCAAGAGAGGTTTTGAGAGAGTGATTGGCAAAAGGAGAAAAATCGCAGTGATTTCGGGTAGCAGAGTGGTGCGCGACCCGTTGAAGGTGGTGCGCGACCTGTTGGGCGGTGCGCGACCCGTCCAGAACCTTTCCACAGTGCAAAATTACTACGGGCGCGACCCGTTGGGAGGTGCGCGACCCGTTGGGAGGCCTGCGCGACCCGTTGAGCTGTTTGCCTCCAAACTTCAAACAAATTTCTCCATCTCCCTTCAACTCATCTCAATCGGTCGAGGTAGGCTCTTTATGCATGGTTTTTGAGATTGGTGATGGATGCAAGTCTTCATGCTATGATTTTAACCTCAAAACTTGCAAATGAATGGATTTATATGGCTGCAATGTTCATGCCCAAATTGTGTTAGGGTTTATGATGTTTCAAGTTGTTTTTTCCCTTCGGTTGATTTCCTTTCCCTTTCCTTTTGCCCACACTCATATGTACATTTCCTTTTCCCATGATTATTTTATAAATGACATACAAATCCCCTTCCCATCCCTAAATCACTAAAACTAAAAACCCTACCCCTCTCCCAAAGTATCAAAAACAAAACAAAGTGAAACCCTAATTCCCCTCTACCATATGCACATGCAAGATAACAAAAAATGTTGGTAAAATGTCAACATCTTTGGTATATGGTTTCCCTTTTGTTTTTTCCCTATTAAACATGTATGCATATGTGCCCATGTTCACTTGTATGCATGTTTTTTCCCATATGTAATACTCTTTGCAAATGATTTCCCTATTACAAATATGTGTTCCTATATGAATATGATTTGCAAAATTTCCCTTAAAAACTCCCTGTTATTTTTATATATTCCCATTCCTGGTTAAAAAGTTCCCTCCCCTAACATTTCCCTCATGTTTGGTTCCCCTTGAAACAGCATAGATTTCAGCACCTTTTGCAGGCAGAGACAGCAGTTTAGTTTGTCCACTTTGCTCCAAAACCATGTCAGAAACCGAAACTTATGAGCAAAGTGATGACCATTCATCATCTACAGAGGTTGAGGAACAGAGGAGGCCTCGTAGAGGGGGTAAGGGAGGACATCATAAGCGGGAGGAGCCTACTTCTTTGGCAGAATTACAGGCCTGTCCTTTGGCAGTGAATTGCTTCCAGTACATGTCTTGCTATCAGTTTTGTGAGAGGATCTCTCAGATTCAGCATCATAGAGAGTTGGCCCGCTTGTTTGTCTTACACCTCCATGATGGACATGTCACTCTGGCAGGGGTGAACTTCACATTGACACCTGAGGTGATCTCACAGGCTACAGGGATACCAAATGTGGGTGAGGTGTGGCCTAAGCGCAGATTACTTGATTTTGTTCACTTTGAGCCCTATGTCCGGCCATCATTTGTGAGACTTTTGACGGGTGTTTTCCCATTCAGATTTCTCCGGAGCGAGTATGCTCCCCTCATGAGACTTATTATGCATTACTTTACCTGTGAGGGCAGATTTTCACAGGTGTATTCATATCACATTCGCCTTTTGATGCATTTCACTCGAGTGAGGATGATGAACATCCCGGTCTTCTTGTTTCATAACATTCAGAGGATGGTGCCCATGTTGCAGAGGAAGACCCCGGCCCAGCAGTACAGGAGCCTTTGCCATTATGGTTTGATTCAGCTAGTAGTATTGCATCAGTTGACACAGCAGGGCATCTCATGGGAGGAGTTCATCTCTCGTGAGTTTTTCACACTACCACCTCAGCCACATCAGGAGGTCATTCATGAGGAGGGAGGACCATCTCAGCAGCCTGATGCTCCCGTCACCCGACATGTCAGCTCCACTCCTTTGGTCACCTATCAGAAAGGCCCAAGGGCCTTATTTGCAGCAGCTAGGCGAGTACTATCTCCACAGCAGGTGGAAGGGGTCTCGCCTTCATCTTCAGATCAGCGAGTGTTATCTCCACATCAGGTGTAAGGGGCCTCGCTTTCTTCATCAGCACAGGTACTGCAGAGGGGCAAACAGCCCATGATTCATGAGGATCCGGTGATTGATCTCGAGGCCAGTTCTCCTAGCCAAGAGGTGAAGGAGATCATTCAACATCTTAGGGCTGAAAATGATGTTTTACAGAGAAGACTTGAGGGTGCTCAATGGACCATCACCTACCTGGAGCAGCGGAACACACAGCTAGAGGAGGAGAAGGCACTTGATGAGCTATGGAGGATTCGTAGTGACCGAGTCTTGAACCGTAGGAGGCCCGGTGATCCATTGCCTGCTGACCGAGAGTCATTGCTCATTCAGGAGAATGCCCACTTGGAGAGGCTGTTGGCTAAGGCCAACCAAGAGAAAAAGCTGCTGAGAAACATGAAGAATCACTATTGGGCAAGAATGCATGTTTTCAAGGCCAAAATGAAAATGTTCCAAAGGAGGTTGTCCGAGGCTCTTAGGCGGAAGAAGAAGACCAACCCACTCCGTATCTTAGCTGAGGCATCCCTCAAGGATCATGGCACTCACTAGCATCATCTACAGCACAAATCCCAAAAAAATTTGAGAATTTTGGGTAATTTTGGTATTTTTGGGAAATTTATAGGTTTTGGCTTCTCAACGGGTCTCACCCCCGGTGAGACCTATTGTCATCGTAGCTCCGTTTTGCGAAAACTCAACATTTCTAGATTTTTCATGCAAAGTTACACATGCCTATGGATGGACTTGAGTTTTTATGGAGTTTTGGGCCTCCAAAAGGTCAAAATACAGGCAAAATTTGACTTTCTGCCCCTTTTTTGAGTTGCAGAAGCAGTCTTGGGAGAATTGACTTTTGACTAGGCAAATGACCTCCAAATCCAAAAATTCCAGTTGGGTTGGAAAGTAGACTTAGATACCTTTACAACGAGCTATCATGCACCTCATTCTGACACCGGGAAGGCCTCCAAACAGAGCTCCAAAGTGCGCGACCCGTTGAGGAAATGTGCGCGACTCGTTGAGGAAACTTTGCCAGATTTGACCAGTTCAGCCCAGAAAACGGAGTTTGGCTCCAGTTTGACTTTTTGAGGTGGATGGTGGTCCTCTTGGATGTAATTATGACACTTTTTGGATACTTTTACTCTTGTTTAACTCTTCTAGAAGTTTCTTTCATGTAAAGGGTAAAAATTGACTGTATGAACTGGTTTCCAAGTTTATAGAGGCAAGTTGTTTTGACTGCCTATTTTCTAGTGCTTAGTTTAGAAGTGGTTCAAACAGCTCCTAGGATAGTGAGCTCGACCCATGGAGGTAGGGAAAGAGGTTAGATCATCTATATTATGTAATTTCTTGCTCATTTTCATGGTTGGACTCTTGAGGGAGAAGCTATCATTGTATATTTTCACTGTATCTATGCAATTTTTGGCTAAGGAAGACCAGGGTTTTGCAGTCATCTTTGGAATTCTTGTGGACTCATGTGTTGATGGTGTGTTTCTCCATGTTATTGTAAGCTTTGTTATGTGATTCATTTCCTTTCTATACTGCTACATATTAAACAAGTGAAGTGATAAAGTTAGAATTCATGCTTGCCATGCTCTACTTTTAAATTTGTTTAATTTCTATGTTTTCTGCTGTCTAAAGAGAATTCAAATCCATTGTTTGCTCTCTTTAGCCTTCTTATCTTTCTTCCTAATCATCCACTTCAGCTAAAGACATCAATACAGGCTCCTACCTTGCCCCAAAGGCCCCCCTGCAGAAACTGTGTCCAATCCCCGCACCCTAAATTGCAGCTCCTCAATTTGCCACCAAAAACACCCAAAAAACCCCCAAAATAAACCTTTATAACCAGTTTACTAGCCTAATATCAGTGTTACATTGTTGGTCATCTCATCCTATTGAAAATCTACCGAGATTGACCGGAGAGAGCCTTCTCCTGCCTCGTAGGGCTAGCTACGAGGCTGAATGGTTTGATGTAGCTTTGAGATTTGCCTTTTCAGCCTGAGGTGAAATTTCAAGTGCTAACAGATTCAATCGTTGTTAATTTGTCCAAGACACTGGTCTACGATGATCTATCTGTCAACGAAGTCGAAATCCCCCAGACTTTCGAGGCACTTTAGCCCAAGCTTATGGTTATGTCAGGCCCTCACTATCCTAAGGTTGGTTTCACTTCCGGTCAAGAAATTGTTGAAACACTCGAGACTCCTCATCACTCTTTGCTTTGCATTGAAGATCAACCAAACACCTAGATTTTGCTTCCTCCACTTGAACTACATGATCCCATCACTCATGCATTGGAGGAATCTTACACAACAAGCACGCATGCACAACACAAGTGGTCTACCTTTCTCACGTTTTCTTGCATGTCACAGTCAATAGAATGCATACAATCAATATCTGCACACAGTGTAGCACAACATTGTGGAAGCACCACAGAATGCATGTCATGCACTATCACTCATCTTTGTTTTGTGGTCACGTGTAGGATTGGAGTGTGTTTATCTTCACTGTTACATCTTTCTTGTTTGCTTGTTTGCACAGTTGTCTTGTTCGCGAACCTTGCCTTCACCAACATGGGTCAACCAATGCGCTGGTGGCGGCATTGGAAGTATGACTTCACGTGAGATGACCCATGCATTGTTAGCTTAGGAGTAGGAGTAGTGTTTTATTTTGATTTGTTTGCTTGCATGCTTGTTTTCTTACTTGCTTTGTTTGTTTGTCTGTCTGCTTGCTTGTTTGCTTACTTGCTTTTCTTTCACTTTTTCTTTTGCTTCTACTCTTGCTTTTCTTTGTTGTTTGTTAGTTCGCTTGTTTCGTTTCGTAGGATAGTTTCGTGTGAAACCATGTATGACTGTTGAAATGAGCTGGGTAAAGTGCAAGAGGCCTTGTGCTACTATTAATACTTGGTTACCTGTCATCCTCCCTCTGTATGAAGAAATTGTTACTTTTGGTCCATAATACGTCGATGGAAAATACGTATTGTTTGAAGTGAATCTTGGTGAAAACACAATGCGTGCGGGCTAACTGGTGTCCCTTGCTCTAATTGGTTGTTTTTGGGTTAACCCTTGTCAGCTCAGTCAAGTAGATTAAGGTGAGGGGGTAAACCTTAACGGGCACATTAGAGCTATAATAAACTACTTCTCTGCAGGAACAACCTCTTCTGCTCTCAATAAGTTAGGATTCCTCTTCCACCTCTGAAATGAATAAGTGTTATGCATAGTTACGAAAATGAAAACATGAAAAAGTGAAAAAAAAAAAAATTGAAAAAAAATGAAAATGAATAAAGAAAAAAAAGAGAAAGGATTCATATGCAAAGAGGTGATGCAAGTAACTTTGTCGGGGCACTGTCCAGGCTTGCTAGCAGCGGAGCGACACCAGAGATGAAACTCAGACTCTGAAGACTATATTGCTTGTGCACCAATATACCCCTAAACTCCAATCGAAATAGTTGTGTTGCCTTGGCTTGGAATGTGCATCAATTGACCAAGAGAGTGGTAGATGCTACATCTTGCAATCAAGCTAGTGTGAAACCAAGATGAGCTTAGAGTTGAACAATACTTATGGAGCTGTTAAACTTGCTTTTCGGGAACAAGGTCCATTCGGAGAGCTGGAGTTCTACCAATGTGTCTCCAAGTGTTGTGGCGGCTACAACCACCCTCCAAAATTTTGCTTTAGCTTCGTTTTGGAGCCTCCCTTCAGAGTTTTCACAGCAACTTGCCTTGCTTCATCAAGTTCACAAGCTTCAGTGTTTTGCTTGTACAAAGGCATCATTTCGATCACAGCTTGATCCATTCCCCTCACAGGCTGTTCACCTGCACTTGGTCCAGCTGCAGGCTAAGCACCTTCCCCAAGAAATTGCGCATTTCTGGAGGGCAACTAGCCTTCCCTCCAGAAATTGCGCAATCATGTCTAGCAACTTGTTGGGCTCCAATATTGCGCAATTCTACCAGTCAACACTCCCAGCAGGAATTGTGCAATTTTCTCCAGCAGGGCTGCTCAGCCCATAATTTTTTTCAAATTTTGGTAGTATTCAGCTGCTCTGACCAGAAATTGCACAATTCTCCTCGGCAGTCAACCCAGCTCCCAGCCAGAAATGTGCATTTCCTTCAAGCAGTCAAACAGCCTCTTGCATGTGCATCTGCGTTGACCAGTTCCCTCTGGGATCGAGTAAAACAAACTTTCATGCATGGGCTGCTTCTCCAAAGGCATAATGCAAAGGCATCCCTTGTTTTAGGGATCTTTTTCTAGCAGTTGGACGTTACATGCGAGGATCATTTCATAAACCTTCCACCATGTGTCGCTTTCCCTAGATTTGTTGTTAGGATATTCTGACACATAGGAAATAGTTAAGTATAACTTGATCTAGTATAGAGTTAGGTAAAGTGTGTTTCTTTACTATGTACATTTTGTAACTTACAATCCGATGATCATGATATGTAGTGATCTGACGGTTCATTCTCTCCTCGGTATTACCGACACTTGATCCGTGGCTTAACACCCGATTGGTCCATGATCTCTATTTAAAGATCATGGAGGGTCATTTGTAGGTTAATTGTTCATGAGAGAAGCTTATGTAAAATTTCATTCTTTTATTAATAAATTGCTTGAAGTGGCCGCGTTGGCTCAGGCCGTGGACTGTTTCCCTCTTTGAGGGTTTTATCCATGTCAAGATACTGGTGTATTGATCTGTGATCTGTGTGTGAGTGGTGTCCTTTGGTGTTTTGTCTGAGGAACTTACCCTGTAAATTCCTACATGGTATTAGAGCTATTTGAGGACCGCGTCCGTTGGTGATCCAAATCTGAAGCCAGTAGAACTGCATCCGACTGTCGTTTCCTAGATCTACTGTTTATGACTACTTTTGGGACGAGAGGACTGCTCTGTTGTGTTAGGAGCATATGTTCCTATGAGGAACCCTTTTCGTTTCACGCAAAAAGGTTTCTGGTAGCCCTAGCTACGTCATTTTTAAGATTTGGAGGTATACAATGTTATTTTTGCAGTTTACAGTTATTTTCTCTCTGTTTATTTCGGTTTCAGTTTATTTAGCTTTTTTGTTTTTTATTACTGGATCTATACCTTTAATTTCTACGATTGCTCTTTGCCTCGCGACTCTGTGCGATCTGGGCAAACCAGAAACAGAAAGGAAGGATTTTTCTCATGTGTATGCTCTTTTCCACTGCGCCTTAGTGTGATCTCGGAAAATTAGAAACATTGAGGAAAATATTTAGTTTCCGGCTAAAGCTAACTTCGAGCCGTAAGGTTCGTTTTTTTTGTATGTCCGTGTTGGGTTTTGTGTTTTTTGTTTTGTAGGGAAAAAGAGCTTTCTCAAGCAAGCACGCAACCCAAAGCTTCAGTGACTAAAAAAAAAAAAGAACCCCCCCCCCCTCTCTCTCAAACTTTTAGTTTAGCTCACTTGGTCCAAAGCTAATTTATGAGAGTAGAGGTCTTGAGTTCAAGTCTCCTTTTTGTGGGGGCAGATTTTTCATTTCCGCACATTCCCGCACTTCGTCGGCATCTTCATCAACTTTTCTTCAAAAAGCCATAACTTCTTCATCCAGAAGTCGTTTTCAGAGCCGTGTTTTTTGAACCAGCCTAATTTTTCGAGATCTTTCCATTGGAACACTTAGTTTCAGCATCTATAGCTTCAGTTTCTGTTAAAATGGAAAGTCCATGCCAAGTTATTCTTGACAGCACCAACTACTTCCAATGGTGGTCATACATTGTGGATTTACTTAGAAGTAAAGGTCTCTACAGAATAGCCTCAGGCCAAGAAACCAAACCGAAAGATGAAGATAAGGCAGCTAAATGGGAAAATAGGCAAGATCAAGCACGTGGGTTGATAGGGATGTCTATTTATCCAGATCTTAGATTCCATATTGCAGAACTTGATACTCCTGAAGAAGCAATGAAACAGATCACTAAAGTTTTTGGAATTAAAAATGAATTTAAAGCCCATCAACTTGAAAATGAGTTGCTTACATTGGACCCCAATAATTTTTCTTGCATTGAAGATTTTTTGTCCAAGTTCAAGACCCTTATACGTCTCTTGGAAGGTGTTAAGGTTAAGAAAGAAGATAGTAGCCTTGTCTAATCCATTCTTACTAAGTTGGGACCAGCCTATTCTGTGTTTGTTTCCACCTTCCATTCTACAAGAGAAGCCTTCATTTCTCAAGGACAAGCCTACAAGTCCCCTTCCTTTGATTCCTTTTGTGATTCTTTAATAAGGGAACAAGAAAAACTCTTACACCTTGGTCTTCTTCATCTTGGAAACTCTTCTAAGAAAGTGTTAGCCGCCCAGCAGCAACCAAATTCAAAGAATCCTAAGAAGTTGTATCCTAAAAGGAATGGTCCTAAACCAAACAAAGGTCCTAAGCAATTTCAGCCTAAAAATGAAAAATCATTTCAACAAAATGATAAGACAAATAAAAATAAAGGGAAGAAGACTGATAGACATTGCAACTTTTGTAATCGAGATGGCCACTTAGAATCCAAATGCTTTAAGAAGATGGAAGCCTTGGAAGCAGCAATGAAGAAGCATAATATCCATTTGGAGCACTCTTCAACTTCAACTTCATCTTCAGGAATGGCACTTTCTGCATGTGGTTGTCAAGCATCTCGGTCTGGCTATGCACTAAATGTATCTTCTTCTTCTCGTTTTCATGAGTGGCTCATTGATTCCGGAGCTTCTTATCACATGGCCAAAAACAAAGCCATGTTTTCTTCTTTAAATGATTGTAACACCAAAAATATATATGTTGGTGATGATAGATCTCTTAGTGTTGTAGGGACTGGAACTGTTCATATAGACAATGGTCAATTTAATGATGTATTATGTGTTCCAACCTTATCCTGCAACCTTCTATCTGTATATCAGATAACTCACTCAGGTGAAGGTAAAATCGTTGAATTTTCACCTCACGATGTTGTAATTAAGGACCTAAGAGATCCTAGACAGATTTTAGCTACTGGCATTGCTGATGATTCTACAAGGTTGTATAAGTTTCACAACTTTGGGTCATCAAATCTTCCCTCAGTATTTGTTGCTCATAACGATGAAGTGAGCAAACTTTGGCATGAGCGATTTGGTCACTTAAACTATCGCTCCCTTCAGAATCTATGTAAAGAAAATACGGTGACAGGTCTTCCAATGGTATCTTGCAGAGATGGTGTTTGTTACGGATGTGTACTCGGAAAACATCATCGGGATAGTTTTGAAAAACGTGCCTCTTGGCACGCCTCAGCCCCTTTACAGCTCGTGCATAGTGATTTATGTGGTCCACTTCCAGTTGTTTCATTCTCTGGCTACAAGTATTTCTTAACTTTCATTGATGATTTCTCCAGACGCACTTAGGTATACTTCTTAAAACTCAAGAGTGAAGTATTTAACATGTTCTTGGCCTTTAAGGCCTTTGTTGAAAAACAATCTGGACATCAAATTCTTAAGCTAAGATCTGATAATGGCGGAAAATATGTTAACAACAAATTCATCAACTTTTGCACTGAGAATGGAATTCAAATGCAACATACTGTTCCATATACTCCACAACAAAATGGTGTAGCTGAAAGGAAGAATCGCACCTTAAAGGAAATGGCTAATTGTATGCTTCAATCTAAAGGACTTAGTCTTAATTATTGGGCAGAAGCAATTAACTGTGCAAATTACATAATAAATCGCACTCCTACTAAGGTTTTAAAGAATATCACTCCAGAAGAAGCATGGAGCTCAATTAAACCAGATGTAAGTCACTTTCGTGTTTTTGGAAGTGAAGCATGGGCCCATATTCCAGATGAGAAACATAAAGCTTTATAACCTAAGAGTGAAAAATGTATTTTTGTTGGATATTCTGAAGATGTCAAAGGATATAGACTTATTCCACTTAAGTCCAAAAATGTTATCATTAGAAGAGATGTAAAGTTTGCTGAAAATATATTGGCCTACGAGCCTAGTTCGGCGGATGTGCCACCTCTCCCTATCTCTTCTACTTTTGAAAATATTTCTTCTTCAGATGATGAAAGTGAGGATGAAAATCCTCCGCCACCTTCTCAGGATCCTCCTTCAACTCCTCAGCTTCAAAAATGGGTCTGTGCTACTCGGGATGCAGCAAGTGATCTTGCCGGTGATCCTACAGATCAGCGATGTACACGTTCTCAGTTTGATAGAGCCTCTTCTTTACTGGCTCAAGCTTCAGTGAATTATGATCCTGACACCTTTGCAGAAGCTTCAGGCCATCCAGATTGGGAAGCAGCTATGAATGAAGAATATCATTCATTATTGGCAAATGATACATGGGATCTTGTTCCTCTACCAAAGGAACGAAAACTTGTTAGATGCAAATAGGTTTATAGAACCAAGTATGGACCAGATGGGAAAGTTGATAAACATAAAGCTCGTCTTGTTGATAAGGGTTTTTCACAAGTTGAAGGCATTGACTACACTGAAACCTTCTCCCCTGTTGCCAAAATGAACTCTATCCGCCTTGTTCTTTCCCTTGTTGCCTCTTTCAAATGGGAAGTCCATCAGATGGATGTTAAATCTGCCTTCTTGCATGGGGACTTACATGAAGAAATCTATATGGAACAACCTATTAGCTTTATACAAACAGACTCCAGCCTTGTATGTCAGCTTAAGAAATCCCTTTATGGTCTCAAGCAAGCTCCTCAAGCTCGGTATGCCAAAATGGATAACTTTCTTTTAGAAAATGGCTTTTCTAGGTGTCATTCTGACAATACCGTCTACACCAAGAAAGTGGTCAAGTCTCTTATCATTCTTGTTCTTTATGTTGATGATCTTATCCTGACTGGTAGTGATCCCAACCTTATAAACCATGTGAAGTCTATCCTTAAAAGGAAGTTTGAAATGACAGACTTAGGACACTTACATTATTTTCTTGGTCTTCAAGTCTTGCAATCCAAGGAAGGTATTTCCCTTTCCCAGTCCAAGTATGCCTGTGATATTCTACGCCATTTTCACATGGAAGACTGTAAGCCATCCCCTTCTCCCTTTCAGTCTGGAGTCAAACTTTCAGTCACTTGTACTTCTCCTGAAGTTGATGCTACCTTATACCATCAACTTGTAGGAAAACTTTTGTATCTAACCCATACTCGTCCTGACCTTTCCTTTGTTGTTGGCCTTGTTGCTCGGTTTATGCAAAACCCACATGAAAGTAATTGGAAAGCAGCTAAAAGAATACTTCATTATGTTCGAGGTATACTTCAGTTTGGGATTCATTACAGTGCCGAAGCAGCTCCTCTATTGGTTGGTTTCACTAATTCCGATTGGGCTGGTGACCCTAATGATCGGAAGTCTACTGCAGGTTATGTGTTCACTCTTGGTTCAGGACCTATTACATGGGCTTGCAAGAAACAAGGTGCCATTTCTCTTTCTTCAGCAAAAGCATAGTATCGTGGTGCCATAGAAGCTAGTAAGGAAGCCTTGTGGCTTCGTCAGATCCTGTCAGAGTTTGGCTTTCAGCAACAACATCCGACTACACTTTGGTGTGATAATCAAAGTGCCATTCAACTATGCAAAGATCCAGTCCAACATCAGCGCAACAAACACATTGAACTACACATGCACTTCAGCGGAAAGCTCATCCACGACCATGTTCTTGAAGTGCAATATTGTTCAACAGATGATCAAGTTACAGACATCTTTACAAAGGCTCTCACAGAGGTGAAGTTCACTAAACTTCGATTTATGGTTGGAGTTCAGGAAGTTGTCACTAAGGGGGGATAGGCTCTAGTGCCTCCTTCTTTCTCCTATTGTGTCATATTTGTAAATCCTTCAATCCTATCCCAAGTTGTTCTTAAGGGGGGGTGTTAGGATATTCCGACACATAGGAAATAGTTAAGTATAACTTGGTCTAGTATAGAGTTAGGTAAAGTGTGTTTCTTTACTATGTACATTTTGTAACTTACAATCCGACGGTCACGATATGTAGTGATCCGACAATTCATTCTCTCCTCGGTATTACCGACACTTGATCCATGGCTTAACACTCGATTGGTCCATGATCTCTATTTAAAGAGCATGGAGGGTCATTTGTAGGTTAACCGTTCATGAGAGAAGCTTATGTAAAATTTCATTCTTTTATTAATAAATTTCCTGAAGTGGTCGCGTTGGCTCAGGCCGTGGACTGTTTCCCTCTTTGAGGGTTTTAACCACGTCAAAATACTGGTGTATTGATCTGTGATCTATGTGTGAGCGGTGTCCTTTGGTGTTCTGTCTGAGGAACTTACCCTGTAAATTCCTACATTTGTGGCATGCGCGTCACAACCTCAATGTTATCAAAACTCATCAACCGGACATTGCAAATCTCATTCCTTGCATCAACCTTGAAGATTTGACATCCCACATCACATCTAAGAGTTTTCGACACATTAAGCTCAGTTGTTTTGGGGTAAGCTCGCTTCCCATGCCTTGTGTTGCATTTTTGTCGCTTTTTGTGTTTTTGCTTGTGCGAGTACTGTTTGCATGATTTCAATGAGTGCTTGCTTTTGTTTACATGTATATTATCTTGTCCGAGCATTGTTTTAGTTTTCGTTGCTGTCTCACTACTGTCGCATGCATGAAACTCTTTTTCACGAATATTCGTCGATTCGGCGACTCGCCTCACCCACATGCATGTTGTCCGTTTTCTGAATCGGTCATTCATCATTTGCATGAATGATCATTCACTTATGCTTACACTCAGTATCACCATGCATTCACACTCACATTCACTTTCAATTGCCCGTCGGTGAGTCTGGGCAGTCTTGGCCTAGACTCTGCCTCACCAAGACAACATTATTCAATCCTGAGAGGGAAGGCTCTATCTTCCTCTCAGGAAATGCACATTTCTTCCCAAGTGACTATCCCCAGTGATTGTTTTGCGCATTTCTTAGGTACAATGACTGTTGGCCTAGAAAATTGCGCAGTAGTCACTGAGCCTATAGTCATTGCCAGGTGAGATTTCGCATTGGGAAATTCCAGCAGTCAACAGCCAGACTGGACTGTGCATTATGCAGTTCCAGCAGTCAGTTAGTATCCCAGCAACCCAAACTATGCCTTGCGCAGTTAGTTTCCCGATCTCCCGGTCGAAATTGTGCAGCCTTCATGATCAGTCACATAGGGATGTTGTAAGTCAATTCTCAAGTTCATTTTGGTTTCCAACCGACATATTGCTTGCCATGAGTGTTTCCATGTCTCCAGGTATTGCAAATGTTCATCTGCCTCGCAGCGGTGCAGGTGCAATGGTTTCCAAAAGGGCAGAGTCGAAGGCACTGCTCAGAGCACACCTTGAGATGTAGTCGATGAAATGTTTATGAGCTTTCCTACTCATGAAGACATCAAGTTGTTCGTAGAAAAGAACATCAAGATATCACAGTGAGCAGCATCGTGAACAACAGTTGAAGGCAGCATACCGAACGCAACAAGCGCAACAAATGTAGCGAACGCAACGAATGCAACGAACGCAGCGAATGCAATGAATGCAAGAGGAAGGTTGTTGATAACATAGAGGTGGAACAAAGTTGCAAGATCAAGCAGATCCACTGATGATGAAAGAAACTTGGGAGACTTAGGCTATGAGGTGACAGCGCGACATGAAGATCGCGTGAAGAGAGAGAATGGAACAAAGAAGGAGTTTCAGGTGCTAAATCAACAACTCAAAGAAGAACATGAAGCTGCATAGACAGAAGAATGAGTTGCAGCAGGAACAGGAAGAGCAGTGGGGGCAACATGCACTCACGGATGAAACTGTTCCCGTACAAGTTAAAGATCCATCCTAGTAGCTGGCATGGAGCAGACATGGTGAGTGATGTTGTTGATCACGTGCAAGGGATTCAGCAGCATGCATGTCATTGTGCGCAAGCATGCAATCCAACACATTCATCACACTCCCCAAGGCGAAGATGAGAAGCAAGTCCAACTAGAGATGAACATGTACTTTGGCAAGTTGATGTGCATGACCACTAGCACACACTTTAAGATCAACACAGACACTATGCATCAGTGTGTTCTAGTTCAGCCGCACCCAAGAAGACCGTGTGCATGTTAGCAAATGATTTGGATGAATGAACCGAACCAATGCACCAGATACAACAAAGACAAGAGTTCGCTTCAGTAAGATGCTACCATCGGGTGCATGCACACCATCATAGATGACCAAGCTTGGCATCAGCTTGCCACCTTCACCATCATAAGCATGTCAAAGAGTTGGTCTCATCACAACGGAATGAGTGTCAGTGATGTCTTGCATGGCTTGCTCAAGCCATTTTGTCTCACATGGGTACATGTGGATTGTAATGTTGAGTCATGTCAAGTGTAAGTCAAGTGTCAATAGTTGGACATAACAGTCATAAAGTAGGTGAAGATTCATGAGGGTAGTTGAATGGTCACAAAGGGGGATGTCAAGGGTCACCCCACCCTTTGCTATAAATAGTCCCTCATAACTCATTGTAAGGGCTTTTGTTCAACCAAGCTTCTATCAAGACTATCTTGAAGAAAGCTTGGATTGTATTGTAAAGTGCCTTGGCTTCTCCACTGCACGAAGCTGGTACATATCTTTGGAGGAGCAGGCGGATGTGGTTGTAACATTTCACTGTTGGGGCTAGCAGGTTTACGTGGATGTATTGTACGATTGGAACTTACACTTCTTTATATAATAAGATCCAACATGTTTTCACACATGTATTGTATCTGTTGTAAGACTAATCTTTAACACTTGTAATGCATGTTGCTTTAACTTGTGTTCTACATCTAAATTGATTCATTTGTTGTAATGCATAATCTATTAATGGAAATGTGTTGTATATGCTGCTAATGATGTCTCGTCCGTGTCGACTGCTCTACCAGACATCAGACAGACCTTTCACATGAACCTTGCTGTAACAACCGTTGCACTCGTTCAGACTGATATGTGAGTGTTGCACATGTTATCTTACCTTGTATGTTGTGACTACCGCATCCGAGTGGACTGCTCTATCGAAAGCTGTGTATGCCGCATGCATTGTTTGTTCCTACCCAAGTTGGGACTGATCCTTTTCAACCTGGAACTCATCTTCACCCTCATCTCACCCACCTATGTTAGAACCTCTCATACACCTTCCTTGACTCACTGCAGCAGTCACACCCTTGCTACTGACAGAGTTATCTTACTTGCCTCTATGCGACATCGTGGTCAAGGCATTGCTTTACAACGCACTGTTGGGACTCCTACACCAAACGATCTAAGGTCTAATTGGGACTTCTTACCAGGGAGATCCCCTTACATGTTGGCGGGTCCAGCACCATCAACAAAAAGATTGTATTTTTTCATGAACTAATTAATATTAATTAAACTTAATTAAAATATTATTAAAATTATCCCTTTTTAATGTTAGATTGGATTTTTACATGCTAGATTATCATGATTAACTTTCTAATAATTTTTTTTACATTAATATATCAAATTAAGTTTAGTGAATAATAAGAATTTAAAATGGTATATTTTTATTGTTTTGTTGAGCATTTTTTTGACAAAGGAAAAGAATCGTAATTTTATTCATTAGGAACAATAAAATTACATTATATAGACACATCAATTATGTGTACGCATTTAAAAATCATATTAGATGTGTATTGATATAAGCCTTTTGACTTATGACAGTGAAAAAAAATAATAATACAGTAAAAATTACATTAAAATGTTGGATTACTTTTGTGAAAAATCACTAAGCTTCTCCTTTTTTATTTTCTTCTTTTGAACTTTTTTCTAACCCCTAGGGTTGGTATCAACAATGACCATTGCCATCTCTTTACCCTCAGTCAGAAGGGGAACTTCTTTATCTGACTATGAACTCAAAAGTATATGTTTTCTTTGTGCCTCTTGCACCCTGAATGTTGTGTATTTCCTCATTTTGCTGTCCTAGAACTTGGATCATTGTTAGTTCAGTACCTTTCTCGAAAACAATTTATATTCCATGTTGATTCTCAACTCCCTCGCCCATTGGTGTGCCACGTTGGCTCTCTACATCAACGTTTAAAGGGTTCTTTGTTGTTTCTTCTTATTCTTCTTTTGAAATGTGAGGATTTGAAACTTGTCATCCCTTTGGATTTTGGGGCTATCTCATTTTCCTTTTTTCAACTTTCTTATCCTGTGGACATGTGTTCTATAGATGTCCTATTTGAAAACAAATACGACACCTGAATGTCATATTTTCAAAATCTAGTGGTTGGGTCTACTGAATATTATTATGAGTCAGGTGAATGTGATCAAGTATACCTTTACTAAGGTCTACCTCTACACATATTCTGGCAAAAGTGAAAATTCCCTTTTTTAGTTCTTTTCACATCCATCTTTATGAATTTTCCCAGTGTATTTCCAATACCCTCTAACACTTGGTGATGTCGAAAGGGAAGAGGGAGGTTGTGTAGTCTCACTCATACTAGTATTTTTAAGACCACCAATGTGGTAGCATTGAAATTTGAAAACCATGGAGTTATGAAGAGTCTTGATCTGCCCCAAAACCATGACCCCTCATTTAGAGTGAATTTCATATCCTTTTGTGTATCAAATTGGATAATAAAGAATCCCTTGGAGCATAAGTAAATATCGTAGTTGGGGGTCCAAGTGATGAATACCCCTTGATGTAGATCCTTTGATTTGGGCCAGAACCCATTGAATCTACAAATAATAACTCTAGATTATAGGACATTGAAAAGGCCATTTACCTCTAGTAGAGTAATTTCCATAGTTGGTCCCTATTCCATATGTTCAATGATGTAAGTGTTGCACATCATTTTGTCACATTAGGCAAATGATCATAAAAATTAGATCTCTCACCATCCATCCAAGTGTCATGAAGCACTCCCTTACAAGTCAACAACTTATATACCTTGAATAAAGTGGAACTTTTGGATCTCTTTGTACGAAACCATGTTTTTGAGCATCTGCACAGTTTTCTAAACAAAAACCGCACATGTGTAGTTTCTTCCTGCGTAAAACTGCACTTTGTTTCTGAACAAAAATTGTGCAGATCAATCAATAAAAAGTGAGATCTAGAAGCATTGTTGGGCGAATCATTCCCAACAGAAAGACTCGAACTCATGTTTATTCGAGCCTAACATCATTTTTTATGGAACTAATTCCCATTCTTCAAGGAGCCCTCATCCCTCTTTTAGTGGATCTCATCCTTGGACTAAGGATCTCAAACTACTTCATTTTGGCCTATTAATCATGCCATAGGTTGGGGGATTGAGAGAGGTTGCTGAGAGTAAGTTTATGCTGGAGTAATCATGTTGGAGAGCTTATCATTCTTGGAGAGGATTGAGATCAATGGGAGGAGCTTCACAACATCAAGGCACAAGTTTTGTAGCTCCTTTATGTTTCTGAAATTAATACAAACAAGCATTTCTTCTCACTTCATTGTTTAATGGATTAATTGATCATTTTCATCGGTGCTTTATGTTATTTATATTGTTCCATTGGAATGATGTTTATTACTAGTCTCCTTGATCACTAGTTTGAATTATTGAATCATTTATGTTGCATATACCTTTGATCCTTTATTGTTTCCACGTGTGCATGTCTAGATTCAAGCATGGGCGAGTTGCATTGAAGCACAAGGAGGGATCTTCATCAAGCATGTTGAAATAAGGTATGAATTTCCATTTCCAACCTTGTTAGCTTATGATTCAAGAAAAGATAGATTCAGGGAAGGAATTAGCTTGATTGTCTATTTGTTTCTAGTTTTCTTTTAGGATCTAGGGAGATTGCTCTTGTCATAAAGAGGAATTTATCTGCCTAACAGTAAGGTCCTAGCATATTTTAGATTGTATTAGATGAGTTGTGTGCCTTCCCTTGAACTATGTCCTTGAAAGATCCTGATCCATTGGGGTTTTTGGATCAAATGATTTCATTGTATGATGTTGATCCACCGGGATTTCTAAAAACCAACACTCCATCTCGCATTCGTAGATTTAAGATAATGGTATAATCTCACACAATGCCATATTTCTTTAGTGTAATAGAGTCTTGTAATAATTTCCCCTCATATAACAAAAATTGAGAAGGAGCAATTATTCCAAGAATTTTTTGAATGCTTTGTTTAAGATCTTCAACTAGATTTGAGCCCTTGGTCCAGAGAATGATGGTTTTCCCCCTGAGATTCTTTAAGAAAATATAAAATTGTCCCTCTTCCATCTTCACTGTCCTTGTGGTTAGATCCGTGGGAAGGAATAAGTGTATTCTCCCATTATGACCAAATTTTTCTATCATATATATTCGGTTCTAGGGGTAGAATGGATTGAGATCCTTCAATCTGAGGGAAGGAAGGTCATGGGAAGCTCCATCAAATACATTAAAGTCGTTGCAAGTACAACATTCCCCAAACAAAAAATATTCTTTCCATGAGAGTCATCTTACCCTAGCAACTATTAGGTCCCACAAAATATTCCAGAACAATATGATATCAGGAAATCCCCATGCTGGAGAATGTGTTGGACATTGGATAAACCATCACTCCCAATGTGTTTCGCGACATGGACTAACCACCTCTTGTGGATCCTTATCTCTAGCGATGTGATCATTGACTAACACCTGCAAGTTTTGGTCTAATGACAATCGTGATTCCCAACAAGTGGTATCAAAGTATAGGTCACGAGTTCGATACACACCCGACTCGCATTGGGGGGAGATTGTTGGACATTGGATAAACCAATGCTCCCTATGTGTTTCACGACATGGACTAACCACCTCTTGTGGATCCTTATCTCTTGCGATGTGATCGTTAACTAACACCTGCGGGCTTTGGTCTAACGACAATCGTGATTCCCAACAGAATGTAGGGAGATGAACAACCATCCAAGAAAATTAATCTAACCGCACAAAAATGGGTGTCATTCACTGCCATCCTCTGAACATGGTTGGGAATATCATTCAGATGATTCCGTAATATGAATGAAATCATGGAATATTTGATCTATAGCATAGATCAGACTTATTCGAGTCCCACAACAAGCATGAAGGCACAAATGGAGCTGCCTCTCCTCCATTTCCCCCATTGTTTCTTGGTTTCCCTCTCTGAAGAGATCCACAATCACTAGTTTCAAAACCCACCAACATGTGCCTCTCGATTGCAAAGAGAGGAGAATATTGCCAAATCCACCCTTGCCTATGCCAAGAGAAACAAGCTTTCTTTTTGCATCGGTGTTGGTGGCAACCAAAAGCATACAAAATGTCAAAACCCTAAAGCTCCTCTTCGCCTCCATCATGATTCTTTCAAAATTTCTTTTTGTTGATTGTTTTTATTAACTTTTTAAATATTATTAAAAAAAACTTATTTTCTAAATATATTTTATTTTATAGATAAATTTATTACTATTTTATTTTTATTTTATAAGAAGAATTTGTCATTATAAGATGAGCTTTCCAACGAATCATTGCACATTATCGATAATGTATTTTTAAGATTAACTTTCCATCGAATCATCACACATTAATGATATGAAAATAAAATTAGTAAATAATGAAAATTTTCATATTATTGATAATGTATATTTAAGATGAACATTCCAACCACCCACCACACATTGATGATATCAAAACAAATTTAGTGAATAAAGTTGCATTTTACATTGATGATACCAAAATAAGTTTATTGAATAATGACGATTCAAAATAGTTACAATTTAATGTTTATCGAGTATTTTGATTAATTTTTTACTTTCATATTTAAAATTTTCAGTAATGTCAAGAATTTGCAAATGTAGAAATTAGTGTGTAGATTCAAAACTGCTCATGAAATTTACTAAATCCCAATACTTGAAGCTATTCTACTGATTTGTGGAAGTTAATTTACCATCTAGAACACAAAACATAGACATAAAAAATGAAACATCACACATGCATAAAGATTTATCTAGGGGGAAGCAACTGCTCAAAACCTCTTACTATCTATATTCCATTAATCAAAGAATAGAGATGAAATACATATGCTTTCTCAAGATTGAGCACACCCTGCAAGTGTATAGTCTATCCCTCTACCTAACTAACTGACTTTGGCCAACACTTAGCCAATTTTCAGGCCTCCAGGCTCTTATTTCCTTATGTTGCTCCTTTGGGAAATTATCTCCTATTATTTAGGAGTTTCCCGCTATTGAATTGTGCAATTCCTTTAGGTTTGTCCTTTGACTGCATGCACCACATGTATACATTGGAATATGCTACAAATGATAGTACAATGCCTTGGAATCTCCATCTCAATTGGATAACTCAAATTCTCTACATGCAACAATTATTTTGGGTTGATCGATCAGTTAACTGGTTGATCACTGATTGTGGTTAAAGTTCCACTTCCACAACTTGACCTCCACTAGTTCTTCTTACAGTTAGAACTAGTTTAACTCATGATAACTCAAATTAACTGAAATAGATTACTACAAATTAGCAATCAATCATACTAAACTGAACTCAAACTTCCCAAACTCAAATTAACTGAGTTAATTAAGCGACAAGTTCCATGTCACCTCAATTAACTACCTCTAAAATACCCAAAGAAACCCGCTCTGATACCAAATGATTTGTAAACTACTGTGGATATTCCACTGGACAGATTGTCACAACATATCTAATAATATTATATTAAAACTCTGAAAATTCTACACTATTACAGTTTACTAAACTTTAATATTTGTGGTTTTAACTATAATTAGTGCATGCATGTGAATGGAAATTATCCATAAAAGTAGAGAACGAAAAAATAAGCACACACACAAGACACAAGATATGCTCTCTGGGAAACCCTTTTGGGAGAAAACCCAGTTGGAAGGTGAGGTCACTTTGCTCTCTTTCTTTGTCTAGAAATATGGTTGCAGGTACAAAGAAGTAATGCTTGTGGCCTGTGGGCTGCTACAGTGCATAGATCTTCTCTGTGTGCTCTACCTCCTATATTTGTTGGATTTCTTTGCTCAGCTATGGAACAAAACGCTCTCGAAAGAATGGAATGTCTCTTCCTCCTAGTGGCCAAGTTATAACACAATTTGATAGCCTACTAGTGGTTAAGTTTGACTACATCAACTCTTAACTAGAGTTACAAAATAGACTCTTCTAGAGTCGTTTACATCACAAACATGTGGCTATCCCCTTTTCCATAAATAATAGGGGTTGATGCAGCATCCTCCCGAACTATAGATGTGAAAATCGAAAGTTCAACTTTTAAGTGGCATAACTTTTGCATATGGACTTTGACTAACGCATTTCTTGTGTAGTTGGAAAGGTATCCATGTGTAAAATAGCATGAAAAGGTGAACAAAAGAAAAAAAAAATTACCCCCAAAAACTGTTGTTTGATGCCTCAAAATGCTCCCGGAAGGTTTCAGACCTTGTTTCGCCAAACTGGGTCCCGCTAGTAAAAATGGTCCTATCAGCTGATTCCTACACTTTTTCCACTCCAAATGCATCAAGATGGATGACAAACAATATAATGATTTAATGCGGATAACGCCTCCCCATTTTGGGAGGCTTTTTGTCCCCAAAAGATTTTACTGAATGAGGTGAGGAAATTTTTCCTCCACTTTCTCTCTGGTGTACCATTTAGCTTTGCCTGGAAGTTATCCCTTCAACCCAATCTACCAAATGTCATGCTACCGGTGTCTTGTAGTTATGGACCTATTCTACAAAACTATATCTTCTATCAACTTTGCCTGAACGTTTGGTGCAAAGTCCTCTACAGAAGGTAGGACCTATTCATCTTCCTGATCTAGCATGGAAGGCTCATAAAGTTTCAAATTCTCTACATTCACAACTGATTAAATGTGCATATATGGTAGTAAACTTAGTAGATAGGCATTATCACCCACCTTTTCCACCATCTCAAATGGAACCTACCTTAGAGCTTTGATTTTCTTACCAGGCCCCTACAACCTCTCCTTGTTCAACTGTAGCCATACTCTATCTCCCACCTTAATGATTTCTTTGTTCTGTGTTGATCAACCTGGCCTTATACTTCTCCTGTGACTTCTGCAGTGTTTCTTGTACTTGTATATGGATCTTCTTGATCTTCTCTATAAAATTTTCAGCCCTCAAATCATCTCCTATAATATCTTCCCTCACTCCTCCTAGTTGCCCATGTGAAATATCCAAAGGTGAAGGTGGAAAATATCCAAAACAACTCTTAAATGGGGACTTTCTTGTAGAAGTGTGGATTGCTCTGTTATAAGAATGTTGTATATATACCATATTTTCATCCCAGGCCTTCAAATGCTTCTAGTTGTATCCCATTAGAAGTTTCACCAAAGTTATATTGACTACTTGTGTTTGCCCATCTGTCTAGGGATGGAATGATGTAGATTTGTTGAACTTTGTGTCCATCTTCTCTGACAATGTAGTCCAGAATGCACTAATAAATCTTGTGCCCCTATCTGAAATTATGCTCCTTGGTATCGTAAATTTCACCTAGACTTGTCCAAAGAACAAGTTTGTTTCTTCTTATCCATTGATGGTATTTTTACAAGGCATCAGAAAACACATCTTATTGAACCTGTAAACTACCACGAACAGGTAGTCATGTCCCTTCCTGGTTGTCAGTAAACCTCCCTCAAAGTCCATGGAAATTCTTCCCCAAGGACGAGTAGGTATAAGTAAGGGATGATAAAAACCATGTTTCCTATTGCTAGGCTTGTTGATATATCAAAGCATGCATCCTCTTATGAACCTAGCTACTTGCTCTTGCATATTGAGCCAATACATATACCTCTGCAAGTTAGCCACGATTTTCCCTACACCAAAGTGTCCTACAACCTTGGAGGTGTGAGCCTCTCTAATCAACTGGAAACGCTCCCCTTTAGGAACACATAGCTTATCCAGCCTGTAGAGTAACCCATCCTAGAGATGGTAGTCAACGGTGTTGTCACCCTCGTGCACATGACTCTGACTCTACAACTTCTGATACACCTCCTCGAATTCCTCGTATTCTGAATATGCCTCTCTGTATGCATCATGGGTGAATGTCTCTATATGCATAAGAGTCCCCAAAGTTGTAATATTTGATGTGGGTGGCCTTGTATGTATGTAACAACTCCTTCAATTGTTGTTGTTGTTTCTTAGTACACCCCTCTAGGGATGCCTTGCCTCTTATTGACTCCTCTCCAGACTTACTTTCTCTTAAAAAAAATAAAACATACCTCTTGCTAGAACTAATCAATTTCTTGGCATGGTTGGCACTTACTAGTGAAATTTTTGATTTGCCTTTGTCCGCGTTGATGATGAAAAATTTGTAGGTTTTAACCCCTACAAAAATTACCTGCATACGAATTCTAAAAATAGAAAATAAACAATGGCAATAGTATAACACATAAAACAAATATACACAGAGATTTTCCCCTAGATCCCAAAACCGGGACTACCAGATTAATTTTCATTATATTCCTTTCAATGTTACAATACATATATATACATGTTGAAGCATCCACAAACCCTGGATTAGAACATAGTCGTAGTTCCCTTGACCAGATCTACAAAATACCATGGACTGAAAACCATCGCGCCCAAAACCATGTGCGAAATCCATGCACAAAACCATAGGTAGGTCGGCCCACCCAATATAGGGTCCAAAAAAAACTTCCCGGGCCATTGACACCCCCCTCGTTATCCCCTTGTGATCCCCCCACTGTGCCCAGCACAATGAAGGGGGGGTTCCACCCCCCCCTCTAACTGCCTGACTCAACTACTAGGGCTAGTCGTGGAAAGAATATAACACAACCCAACACACTTTTCCATCCTTAATGAGCTGACATTGGTTAGCTCTCCTCGTGAATACCCCATCACGCATGTATGGACTCCCAAACATGAATCCACATACATTAAGGGGAACCACATCCAGATCTACTTCATCAATAAAATAAGTACTGATAGCAAATCTAATTTTGCATTGTTTTGTTACCTTCCGTTGTGCATCCATATTTACTCATCCCAGTGGATATGGGTTTGGATGATCACGAACTTCCAACCCAAACTTCTTGACCAGCTCTTTTACAATGAGATTCACCTACGATCTTGAGTCAAATAGAGCATCAATATTTGTCTTCTTGACCTGTATCTTTATATGGAAGAGTTTGGTCATTTCTTTCTCTTCATGTTGTTGAAGGCTACTCAAATTCACCTCCTTATATATTGATGTACATACGATCTTCTCATCCACGTTCGAGTTGCTTTCAACTTGGTTGCTCGAATCAGTGGCCATGAGATTCTTCTTATTATTATCTTAGTTCTTATTCTTCGAGTTTAGCTTTGGATGAAACTTCCAACACTTCTCCTTTGTATGGCCATCAATGTTGCAATGGTTACTAGGGTCTTTGCACTGGTGTGTTGTGGCTGCCATATTTTTATTTTTTCCCCCTTTTTGCTTCTTCTTTCCCTCCTTAGAAGCTTTTTGTTGCTCCTTCTACTTTGATCCACTTTATTACACTCTTTTTATGCCTATGTTCTCTAGGTATTCCACCTATACACAAGCCTCGTCCACCGATTTGGGCTTGAACAACATCACTTTCTCATGCAGATGGCAGTGTAGACACCCCAAATACTTCAGGAGTACAACTGGGTTCTTTGGAGAGATACCCAACATTATAGTCATCTTTATGAATTCTGTGGTATACTCCTACACGCTTTGGCCACGTTTTGCCACCGGATCCACTAGTCCTCCATGTACCCAATGGGATAAAACTATCACTTAATGAGGGTTTTTAAATCCTCCCACTTAGTCACTAGAGGTTATCCCTCCAACCTCAGGGTTTCCATGTGGCTCTCCCACCAAGTCAGTGCATGGCCCTCTAATTTCAGTCGCATGAATGAGATCTTTTGTCCTTCCTCAATCTGATGGATGCTGAAATAAAATTCCAGTTGCTTCAACCATTGGTTTAGCTTCAGAGCGTCGATATCGCAGTGGTATGGCTTGATATCAAATTTTGCTTCCATTTTGAACAAGGATTGATTCACGACACTCAAACTAGGTTGATCTTTTCTGAGTTATTTCTTCGGTTGATTCTTCATGTCTTCCTGATCTCTTGATCCCCCTTCTAATTTTTCCTCTGCATTCAAACCCCCATCTTCTCCAAATATCCCCAACTTATTGCTTAGGGCTGCCATAAGGAGGTTTACATTGGGGTTTATATCTATGACTTGTTGTTCGAGCTGCGAAAACTTCACCTCTGCAGGATCATGAGGTTCGTTTAGAAATTCATCGCCCATGATTAGGGTTTTGCGATTTTTAGCCCCACCGATCTAGATTCCTACAATATCCACAAAATACCCAAAGAAACCCACTCTGATACCAAATGATTTGTAAACTTTCGTGGATATTCCACTAGACAGTTCATCAGAACAAATCTGATAATATTATATTAAAACTCTGAAAATTCTACAGTATTACAGTTTATTAAACTTTAAGATATGTGGTTTTAACTTTAATTAGTGCATGCATGTGAATGGAAATTATGCACGAAAGTAGAGAATGGAAAAATAAGAACACACACACAAAACACAAGATATGCTCTCTGGGAAACCCTTTCGGGAGAAAACCCAGCTGGAAGGTGAGGTCGCTTATCTCTCTTTCTCTCTGGAAATATAGATACAGGTACAAAGAAGTAATGCATGTGGCCCATGGATTGCTACAGTGCACATATCCTCTTTGTGTGTTCTACCTCCTATCTCTCATGACTATCTTTGCTCAGCTATGGAACAAAATGCTCTCGAAAGAATGGAATGCCTCTTCCTCCTAGTGGCTCGGTTATAACACAGCTCGATAACCAACTAGTGGTTAAGTTTGACTACATCAACTCTTAACTAGGGTTACAAAATAGACTCTTCTAGAGTCTTTTACATCACAAACATGTGGCTAGCCCCTTTTCCATGCATAATTGGAGCTGACGTGACATCCTCCCAAACTATAGATGTGAAAACAGGAAGGTCAACTTCTGAGTGGCATAACATTTGCATATGGACTCTGATTGGCATGCTTCTTATGTTGTTGTAAAGGTCTTTGTGTTTAGAATGGCATGAAAAGGTTGCAGTATAGTGGCACAGTTTTACCTAAAAAAACATCATTTGATGCCTCAAAACACTCCTGGAAGGTTTCAGATCTCGTTTCGCCAAACTAGGTCACATTGGTAAAAATGGTCCCGTGAGATTATTCCTCCACTTTTTCCACTACAAATGCATCGATATGGATGAAAAACTATATAATTTTCCAATTTATATCATGTCAAGTGTTGTCAACTCTTGTCGAATGCCTTCTTTTGCACATAAATTTTTAAACTCATTCGACATCTGCTCACCTCCATTATCGCTCCTGAGAACCTTCACCTTCTTGCCAATTTCTTTCTCCACTAGTGCCTTGAATTATAAGAACTTGGAGAAAGTATCATCCTTCTTCCACATGAAGAATATCTATCACTTCCACGAGAAGTCATCAATAAATATGACAAAATATTTGTGCCTGGTAGTGGGGGTTATCGAGAAAGTTCCATAGACATCAAAGTGGATCCTTTTAAGGATTGTATGTGTTATGTTGTCCTGATTGTGGAAAGTGGATTTTGTGTACTTCCATAAGGTACACCCTTTGAATGTATCTTGCTATTCTAGTTCTCCTTTGGGGATGCCTGTGGTTATCTATTGCATGATCTTCAAAGTGCCATGATGCAAATGACCTAGTCGTCTATGCATAGTTCACTAACTTGGCGGATTTGCAACTTATCTGCCTTTTTTCTCATTGCAACACAATCCTCCACATCTATCTTGTAGGGGTTCTTCACACGAACCCTGATCTTCTTCACTTGTCCCGTGGCTATGTGTCTCGGGAATTCCTTTCCTTTGTTGAAGATCACATCATAACCACAGTCTTCAAAAACTGCAACAAAGACAATATTATTCTTTAGACCCGGAACAAACATCACATCCTTGAGTCTGAGAGGGAAGCCCGACTCCCTCTGAAAAGTGATTGTACCAATCCTGGTCGCATTGTACCTTCCATCATCTCCCATATCTATGTGCATCTGGAGATATTTCTCCTCCAAATCACTGAAAAATTTGTATTCCCCATCATATGGAATGAGGCATCGTTGTCCAGGTACCACACACTTCCCATCATTGTGCTAGCCATGCATGCAATGAGATTAATGTCACCTCGAACTGTGAAGCCAAAGATTCACTCACTGCTCCTCTTGAGGTCTTCTTCATTTTATTTTTGTGTGGACACTTTGTAGCATAGTGCCTAAATTCATGACAATGAAAGCACTTGATTCTGGACAAGTCTTTCTTCTTCCCCCCTTGACTATATTCTTCTTTGGATTGGGATTTCCTCCCTTTCCCTTTCTTTTCCTTTCCATCCAAGGCACATTTCTCCTCATCCTCTCCCTTGGATGAAGTCTCGTCTTTGGTATTCTGCCTTATTTCATCCTATACTAGGTCAGACCATAAGCACTCCCAACTTGGTAGTTTCTCCCTACCATTTACCGAATCTTGATAGCTATGCCAACTCTTGGGAAGGCCCAAAAGGCATAGAGCTACCATGTCTTCTTTGGGACATTAACACCAAACCCCCCAAGTTCATCACGACACTGCGTTAACTTGCTCAGATACTGCGGAATTGTGTCATTCTTCTACATCTTGATACTTCGAAGCTTGTCCTTGAGTGTCAGCTTCCTGTGGTCACTACTATTCTCAAACAAGTATGTCAACGCTTTCTAAATCATGAATGGAGTCTATTTTTTGTGGAGATTCAATACAATATGATCTCGCACTCCCTCCAATATCATTCTCCTCACCTTGGCCACATTTTTCTTCCACTATCAAATGCTTGGGGTTTTACTACATCTGTATTCATGTATTCTAGCAGCCCATTCTCATCCAATACTACCTCCATGTGGTCCTTCCATGCAACAAAGTTTGAGGTGCCTTCCGCATACTCTAACCTAATTCCATTGAAAGCCATCTTCTCAGTCCTAAAGAAAACTTGCAAAACTGATCTTCAAATTCGAGCCTCCTGCAATGACAACTTCGAAATATTTCCTCTATAGTGATTCCAACTCTAATACCATGTAGAAATTAATGTGTAGATTCAAAACTGCTCATGAAATTTATTAAATCACAAGACTTGAAGCTACTCTATTCATCTCTGGAAGTCAATTCACCATCTAGAACACAAATCATAGACATGCAAAAGGAAACATCACACATGCACAAATATTTATCTAGGGGAAAGAAACTGCTCAAAACCCCTTACTATCTATATTGCATTAATCAGAGAATAGAGATGAAATACATATGCTTGCTCAAGCTTGAGCACACCCTGCAAGTGTATAGTCTATCCCTCTTCCTGACTGACTGACTTTGGCCAACACTTAACCAATTTTCAAGCCCTCCAAGCTCCTATTTCCTTGCGTTGTTCCTCTAGGAAATTAGCCCCTATTATTTAGGAATTTCCCACTATTGAATTGCACAATTCCTCTAGGTCCTTCCTCTGACTGCATGCACCACCTGTACACATTGGAATATGATACAACTGATAGTACACTGCCTTGGAATCTCCATCTCAACTGGGTAACTCGAATTCTCTGCATGCAACAATTATTTTGGGTTGATTGTTCAGTTAATTAGTTTATCACTGAGTGTGGTTGAAGTTCAACTTCCACAACATGACCTCCACTAGTTCTTCTGATAATTAGAACTAGTTTACCTGACAATAACTCAAATTAATTGAAATAGATTGCTACAAATTAGCAATCAATCATACTTAACTAAACTCAAGCTTCCCAAACTCGAATTAACTGAGTTAAATGAGTGACAAGTGTCATGTTACCTTAGTTAACTACCTCCAAGATTTCTGTTGAAATAGAAATTCAAATTTTCTCTAGTTTGACCAAGCAAAGTCAAACTAACATTTCTTGTTGCATTTTTAACAACAAATAAATTACACAGAAGTTTTAGTACTACCAAGAATCTGCACATTGCCAATATGAATTATTAGTGATGCAACATTCTATCATAAAATTGATATTCATTATTTTTGTTTGTTTAACCCGCTAGGATTTGAAACTTGAATTTCACTGTTTACATATGTTAATTTTAGTTTAACAATGGTATGTTCTAAGCTTAGCACAATTACTTCAATGTTCCTTTAACAACCCAATGAGCATTTCAATTTAGTTTTCCAAAAGCAATCACTTTAACCATTAATCACATTGACAATAAAATTAGATAGAACATGAAACAAAATGCAGGAGACAAGAGGACGCTAAATTTGGTGGATGTCAGGCAAAAACCCTAATGTGGGGAAAACCCTTTGATTAAATCTTCTTATTATTATATCAAATTTTCAATAGAGACAGAGAGTACAAAAGTAAAATTGACTTCAAATCATAGTCAAAACATCCCTATCAATTATGTTGTCAAATTCAAACCTAACCAGAAAGTCAAAGTTGGTCAACCCATTAGTCAAACTTGCCTCCTTGAGCTCGGTCAATCTCAGTCAAATTCAACATTCCTTTTTGGTCAAATTTAGCCCAAACAGACAACAAAACTACAGTCAAAGTTTGTCAACTTGAAGTCAACCCTACGATCAAACAATTCTATGATCAATGCAAGTGAAAGTCTTCCTTTTCCCTCGATTTTTGTGCCTACTGAGACAAAAAATCACCTTGAAAATCAAAGTCAAAGGATGCCTAGAAAATAAGAGTCAACATTGGTCAAACTAAAGAAAAGTCTGAAATTTTTGGCCTTGTAATTTTGTCCAAAAATTTGTCCTCCTTGTGCCACACGTGTGTGAGAGAGTGAATGCCCAATGTTGTACAAACCAATGAGAGAAGGAGAGAGAAAAATGTGTGAGTGAGGATTATGCCAAATGAGTTGAGAGGGCACTTGTATTTATACAAATCATTGAGGGTGAAGAGTCATGTCCATTGGGCTTCATGAGTCTACATGATGATGTGGCTGACCTGAACAATTTGCACATGTGTGGGCATAAATTCAAAAATACACTTCTGTTTGTCCAAATTGGATGATCTTTATATCAATTTTGGTCCTCTCAAAAAGAGGAATTTAATGCAATCATAATCTCCATCAAATGAGTTGTTATAAGCTATAATTTGACCCTAGTTGCCAATTTTAACGCTCCTTCTCAACTAGGGAGAATTCCACCTACCAATTCATCCATCATCATGCCATCATGAACCATCTTTATATCTCATCTCATCTCTGCTCTGCTGAACACTGATATGAATAATGAAGAAGAATCAATCGAGAGTGAGTCACAATACCTTATCACTCTCCACTAACAAAAGTCAGTATTGATCCCAAACCAAGTAGTTATGGGACACCATGCATCCTAAACATAAGGAGTACGGTAGTACACGATGTGTCCATCGGTAGTGCTATTGTTCATATCCACTTCTTTCAACTCATTGGCTAGATGAGAGGTACTTCCCATGAGTCCCAAACTACATTGGCGGGATGTTTGTTTGGGCATCAACAAGAGAAGGTGAACCACTCATCATATGCATATGTCAATCGTAGGGGAAGGTGAACCACTCAACTTATGGTCGTTCATAGCTCCAAGAAGTACCCCAAGCCCCCAGGAGCTCCCAGAGCTCAATGTCCAACTCAAGTGGGACCCTCATGGGAGGGTCTTTCCATGACTCGAAGTCTCTCTCGGAAGGCTAAGAATTTGACCTTCCCTAAGGGCTTCGTGAGAATGTCTACGAGCTGCTCATCAGTCCTGATGTGTTGGAGCCTTATTTCTCCCTATTGTACCATATCCCGGATAAAGTGGTACCTGATATCAATGTGCTTAGAGTGATCGTGGAACACAGGATTCTCTAAAAAGTGAATCCCACTCTGGTTGTCATAGTATATCATGGTGGTATCCAACACATGCTCAAATAGCTGACTAAAGAGCTTCCTCAACCAAACAACTTCAAAATGGGCCATACTAGTAGTAATGTATTCAGCCTCTGTGGTTATTAGAGCAACTGATTTTTGCTTCCTACTCATCCAAGGAATTGAAGAAGATCCCAATGAGAAGAAACATCCACATGTTCTGTTACAATCTACCACACTAACCCAATAAGCATTACTATATCCATGTAGCCTCAAATTCCTAATAGTGTATCTCAATCCATAGTTGATTGTGCCACGAAGATATATCAAGAGATTCATAGCAGCAATCCAATGTATGTGATGAAGCTCGACCATAAATTGACTCAATGTATTCACAATGAAGGTTATATCTAGTCGAGAGTTTACCAAGAACATTAGGGGCCCCACAAGTTTTCGATACTCAAAAGGGTTTGCCAATTCAGGCCCAACTACAATTTCACATAATTTCATCAAGTTGAGTTCCATCGGAGTAGACAAAGACTTGCAATCCACCATCCCACATCTCTCAAGTAGCTTCACAAATAATTTTCCTTGAGAAAGGAAAATCTCTCCTAGCTTTTGATAGACCTCTAGGCCTAGGAAGTAGTGCATCATACCTAGGTCCTTCATCTGTAACTCAGAAACCAACTCCCTCTTGCATTGATAAATGAGAGGATTTGCACCTTTCAAAAAGAGATCGTCTACATAAAGGACCAAAATGAGAGGCATGTCACTTTCGACCTTGAAGTATAGGTTAGGATCAACATCTCTCCTTGTAAAACCTAACTTCATCAGATAGATATCAATCCTTTCATGCCAAGCCTTAGGGGCTTGCTTCAACCCATAGAGGGATTTCTTTAACCTGCATACATGTGTCCTTCGATCTTGTACTTCGAACCCTTGAGGTTTTTCCAAGTAAACTTCATCCTTAAGCAAGCCATGCAAGAAAGTAGTCTTAACGTCCATTTGTTGTAGGATCCATCCTTGAGAGGTAGCGAGAGAAATAATCAATCAGATAATGGTATATCAAGGAACTGGTGCAAATATCTCATCATAATCCACTCCTTCCTTTTGAGAGAAGCCTCAAGCAACAAACCTGGCCTTATATTTTCCAAAACTCCCATCAACTCCATGTTTAATTTTGTATAGCCATTTTGAGGTGACTACGGACTTGTCCTTCGGTCTAGGCACCACATCCCAGACATCATTTTTCATGACAGATTCATATTCCTCATTCATCGCATACTTCCAAACTTGGTGCTTTACATTTTCTTCGAAGGTACATGGATCGGATTGAACAATAATGCTCATAACAACTAAGTAACCTTGATACATGTTCGACTTCTTTCTTTCACGTAATGTCCCTCTTGGATAAATATGTCTTTCAGCGTCTTCGAGTGTATCTTTGAGCCATAAAGGTATTTTTATTGAGGTAGAGGGATCACAAGGAGGTAGATCAATGGGATCCATCAGGCATAGGCTCATATGTCGGAGGTTCACCCTGCTTTTCTGTAGCATCATCATTATCTTTCCTTGGAACGGGGAGATCTTTGGCCTTCCCAAGTGCAGTGTCTTCATCAAAGGTGACACCATGGCTTCCTTCCACATTTCTTTGTCTGGACACATAGATTCTTTATGCCTTTTAATTTTCACTGTAGCCCACAAATATACCTTTCTTCCCAGATGCTTCTAACTTGTTTCCTTTGTCTTTAGGCACATGAAAATACACGAGACAACCAAATATTCTAAAATGAGAAACATCAGGTTTCTTACTTGTGAAAACTTCTACGGGTGCCTTGAAATCCAGTCCTTGATGCAGAATCCTATTTTAAACATATACAACAATGTTTGCAACTTCTCCCCATAAGAACTTCAGTAGACGTTGATCATGTAGCATGGCACGGGTGGCTTCCATGATTGTTCGATTCTTTCTTTCAACAACTCCATTTTGCTCAGGAGTGTATGGAACAATTGTCTCTCTATTAATGCTAACCTCTCTGAAAAATTCATTGAATTCATTTGATTCATATTCGGTTTCGTTATCAGTCCTTAATATTTTGATCTTCTTCCTTGTTTGATTTTCCACCAAGGCTTTGAAATAACGGAACCATTTGAACACTCCATCCTTCTTCTTCAAGAAATAGATCCATTTTTTGCAAGAGAAGTCATCCACAAAAAATACATAGTATAAGTATCCTCCCAATGATGTTATGGGCAACATACCAGATAGGTCAAAATGGAACAATTGAAGAATATTAGTATTTTGGATTTCACTTGAAGGGAATGGTCTCCTTGTAAGTTTCCCTGTTGCACAACCCTGAGAAATTCTTTCATGATTCATGTTGAACTCTAGCATACATGTGACCATCTTCCTTACCTTGGGTAAGGCTTTGTAATGAAGGTGAGAAAATCTTAGGTGTCATAATTTAGATTGAAGAGAAGTATCACAAGTTAAGGCTCTCAAAGGACTTCCTCCAACTTGATAGAGATCTTCAACCCTAAATCCAAGTGTAAATGCATATTTTGGGTTTCTTTGCAAAATAGGTACCTTTCCATCAATGAATGCTACCTTGAAGCCTTTATCTTCCATCGCAGAAATAGACACTGGGTTCTTCTTCAAATCAGTCACATACAATACTTCTTGTAGATGAATGGTTTGAACTTGATTTAGGTGAAGAGTGATAGTACCTATTCGTTTCACGAGGTAGGTGGCATTGTCTCCAAGTATGATCTCCAAATTAGTCTTCTTTTCAACCAAATTTGAAACGTCCTCCTTGTACCATGTGAAGTGCCTTGAGGCTCCACTATCAATCAACCAATGATTAAAAGTATCCAGAGGAGAGGCAGTAGACAGAGCAGGAATAAGATAAAATTCCTTTTGTTTTTCTACAACATTACTTTCTTCACACCTGGAATTTCTCGTCCTTTTGGGAGGTCGACCATTTCCATATTGAGCAGTGGGAGCATTCCTCTTTCCTTTAATTGTTGAACCTGTTGTTCCTTTATTTTCATTTCCTTTGTAGTTGTTTTTTCCGTCATCATTCCTTAGAGTATCCTTCTTGTTAGGACAATCTCTAGCATAATGGCAAAACCTATTGCAATTGTAACACCTTCATTTTCTTCCTTCTTTGAATCCCTACTTGAATCCTTGACCTTGTCTTCTTAGATAAACATTATTCTTCCTCTTACCATGAGCGGAGAAGGCAGAGGGTTCATTTCCTTTTGAGGGCTTGTTTCTCTCCATCATCCTTGTCTCTTCCCGAGTGCATCTAGCCAATAATTCATTGAAACTAGTAATCATGCCATTGTTGAGAATGGTTGTGTTAAACACATCCTGTGATCGTGGAAGACCTCAAAGTGAATTGGGAGTGAGCTCCCTGTTAGAAATAACTTCTCCTATCGATATAAGGTCATTCTTGATTTGTGTGATCCTCATGAAGTAGGATTGGATATACTCCCCTTTATCCATCTTGATGTCCTTCAACTTGTTCTTGAGAAAGAGGATTTTACTTGTGTTGTTTACTTTGAACATCCCAGCCAGCTTATCATACATCTCCTTAGATGTTTCCAAAACAAAAATATAGGCAACCAAATGCTTTTGAATGCAGTCTATGATAATTTTCTTAGCTTTGACTTCACCTTTCTTGTATTTAGTCTTCGTAGCAGCAGGTGCATTTGAAGGAAGCTCCACCACTCTTCCCTTCAAAGAGTCCATGACATCATGCTCTTCCAAGGTCAAGTCCAAAGTCATCTTCCATTCATGATAGTCAGATTTGTCCTTGAGTTTATCCTCATATTTTAAGTAAGATGTAGTAGTCATTAGTCCAATAGTCTTATCATAATAGATATCTCTTAGTGTTGTTTTTCTCTCTTGCTTGGGCTTTGTCTTCACTTTTGCTCTGATACCATGTTAATTTTAGTTAACAATGACATGTTCTATTCTTAACACAATTACTTCTATGTTACTTTAGCACCCCAATGACAATTTTAATTTAGTTTTCCAATAGAAATCACATTAACCATTAATCACATTGATAGTAAAAGTAGATAGAACATGAAACAAAATGCAGAAGATAAGCCAAGATAAGAGGACACCAAATTTGGTGGATGCTGGGGAAAACCCCCAATGTGGGGAAAACCCTTTGATCAAATCTTCTTATTATTATATCAAATGTTCAGCAGAGAGAAAGAATATAAAAGTAAAATTGACTTCCAAATCACAGTCAAAACAACCCTGTCAATTCTGCAGTCAACTGCAGTCAAATTTAGCCCTAATAAAAAAAGTCAAATATGGTCAACGCAATAGTCAAACTTGCCTCCTTGAGCTCGGTCAACCTTAGTCAAATCCGGCCTTCCTTGTCGGTCAAATTCAGCCCAAAATGTCAATAAAACTGTAGTCAAAGTTGGAAACCCTGAAGTCAACCCTACGGTCAACGCAAGTCAAAGTCCTCATTTTGCCTCGATTTTTGTGCCAAATAATGCAGCCTGCTGAGACATAAATGAATGCTCCAAAAACATTATATATATGCTCACAAGATTTTGGTTGGATGTTAATAGTACTATAAAGATGTTGTTGAGATGCTAATGGGATGTTGGAAGAGATGACTTAATGCTACAAGGAATCCCAAATATGTAAATGACATGACACCCTAAGGATAGTACTGAAAAAACAAAAAAAATGACACAAGGACACGAAAATGGATGCCTAAAGGAGATGTAAAAAGAAAAACCTCATGTATAAATTTCTTGAATTTTAACACAAAAGGACACAACATGACCATATTACAGTAGTGAATGAAATCTAATATGTGGTCATATGGAGCATGGGGATTCATGGCCAATGAGATATATATTCAAGAAATGGCATTGCCTATGTTAAGTTGGATGTCTATGATCACTATGGAAATAAATTTGCAAAGTGACATTTGAAAAACTAATATAGGACAAGAACATGAATTGTAAGCTCCTTGAAGCTTGACAAGCATTTTATAAAACATTAGGCTTATATGTTCATGGATATATCTCAACCCCATTGTGAGATAAAGTGCAATTAAATTATGTGTGACTTAACAAAAAATAACTCGTTAATAAATACAATGTAAATAAATTAACATGAAAAGAATTGCATCTTTGAAGAAAATCTCCAATTTACCAAATATTCTTGCTAAACAATGGACAAGCAACACAATTATGGCTTTGGATCGTAATGTAAATGTACATGTGATCCCTTAACAATAATAAAGTCAATTTTATTTATCAGTGAAGACCTTAAAAAATAGTTTTAAGCCATAATAAGATCATGCGTCACATATTCGAATCTTTAAATCAATTCCTCCTAATAATAATCAAGCGAATCTATGAAGATGTATTACACTGTCTAATAAGATGTAACAATAAAAAATTAATAGCTTGCATATTTTTTTTAAATTAATGCCCTAAAAACTCATATACTCCCTATGATTTTTAATGTGTAGTAATAAATAAATATGTAGGGAGTTGTGGTATCTTTCTAATTACACACATACATACAATCCAACAATAATAATTTGCTTCTCCTCTACTAATTCACCTTCCCCTATAGTGATTCACTTTCTCTTAAAGTTGTCCTCCTTTGATAATGTTTCTTTGTCCTTTGATGTTGCAACCCTCCTTTGACATGTCTATCTACACCCTCCTTTCATGTGTATAGTGTTGGGTATGTGTTATAATATTTCCACGACTAGCGACACGCATTTTTACGTTGTGTCAGGCGCAGCAGGGGCGGCAGCCCCCCTGTCGAGGGGTTTACAAGGGGGCAGTAGCCCCCCTACACGGGGTCTGAGGCAACACCCTAGGAAATATTTTTTTTATGTTGACCCAATAATGGTTGGGCAGACCCAAGGATGGTAGGAGGACCTACCCATGGTTTTCGCTCATGGTTTTGGGCATGATGGTTTTGCCCATGGTAGTTTGTAGATTTGTTCAAGGTAATTACAGTTATGTTCTAATCCACGGTTAATGGATTATGGTTTATGAATGCTTCGACATGTATATAATGTGTTGTAACATTGAAAGGAGTATAATCAAAAATCAATCTGGTTTTCCTGGTTTTGGGTTCCAGGAGAAAATCTAAGTGTACATATTTTTTTATGTTCTCGCTATTATCTATTTTTCTATTTTAAGAATTCATTTGCAAGTAATTTTTGTACAAGATTAAAACCTACATTTGGTATCAGAGTTGGTTTAGCTTCAAGGGGACACCTTTGCAGCTGAGGCGTTTGTTGCTTGGGTCTGTGTAGACCATGTTATAGTGGGAGATCTGTGGGATTGATTCCTACGGTGAAAGGAGATGTAAAACAGTGGAAATATAGTGATCGATAAATTCAATGGACAAAGTTTTGAGCTGTGGAAGTTCAAGATGGGGGATATTTTGGTGGATAGAGATCAGTAGATTGTTGCAGATCCAAGTATGGCACCAACAAGAATGTCGATAGAAGACTGGGTGAAGTTAGATCGGAAGGCAAAGAACACAATATGATTGTGTCTCTAAGATTCAATATTGTTGAATGTATCAGGGGAAGTTACAAAAAAGGCTTTGTGGGAAAAGTTAGGGATTTTATATCAATCTAAGTCCCTAGTGATCAAAATGTTCTTGCAGAAAAAGTTGTATAACCTGAGGATGAAGGATGGAGACTCAGTGACAGAGCATTTGAATGCCTTCAATACTGGGGTAAGCCAGTTGTTATTTGTTGATATTAAAATTTCAGATGAAGATAAGTGCATCAATTTGTTGTGTTCTCTACCAGACTTGTGGGATAGTCTAGTTGTTGTTATAGGCAACAATACAACTACCTTGAAATTTGATGAAATAGTCCCATCCTTATTGTTGGAGGAGATGAGATGGAAAAATATGGAGATCCATAATGGAGATGCCTTGTCTATAAGAGGATGGTCCCAGAACAGAAATAGAAATAAGTCCTCAAGTGAGAGATATAAATCTATAGGGAGATCTAAATCTCTAGGAAAAATTATAAAGGTATGATGGAAATGGAGAAAAGAAGGGCACTAAAAAAAGGATTGTAGATCTAAAACTCCTTAAAAAGGAAAGGGATCTGATGATGCTTCTTCTACAAAGGTGAAAACCACCTCAGATGAAGGTGGGGATGGGTACTTGGATTCTTCTTCAAGTACACACCTAGATCATGAGGCATGGTTGATTGACTCGGGTGCCTCCTTTCACATTACTCCCCATAGGGAGTGGTTTTATAAGTACGAGAAATATGATGGTGTTGATGCCTTCCTAGGTGATGACAGGAAGAAGTGAATCATAGGACTTGGAAGAGTCAATTTGAAGTTGCAAGATGGAAGGATTAGAACACTTCCTGGTGTTCTACACATTCCTACATTGGCCATAAATCTATTTTTTGTAAGAAAAATGGTTAATGTGGGTGTAAAAATAGTGTTTGAGAATGATACCTGCGAGATGGTTCGAGGAGCACTACTATTTATGAGGGGATTTCGACTAGAAACTCCATACAAATTGTTGGGAGGTACTATTAAAAATGAGTTCAACAATTTTGTGGTTCTTGAAACTAGAGCATAAAATCTTATAATCTCAGGTGAAAATACTATGTTGTGGCATCAAAGGCTGGGACACATTAGAAAGAAGGGCCTTCGAATACTACATGGTAATGGTATGGTAGAAGGTATGTCTAACATTATGAACATTGTGTATATGGGAAGCAGAATCAGATGAGTTTCTCCTCTAGTACTAAGCGGGCAGAAGGGATATTAGAGCTTATGCAAGGGATGTGTTTGGACCTGTGGTAGTTCCATCACTAGGTAAATTTGTGTATTATGTATCATTTATAGATGACTTATTGAGGAAGACATGGATATATTTCCTCAGGAAGAAATTTGAAGTCTTTAACGGGTTTAAAGAATTTAAGGCTCTGGTGGAAAATTAGACAGAGAAGAAGATCAACGTGTTGAGGAAATATAATGGTGGAGAGTTCTGCAAGAAGGAATTTGAAGAGTTATGTAAGAAGTGTGGTATAGCACGATAGAAGAATACTCCATACACACCTCAATAGAATGGAGTTATAGAAAGAATGAATAGGATGTTGATGGAAAAGGAAAGGTCCATGTTCAGTGATGCCAAGTTAGGACGAGAATTCTAGGCAGAGGTAGTGGATACTACATGTTACCTACATATCACCTTCATCAATGTTGGAGGATAAGACTCCACATGAGGTATGGACTAGTAAGAAACACTCTCTCTCACATCTCAAGGTATTTTACTGCGATGCATATGTACATGTTCCAAAGGAGAAAATAACCAAGTTGGATAATAAATCTAAAGGTTCATCGTTATTGGGTATAAGGATGGTTTAAAGGGTTACAAGCGTTGGAACCTAGAAACAAGGAAGGTTGTGTACAATCGAGATGCGGTGTTTAGAGAAGTGAAAGATGTTATTAAGCATGAAGTCCTACCAAAGGTAAAGGAACCGGGGAATATAGAGTTTGAACTGAAGTAGGAAGAATCAGACTCTACATAAGAACATGAATAAGAAGAGGAAGATCCACACATTCCATTTTTTAGGAGATCGGTTTGGGACAGGAGGCAGCCAGAGATTTGATTTTTGTTCAAATTTTTCTTTACCTATTACTGATGATGATCCCAAAACTATCAAGAAGGCAATGAATTCAAAGGATGGAGAACTCTGGAAGAAGGCCATGGTTGAAGAAATGGCAACTTTAGACAAGAATGAGGCTTAGGATCTGGTGAAGTTGTCAGCTAGAAGGAAACCCATTGGCAACAAATGGGTGTTTAAGAAGAAGATGAATGCAAAAGGAAAAGTGGAGAAATACAAAGCTCTATTACAAGTGAAAGGTTATTCTCGGGTGTTGGGAATTGATTTTGGTGATATTTTTTCCCCTGTTGCCAAGTTGGATTCTATTACATTACTTTTATCTATTTTTGTTTCTTTTGATTTTGAGGTAGAACAGATGGATGTGAAGACAACATTTATTCATGGGGATCTGGAAGAAGAGATCTACATGAAGAAACCAGAAGGATTTCTGGTGAAGGGTAAGAAAGAACTAGTATGCACGTTAAAAACGTCTTTGTATGGGTTAATGTAGTCACCAAGGATGTGGTACCAAAAATTTGATACATATATGCAGGGACTTGGCTTCACAAGGAGCAAAGCAGATCACTATGTGTATTTTAAATTAATTGGTAACTGTGTTATTAATTTGGTCATGTGTATAGATGATATTTTGTTGATTGGGAATGACAGAGAAATTATCCAAGATGTGGATATCCAATTGTCTCTAAATTCGAAATGAAGGATCCTGGTGCTGCAAACTATATTTTGGGCATGGAAATTAAATGAGACTAGGAAAATAGGAAGCTCTGGTTAAACTAGAGGAATTATGTTGAGACAATATTGATGAGGTTTAATATGCAAGATAGAAAACCCGTGAAAGCTCTTATTCTTGTAGGTGTAAATTTATTTGTTGAACAATATCCCAAGGCACATGAAGAGGAAGAGGACATGTCTCGTGTTCCATATGCGGGTGCAGTTGGTAGCCTAATGTATGCAATGGTTTGTATAGACCAGACATTACACATGTAGTGGGAGTATTGAGAAGGTTTATGTTAAAACCAGGGAAGGGGCATTAGACAATAGTGAAGCCGGCTTTTAGGTATTTGTGTGGCACTAGTGATTATGGTTCGTGCTACCAAGGAAGGCCAGGATTGGACATAGTATTTGACACACATGGCTTTGTTGATGAAGATTGGGTTAGAGATCTGGACCAGAGAAGATCTACAAGTGGGTATGTGTTTAACCTATTTGGAGGAATAATCAGTTAGATGAGCAAGAGACAGTTTGTAGTGGCACATTCAACTATAGAGGTTGAATACATAGAAGCCACCTATGCAAGAAAGGAAGCAGTTTGGTTGCAGATATTGTGTTCAAGTATGGGGTTGGAATAACAAGTTATAATGATAGATTGCAACAACCAAAGTGTCATTTTATTGGCAAGGAACCTTGATTATCATTCAAAGACAAAGTGTATTAATGTTCAATATCACTTTATGAGGGAAATTGTTGAAGACAAAAAATAATTGTTGGTAAATGTGGACACTTTGAAGAATATTTCAAATGCATTGAAAAAGTATATGAGCACTGAGAATTTTTCTTGGTGTAGAGAAACAATGGGCATTTCAACCTCAGACAAATGACTATGCACTCTTGCGGTTCATGTGTGGAAAGAAAGCCTCAAGTGGTAGAATGTTGGGTACCTCTTATATTCTTTCCAAGATCAGTGACACACGTTGTTATGTTGCGCTAGGCTTAACAGGGGCAGAAGCCCCCCTACTGATGGGTTTGCAAGGGGGCTGTAGCCCTCCCTGCACGTGGTCCGGGGTAGTGCCCCAAGGTTTTTTATTTTATGTGGACCCAAGGATGGGGGACAAACCCAATGATGGTTAGCAGACCTACCCATGGTTTTTCACATGGTTTTTGTGCATGGTTTTGGGCATGATGGTTTTGTCCATGATATTTTGTAGCTCTGATCAAGGGAACTACGACTATGTTCTAATCCAGAATTAATGGATTAGGGTTTATGAATGCTTCAACATGTATATAATGTATTGTAATATTGAACGAAATATAATGAAAAATCAATCTAGTTTTCCCGATTTTGAGTTTCAGGAGAAAATCTTTGTGTATATTTTTGTTTATGTTCTCGTCATTGTATATTTTTTCGTTTTAAGAATTCGTTTACAGGTAATTTATGTAGAAGGTTAAAACCTACATAAAATTTGCAGGATAAATTGCATTCTATGAAGATCATGCTAGTCAAATGTTTTTTAGAAAAATATACATTTATCATTGAAACAGTTGTGAACAAAATTCATATTTTAACTTCTTTGAAAATTTTGCAACTTCACATACAATTAACAATAGATTTGACACTTCCCCGGATGCGGGTGACACGACGGGTGGAAGTGAGGAGCCACATGAATGCCATGTGCTGCCTCAAGCTTAAGGCAGGCATTCAATGCGAGATCGCCGCCAAGGAATATATGTATGGGTGATCATGGACGGCAATTCAATGCTCTGTCCGGGATTTTGGTGCGACTGCAGCGAGCAGTTATGGCGAACAGAACTCGAGGAGGCGATGAAGAGTTTAAGAAAGGTGGTGGGTTGGATCGTCATGTGCTGGTTCACGCTCAGTATTTGGTATTTGGTGTTCAGGCTCTTGCCTGGTATATGGTTTTCAGGGCAACAGCTCTTGCCATCCCTCTGTCAGTTGAGCGTTGTTTCAGGTCTGAAAGGCTGGTTGGGTGGCGTTTCAAATCCTCCTACTCCGCTTTGTTCCATACCCCCGGTACTTTTGCAAAGATGGTCAGGCCTCGACAGCGCCTGCTCAGCCGTCGAGGCTCTGCCCGGGGAGGGTCTTCACGTCCTTCAATCGAAAATCCCCAATCCCACTGCTGTCGATGCCTTTGCCATCGAATTGCTGAGGCCAATCCCCTCCAATCAAGCCAATTCATGGACACCAGAAGCCCAGATTCTGGCCCGGCACCTCTGCCTGCTTTCGGTACTGCCATTTTCTCCTTCAGCAACTCTCAGGAAAAATCCCGTATCAATGCCCACGTCTCGGTCCTCTTCCTTGAAGAACCTCAGGATGATGGCGAGGAACATCTCAGCGAGGGGAAGCACGCGGGCGGGAGCTCAAAGGATGTCGAGGAGACGCCAGCGGCTGCTCCAGAGCACGCCTCCAACCTACCTCAGACTCAGGCAGCGTTATCACCCACGGGGGACAATGACGACATGGATTCCTTTCCTACTGCAGAGGAAAGGGAAAAATATGGCTGGTGTAGGGTGGTCGAAGAGAAGCCGGACGATTAGCCGTCCATCCGCTCCGCATCACTCTCTCAGGCGCTGCTCAGGTCCTATTTTGATTTTCTGTGTTTGTCATGTTGGCTTACTGTATGTTCTTGCTATGTTTGTCTGGCCCGAAAGGGATCTTGCTGAAGGTTTTTTGATGCCCCTGCGAGGGATGAACACTTTTTGGTCCAGAGCCCCTGCGCGGGATGTTAAGTATGATCTGGTTGCACTTCTGTGGTTTAAAGCCCCTGCGTGGGTTGTTTTGCTCAGTCGCGGTGCCCCTGCGTGGGCTGCTCTTTCTGATAACTCTCATTCCAAAGTGCCACAGTTGGCCTTTGGCAAAATGACTCTATGATTGTAACTGTTTTTCCTGTTCCTGTATATAATAGAATAGTATAGTTTTAACGAGAAAAAAAAAACAATAGATTTGACACACACACACATGTGTGTATGCGTGTGTGTGTGTGAAATTTGTTGTTAATTGTATGTGAACTTGCAATTTTTTTTGAAGAAATTAAAATATGAATTTTGTTCACAACTATTTCAATTATAAATCTATAATATTCCAAAAAATATTTCGCTGGCATGATCTTCATAAAATGCAGTTTATCATGCAATCTATATGCATGAAAGGAGGGTGGAGATATAAATGTCATTAGATAATTGCAACATCAAAGGACAGAGAAACACACTATCAAATGGGGACAACAACTTTAAGTGTAAGTGAATCACTATAGGGGAAGATGAATTAGCATAGGAGAAGCAAATTACTATTGTTGGAATTGAGACTTTCTCTAGGAAGCTCATACACAACACAATTGGGAAAATGGTTGTTCCTAGACAAAGAGGATGGATTATGCCCTCAAGTAACACTAGGAAGGGTGAATGGGCATCATTCTTAGTCAAATAAATCCACTGAGAAAAGAAATAATCCTACAAAAGGAAGAAAATTAGCCAATGAGAGAAATTAAGGAAAAGGAGAGAGCCTAGAAACAAATCAATCTAAGCACGGGGTAAAATTTCTTGTAAAGATCTAAGATTTAATGCCATCTATTTAAAAATAAGGTAGTTTTTGCACATCTTATTTTGTTTTTTGTGCAATCAATTAATATGTTATGCAAATTAATATCTTGGGTAAAATATTTCATTGTATGATTACCAATCTATATACATATACAACCACAATAGAAAAGGGTTTCCTGGAAAACCTAGAAGCAACAATAAATTATGGTGAAAAAGCAAATTAGGTATTTAGGAAAAAACAAAGGAGGATATCATTGCTTCCATGACCTCTCCACTCATCACTATGTATCATTATGTTTTGTTAAAACAACACAACTAGTTATTGCAACAATAGAATGTTTATTCAATGAAAGATATGTTCTTGTTATTAGTACTAGAGGTACTTTTGATTTTATTCAATATTAGCTTGTCTCATTGTAAATATTTTCCATATTTGAAATTTCATTAGCAACTATAGTTTTGTATTGTTATAGATAGACTTGTACTTATTTTCAACACTCTTCTTGATTCCAAAATTTTAATTAGCATCCAATATATTTTATATACAAATTACATAAGAGTTCCTACTACAATTTTCACTTTTAAATTTCTCTTGTTATATCTTAAAGCAAATTCCATTAGCAACAAGCAATATGATTTTCTTGATCAACAACTTGTACTATCTTAGATTCTACTACTACTTTTTTTACCTTGAAGAAAAACCTAATTCAATTGGAATACCATATTAGCGGCTACAACTAAATATGCTTTTACTCTATGAATGAAAAAAACAAACCACTTCCATACATACATGCATGGTATTCGACACAAGTAATTTCCAAGGGGCTCACAAGCCTCTAGATTACAATTGTGCTCTAATGCCTCCTTATAACAACCAATGGGGATTATAGGCTACATCAATGTTAATCATATGCATCATGAAGGGATAATACTAAACAACTAATCATGTGATAAGCCTCTCAAGGAAACAAACAATAGATACATAAATTTCATGTGCATAGATAGTAACTTCCTTCCCTTTACTTCCATAAATGCATATAAACCCATAAAATAAAGATTGAAAACATGGATTCAAATGCCTTGTGGGAGTCCCTAATGGAATAATCCCATGTCTCTACTCCAATTTCCAAACCAATTTGTTATTGTGACAACACTGGAACACACCATGTTCCCCCAATGAAACATATCTACCTATTGGGTGAATGCTCTCCCATGATGAGGAACCAAGCCTTAATGCCTCATAAGATAAAAACGCTCAACCTAAATAATATAGGGAAGTTAATCCTCACATCCAATAATATGTCCCTCTTATGGATCATATAACAAGGCCCTTGGATTAGTTGTATATCACCAATATCCACCCTTCCTATACCTCAAGAGGACTATGAATCCAAATGATTGTACCAACCAACAAATCCTATGCAGTTAAAATGCTTCATGCCTCTCACATTGGTATCATTATTATAAATGCAGCTGCACTTGGGAAGAACCAATGGGATAACATTAAATATCAATACTTCTAAACCATTCTAAAAACACAATAATATTAGATCCCCCCCCAATCCCCCAAAGGCCTATACAATTATTATTTATAGGAGAGGAGAAAATATTTTCAATTTCCACAAGCAAATAATTATAACTAACCACAAAGAGACACATGTGGTTTTGCATGCCCTCATAAGAATTATATACCCTAAATAGACACACAGAGAGAGAAATAAATCATATGTCCCATGTAGTGCATCTTTACAGTTTTTATCATTCCATTTTATAAATAATCCTTGTCTTGCCTCATGGGGGATGTCCCCCTAATTTCCATCATTATAATTCCATAAATTCCTTTAAATATGAAAAAAAACATTTATTTTACAACTATAATGCATGCAAGTATAGTCCCACAAATGCCCCATGGTTAAGCTCTTAGGCTTACTAACTAAATAGAGGAATAATGTCACAATATAGCCATATTTCAAGGATCTCACTATCCCATCTCAAGTTCAATCATGATTTAGGTTCTTTAGTGGTATCTAATCCTATTTAAAGATTAGCATAATCGAACCCTAGACATACTAAATCAAAGCATCAATGTATCATTACCATGATAGATAATGCCATGTGCCAAAACATGTTTAATATAACAGGGAGTCATACATTATCGAGCATCAAGCCATTCACATAATCCAAGTGATACATGTGTAGCCATATAACCATCATAAAGATCATCAATGGCAATTAACAACCATAACTATTAGTCATTAACCATATTCATCATTAACCATGATCATTAACAAAGATTGTAAGCCATCATACACCACCATAACTAACCAACATATCCATAATGAACCATCATTTACCACAAGTAATAACATAATCATAATTAACCATAATTTAATGTAATTAAATCTCATAACCATATTTAACCATCATTTGCTACAACCAATCACATAGCCATATAAAACCATCATTTATTACAATCAATCACATAGCCATACTTAACCATCATAGTCATAATTAGCCAACATATCTATATTGAATCATCGTTTACCACAATCAAGCACATAAACATAATTAACCATTACTAGTAATCAGTGCAAGTTAGGGGTATTATGATGCCTTCCAAGGCTAGGTGCACTATCCTAGACTTTCCTACACAAGACTTTGCCACTTCTCACAATTACTACTACTATTTACAAATACCTTTCCCCTTGCCTATGACTCACCTTGATTAGAAAAATATTAAACACAAATTCAATCCCTTGGTACAAACTGTGAGTATTTAGGTGTTCTATGAAGAAAGCATTGAGTTAACATATAAATATCCCCCAACATGTTGGATCCAAAATGTAGTGAATGAGATGTTATTACACTTAACCGACTCTACACTATGAAATAACACAAATATAAATGCCTCATAAAGTCCCTGCTCTGTTTTAACCCACTGAAACAATCTTATATATAAATTGACAAACATGATAGCAACACGAAACCCATACAATAAATAGAAAACAACAATGATTCACATAAAACTTGGGATGTAATCTCTAAAAATATAATCCAAAGCCACAATCTTTATCAATAAAACCCATGAAATACCAATACCAAAAATTACAATCTTGACAACTCTTATATCAATCAGTGATACAACATTCATAGTTGTTCTAAATAATTTTATTGAAAGATCTAAACTTCAGATAATTTGTCTATAGAGCCATGGTTGCAAACATTCATCATAACCATTGCTTTATAACTAACCATATAAATACACGAAAATACCATATAATTATCACACTATATATTCACATAAAATCTCTAGCTCACCTTTATGACATCAAATCCATTCAAACTAATGATAACAATAATTGCAGTTGATAATATAAATAACAACCCTTCCCTTTAACTAAATTTCCTTCTCTTTATATAAAAACTAGAAACATGTATTTTTATGGTTGTTATGATCAAACATATGGCCATACTACAAGCCCATGGTGTGAGCATTATCTACCATTACTATCTTTCCCTATTTCATCTAGCCGATATAAATGTTTTTCTTTCAAATTTAAATATCATATTCAAAAAATTAAACTAGCCACCATAGATCCATCTTAACTCTCGACCTACCAAGCGCTGAGAGAATCAAATCTCTCAAGAAGCAAACATATTTGCAATTACAAAATTTAAGGAAAGGTTTACATCTCGAGAGGTTTGATTCCTCCCAACACTTGGTGGATCTGAAGTTAAGGCAAGTCCATGCTAGTTCTTAATAATATTAGTTATATTTATATAAATTTCACATCTCCATTAATAGAAATATTTTATTAAAACCCTAATAATACATATAGTTACATTTATACATTACATTTTTCTTTGACATGTTTTATAATTTTATAATTCAAATTAAAATATATAAACACTTCGAAAAAAGCCTTATTGTAAAGATTGATTTTTTATATGCTTATTAATTAAATCTAAATATAAAGTTATGAACTATAATGGTTATAAAGATGGATCATTATTTTAATTTATATAGTAAAATGGATCCTAATATTTTTATTTTCAATCATACAATTATTAATTAAATTTATTAATATTTTATATTTTATTAATTATATGTTATGAGTCCCAAGGGGGCAGCTCAATTGGTTAATCTGAGAAAAGTGAAATCGATGAAACTCGAAAGACCGAGGTTCAAATCCCCCCTGTTGTGGCTCGGGCTACAAGGAGGAGGACATATCATAGCCCCCCAGAAGTTTACTAGTAGTTACGTGTCAGGGGTGTTGTTGTGTTCCTCTGGAATATAAAAAAAAGTACACGCTCTGAAATATTCCCTGACGGGGGTGACAACTAGTATCTTGAGTGATTTGGTGGGGGCCTTATCATCCTCTCACACATGCTACTTGGTGTGATGAAATGTGCTTGAAACACTTCCCTTGGCATTGAATCGTCAAGGTTTTTGGAGATGTCAATGGATAAAATTGTTCGAGCAATGGTTGGTATGCATTATTGGTTGTGGAAGGGTATGGGACTACTACTGGTGGGAGTTTGTGTGTGTTTCTTTTTGCAGGGTGGCACACTAGCGGTGCCATTCCCTGTTACTAAAACTGTAACGCAAGCCAAAGGAATTTCAGTTAGAGCAGTTGCAATTGCCAATGCAAGTTAAGAGGTTGCATCTGAGTCGGTGTGGGATCCAGGATTGAAGGGGTGACTTCCTGATGTTGATGGTGGTGTAGTCATTTCGTTGTAGTGGCAGTAGATGAACGAAGTTGGAGAGATGGACAATTGGTGGTTCCCTTCGCTCTCTTGCACTCTGGTAAGTTACAATTAATATGAGTTAAAACGAGGGTATGTATGCTTGTCTCGTTGGAGGGCACATTTTTTGGGTTGCTTGTAGCTCGTTTAAAACACGAGGATATAGTATCTAGTGACTAGCTCACTAGATAAACTTTTGGGTGATGAAAGTGGATGTTGGTATGCTTATAGTGTTTGGAAGGCAATCTTGCTTGTGGCTCCCTGCGGGGTTTGGAAAGTGGAGGGTTTTTGGGGGGATGTTATTTTCCCTTTGGCTATAGACACTGATTCACGAGGTGCTAGGCCACTTCACTAGGAGTATAGTTTGGAAAGTGTTAAGGTTGTGATTGGTGTGACTACTCGAGAGGTACACTGGGCGTGGTGTTTATTGGTTAGCCAAGGTGACTGGGGATATAGGTGCTCCATGCTTCGTTAGCGGGGTCATGTTAGGTAGGGAGGGAGACCACGGGTCCATGGAGTCATGCAACCTGAAAACATCTGTGACTTGGGTGAAGAGGGTGACCAAATAGAAGGGATCTCTCTTGGTAGAGTCAAGATGCCTTCTCCCTTTGATACATTAAACAAACACCTTCAACAAATTACAACACTCTTGGAGTAGATGGTTCAGGTCAGGCAAGAGGATAGGAATGAGGTTATTGGGTTCATGAATGACCTCCAAGAAAACCAATGGTGGATGATGGACATAATGGCTTCGTTGCGAAGAGGGCAAAGGAAAATCCTTGAAAGACTAGTGAGACTAGAAGGAAGAATGGAGCATATGGAATCTCATGTCCATGAGGCTTTCCACCTTCCTCTATTTCTAGACAATGAGAAAGGTGGCTCAACTCTAGCTCTTCATCCTAATCAGTGATGAAAATCGAATGTTTTAAGGTGCTTGGAATTTTTTGGTCCTTTTGGGTTATCAATTTATGGTTATATAGTGTCATTAGTTAGTTTGTAATGTGGTTATATTTTCATCTTTAGGCGAACAATTTTGCTAGGAATAAGGTCAGTAGTTTTGGTTTGTGGAGCCTCTCACGATGTAACATGGATTTGAATTAATAGAAAAGTCAATTTACAAAAAAAAAAATGTTCCGAAATATCATGGTTATGAATATGAATCTTTATTATTTACATTTTTTTGTTTGCGAAGGTACCGTGAGTCCTAAGATTATTAACACACATGTGGCTTGAGTAGTTGCGACCTAAGGGCATCTAAGTTGTCAAACTCACCTTGGATCGCACTTGACCTGGGCCACACTAGCCCTTAGAATGGTATGGTTTTTGCCCACAGAGTTTCAAACTAGTGACCTTTACTCCACCAAGTGCCTTTACAGAACACCCTATCATTGTCTGGTCTATGCCCCGTGGGCTATTTACATTTATTTTAATTTGATATGTATATTATGATTTTTTCTAGGAAAAAAATTGTTTGTAGTTTTATAAATAAAACCAAAATCGCAATATAACAAATTGAATTGAATAAATTTATTATTTTTACTATTTTTTTCTTTTTATTACTTTTTCAATTGGACTGACATTATGTTTATTATTATTATTATTATTTATCTAATGCTTCATTTTACGAACAATACAACATCTTCCCCATATTTTGTTGTAGAGTACCTCTTTGCGAAATTGAATTTTCTTCAAAATACAACTATTAATCATTTTAGATGAAATATGAAACATATTCATTATAATACCCAACATGCTATAAAAATGCCTCTCTAAAAAAATTACCTTACAAATAAGAAACAAGCCATTTCTAGAAGCAAATTTTGGAATATTACTCTAACACAATGACACTTTTCATCTACATCCCATTATATACTCAAAAGTCCACATGCTACCTCCATCTAATTATATTTTCCTGCAACATGATTAATATACTTTTTTTCTATTATATGGCATTAAGCCTACATAATAACAATATTTATTTCAATGAAAATACAAGAAGATAGAGTCATATATTAAATAGATTCCTTTTGAATTTTCTTCATATATGGTTTTTGATCTTCAATTAGAATTCCTATACCTATAATTGAGTTCTTGATGTTCCTCACCTCATCATTAGTCTTTTTGTCTTTCTATTTCATCTCCCTATGTATAAGATTTTTCTAGATTAATTGAATATCTTAGTCATCTTCAATCATATCAATCTTGTATATATTTAGATCAAAAGTATAACAAGAGATGCTCCCACTGCATCTTGGTAATTCTATCCCCCCTACATTAGACATTTTGGAATATGTTAAAGCATCAATCTCTATACTTTATTCACCACATTGAGAAGAGACTATAAAGAGTGGAATGACTTGTTTTCTCCTCTCTTAAATTTATATCATAACAAGGTTGACTATTTATACATTGAGGATCTAAGGTTAATTATTTAGTGCTATTAACATTTAGACTCAAATATATCATCATCCATATTTTCTAGGTTTTCATGTTATTCATTTTTCCCATTATATATTCAGGATTTGACCCTATAGGTTGAGGATTCCTAAAGTCACCTCTATAGGGTTATAATACATTTTATATTACAAATCTAATTGCCTTTGAATTAGGGAATTCATATCAATTCTCTCCAAAATATGTTAAGGCTTCATCTTGCCCCAAGTCATCAAACTTGCCCCACTTTAAAATATTTAACAAGCATTGTCAGGTATACTTTGCTCTCCCTTGACCTTATTCTTTAACACTTAACAGATGATTGTGTGATACTAGTTGAAATCATATTGAATTTATTTATATTTAATTCTCCTATTTTCTCATGAAATCATGATAACCTACTGTAGTTGCTTCGTTAGACTAGTTTTGTTTTCATGCATTGTTCACATTACATGCATTCTAGTTTTTGTTGTTTCACCTCGTGGATTTCACTAAATTTAACTTCCCAAGAAGTGTTATGCAATATTTTCTAGGGTCATCAAAGTTTTAGCTCATCATCGAATGAGCCACATGTGAGTTTCAAACATAATCAATAGTTTTTGTTGAGTGTTGGTTGCTAAGCGTAGCGAGAGACACTGGATGCTTTTAAGCATTAAAATTGGTAAGATGTTTGAAATCATGCCAACATCAATTAAGAAATTAAGATCCTATAATGAAAAGGATCAAGGATGAACTAATGACAAACAATTATAGTAAAGCATCATCCCAAATGGGACCTAAATTTTCAATTAAAAAATGTTGTTGCAAAAAAGTTATGGTCGTATCCTAAATGATGTTCTAAGCTTTGAAATGGGTTGTCTATAACATTGGGGGCATACAAAATCAATGAAATCGATAAAATTTAAATCCAACACTTCTAAGTGTGAAAAAATGCATTAAAAATTTCCCACCAATGAGGCAGTTTGAAATTCGTGGGGTATGAAGGCTATGAGGTATACATTGAAAGTGGATGTGTAACCATTCAATTGAAAACCATACTTATTTGTGGAGGGAAAAAGGTTCTCATTGCTAAATTAAAAACCAACTCACATCAATTTTAGTGTGAAACAGGACGATGGAAAAGGCCTAAAGAAGCTTGGGAATAACGAGTGTGTACATTTTACACGTCTGGGGCAGTGGAATCGGAAAAGCATTTCATTTTGGAATGTGATGAGTTCAAAGACATCAGAGAAAGTTATGGGAATATGTTAGCATCAGTTTCTTAGCATTGTCTTTTCAGCGAGGGGATTGTTGGAAAGTTGGACCAACTCATCATCAATTTGAATAAGAAAAGCATTGAATTGCAAAAGGCGAAAAACATGGAACTAATGGTCCGATAGACTATTTTTAGTCTCGTGGATGTTAAAATATCATTTAATTTCATATTTATGATATACAAAAAGAGTCTCTAAAATCTAAGGCCATTTGAGAAAGTTATATGATTATAAGTTAGGAAACCAAAGGGGTTTGTCATGGTAATGTTAATCATTTTTTAATCATTCAAAAGCTAAACACTTTGGTTGGTTGTGAATCCTTCGTGGTTCAAAATTTTGATAGTCCCATCTTCCCTTGAGATCCCTCACATTTTTTATTTTTTAGTATGTCCTTGGGCCCTTCTTCCCTTTTTTATTTTGAATTATAATTTTCCTAACATGATCTATCAAGCCCATCTAACCTTGTGGTTGTGGAGTTAGAGAAGCATTGAATGAAAATTGTCAAGCCTACTTTGACTTTGCAACCACAGTGTTAAAAAAGAACCTAATGGTTTTACCATTGATCCTTTTTAAGAGGTCAATGGCAAAGTTGAAATGGACCCAATGATAATATGATAGAAGGCTTCATGAATTTTTTAAAAATTGGCCTCGTGACAAAGTAAAAAATGCCTTAATGGATTTTCCATTAGTGTTCCTTTTAATTTGGAATTTCAAAGTTTGAAAGTGCCCATGGCAAGCCATCAATCCTTTTTTTTCAAAATGATTTGAAATGCTTTAAAAGTGCCCTTTGGATTTTCCATTGAGCCTCTTTTGAAAATAAGAAGATAAAGTTTAAAAGGACAATGTTGAAATCTCTCAATCAAAAAGTAAAAATTACCCTGATGGCCCTGCTACCACAGGTCTTTTAAAATTTGAATGATATTACTCAAATCTACTATAATAAAATGTTCAACCTTACCCTGATGAGATATAATATAAAAATGATATTGATCATATTCTTATATATGTCGTGATTGCAATGTCTAAAATAGGTTCAATTGTCTTATCATTAGGTCGTTTTTAAAGTATGCATGACAAGTTGTAAAAGTGCCTAATGGAAATTCATTTAGCCTAATTTAAAGATTGATTGGCTCTTACCAAAATTGCCTTGATAGACTAACAAAATTTCAAACATTACCCTAAGAGTGGCCCTGCTTGTTTAAGCCATTTACTTGTTTTCCTGTTACAAACTACCCGTTTCACTAACTCTCATGCTTATATTACTTACATGGGGATTAAAATTACATGATGACCTAGAGATAATCTCACTCCAAGACCTTCAGGAATAATGATAGAGAAGGTTGAGTTATCTTTAGTTACAACTACATGCATGATTTTCATAAGTTTTCTAACTCGTGTATCAAATACCTAGGTAGAAACTATGGTCAAGATACATAAAAATTGTTATGTATCTCCCAATATAACCTAAAGTTTCGAGACCTTTGCAATTAAGCACAATGGTTTCTTTAAGTAGACAATTGGTTCTCCTCATCTTGCAATTTTTGGAGGGGAGGTTTGAACAAATGGTTCACATGTTGAACAAGAAAACAAGTTTTTGAGTTAACTTCAAGTTTTGGATTCAACTTGGTGATCAATTTTCTTGAAAAGGCATGAAGGGGGTGCTTATAATTATCCATGGTTGTGTGCAACTGAAGATGGCATCAAGTGCCAACAGCCATATAGTTTTATATTCCCAATGTTCTTGAGGTATTTTAGATTTCTAGATCACAAAGTAAAAATTATTCTCAACACAATTCTTCCTTCTACTTTTATAATTGGATTTTAATAATTAAGTTAAATTCACCAAAACATTAGTTTGGATTTTATGATTATCATCTCTGATGGAGGTTCCTAGTGTGAAACTCTTAGTTTATGAAATGTTTATTGGATTTTCAATCTCATTAGGGACTATAGTTGTTGATTAACTGAGAATAGTAATTATGAATGGTCTATGCATGGCGAATAAAATGAGTCCCAACACCCTACATTTTGGCTCCTTGGTGAATCAAATTTTCTCATAAAGCATAGTCCAGATGTATCCACACTCTTGGACCCACAAACATTTCCCTATTTATAGATTCAACATTAGAAGATTGTTGGTGGTGATCATTGTAAATCCAAATCTAGTTTGCAAAGTGGGGATTGAGAAATCCAAGGTAGTCCATTGCTAACTATAACAAAATTGATTCCCAACTAACTATAGTTATGATACTTGGAGATTTGAAAATTGGAAGAATTTGTTGTGATGCAAGGAAATTATGATTTCAAGTATAGTTTTTTTATTTGATGAGCAAGCATGATCATGCACATAGTTATTTGTGACAAGCTTTTGAGTTTTTAAATCCATTCAATCGTAATTATCATTGGTATCTTTCGCATATATAAAGGATAGGAGTGTCTTCAAATATTCCCTTTGTTTATCCACCTATTAATTTGAAGAAAATGCTTAATTTTTGGAACCCACCAATTCCTGCTCATGTTAAGTGAACTTCCATTAATGACAATGTATTAAGAGGTTCTATTTATGATCTAGGTTATTACTTCTCTCTTTTCCATGAAAAAAAAAAGTGATCATGGATCTTCCTATGGAACTAAAAGTTATTATTTCGTCACACTGCATAATGATCCCATGTGCAAAGGCCGAAATGTCTCACATCATTTTCCATTTATATATCACTTGCATTGCTTTCAAAGTGTAGTGAATTATGTGCTTGGGCTCCTTCTGGGATTTGACATGGTTCTGAATTGTGGTCTCATCATATGCATATATATGTAGGAGTAAGTAGACTAGTTTTCTTTTGATAAAAAGAAAAATAATAGAAATGATAAAAGATGAAGGAATAAAATAATCAACTAAAAGTTGTAACACTTAGATAAGGCCATTGGTATGCAAAATTATTACAAGAGTGTTGACCACCATTTAGCTTTGGGTAATAACATGTAAAGGTATTTGAAGGATTGATACCTTGTTATGATCAACGGTGGCCTCATAGTATTCATAAATGTCTACTACAAAGCATAGGATCAAACTCATACCATACTCAGTATTTTGATTGAACATGTTAGTCACACCCCCATATAATGTTAATTTTGATGAAGACAAAACATATAGATTCGTTTGAGATTAGAGTAGGGGACATAGAAGTAATGATAATGCTAAAATGCATTTTATTTCCTCGACTCAATAAGCTAGTTAGGTGTACTATCCAAGATACAATTTTGGCTTGTCAAAAGATGGAAAAAGGATACATGTTAGGTGATGGAAGTCCAAAAATCTATGGAGAATGTGGCATCTCCTATGCAATAGATCTCCAATGTAGACATTCTTGACATTCATGTAGTAGTCGAAAAATTGAGACTTGTATGTGTATGATAAAGATAAAAGGTTGGAACTTTATTTTGAAAAAAGATGAGATGAAGGACTACAATCAAAGATGGAAGCTAAATTGTGTAGCGGTGCATGGCAATAATGGTGGCCAAATAGATTACTACTCAAGTTAAAAAACTAAGATCGAAATTACAGGCAAGGATTAATGAAAGATGTTATGGAAAACAATAGGATCAAGAAATTGACTTCTCGTTTTCAGATAGGGCATTATGGTACACATTGCTTCAATTCTTGTTTTTTCACCTAATAGAAATATGAATGATATGTTTACATAGTCTCTATTATGTTGACTATGAATGAGCTTGTCAGTTTAATTGCAATCAAGCCAATGAGAGCTTATGAATGAGGAGATAGTAGCATGGACAGTGAAACATTACAAAAAAGAGCAACTGCACTACTAAATTTGGGTGTGAAATCCAATGTTTTTTTTATAATGAAACAAAATTGGTATGTGTCGTCATAAATTTGTCAAAATTATTTAAAAAATGTCTTCCTTTTCTTTTCTTTTTAACTTATGTCTCGATGACCATTGCAATTTTGATGATGGTGGGTATACGAACATTCCAATGAGGTTGTAATGATGATAATATGGCATCATTAAAATTCTGCCAATAGTTGACATTGTCAAAATGAGTTAAACATTGCATTTAAGGTGGTTAATGTTGCACAATTGTAGTGAATAATGTTGACCGTGTCAAACTAGTGTCAAATTCAGATGTACATATAACGTATATTTATACCCACAAATATAAGGCAATAATTATGTGATACTTTAGATGACTGTAATAGTTTTTTTCATACTTTCAAAAAACCTATAATATTATTTTTCTATTTACTTTCAACATCATTTATTTGGAATTCTCTTTAATTATACAATTTGAAAAAAGGAAAAGTAAAACCAGCTATATTTGTGGAATTCTCTATGAATATATATCATAAGTTGTACTAATATTATTTCAATTCATGTTATTATAATAGTTAAAAATATGAATATCATAAGAGGAAATTTTAGGACTATTGCTAGGTTAAAGGAGGCATATGGTGATGATACGTGTTATTATCCTTGCAAAAAGTGCAAGTGATTATAAAGGAGAATAATTTTAAAGTCTCTAGCTAAAAAAAAAATAGGTGTTAAATTATGCAACTATGATCAAATTCCACTTTAGATAGCTCATTTTATGGAGATGATAATTACATTGAATTCCTTTTTTTGAGAGGACCAAAATTGACCTAAGGATCACTGAAATCAGATAAGGGGAAGTGTACTTATGAAGGAAAGCCCACATCTGCACATTTGGACAAGGTCGGGCCTAAAACAAATTGGTCAACCTTGGAAGCCTATAAATACAAGTGACCTCAAGCTCATTTGGACATCACTAAGCATATTTTTCTTCTCTTCTTCGTTGACTGGCTCACATAGTTTAGAGGCAAGGATGACACCAAAAGTTTGCAATAGTCCGAAATTACAAGGTCCAAGGCTCACATCTATTTTAGGGTTTTTGGATTATAGTCGCAAGCACGTCACATGGAAAACTTGACCACAGTTACTAGCTTGTAGATATCAGGGGTGTGACTAGAAACCTCTAGTCGCTCACACAACACCTCATGCAAGCGACCAAGAAGTTTGAATGAAATTGACCGTTGACCAAAGTTGACCACAGATGGGAAAAATTGTCTCTGATATATTCTAATGTTGGAAACTTATTTCTGAATGTTATTGGGTTGTTTTGCTGATGATATTCTATTGGGCTCATTGTACTCTAGCAAACTTAGTTAAATGATGTTTGCAACAAATGGTTGATAAATCCTAACATCACTAGTATGGTCCAACAACTTCAAATGAAACCCTAAGCATATTATGGCTACACATGGCAAAATGAAGAGTTTCACTACAAAGGGAATCTTTATTTGAACAAGAAGTCAACATTCAAATCATGTGTGTTTTCTGAACTAGATTCAGAGTTTCATAAAACATATGAAAGGATCAAACATTCATTTCATTTTAAAAGGCATGAAGAAGGACATCTACACCTTTGTGGCAGAGTGCAACATTTTGATGATAACACAAGGGAGAAACAATGAAGCCTCTAAGCAAACTAAAACCAGTACCTATTCCACCCACTGTATAGATTGACATTTCTGTTAAATTCATTATGAGTTACCAAAATTTGGCTTCAATTATTTTGTACCTTAAATTTCATCACCAACTCTTGTGCGATTAATATTATAGTTTTTTCCATCCCTGGTGATGGGTGGGGTATCCACTTGAAACACTAGATGTTTCATTAATTGACACATAGTTTACTTCTAGAAAGATTAGGTAAGAAATAAATTTATTCGGTCATGGTTATAATTGATCACCTCTCCAAATATGCTCATTCTATGTTGTATAACACCCCTTTAATGCCTCCACAACCACTTAATTATTCATAGGTAATATCTTTAAACTCCATTTTATGCCATAATCTATAATGACATACTGCGACCCCATTGTCACTAGAAATTTCTGGTAAGAGTTGTTTTGACTCCATTGCGCTCAATTGAATCGTAACACAACTTATCGCCCCTGAATTGATGGTTAGACTGAAACTGAAAACAAGTGCTTGGAAGCATATTTGTAGTGCTTTACTTTAAATAGACAATCATAACATGTATAGTGGTTTTCCTTAGCAAAATGGTGGTATAATACAACTCCTCATGGTGCCACTTGAATGAATCCCTTTGATATTGTCTATGGACAAAATCCCCTAGAAATACCATCCTACTTACCAAATGTCTCTAAGGTGCAAGAGGTAGACAAAACACTCAAAAATTGAGCCAAATTTCTTCACACTCTAAAGGATAATCAGATAATGGCTTAGAAGAGGATGAAGTAGTAGGCCCATTAACATCATTTTGAATGTCATTTTGAAGAAAGGGATGAGGTGCTTTTCTATTTGTAGCCTTATAAGCAAGCCTCTCTCAAAGACAAACATTGTTAGAAGCTTTCCTAGAGTTTAATGGTCCATATAAAGTCCTAAGGCATAATGGGCTAATGGCTTACAAAATGGAGCTTCCTAGCTATTATAAAATTTAGCCAATGTTTCACGTTTCTTGCTTAAAGAAAGTAGTCATATCTAATTGTCATATTCAAACTAGCCTTTTAGATTTGGTTACTCCTTGAGGCCATCCTTGACAAAAGAGAGTATTGACTTCACTAGCACACTATTTAAGAGGTTTTGATGCAGTGAAGGATACAAAATGTTGACCATGCCACATGGGAACCAACAAAGATCCTTTACCAAATTTTTCATCTCCATCCTTGAGGATAATGCTGCTTTATAAGGGGGAGAGCATGCTGTGGTCCTACCCTAACCTCTTTAAGTAGATAGTTCTATTTCTACGCATCGAGGCCATCTATATTAAATAAGACCCATGTAGTAGATGTAGCTGAAATGAATAATTTTAAGAAGGCTTGTATGAAGGTTCTGCCTACTAGAAAATGCTTTCATTTAAAAGTTACCAAGAGGATAGATAGAAACTATTGTGCAAGTAATGATTGTGAGAAGGCATATTAGAAGGTTCCACCTAGTAGAAAGTTCCTTCACTAGGAATTTCCCAAGATGTTAGATATAAACTATATAGAGAAGTCAAAATAATGTAATGAGATGCCTCGTGAAACATATTGTAATTGAAACTCTACTCATTTGGAGGTTGCTCCTCGAAAAAACAAGTGAACATTGCTTTCATCAATAAAGATATTTTTTATTTCTAGTATTTTGGTTTTTTTACAATTGCTTCTTATTATTATAATTTGTTATTTGTTATTATAAATTTTGGTTTAGTCTGTAATTTCTATTAAAAATATTTTATTTTGCTAATAAAGAATACCATATATATTGTTACTATATAGTTCTTGTTAATACTACGCTAAGCCTTATATAAGCCCCATGTTAACCAAAAACCCCTTCTAAAGCCCTAGATATTGAGTGATTACATTTCTATTGTTATATTGTTATGTAGGCTACAACCCCTCTTGGTCCCATTTTATTATAATTGTACCCTTTATCTCTCTCTCTCTCACATACACACACTAAGGAGCCCTAGTCTTAATATCATAAAATATTGTCTTTTACATTCTATTCATTGTAAAAGGAGGTTTCCTCCTCGAAGAGGACTGTAATTATTGGTTTCTTATTACTTTATGCACAAGGATCATAACATTTGGTATCAAAGCTCATGATCTTATGGATTTGCTACTTCAAACATCTCATGGTGGCATTTTAGCTATAACCTTTTTTTTCTATGAGGTTTTAGATGGTGAAACTTGGAGAAGATTGAGAAAACATCTCGGGCAATCTCTGTTTCAAATTTAAGATCTTGGTTTGCTATATTTTCAGAGATATGTTCCAAGGAAAGTGTTTCTGAATGCTCATAAATTCGTCTCAAACAAGTTAGTTAGACATTTTCACTCTAACTTTTTTTAAGTGAGGCTTCAAACTGTGAAACTTGGACCACGTTGAGGCGAAATCGTGGTGAACATCCGTTTCAAATTACATATCTTGTTTTACTATATTTTCAAATATATGTTCCAAGGAAGCGAGGGTTTTTGTATGCTCCAAAAATTAATCTCAAACATGCTAATTTGACATTTTCACTATAACTTTTTTTGCAAGGCTTTGGAAAGTGAAATTTGGACCATATTAAGGAGAAATCTCCAGAAATAACTAGTTCAATTTTTAGAATCTGGTTTGCTATTCTTTTGGATTTATACCCTATGGAAGTTAGGGTTTGTGAACAATCATGAAATAAATTTTAAACAGGCTAGGTTGGTATTTTTGCTATATCTTTATGTCTGGGAGTTTTAGATTGTGAAATCTTCAGGGATTTTGGAAGACATATAGAAGAATCTCATATGTAAGTTTCATAATTATAATTGAAGAATTAGACACCTGACACAATATACAAGTTTGCTTATGGAAAGAGGCCATAAAATCAACAAGTTTTGGGAAAGTTACCATAACTTTCAGTGGACACATCAAATTTAGTTCACACTTGTATATCAGAGTATTACAAAACAAAACACATCAAATTTAGTTCACACTTGTATATCAGAGTATTACAAAACAAATTTTCAAATCCAAAAGGTCTCAAATCTCAGAAATATATCAATAAAGCTTCGACCATTATATTTAGTTCACACTTGTATATCAGAGTATTACAAAACAAATTTTCAAATCCAAAAGGTCTCAAATCTCAGAAATATATCAATAAAGCTTCGACCATTATGATATTCTCCAAATTAAGTTACATAAGTGACCTAACTGTTTTTTTTGGTAGGTAAGCACCCATGGGGGATTTGAACCAGTGACCTATCGCAAGGAGTGCTTTAACAGTGCACCCATTCACCGTCAATCCAAAGCCCCTTGGAAGTGACCTAACTGTTTTTTTTTTTTTTTTGTCGTTAAAAGACTATCTAAGAGTTTCTATTATATTTACAAAAACATATTACAGACAGTAATGCAGGCATTCCAAGGCCAGCAGATGCACCCTGGAAAGGTTAGACTTTGAAACAAGAAGCTCCCTCGCAGGGGCAGCACCGACTGAACTACCAAAATTATCCCTCAGGCGACTAACCAAGCTAACAGAGTATTTCCAAAAAACTATTGCTTCTGGAGGCTCAGAAGCAGAGAGAATCAACAATCTATGGAGCTTCATTGCTTTAAACAAAATCATGTCTGCCCACGCAGGGGCTATCAACCGTGACTGACTGAACACAACAGTAAAGAAAATTAAAGCTAAACCCGACATACATGGGCCAGATAGACAGACTCAGGAAATTCCAACCAGACCGACGCACAGTTGTTTCCGTGACCGACTTACCCGCAGGGGCTTTGGTCCTCGTTTCTGGTGGAGAGAGGAGGGACTGAGTGGATTTGGGGCTCGCTGTCTGGTTCCTCGCAGAGGCTTGGGTCTTCCACCACATAGCACCATCCCCTTCCCTCCGGGACACCTGCCCACATGGCTTTCCATTTGTCCTCGTCCACGCCCGGAGGTGCCGGCCCCAAGTATGGTCCGGTGTCTTTGTCCGCTTCCTTCCCCAAACCTCCTTGCTCAACCGGCGGCAGCTCCTCCGTGCTACCCTTGCCAGCATCCTCTTTGCCCGAACTTTCTGGTGGCTTCTCCATTGCTTTCGTGCCCGAACCTTCTGAAGGTTTCTCCACCATGCCCTCCGGTGCACCTACCTCGAATTCTTCAGGAATTCTTGTAAATAAAACAGAGATATGGGCATTGACTCCTGTGGTATCCCGTGAGCCGCCCAAGGTGAATACCACAGAGCCAAACGCAGGCAGCAGTGGCCCTCTCTCACTCGAACTGCCAACCTCCAGAAATTGCCCACATGGGAGCTGTGTAGCTCTGGCTCTCCTGTGACAGTAGCAACAGCAGCAATGATGGTGTTCGTCTGCTGCAGGAGTTCGAGAGGAGGACCCTCTCCCTGGTCCTCGTCTACTCGGCTGTCGCTCCCGTAGTTTAACCATGTTTGCCTCGTTGCCACCCTCGTATGCCCAGACCAATTCAATTTCCGAGCACCTTTCTTCTGCGTGCGAATTGACCCTTCGTGCCTCCCACTGAACCAGAGAGCCTTTGAATTGCCACCACTGCTGTCTGCCACACCCCGAGTTACAGCGGCAAACCAAAACTTGCACTGCAGCTGAATTCCTGGCCTCCCTCGGCTCACAATTCCTCTGCTCCCACATCCGTCTGGATTTAACTTGCCAAGGTTCCCACATTGTTTGCTGAAATCGAGTTCTGAGCTTCCTCTTCCCCAGAACATTAACTGCATTCTGCCCCGGCGCATTAACTGCAATGAATTCCATCGCGTGTATGCTGAGCCGCTATACATTGACGGTCGAACCAGCTTCATAAAGATTACCACGAGGCGGCACATGCTGGGCATGTGGCTCGTCCTCCCTCAACACGTCACCACCCGCATCCGGGGGAAGTGACCTAACTGTTAATTAGAAGATCCATTCCATTTGTTTTTTGTTGTAATAAAAAAGACTACTATTATTATTTTTCAATGTGTCTCCAAAAAAAGCTACTACATCAATTAAATATACCGAAAACTCATATTAACTTATGGAGAAAGTAAACACTTGGAATTTAGATAATCTCAATTAAAATAAAATAAAATAAATAATAACAGATTGAAAAAAATAAAATTATATTCTAAAATACTTAAAAAAAAAAAAAAAAAAAAAACTTCTGGAAAACAGAAAATACACTATTTTTTTTATCTTTCTTTCAACTTCTGGAAACAGAAAATACACTTGCTTTTTTTTTTTTAAATCGAATCCATGTGTAAATTTTTATTCTGTAAATTTATGTACATTGATATAAATCCTCAACATAACCTTTGTGATATAAATGCTGAACTAAAATATCAAACCAAACTATTTGTATTACTGAAGAGGCCACAAAATATAACAATCAGAAATTGACTCATTTTTATTTTTCCTGCTCCAACATATTTCCTCACTGCTCCAACGTGGACCGACGCAAAAGTTCTCTTCCAAAGTAGGGGCGGTCTTACTTTCCTTTTGCTTTACACTGGTCTAAAAAATCACACTTCAAAAATCAATAAAAGCATCCAACGAGAAACATCGCGAGCAAGATTATTCGGTAGTTGCCATCTCCCGGAGTCCCAACATCGCAAGCTTTTGAATCATGTCTTACTACTTCATCAAAATCTGTGGACGCAGTAAATAACGACGTGACAGTAAAGAACAGCAACACTGTGGACTACACCCGAGTGGAAATTTTGAAACACAATACAAACGAAAACAGAATGCATAACAAGTCGCGGGAAGGAAGATAGGTGACGAAGGCGGACACGTTTTTCACAGACGCATGCGGGCAAGAAATCGGGTCAGGAGGACACAGAACATCGTGAGGGGACTAGGAAGAAATCTGACTCAAACACGCTCAACGCAGATTGATACAAACACCAGACTGAGCAGATAAATGCGCGTGCCCTACATGTTTTCGGATACAAATTCAGAAGCGTGCCCTAGTTTATCGGAGAGTCCAGACATGCGAAGAACAGACGAGTCAGACATAGGTAGCTCTCTAATTTTTCCAGAAAATACTTTTTAATCTGCTAAATTCCAGCTTCTCAAATATGAAAATCATTGTGTTTAGTATATTCGGCAAGAGGTATTTTAGCAGTTTATAAAAATGTTTGTTAGAAAAAATTTGGTGCTATATTGGTTCTAAATTATGAAATGATCATTTTACAAACTAGACAGACTTTGTCTGCCCAGCACAAAACCGCAACAAATTTATTCTAGAAGACGTGTATGGGAATAGAAGAGATGCCTGCCATATGTTGCAAAACAATTGGAAAAAAAAAAGTTAAAAAAAGGATAAGTTACTTTATAGAGAGCTTACCCTGAAGATGGGGAATTTCCCCCATAACAAAAGTTGGATAAAACTTGAATGTGTTTGTAGACCCTCAGCTGAGACCGGAAGGATGAAATCATCAGTGAACTGGAGCAGAGATATCAACACGTGGTGTAGATGACAACTGTCATTGTTCTAATTACGCTTTTGGAAAAGAGACTCTTGCTCATCGATGTAAATTCCAAATTGTGTCAGCGAGAGGGGCACCCCTTAACCCTGATGCTGCTTGATGAAATTAGATAAGTCGTGGGCTGTACAAATACGGGCAAGAACAGACTTCTAGAGTCTCATGATGGTAGCCAAGTGTGTCTTCGAAATGTCAATTTCGCGGAGCCTCTAGAACAAGGCCTCTTTCGTGATTGTGTCAAACGCTTTTCGAAACTCTACAATGCAGCAATAGACTTTTGAAGAGTGATGACAAACATCCTCAATAATGGTTAGGAGTGTGAAAATATGGCTGGTACCTTGGTACTGTTGAGTTTTCATGATCTTCTAATGATAATTATTTCCAATGATTTTTAATTAATTCTTCTTGTGTTTTTTCCTTGGAAAAAGCGTAATTTTCAGTAATAATATAAGAAAACTACATGTTGTATAATACTGCATGTATGAGATGCTGTAACTGGAAAGGTTCAGTTCTAAATATTATAAGCATTTACAGAAAAAACATCATGATGTAAACTGATAATAAACTTCAGAGAAGTCCAGTAATCATCAGGAAAAAGTATATACCAGAGTTGTTCCAAATAAACTGTAGAAAGACTGTCTATGTGCATAGAAAAAGAAGGAAGAAAAAAGGAGGAAAAAACCTGAATGATCTAGAGATCATTCAGTGGGCGCTCATTCATATCCATGAATGGTCGGTGATAATAGCTGTAGAAAGTGTCCTCCCTGTATTCCTGTATCTGCCTTTGACCTCTGTTCAGCTGCGCTGCCTCTTTGGAAAGACGATCAGCGATCTCATTCCTTTCCCTGTATATATGTAAGCATGCAAAGGAATCAAATTGGGACTTTAGAGAAATGATATCAGTCAGAATATCTCTGAGTGTGTGCAAGTGACAATGATTAACTTCATTGGTCCAGTTTATAGTGAGCTGTGAGTCGCCAAAGATCTGAATTTTTTGACAGTTTAGTTCTCTTGCAGTAAGGAGGAGGTGTTTTAGACTACTCAATTCGGCAAAATTGTTGGTGCCTCTGCCTAGGCCCACTTTGATTCTATAGTTCACAATGTTGTTGAGATGCAAAATGGCTCCAGCCCCACAGCCATTGGCTTGAGTCTAGCCATCAAAATAACCCCAAGGGATATTTGAATCAATGATTTCCAGAGTGATGATCCGAGGGGGTTTGACATCCGGGTCCTCTAGGAGCAGGTTGAAAATAGCTAACAACGAGATACTAGAGGCTTCCCAATCGATCTTAGCATCCATGAAGATGGTTTTGTTCCTGTTAAGCCAGATTCCCCAGCAAATGAGCAGTGGAAGGTTTCTGACTTTCTGTGAGTTGGCTTTTAACCACCAACTATGCCAAGCCTCTTCAACTTTTTGCCCCGTCCAGTCAATATGAATATTCAGTGAAGCGAGGATTCTTGACCAAAAGGATTTCGAGACAGGGCAGGTAAGGAATAAGTGAGTGGTATCTTCCTCATGTTGCAAACACAGGCAGCATCTGGAGGGACCAGAGATGACGCATAAGCATTAGTTCGGTAGGAACTTTATCCATTAAAATGCACCACATGAAAAGCCTGGTTTTTGGGGGGGCTTTTAATTTCCAAAGATGTCGCCACCACCAGGAAAAATCCCCAGAGTGTCTGGCCGCCATTGAGTACGCATAGCCTGCTTTGGGAGAATAGCTGCCTTGTGAATCAATTGCCCAAATAAGGACATCATGTTTGTCAGTGATCTGCACGTTGGCCTCCTCCAGAGTTTCGATGAAAATCTGCCAGTCCGCGGCCCAAGCATCAAGAATGTTGAGCATTCTGTGATCCTTCCAAGACTGTCTTTGCCTGTTTCCTTGATTAGCGGTAGCTAACTGTGCTAGGTGAGTGATGCCAGAGGTCTGTAGGAAAAAGAAAAGTGGTCTCGGAAGAATATGGGCATTCCCACAGCCACTCCAGGCATCAAGTCCGATCCGCACTTGCTCCCCATTGCCAATTTTCTAGGCCAGACCTTGCTTGATGAGGGGAAGAGACTGAGAAATTGCTTTCCATATTATGGAGGAACCTGCCGAATGAACAGAGTGGCTGCGGATCCAGTCCAAAACTGTGAGCGGATATATATATTTGTAAAATGTAACTTCCTGCCAAAGGCTTCTTGAGTTTATAAGCTGCCAACCCAATTTGGTAGCCAAAGCATCAACAAATAACTACAAGTTTTTTATGCCCTAGCCTCCCAGTTTTTTTGGTTTGTTGATGCGATCCCAACGAACCCAGGCAAAGGTTCTACCTGCGCTTTGTCCTCGCCAAAGGAAACGGCAACAAAGCTGTTGAATTCTTTTTAAGATGCCTTTAGGGATCCAGGCCAACGACATCCAATAAACCAGAATAGCTTCTAGGACAGATTTGAGCAGAGTGAGCCTGCCTGCTCGAGAGAGCCAGCGTTGTTGCCAAATGTTGATTCTGCTTTCTATCTTAGCAATAAGCCAAGCCCAGTCTGCTATTCGATAACCATTTGGTTTTAGTCTGAAGCCCAAGTATTTTAGGCCAGCATCTAGGTCTTGTCTCGCATAAGCAAAGAGTTGACTGGCCAGTCTTGCTTCATTCGGCTGGCATGTGACTATGATAATTGTTGATTTCACAATATTTGGCTCCATACCTGTAGCTTTACAAAAAAGGGATAGTATGGACTTGAAAGCATAAGAGTCTTGATAGGAGCCATTTAAAAAAATCAGAACATCATCTACAAATAAGAGATGGGTTAGAGAAAACATATCAGAGATCTGGACACCAGCCAAGGAGCCTTCCTCTTTTCCTTTTTTAATCAGCTTGCTAGACCCTTCCATAATGAGGAGAAAAAGCAAGGGTGAAAGAGGGCATCCCTGCCTAAGTCCACGTTTCGCATAAAAGATACTCGAGGCCATTCCATTGATGAGAATGCTGTAGTTGACTGAGGTAAGACAACCCATGATCCAATTGATGAAAGGAAAGGGGAATCTGATGTGGGTGAGTATAATCCGGAGGTAGGACCAACAAGCATGGTCGAAAGCTTTGGAGAGATCAATTTTTAGGATGACTGCTTTTTTGTGGAGCTTTTTGATCGAGTGCAGGGCTTCCTGAGTGGTACCAATGGCTTCATGGATCTGGCGATGGCGGAGAAAGGCAAATTGTTCCTTGGAAATCATACGGGAGAGAAAGGGCTTGATTCGAAGAGCAATTGTTTTGGATATGATTTTGTAAATGCTATTGCAAAGGGAAATGGGCCTGTAGTCATCAAAGGAGGAAGGGTTGTCTATTTTGGGAATAAGGGCAAGGAAGGTAGAATTGAAAGCCTCCAAAACTTTGCTAGATCTTCGACATTCTTCTATGGTCTGGAGGAGATCTTCTCCTATAAGCTCAAAGAAAGCGATGTAGAATTCAGCTGGCCAACCATCAGGTCTCGGACTCTTGTCCTTTTTAAAACACTTCAGCACCGCTTCTAGCTCTTCTCTGGAAACCGGGGAGTTCAAATCTTCAATTTCCTCTGGTTCGATAAATCTGGGCAGAGCCTCAGCTGTGCGGATGATGCTTGGAAGAGTAATGCCTATGGGGGCTTTGAGAATTTTAGAGAAATGTCTAATCCCCATGTCAGCTAGCTGCTCGAAAGAGCCTGCTTTCCTTCCATTCATATCTTGTAGTTCCCAGATTGTGTTGATGGCTTTCCTGCCCTTGGCATATTGTTGAAATTTTTTTGAGTTTTCATCCCCAGCTTGTAGCCAGATTGCTCTGCTCTTTAGTCTCCAACTTTCTTCTTTTGAGCGAAGTAGTTTAACTCTGTCAGTTTCAAGCTGAACCAACTGGGCCTTTTGTTCAGCCGAGGATGTGCCATTGGGGGCTGATTCTTCAAAGGCTAAGAGAGCCGATTCGATCCTTTGGAGATCTTCATCATCTTTCCTCCATTTTTCTCTAGCCCATATTATTTTTTTGGCTTTTAAGGTTACTAAATTCTTCGCAAAAATCTCCCCAGGGGAGGAGGGCTCTTCTTGAGAGTAGTGAATCCAGGTAGCCGAGACTAAGTTTCGAAAACTCGGCTCCAGCAGCCAAGAGGAGTTGAATTTGAAAGGTGAAGGGGGTTTTGTGGAGTTACCCTTGATCTCCAGAAAGATGGGAGAATGATCAGAGATCCCACCACTCCCCACCCATTGACAGAAAAGTTTTAAACTGGCCATAAGAGGGGCTTTGATCAAGAACCGGTCTAGCCTTCTCGCAAGAGCTTCAACCCCCATTCTGCGGTTCCTCCAAGTTGGTTTAAGCTTCGCAGGATCAATATTCAGAAAATCATGGGAGTCCAGAAGATTTTAAAAAAAAACTGTGAGATGGTCGCTTTGCCCCCGGGAGCCCCAGGATTCAGCTAAACCAAGAGAGAAATTAAGATCTCCCCCAATGATTATATTCTCTTGATTCATGAAGTCAGCTTCCAAAATCCGGTTCCAATAAACTTCTCTATTCTGGCAAGGCCCATAAATGTTGATAATCTTGAAAGGTCTGTTGAAATCCATTGATATAATGTCAGCCCCCAGAAATCCTTCACCTCCCTAGGCATTGAGAATTTTTATGGTGCATTTATTAAACCAAGGCACAACCGCCAGAGTGGCCCTTCACATCGAGGAAGTGGAAGTCCCAATTTGGGAGAACTTAAAAGGAGCTTATTGACCTGTAGACCTTCTCCTAGGGTTTCTTGTAGGAGTATTGCATCTAGTTTTTCAGACAGGTAGAGTCTCTTTAGAGCCAGTTTTTTATCAGGGTTGGCTAGACCCCTACAATTGAAGGAGAGACAAATCATGGGGGGGCAATGAGGGGGTTGCTCTTTGCTCTAAGAACCCAGTCGATTGGGGTTTGGACCCCAGAAGCCACTTCAACACTAGCCCTTTTGATTGCCTTGGAGAGTTTTGATTGGTAGCCGCGAGGAGGTTTAGGGGTTATGGAAGGGGGGGATCAATATCCAGACCGAGGGCAATCGGGGGAGCAGCGGGTAAGGACCGAAGGAAGTAACGGTGAGACCCACTTGAGGGCGGGCATTCATTGAGCGAGCGGGAGGTCCGGTCCACAGTAGGTTGAGGGATGGGAGATGATGAAGAAGGAGGTGTAGAGGGAACCGGGCAAACCGGGGAGTACAACAAATTAACTTCTGCTAATGAACCAACGAAACTCATAGTAGTAGTTAAATTTATAGAACCCAATGCAGCTTGTGATAAATGAGGAAGAGAGGAGGAGGGAATACCCGCAAATGCCGTGTCCTGGGATCGGGGTTTGCCTGGAGAAAGTTCAACTGCTCTGGCGGACTGATGATAGGTTGCCTGCTGCGGCTCCTGAAGAGAGGGTGGAGTAGTCTCATGGAGGTTCACTGGAGAAGGAAAATCTGATTCCTGAGTTTGAGTGGAGGATGAGACCAATAACTTTGCCGGAGAAGGATTCTGCCCTGAAATTCTCGGGCAGTCTTTATAGAGATGCCCCACTTCGTGACATTTCCGACAGCGGAAAGGAATGCCTTCGTAATCCAATATTTGTCGTCGGGTAATGTCGCCCATCTGGAGCAAGTAGCTTTCTACCAATCCTTCTCTGGTGTCTAGGTGTACGAGGATACGAGCCATCGCCAGGCAGCCTGTGTCTTGATAAGTTCTGTCGTGATCCAAGTAGACACCTAAGTCATCTCCTATAACCTTGAAGATCTCCTCCCCCCAAAACTGTAAAGGAAGAGTCGGCAGACGCACCCAAATTGGTCCAGCTCCATGGTTTTCCTTTTCCGGGTCGAACATCGACGACCATCTTTTCAACAGAACTGGGGTCATCTCAATATGCCAATACCGAGTGAGAACCCAGTCAACCTGATTTGGGTGAGCGAAAATCAGAGCAAACCAACTCTGGGAGAGCTAGAGAATACCCGGAAGTTGAATGAGAAGATTTCCCCAAATCTCCGCCGTCCACTTCCGCGGGCGCATTGGGGTGTAGTTCCGGCCTCTTACCCTTCCAACTAGCACAATGTTCTCAGTAAGGGCAACTTGTGCCATAGTGATGCCTTTGCCAAAAATTAAACGCCTGTCCCTTTCTCTGATTTTCGAATTTCTTGATTTTTTGGTCGCTTAGGCAGCGTCTTGGCAGCCTGTTCACCGTCTGCAAGGCCAATGTCTTCAGAGTCTAGAGAGCGATTGTCCTCCGTATCAAGCTCTTGTCCAGGAATGCCAATGAAGCAGCTTGAAGGGGGGGCAGAGCCGACCAGTTGGAAGGCAGTATAGAAAGGGGCGGATCCTAGGATGCCAAGCTGTTCGGGCAACAACCCTTGTGGAGGGGGTCGTTGGCCACTCGTTCCTTCTCCTGAAGAGCCCACACCTCCTTGAGCATTCGTTTCTACCGGAAGGGCTTGCAACCATTTGTTCAGATCTGTAGGAGACGGGATGGTTAGGAAAGGTGCCTCCGAGCCCACTTCTGAGGTAAATATACCTTCCGAAACTGCCGGAAATGGTTGCGAGTCTAGGGTTTGAGTTGTGACCTCCATGTCCTCCATTTGCATAATAACTGCCTCAACCCTTGTGACTGGAGGACTGGCTGACACCGGCTCAGACAGTGCGGGAATCGGTCGGGAGAAATTGACCTAGATGTCTTCCGCGGTTAGTGAGTCTGTAGAGTAGTCTAAGAGCTGTTCATCCATTTGTCAGCCAACTGCCCAGGGAGTCAGTGCACCGTTCCAAGGAAACGAGGTAAGAATAACTCTTGTTGACCAACAAGGATAATAACCCGGGGGGGAGAAAAAAAAACACAGTGGGGAAAGCTTCGTTCCGTTAGCCTCCCTTCCATCGCCGTAACCACAGAGGCTACCTTGAAAAACAATTAATAACCCCCGAGACCCCGGGGACTTTTGACGTTCCCTTCTTGCAAACAACTAAAACCCTTGTAGCGGAAGCGGGCAGGGCGAAGACAGTGGGATATATTATAATGACGCTGCCAAGCCTGACCCACAGACCCGTATTCCCCTGGCAAGATTCTCGTGACCGCGACTGGTAACCCTTTCGCATACCAATGGTAAAAAAACAGGAGTCAAACTAGAAACGACGTGAATAACAAGAACAGAAGAAAAATATCCCAGCGAGGTTTGTCCAAGAAACCTCTACTCCTCTTCACTATGAGCTTGAAGGAGGAGCACCCGCAGACAGTTTCATTGGGAAGCATGTGCGGCCATCATTCAGGCGAAGCCAGAACCCAAAAAACTGTTAATAATCCTTGTCTGAAAGTCGAGACCTAGCTTTGAATCTTGTCGAGAAAACCCTCGTTCCCCATCCACCAAATTAATTCTTCTTGTGTTACATTCATCATTAAGCAGTTTATACATAGAAAATCTCAACTGTAAAACAATAATGACAGTAGGATCATGACGAGATAGCCAAATACAAGAGACAAAATTGTTTCACCCTGGGAAATTGTAACTAGGGAAAAACCCAACGATCTTTTCTTAGAGAAATTGTCCAATTCAACAAGAGATACAATCTGATATTTTCACAGTCAAACAAGGTCAAACTAACCAGCAACTAACACAGGTCAAATAAGGTCAAACCGACCAGCAACTAACACAGGTCAAACAAGGTCAAACTGATCAGCAACTGACGCAGGTCAAACTGCCCACAAATAGCCTCGGTCAACCTGTGGTCAAATTGCCCAGAGAAAGGCCGAATTTTGGCCTCCTGCTCTTGCCCAGAAAAAACTCATTCTGCTGCCCAGAAGTCTGCATAGAAATATTTGGTTTGCTGCCCAAAAGATTAGGTCGTCAGTGCATGCCAAACTTCGTCCTTTTGCTCTTTCTCTCCTTCGCACATGTGAACATAAATAGATGATTTTAGTTGATCCATATTGCTCCAAATGGGTGAGGATGAATGAAAATATATAGTTGTTGAAGGAGCCAAATAGGGGTGTCTTTTCACTAAGCCAACTTGTACTTCGTGGAGGGCCGACTTGACTTTTTGGAGGTGAAATTTGAAATTCAAAACTTTACTTCTTCCCTCTTTTATTTGGAGCTGACTTGAAATCAAATTCATATTTTCGTTCTCTTTTTAATTTTGTAGGCTTATACAATAAATGAATACCAACCGCAGCTATCAAAATTCAACACTCCCTCTTAGCTAGGGAGGTATTCACTTTGATTTTTTCAGATTTTATCTTGTTGACAAATTTTTTTTCCATCCCAAGAAAATGATTGAATGAGGTAGCTATGTTGATGTATCCATCCAATTCATGTTCTATTCCAGAACGACATGGAAGCATCTTGCATCAACATCATGTAAAGGGATCTAGTCACCCATTGGCCAAAGGCCTTTTGGGGTCCCGCTGGCCAAATACCTTTTGGCCTTTTGGGGTCTAGACTAGTCCTGGGTCACCAATTATCCAAGTCATCACTTAGAACCTGGTCAACACTTGTGACCTATGGTGAAACCTTGGGCCCATTTACCATTCCCACATGTCGTCACATGCTATTGAATGGAAAAACACTTGCCCAATGCTATAAGGTACTCACTCAACCTTCTAGCCAAATAACCATTGGCAATATGGTCAGATAACCCCTGACCGAGGGAGCACTCCGAGCCTTGATGCTCACTAGGTCAATCTCCCTAGCCACATTAGATAGCTCCCGGTCACTACCCATGACTTGGTCAATAATATTGACTTAGGGAGAATCACTGCCCCTTAATGCTACAACATCAATACTACCTTTAACCAAGGGAAGCATTCTCAATCACTCCAAGCATGTCTCTCAAGTATATAAACTTCATCCTGGCGCAGAGGCTTTGTGAGGATGTCAGCAACCTGCTCGTCCATAGAAATGCATTGGAGCCTCACTGCTACCTTCTGTACCATGTCTTGGATTTGTGGTACCATGATATCGATGTGCTTTGACCTGTCATGACGGTCATCTCCTGCACTTGATCAAACAATCCTACGAGTAGCTTCCGAAGCCACATTACTTCACAACTTGCCAAATAAGCTGCAATATACATGACCTTTGCAGTCCTGAGTGTGACAAATGTCTACTTCTTGCCCTTCTAGGATATCATAGCAGGATCCAAACTGAATCATCATCTTGATGTGCTCTTCCCGTCTTCAACAATCTATGCCCAATCTGAAACTATTATTCCTGTAGTTGTACTACATAATTAGAGGCATGTATCATGCCGGTACCTCAACAAATGTTGTGTTGCATGCCTCGGCCCAACCATAAACTATCCGGTTTCCTTCATTGGATCTAGCACCATAGCTGCTTTCCAGTCACCTTAATTGGGTGCTCTTTCTGACGCTAAAACAGACCCTGCCGTGGCAATCTTAGCTGCTCCCTCTACCACTTAGCTTCTTCAGATTAGTTATGGCCATGGACTGGCTGTCCATCATCCCAAATCTCTGAAGGATCGTAATAATATGCTTCCTTTGACCAAGGAAGATCTCACTTGGCTTCTACCACACTTCTAGTCCCAAGAAGTAATGTATCCAACCAAGATCCTTCATCTCGAACTCAGAGGTCAACTCCCTCTGACATTGAAGCAGGGTTTGATTGCTTCCTCTATCACAGAGGCAAATCCTCTTGCCATTGTTGCTCCCTCTGTCACGTGAGTCCTTCTGCTTCCATTAGAAACAAGTCATATAATAACAAGATCAACCAAGACTCATTAGATATCCATCAATCCAAGAATACCATGCCCGAGGTTTGTACAAAGCTTTTTTTAGTCTGTAGACATGAGATTTCCTTTCATGTACCTCAAAGCCTTGAGGTAGCTCTATGTACACTTCTTCTTCCTCAATTACTCCATTGAGGAAGCGATCTCCACATCCACCTGATGTAATTTCCAACCTATAATAGAAGCAATAGAAATAATAGTTATAACAGAAGTGTACTTGACGATTGGAGCAAATGTCTCCTCATAGTCCTCTCCCTCTTCCTGGGAGGATCTTCGCTTTGTATTTCTCTATATTGCCATCTACAACATACTTGTAGATCCACTTGGAAGTCAACATTGACTTCTCTTCGGCACAATTGTCTCCATCATGGCATCCTTCAAACTTATTGGACTGAACTAGGAGCCCTTCTGGTCATCAATACAATTTCTCCTTCTTGAACACAAATCTTGCTACCTGAGTTTATGCTCAATCTTGGGAGAATCCTCTTGCCACAAGATTTTCTTTGTTCTTCCTAATTCTTCCATTTGCTACCAGAGCCTGGCAGCCTTCACGATGTACTTGCAACCCTCATTAGGAGGCCATGGAAGAAAGGATTATAACCAAGCAAAAGGTACAAAGACAAGAGGCTAACCAAAAGCAAAGCAATGAACAAGGAAGAAAGACATAAAGTACTTATCTTTTGATTCAAGGTTTGGAGGGATTTGTCAACTCCCTCTCAATCCTTTCCTTCCTACAGAAATCATTGAAATCCATCTGCAAACTCATCATCCTCATCCTCATCATCAACTACTAATGCATGTTGCTATGCTTTTTCTTCCTTGCATGAAATGTATGAGCTAGGGTTTCTTCATTTGTGAATTGTCCATCCACACAAAAGACTCAACTGCAAGCTAATGACATCTTCATGTTACCAAGTGCATACTCCTACTAGCATTCAGCATTCTTGTCACATTCTAGGGTTTCACAAACCCTTAATTAAGTCATAACCTTCAGATCTTCTAGGGTTCACAAAATCCTAAGTCTACCAGTTCTTCCAAGAGGGGATCACAATTTAGCACAAGTGTTATGACTCTTCTTGCTTTATATGAGAGGGCCTTTATTCACAGCTCCCTTTGGCTCTGGAGTTTCTTTCAATCTGTTCTGGCAAAAACCTAGCAATATATCTCACCAATGCAAACTTCAACAACAAATATCTCTTACATTCTTGTCAAGAACCATTATTCAACCACACTTCCACAATAGTGCAAGATTTGTGAGCAGGTCTTATCTTGCCTTAGTGAGTCTTCGACTAAGATTAAACTTGGCCCTGCTACTCTGCTTTCCAGAGTTCTGTTCAGCCTTATTCCATCATGTTATCAGTCAATTTTGGATGTTCCATCTTGGTCAACTACCAATATCAAATGTTTCAAGATCAATGGTTTAATATAATCTTTGCAAGACTTGTACTCCGCCTCTTAAAATGAAGATCCTCAAACTTATAGACTCTGATTATTCTCTTCAGCCTTGACCCCTGAAACTTGACTTTGAAGGTGGACTGAAAAAAACAGCTCTAAATTCAAGCCCTTAAATTGTGATTCAATTGTCTCAACTTGGTTCAGATGACCCTCAGAAATTGAGGTATGAATCCGTCCCCTTCTGCTGCCAAAAAAAAATCTTTATACCTTTAATGCAGGCTTGAATAAGATCAATATGTAGCCCTAATATCACGATGCACAGTAGACTCAGCCTCAAAGGTGCCTTGGAAATACCTCAAAATGGCCCAAAATTTATCTGCAAAGAGGGTGAAAGTCTGCCACAGGAGGGGAGACTGAAGGTGCCTCAGATTTGACCTAGAACAGGGCCAAGAACATGCTGTGAAAAAACTTGAACTCAGCCTTAGATAACTCAGAACTTGAATTAGAAAAATGGTTTTAGGAAGGACTGAAGGATAGTCCTTGAGTATGTCTTTAAGCTGCCCTCTGATCAGATGATGATAAAGCCTCAGTAGTGCCCTCAAGGTGATTGAAAATTGTCCTTAGGAAAGCCAAAGTTGGGCCTCAGAAATGGTGCGAAAAATACCTCAGAACCACAGCTATAACAGGCCTTAAAATAAGGCCGAAAACAGGCCTCAGAACACTGCCACAGAGGGCCGATTAGGCCTCAGGCAAGGCCTCAAGAAGTGCGAAAATAGCTTCAGAAACCCATGCTTCAATCTCAGCAAAAGAACCAATAAAAGATAATCTGAAACCCTTCACAAGATTCGGCCTCACTTTCAAGCAATGTTGCACGAAGCGGGAGCGAAGCGGAAGCGCGGAGCGCGGAAGCGTCATTTTCCAAAAATCTAGGAAGCGAAGCGTCCGCGGAAGCGTCTGCTATATATATATATATTTTTATATTTTTTTGCATTTATACTCAAAACAAACATCCCAAATACCAAATTAATTGTAGAAGACATGAAAACATGCATATTTTTGCTGGACAATGCTTGTTACCAATAACCTATTTTGCTTGACATTAGGGTTTCAGCATATAAATATTATCCCTGCCTCTGAATTGTAATGATGCCATACATACAGCTGAGACAAATTATGTCATAGTGCCAAGATCAACACTGTGTACTGTGCGAGATCATGAGCATATATATTACTATGCTAAGGGAGACCATACATAATACTGAAATACTACCAAGGTGCCATACAATGTTGAGATGCCATACATATTTGATAGTGATGACATGAATAACTCCACTGATGTCAATGATGCCATAATTCTGAGGTGACATACATAGCTGGAATGATGATAATGATGTCAAATGTACAATAGTGAAAATTATGATGCCAACGAATATGTATTGCATATGAAATATCAACGTATATTATTGTGCCTAGACCATCCAAAGATACTGTAGAGACCATACCAGATAATACAGGGCGATTCCAACAAGGTTGTAGATTATACGCAGAGAAGAGTCATAGGTATTACAGTGATGCTGAGATTAACAGGCTGGGAGGAACCATACAACAAAGACAACAAATGTAACATATATACATGTGCTCTACTGAACCCAAACTACATACCCCCGTATACATAAAATTGTGTGGAGACTTGCGTATCGATTGTGCCAAGATTTATATGTCATAATGCCAAGGTCATAATATATATAATACACAAAATTAACCATAAGAAAAGCGCAGAGCCGAGACTATACATTAGAGCGTTAACAATAATGAACCTCTGTGATGAATCACAATGTAACAAACCTCCGAGATGATGAACCATAATATAACCTCTGCGAAACAAATATATGTGATGATGTTGTTACAGTCATGCAAGATTATTATTCATGAAGTTAACTTTTAAAAGAAATTAAAAAAAATTTAAGTTCATTTTCGCTGCCCGCGGGTTGCGTCCGGGTTGCGTCGGGGTTGCGTGCGGGTTGCGTGCGCTTCCGGGCGGGTTGCGTGGCGCAACCGGTTGCCAGAATCTCCCTCCGAAGCGAGGATCCGGGCCACCGCCACCTAAAAACCAGGAAGCGTGTTTAAAAAACGGAATCGCGCCACCTGCAATTTGGAATCGCGCTTCGCCTCGAGATTCCGAAACGATTCCGCACGGGTCGCGGTTCCGGTTAGGATCCGGGGGGGGGGGGGGCGATTCCTGCAACCCTGCTTTCAAGTGAAATTTGAACTCCAACAGAAGGTCATCACAGGATTTGCAACTTAAACTAGGGCACAGACCAGCCCTAAACAGATCAAACCAGAAACTAAGTTACCAGAAAACGGATACGGGAACGGATACGGGTACGGGGTTTGAAACGGATACGGCAAATTTTCAAAAAATCTGGATACGATACGGCATGAAACGGCACATAATAAATATATAAAAATATATATATATATATATATATATATATATATATATATATATTAAAAGTTAAAACTTTAAATTTACAAGCCCTGTAGGTTTACATTTTCTAATCTTCTTTATAATATATATCACTGATTACCTACAGCAGTATGAAAGATTTCATAGCAACAAGTTTTTACTTTTTTCAGAGATTCAAATGACAAAAATTAAAATAGGTCTATATAGTATTTCCCTTCACAGAATGACGGATCAGATTTCCACCCAATCCACAATAAGCTGTCTTATAAATTATAATGCTGTCTCTATGGTAACTACCTGAAGGAAACAAAAAGTTTCAGCCTTCAGCCTTCAGGTACCCCTGTTTCAACTTTCTATTGTAACAACCTGAAGGAAACAGAAAGTGATAGGTCCCATTGGTTCAAGTTCAAAGTCTCAGAGTGTTAATGCCACATGGCCTTCCCTTTTCAAACAATATTTCTTGCATTTCAGTTTGACAACAACCAAACAGGGATTTCATCTGACAAGCAAAATATGCTTCAAAATCGTTGAAAAAGTTCAAAATGGAAGTCGTAATCACATCAAAACACAATGTAGGTTTTTCACACATAACCTAGGTCCTACATATATCGAAAACACCTCATAGGTTGGTATTATACTTGAGAAGAATAATAAGTTAACATGTGAAAATTTTGCATGAAGATAGGATAGGATTAAATAGCTATTTTTCTAACATTGTCGAGTCTGGACATATATTAGGATGAGAATGGCACTAAAAGTCTAAAGTTAAAACTACCAGTTGTAAATGTTTCTTAATTGACAGCAAAGCAATAACATTAATTAGGGATCACTACATGGCTTTCACACTTCAGCAAATAAACCATTGGTTCTATGAAATTCTGTTAGTTGATCTTGACAAAGGAATTATGATATTATCTGATGATTATGATGGTCTGAGACTTGAGTGTTCACTTACATTGTTTGACAACAATGATATACCACAGAATTGGCAATATTATTATTCAGAGCATTTGGTCATTTTGTGAGGACGTTTGATGGATTATAGCCAGCTACAGCCTACGATATTTGCAGACCTCTCCTTCATATACAGCTGAACAATCATGTAAATCTGGAACTCTCACAACAGTTTGTGGTGATGACATTTCAATGTGGTCTAATATTTCATTGAGCATTTGTTGCAACAATTCATCTCTCACCCTGTCATTAAATGAAACAAGACGATGGAAACAAATCTAAACAGCTTTGAACTTTGAAGTCGAAGGAATGTGGTTACACCGTTACGGTTACGTTACATAGATATTATGTCACCAAAGTAAAGCTATAGAAGTAACATAGATATTAAGTAGTGACTTCAACAGCAGTAAGTAATCTCACGTGATATGAAGTAACAGCAGTAAGTAATCTCCCGTGAACAGAAACTGAAGTCTGAAAGCCTAACAGTGATCCAACGAACTCAGCGGCGGCAGCGAACTCAGCTCTTGTCGTTTAGGGTTTAGGGTAGAATGAATCATATGACATAAACGGGTGCCCGTAAAGTTAAAAAGTAAGTTACCACTTCAAAACCTAAAACGCTAAATCCATAAAATATGTTCCCGGCGGCGCCCAAGTTATCAGGCACGAAACGTTTTGATTTTTTTTAAAAACGTTTTACGATTTTCTGAAACGTTTTTCGATTTGTTAAATACGTATCAAAAAATGCTGAAACGTATCGTTTTTTTTTAAACGGGAGGGTTTTCCCATGAAAACGCCTGAAAAACGGCTTAAAAAAACCCGAAACGTTTTGGAATCAACAAAAACGTATTTAAGCCGTTTTTTTGCCGTTTCTGGGGTGAAAACGTATCAGAAACGGAAAACGGCGTTTTGGCCCTTCAGGGAGCCGTTTCCGGTAACTTAGACCAGAAACCTTGGCCTCTTCATTGCTGTTCCCTCAACCTTGCTCTGATACCATGTTGAGTTTTCATGATCTTCTAATCTTGATAATTACTTCCAATGATTTCTTAATTAATTCTTTTTGTGTTACATTCATCATTAAGCAATTATACATAGAAAATCTCAACTGTAAAACAATAATGACAGTAGGATCATGAAGAGACAGCCAAACACAAGAGACAATTTTTTTTACCCTGGGAAAACCCTAACTAGGGAAAAACCCAGCAACCTTTTCTTAGAGAAATTGTCCAATTCAACAAGAGATACAATCTGATATTTTCCCAGTCAAACAAGGTCAAACTGACCAGAAACTAACACAGGTCAAACCTGGTCAAACTGCCCACAAATAGCCTCAGTCAACCTGCGGTCAAATTGTCCACAGACACGCCAAATCTCGCCCCCCTCCTCCTGCCCAGAGAAAAACTCGGTCTGCTGCCCAGAAGATTAGGTAGTCAACGCAGGTCAAACTTTGTCCTTTTGCTCTCTCTCTCCTTCGCACATGTGAACAGAAACAAATGATTTTAGTTGATCCAAATTGCTCCAAATGGGTGAGGACGAATGGCAATATATAGTTGTTGAAGGAGCTGAATATGTGTGTCTTTTCACTAAGCCGACTTGTACTTCATGGAGGGCCGACTTGACTTTTTGGAGGCAAAATTCGAAATTCAAAATTTACTTTTTCCCTCTTTTATTTGGAGCCGACTTAAAATCAAATTTATATTTTCATTCTCTTTTTAATTTTGCGGGCTTCTATATTAAATGAATACCGATTGCAGCTACCAAAATTCAATAGGTACTCCTAGTAGAAACCCGCCTGCCCTTCATCCTTGAGGTGCTCCACTCAAGCTTGTTTGAAAGCTATAAATGAAGAACTATAGCATAGCGCTTGGAGAAGGTATGTCCAGTCATGATAAGACTCTAAAGTTTTGCCTCATGATAACAAGCCTTAATCTTGATTCTCAACACACATGTAGATAAGGAATTGCACAAATTTATATATAAGAAGAACATAAAATCAACAATCAAAGTGGATTAAAATTTAAGGAAAACGCCATGGAAAATTTGAAGGATGAAAATTTATCTTAAAGCGTAGGAACTTTGGGGAATCTCACAAGTCCCTAATATGTAAACTGTAAAACATTTGGCAATATTTTTACAAAAATATTCAAATAGCTATTTATTTTATATGGCCTCTATAAAATTTTAGCAATCTTTAAAGTAAACTAATTTTATCCTATTAAATTTGGACAATTTTTTTATAGAAATAATGGAAATTGGTGAATCTTTTTTTTGGAAAAAGTATGGAAAATTAGCCCATTTGCGAAATTTAGCCCATAAACTTTTTCCTAGATAACACTTTCAATGTAACTGTATTTTTTCAGAAGCAGAAAATCAACAATTAATGTAACTAAATAGAGAAGAAATATCTTATAAATAAATAATTAAATCACAAGTCTATATTATAAATGCCTCAATTAGGTGCTCAACATTACCACATGAGCTCTTCAGACTGCTATCAACTGCCCTTTCATGAACCAGCTCAGCCATCACCACTTTGAGACTTGTGGTGGGATGCTTTTACTTGCGTTGACCCATGACTAATAGTAATAAGGACCAAAGTTACGATTTTTTTTAAATTTGAGTTTTTGGGCTTAGTATGTCTTCTTGAGTCATGTTTCTTCTAGATCAGAATTTTACATTTTTATGAACTTGTTTAGAGTTTTATTGGTCATCTGACTTGGTTTTTAATTATTCTTCTAGATTTTTGTCTCGAAATTAGTCATTGTTGATCTAAATTACTACTATATGTAACTAGATGTACCATATGAACATGCGTTGCACTCTTAGATGTGCTTTGGTGCATGTGTAATCCCAAGTCAATAGTAAATACACATAAGAAAAAAGGGGGGCAAGTCAACTATCTTTAGTACTCTTAATGTTGAAGCAATATATTGTTGTTGTAATGGTAACCCGCTGTTTCATATCATTTGTCATAAGCTAGTAAAAGGGGTTAGCTCAAGTAGTTGTGGCCAATGTTGTTCGGCATTTGCATTGTTTTGTATTGGTAGGTGCTTGGTTCAAACTTCAAATCTTGTTGGAGGAGGCACGCTAGTCTATGTCGATGGGTTTACAAGGGATGTGATCCACAAATGTGGGGAAGCATCCCTTGGGTTTACCCATGAGGTTTTCCTTGGATAAAAAATTGTGTCACAAGTTCTGTGTATACTTATAGTAGGAAACTCCTCTTTAGTGTCTTGTGTAATATATGTGATGTCCATGATACCAATACTAGGGGATATGCCAAGTATAATGGTATATATCTCAATGTTGTCTTTTTCCCTTTGAAATATTCAATCTCTAGGGCCTTGGTGTTCATTTCCACTCCTAAGTTACATTTGCACATTTATTGGATTTTATGCCAATGAATCCCTAAACCCACATAACAATCTAAATTTTTTCTCACAAGCTCAGTACCATCAATTCACTTAGGGGTCTAAAGTAATGTCAAGAAATATCTTATTTTTATTAAGATTATAATGTATACTTTGAATTTGTGTTTTAAATGTTAGAGTTTGTACCTTTTCAAGTGTTCTCGTCTTGTGTGCAATTGTCTGTTCAATAGGTACTGTTACCGCTCAAACTAGCAGGGGATCTAAAGGGGATCCCTAAAGGGCAAATGCAAGACCAAGGGCAACAAGTGGAGACTTAGCCCACTGTCACCAAAGCTAAGGCTCCCTTCTATTTACGGACTTTTACCGATGGGAGGAGACTCAGTATATTGAGTCATCGATGAAGGATAAGTCAATGAATGGATGTGGAGTGACCCAAATAATCCCCTCCCCAAAAGATTTAGAAAGATAGAGCTTGCTTGCTTTCTAAGCGAGGTACAATGTCTTCTTGGGAAAGGAGAGGAGGATTTGAGGGTTAGGTTTATGGGATATGACTTATGAAGGAATTTCCCAATCCCTAAAATCCTTATTGAAATTGGTATCCCTGACGGTTTTTGAAGAATTGTCCTTTCAAAGGAACGGGATCACATGGGACCAAGTGGACCTAGTCTATGGTAGGGGAGAAGAGTATGTCAACCAATGATGTTCCTAACCTGGACAAGGTATGGAAATGGATCAAAGAAAGAATATGTGCTTAAAGGTTTGAATTGATCCAATAAGGTACTAGCCTTTGGGGATGTTAGGGCAAAGTTTGATCCTGAAGCTAGGGCTTGGCTTTTCTCACAACTCCACCGTCAGAATGGCCTCAAATTTGGAGGAAGTCTTGAGGAAACACCAGCGTAGGAGACCCTAAGAGATCAAACTTTTTGGATGGGTAGCTTGCTGGGAAAATGATGCCCTAGGTGACCCAACTTGGCTAGACTTGGAAAAAGGTGAAAGTATATGATTTTAGGTGACCAACTTTTGGTAGATCAGTGCCTTAGTCTTGAGAGAATGGAGTCTATGATGAATATGAGTTAGAATCTTTGATTTCCAGTCAAGGAGGCCTTAAGACCACTTCGCTAGCCTTCTAGGTCAAGGAGAAGCAATCTTGTAGCTTTTATACTTCAATGTGCAAAGGAGATGACTTATCAAGGTCAATTCGTTGATAGAATTACCCCTAGGAGATTTCGTTCGCATTACATGGCTCATACATTGAGAGATGCTATAATAGAGACAAAATTCCATAATTTTAAGCAGTAAATGCATGCAACAATTAGCCTTAGAAATAGTGAAAATCCTAGTCCAATGTATATGACAAAGTAAAACAAGAATAACATTAAAAGCATGTACTTACATGTAACATAATATATCCAACCATCCACAATTGACAAAAGAAAAGCTCCAAGATAAGAGAGACCAATATCCACACATTAAATTTCATCCATAAAGCTCCAATTCATCCTCTAGAAAAAGTGCGAAATTCTCAAGGGAGAAAAGATCCAATCCAAAGTGATGATGAGCAAATGAGCTCATCTCACTTTTATTTATACACAAATTAGGAGTTCGAATTAGCCTCCTTGGCCTACATAAGCCCCAAAAATAAAATAATGTTCTAATAATTCAACTTTTGGTGACAAGCCCACCAAACTAGCTCATAAATAAAAAAATAAGCCTCTCAAGAGGTCAAATAATAATCTCTGCATGTTGTAGGGTCCTCTAAGAGGCCTAATGAGGTCCATGGGTTCCATAATGAAGAATAGGACCCTTAAAAGTAGTGGACAAGGGGTTGGCCCCTTGTAACAACATGTGGTGCTCCAAATGACATGTGGGGGCACATGAGTGTCCTCATGGGTCTCTAGACAAATTGAAGATGCCTGTATGCCTGCAACTTAAAAAAGGAGCATAATTACATTTTGCAGATGCTAAAAGCATTCACTATGAGCAAGACCAGAATCTTGTGAGAGTAGATTAACAGCCTCTCGACTCAAAAACAAAAAGAAAAGAAAATAAAAAATATAAACAAAAGAGAAATTAAGTGTTATAATAATCACTTAACTTCTCTTTCTTTCCTTTCTTTCTTTGGACCTTCTGCCATCCCCCTGAAGGAGGCTCAATAAGTACCACTGCCAACTCATTCACAGTCACCACTGGGGGTGTTCTTTATCAGAATCTAAACTTTTTGAGACATGGACTCTCTTTGAGCCCACCAAACCATCCTCTTTGTGTGCCATTGCTCCAGGATGTTTAGGTTCAAGGATTGGTTCTATTTCTGAAGCATTCTACAGGGGATGTGCATGTCCATCAGGAACCTGAGTATGTTATGAAACCAGCTCACAAAAAGATAGAAAAAAGAGATGAATGCCTTAGAAATAAGCCTCTTCGAGGGGGCAACCTCCTTTACATTACACAAATGAACAAGTCCTAGATGATACAAATGAAAAGACCTGTTTTCTATATATAGGAGTCTAAGGGGTCATAATATAATCAGAGCCGACATAACAATAATAATATAAGGGCACAATAATAACAATAGTGGGCTTCTATGGGGCACACTAGTAACAATATGGGCACTACATGGGTACATCAATATAATAAGGGGGTTGTACTAATAACAATAAGGGGTTACACTAGTAGTATAGGGGCCTAACATGCCCCTCTCCTTCAAAAAGTGTTGTCCTCAACGCTTGAGTAGTTCTTGATGCTTCTATATAAAATTCTTGTCCTCCCATGTGAAATCTTCAGCAGGTAAGTTCTTCCACTTGATGAGATACTCTGAAATTGATCGATTTCGTAGCTGTCGGGTTCTTGTTTCTGTGACTGCTCCAGGTTCCAATATGATTTTTCCTTCCTCTTCAATTTCTGGCAATATTGTTTGAATTGAGATCTTTTGCAACTTTTGAATAAGTGGCCATACTTCTTCGTCCTTCTTCCATTCATCCCTTGCTTCGTTTATCCAATCTGGTTGGATAATAGAAATAGCACAAAACAATGCTTCCACATCCTCATCCTTTCTTGAGAGTGCATCTGCAACAAAATTTTGCTTCCCTTTTCTATAGATGATGTCAAAGTCATAACCCAACATATTTGTGACCCATTTTTTTTGTTCTTATAAAGATAATAGTTGTTCTAAAAAGTATTTAAGACTATCATGATCCATTTTTACCTTGAAGTGTCTTCCCATTCGGTAAGGTCGCCATTTCTTAAGTGCATATAGTATTGCCAACATTTCCTTCTCATAAATAGCTTGCTTGAGATGTAGCAGTAAAAATACCCAATCACCTACATCAAAACATTTTTCACTACGATGTTGATCTACCTGTTGTTTCATTTGATTTTGCACCAAAGTGGTGTTATCCTTTAAAAGTTGGAGAACTTGTTGTTGATGCTCGATGTGATCTTTCACTGCTTGAACCTTTTTCTTCTTGATATGTCCTTCTATCTATAGAGTTTTAGGAGTGGTAATTTCTTCCATCCTTTACAAGATATGGTCGGATTCATTTTTTGATGCTCGATGTGATCTTTCACTTCTTGAACATTTTTCTTCTTGATATGCCCTTCTATCTTGATAGTTTGAGGAGTGGTAATTCCGACCAATGAATTACAAGATATGGTTGGAGTCATTTCTTCTTTCTCGATGTGATCTTTCACTTCTTGGACTTTTTTCTTCTTGATATGCCCTGCTATCTTGAGAGTTTGAGGAGTGGTAATTCTTGCCAATGCTTTACAAGATATAGTTTGATTCATTTCTTCTTTCTCAAGGGTTGGGTCCTGGTGTATATCCTCTTCTTTTGATGTTTCTTGATCCTTTTCTTCCTCCTCTTCATACTCTATGTAAAATAATTTCTTCTCAACACATTTATGACCTTTAGTGCATTTGCTATCACAATTGTAACAAAGCCCTTTTTCTCTTTTTTCTTCCAATTGTTGTGCTGTAACCCTTGTAGGTTGTGGAAGGCTAGGAAAAACAACACTTCCATCTTTATAGTTGTGAGGGGTAGACTTCCTTGTTGCCATAATTTTACTTTCCACTATGTAACAAAGCCCTTTTACTCTTTCCAATTGTTGTGGTGTTGCTCTTTGTATCCTCATAATGTGCTATCATTTCCTCCGTGAAAATTGACCACGTAACAAGTTGTTTACGAGAACAAAGCCCTTTATACCATAAAAATTGATCCGGTTCTAAATATGAAGATGCAATACATACCTTTTGTAATAGTGGTATACCGTGTAGATCAAAATATTGCTCCATCTGAAGTATCCAATTTACCGGATCCTTGCCATCAAACTTCCTCATCTTGCTTTTTCTTCATTTTAGGAGCTTGATCTTGAAACCACTGTAACTCTGTACTTTTGGATCTTTAAGTTTTGAAATTGCGACCTGCAGTAGCCCTCTGCATCCTCTTTCCAATGCCACCAGTCTGATCCAAATTGGATTCTCCAAGGAAGAGTTATGCCAAATCTCCCACAGTGACCTGATTATAAACTAGTTCAGTAGAGCGAATTTGTACGACGTGCCACGTGTCACTGTTTCGACCTTTGGCTTTGAAAAATATATACAAGAAACTTCAGTCCGTCCTCTTTCTATACCTTACGAAATTTCAATCTGAAGCTCAGAGAGAAAGTTATAACGATTTTCCCCAGGTCACCTGTTTGGAATGTAATTCAGGAGTCTGCAAAAAGACCAACTTACTCTGATCATATCTCTGCAAATATAGTGCGAAAATATCTGAAATTCGGACCCAAGGTTCAATGCGATTTCGTCTCAAATGGGTTTTTTTTCGCTTCTGAAACGTTGTAGAAAAAAAGTTATAGCGAACATGCCACGATGACCTATTTGGAGCAGCGAAACCCTAGAATCCAAAGCTTTGATACCAAATGTTATGAAACTAGCTCACAAAAAGATAGAAAAGAGAGATGAATGCCTCAGAAATAAGCCTCTTTGAGGGCGCAACCTCCTTTACATTACACAAATGAACAATTCTTAGATGATACAAATGAAAAGACCTCCTTTCTATATATAGGAGTCTAAGGGGTCATAATATAATCAGAGTCGACATAACAATAATAATGTAAGGGCACAATAATAACAATAGTGGGCTTCTATGGGGCACACTAGTAACAATATGGGCACTACATGGGTACATCAATATAATAAGGGGGTTGTACTAATAACAATAAGGGGTTACACTAGTAGTATATGGGGCCTAACAGAGTACTAATATCATCTTGCTTTAAATCGTCCTCTTTGATTTCTTCTTCTTCATCCTCCGCCAAAATGGGATCAAAAGGCTGCCGACCTTTCGTTTTATTTTTTGGGGCTTTTTAGTTTGTGGACATGTGTCTTGTAAGTGTCCTATTTGGAAACAAGTGTGGCATTTGAATGTTGTGTTTTCATAATCCAAGATTTGGATCCATTGATAGGATCTATGTTTCAACAAAATGTGGTGGAGTAATCCTTTGCTTAGATTTATTTCTACATAGATTCGAGCACAAGTAAATGCTTCTTTCTTTGTTCTTTCAACATCCATTTTTTGGAAGGAGCCCAAAGCATTTCCAATATCCTCTAGTACCTTGTGATGCCAAAATGGAAGAGGAAGGTTTGGCAACCTTACCTAGACTGACATCTTTGTTACCACCATTGTTGAAGAATCAAACTCTAGGAACCAAGGGGTGATGAAAATCCCTGCTCTTCCCCAAAACCAAGGTCCTTCCTACAAGACTTTCTCTAAATATTCCTGAAAGTCAAGTTGAACAATGAAACAACCTTTTGAACAAAGATAAATGTCATAATTTTTTGTCTAGGCTGTAAATACCCATTGATGCAGTGCTTTAGATCTTGGCCAAAAACCATTAAATCTACAAATGACAACCCTAGACTGTAAAACATAAAAGAGATGGTTTACCTCTTTATTATTGACCTCCAGTGCTGGCATTTGATTAGATCTTTCGACAATATATGGTCCTGGAATGAATGAAGGCTAATTTGTTGAGATGGGCCCCTTACCCTTGCCACATCCTTATATGAAGCTGAAGCAGCTAGATTCCTGGAGCCCATTGCACCCCCACGCAGCCTTAGTAACATGACAATGGTGGAGTTCCTAGAAATACTATAATCATGCAAAAATAACAGATCCTGCAACTATTTCCCTTCACAAATTAGCCACTGCATGTATACTAGAATCCCCAAGCGATTCTCCAAGATTTGCTTTAGGGACACCACTGTTTCAAATTTAGTGACCCAGATTTGGATCGAGTTCCCTCTGAGTGTCTTGACAAAAACTGGAAACCCTTTCGCATGGTTTAGAACTTTTAAGCTTCCCAGTAACCCCAACAAAGAAGAAAGAGGGGTTCTTTCTTTCAGATCTACTCTGATTTGAGGAGACCAGTGTGTGTTGTGAAGGCAGAGAAAATAAGAGGCTTGATGTTCTACACATGCGAACCAAAAAATCTGAAGAAAGAGGGCTGAGCCCACAACAACCCATCCAAAAACTCCAAGGGAAAAAAAAGTTGGGAGCCAAACCACAATGAATCCTCCAAACCCCTAGATTTGACCGGGTCTAGTGAGGTGTACATCATACATCCAAGACCAAACCGTAGACTAGTACTTCCCTCAAGATAAAGTTAGCCAACTTGCTTTTCCACACAAGGTCTTCAAAATAGCGAAGCAAAACCTCTTCAACACCTTTCCTTTCTTCCTGCAGTTCAAACTTGCGGAAACCCTAGCAGAATCTAGGGACATTGCATAAGTGAATTGAAGAATCTAAGGACCTCGCATGAGTGAGCTTTTCTAGCTCCTTCGCATCCTTCCTAAACGACAAACCTTCTTCAAGAGATGTGTGATCGATGTGTATCCAAGGATGTCAAAGTACCTCCTTTATATGGCCTTTCCAAGAGGCTCTTTAAGCCCTTTTTAGGCCAACATATGAAAGGATGGCCGACTTATCTTTTGGAGTCCTCTAGGGTCGGTAGACACTTCTAATCTACAAAATAATATTTGTTTCTTTGATACATGTGCCGAATAGGGTCTTTAACAATGTAATGATGTTCTTTGACTCACGACAATCCTTACAACCATACAATGGATGTTTTCACCTATTGACCATTGACCCAAGCATGAAACCCATGCTTTATAATAATTTTCTTTTACATTTTTCTTTCTTCTTTTGATCAATACATAGAGATTACATCATTACATGAAACAAATGACAATTATAAGGACCGAAACTAGTTACATTTTCCAACACTCCCTGTTAACTAGGGAGGTATTCATAATTGACCAATTGATACAAGGACAATACTCCCTTTGAAAATTTCTCATAAGAAGAGTTAGATTGATAAGCCATCTTGTAAGCATCAACATTATGATCATCCAACATTGTCTCTGAGGCCTAACTAGACATTATGCTGGGAGGCTTTACGTGTGATACCTCACTACCTCTCCAAGGCACATAGCCCATCTGGATGTCAACAAGGTATGTCCTTTTAGCACTATTCTTATCTTGGATTTCCGAACCTGAATCCTTAAAGAATATTGGTCCTCTTCTACCACTCTTATCTTGGATACTTGTCCTATCCTCTAAGAGTGTCGGTCCTCGGGACTAATACATATCTTGGATTCCAAATCCTCAAGGAGTGTCGGTCCCTTTCCTTTCTTGGATGATCTATCCTCAAGGAAGTCATAGATGCTTATCTAGTCCTCTGCTATTCTCTCTCCATTACCTAAAGAAGATAATGCACATGTGATGTCCAACATCACTTCCTCTCAACCAGAGAGGAATCTGTTTTCTCCTTTTATCTTGAGAATAGATCCTTTCTCCTATTTAAGGAGACTCCTTTATTCCCTCTCAAATCCAAAGGAGATACTAGACTTCCTTGAGAATTCATAGCCACAAGCTCTCTAGCTTGTATCCATAGTTCTGCATGGCTCCCTCTTTCCTTCACAACTCTGGGTATCATGGAGCCATCCTCTTCCTTCAATCTTAGTGACAGGTTCTAGGTCATCAATCTTGCACATCACTTTCATCTTGTTAATTTTCGACATAGGCATACCATTGAACCTTCCCAAGTTCCAGCTGATCATAGCTTCCTCAAGAAAGTAATCTCCCTTGACTTTCAGGTTATCTTCTCGCATTGCTATGTTTCAATCCCAAGATGAGCACATCTTGTCTTCATAGTTGCTAGGTATTAGATGTTGAGCTTTCCCTCAACATTCCATTCATATAGTTGAACCTGCCTCAACAGTTATCCTGAATTCCTGCAACACTCTTCCAGGTAGCAAAAATAATATGTTAACCAGATAACCAGAGTAAAAATATAAGACTTACCTCACCATGATGACTCTCTTATCATCAACATCCTCAAAGTCCATCTCCACATATGCCTTCCTTCATTCATTAGAGTGCCCAAGGATCGAACTTGATTACCAAGCTACCGTTCTTCTTCCTGAGATTATGCTAGATGTTGATTACTAGTTAATGAGAAAGTCATAAGAATCTAAACATTGCTGAGTAAGTCAGATTCATCTACTTAGGCATCAAATGAAAGATTCACTATGCATGTGACCATCCGTTCTTTCAGGATCATATGAATCCTACCCAAAGGTTACATTTAAACATGCATTCCTAATCTGTCACACAATCATCTAGCTATATGTATAATGAGCTTGCAACTTGATCAATTGCATTTCTTTATATTTCCAAGAGTATTGTTTCCATGCAATATGGAATATATACTAATCCTTGTCATAATGCCTTTTCAAAGTTTGTTGATTATCCATCTCAGCAAAATGGCTTCCTCTAACATAGTGTTAGACAACGTATGAACACACCCACAGAATGGTCCTAAGCTTTTCATTCTTTAAAAGACTAGATGATGTCAAGCAATTCAAACACGTAGACTTTTAAATATGCTACTTTCACATGCTTCTCTCTAAGATGCCATATGAAGCATAAAAATCGATAGCTTGAAGACTTGAATGTAAAAATACACGAGGTATTTAATAATAATTTATTATATGTATAAAATGTATAAGTGATTTGAATGTTACAATGAGGCCCTGCTTTTATACCTAAGCAGGTGACCTTTCATGATTAGGCATGCCTTTTAGATATGCCTTTTCACTTAACTTAATGACTAGTTAACATAATCAGTTTTTGATTATTTCATATTTACATTTATTTTATTTATTGACTTGTTATTTATTGACTTGTTATGAATTATATTCATAACATAGCCCCTTCCTTCGAAAGCTTTGTCTTCAAAGCTTGTTGATGAAAGGATTTGATCTCTTATCTGCGGCGAATGCCTTCTCTTCACTTGACTGCTAATACTTTCTTCATTGGACTGCGTCATTGGTAGCTCATCTTCTATGATTTGTTGGTAACTCTGATTTGAGTCCAGGATTATCAATTTTTTTTTAATAACTCTATTTTTTTGTTAATAATATATATATATATATATATTTAAAATATTTTTTTCTTTTAATTAAATAATTTTAATTAATTAAATTATATGAATTTAGTTTGATTTATTATATAGAACTTGGTCTTATTTAAACCTGACGTTGAGCCCAACAAATTAACCGAGTCCATCAATTTAACCGACCACGCATATGCATCAAACCATCTAACTGTAGAGACACATATCACCAACCTAGTGGCACTTAACCAACGCTCAACAAAAACCAATTATACGTGGACCAATCGGTGTATCGAAATGTCATGGGATTAATTGATGGTGACCCAAATTAAAAGGCACGATTTTTCAACTAATCTGTCCACCACAATTTACACCGCGTGCACAGGTCAAGGGTGTGTCCGATGTGGGGTTTTGTCTACAGCACAGTGGACGCTAACGGGCTCGACAGACCACGCAGTAGAGATAGCGAGAACACCTGTCGTCACTTCGCAACACGGCCACACACCGTTGTTTCTTCGACTATCCACGTGGTGAGCGGTGAATTGGCCAGAAGCTGTCAATCCTGCTAGTAAGCGAATTCCCTTTACTTCCAGCCTCAAGAAGTCGCTCCAAAGTACATATTGTAGCATGGCAGACTGATGAAATACTATGTCTCATAAAGGGCCATAGGCGAGGAGCCAAACTTGATAGTAAGTACGGGTTATCATCAAATTTTGCACCATCTCCCTAGTCATCAAGTTGAATTGCTTCATTGAGGTCAATCATCTGCCTCTGCACTGGCAGTATGGCTCCTAAAGTTTTTGGCACCACTTCTGATTGTGAATACAAATCTGCCAGCAAATGCATCACGCTGCTAGTGGAGGGACTCAGATCATCAAGAGCAAGCAGAATATCCCATAGCTTCATAAGAATGGTATTGACCATCCCACCAACGAAGGAGACCACAGCTGCAGGTGTCAAGGCCTCTACTGCAACTGCCCTCACATCATCATCTCGATCCATTACTGTTGCCATAACATGCACTGTTAATGTTTTTGCCATACTTGTAATGCATCTTGAGGCTGCCAACTTTACAAGATTTCCTGTAGCAGCATTAAGCACAGATATGGTATTATCAATTGTTTGAGGTCTGGACCTACCATGTGATTCTATTGCATCTAAAGGAGGAACTACAGACAAGGATGATATTGCGAGGTCATTTTCTGCATCATCATCACACACTTTGATGGATTTACCCATTGCTTGGGGTTCATTCTTGCCATGTGATTCTTGTGCTCCTGAATTAGTATCTTTGCAAACAATAGACTGTGCTCTCGTGATGGCAGATGAAGTTGAAACAGTCAAGGAATTTACTGCAACAATTTTTGTTGTTTCATTTGTCATATTAGTTCGTAGCCCTTGCCCACTCTCACATGAAGCTTCAAGGATGGTCGGAGGTGACACTTCCTCCAGCACTTCCTTTAGATGTGTTGTATTCTCTGAGCTTACAATTTGAGCCATGAGACCCTCCAAAATATCTCTCTGCACCTTAACATGATTTTCTTCTTCTTCATCATCATCAATGTCTTCTTTAACATCTTCTTCATTGTTATGATAGTGTTCATCTTCTTGTTTTTCAAGATAGTCCTCATCCACATCATATTCATTTGGATCATTATCCTGATCTATATTATTCTCATCCATATCAAGACCAACTTCATCAAAATCATTATCTTGATCTATATCAGCTTCATCGGAATCATCATCTTCCTTATTATCGATTTGCTTTCGACATGCTTTAACTTATGCATATGATTTTTCTAAACGTTGAAATGCTTCTTGAATTTTACTAAATTGCTCATTGCATTCAGGATGTGAACATAATGGCACATTATGCGGCGAACAACGTTCAAAGACCCGCATGATTATATTGTGTGGCATGGCTTTGATACCACTGAAGCATAAAAATCGATAGCTTGAAGACTGGAATGTAAAAATACACAAGAGGTATTTAATAATAATAATTTATTATATATATAAAATGTATAAGTGATTTGAATGTTACAATGAGGCCCTGCTTTTATACCTACGCAGGTGACCTTTCATGATTAGGCATGCCTTTTCACTTAACTTAATGACTAATTAACATAATCAATTTTTGATTATTTAATATTTACATTTATTTTATTTATTGACTTGTTATGAATTATATTCATAACACCATACCTACAATGGTATATACTTACTCCTTGATAGCATCAATACTTTAGGACCCTTACCGTTCCCTCCTTCCACCAGGCACATCCTTACCAAGCATAAGGACTGCTTTGCTTATCCATCCTTCTCATTTTGCTTCCTTCATTATGTACCTGCAATATTCCTTGACAAGTACAACCAAGCAAAATACAAGTACAAGAGCATGATAACGATCTAGGGTTTCCATGGATTTCTTAGAGTAAATTCCTAGGGTACAAACCCTAAACTTCTTGATATTTCCCTTGGAAACATCAACCCTAGGGTTTTGATATCAAACCCTAGATTTCAACCAATTCTACCCTCACCAGGGATTACCATTTCCTAGATTCTCCTTACAAACCCTAAATAACAAAACTAGGTCTTTTATGAGGGAACATACCAGATTAGGGTTGGTGTTTTTCATTAGGATTTCTTTGACCAAGATCCACATAGGATTTACAAAATATAAGGTCCACAAATCCTAGAACATGTAGCAAAATCCTAATACTTTATGCAAACCCTTCAATAAATTTTTTCTATACATACCTTATAGACAAGGACTGCATACCTTTGTCTTCCATAGTCATTGAGAGCTAATCCAAAGCTTTGTTTTTATCAATTTTCTATCAAAGCCGCCTTAAAGATCCACCTTGTCTAAGATGCCAAGCTTGCTGTTCCTTGAAGGCACTATTACAATCCTTCCAATTCATCGTTATCCTTCAGCGTGGTTACTTTCCAAGGATAAATGCTTGATCTCATGGTAGAGATTCTTCTTCTAGAACAACCTTCAAGAGAGGCTTTCTTGTATGACAAGACATTATATTCATTTGCAAGATGACTAACCTTTTGCTCTTTTTGAGTTCTGGTATATGATATAACAAATCTTTAAACGAGTTTGTACCATACTTCTTTCTTTACTCTGCTATCTCCTTAGCAATATGTCTTGGTACCTTTACAAACCACTGAAGTTTGTACTCTTGGCCCTCAAACTAGGGCTTTTGTTTTTACTATATATATATATTTAGAACATGCCTAAAAGCCTTCCACATAAGTTGGCCTAGCTTCCTCCACTAGGTGATGACTATTTCCACCTTTTGATCCTGAAATGTATTTCTATAAGAGCTCGGATTTCCACAGAGATCTGAAGGATACTTCATAGAAGTCACTTCAATACTTTCAATGCCATCATTATGCAATTTTGGCTCCTCTTAGATAGGGCTTGTCATAGTCATTGAAATAGTCTTCTAGACAAGCCTACAATGTTTCTTATAACTTCAATCTTTCGTTTTCTTCAAAGTTTTTGTTTCGCCGGCCTCCCAAACTTAAGACCATAGATATTGCTTTTCTTGTTAAGGAAGATTGATCTTGAGACATAGAATAGGCCTTTCCTCGAATTTGCTTGAAGAATAATTTTTGGCGTCTTTGAATACCTGAATCTCAGGTAGTGGCTGCCTTCTTACGTCCACAAGAGCCCTCATTACTTCATTAATTACCTCGCTCTCCACATGAATATTCTCGGCTTGATAGCCCACATTTTTCTAAGTGAAAGAGCCCTTACAATAATCCTCATTTGACTTGGTTCTTACACAGGGCCATCTATAGGTTTTCTATCCTGTTGACACTTATGGAACTTGGTCCTCTACTGAAACATTTTTGGTCTTCAAACGATTTCATTTTCTTGTCCTTGGTGCCCTTCAAGCAACACTGATCTTCTAGCTGCCTTTAACCTCGACCTTAACTTTGATACCATGTTAGAAAACTAAGATTAGAACAACATATTAAATCCATTTTCCATACATGACATTTACTTGTGATATTAAGTTCTTGTTTGATTATTATGCTTATGTTCTCATCATCAAATAAATGCCAAAACAATAAAGATCACAACCATAAAAGAGAGACCAGAAATAGGCTCCAAGCCAGGGAAAAAGCCCTCCAAGGGGAAAACCCAAAAGAACTTCTCTTATATAGAATTGATTCAAAGTAGACTTCCAAGACCAAACCCTAGACTAAGGCTCCCCTCAAGATAAAGTCAACCAGCCTACTTTTCCACACAAGTTCTTCAAAATAGCGAAGCAAAACCTCTTCAACACCTGCCCTTTCTTCCCGCAGTTAGGACCTGAGGAAACCTTAGTAGAATCTAGGGACCTCGCATAAGTGAACAAAAGAATCTAAGGACCTTGCATGAGTGAGCTTTTCTAGCTCCTTCACATCCTTCCTAAACCACAAACCTTCTTCAATAGATGTGTGATCGATGTGTATCCAAGGAGGTCGAAGTACCTCCTTTATATGGCCTTTCCAAGAGGCTCTTTAAGCCCTTTCTAGGCAGACATATGCAAGGCTGATCGAATTATCTTTTGGAGTCCTCTAGACACTTCTAATTTACAAAATAATATTTGTTTCTTTGATACAAGTGCCCAATAGGGTATTTAACAATGTAATGATGATCTTTGACTCATGACAAACCCTACAAGCATACAATGGATGCTTTGACCTATTGACCATTGACCCAAGCATGAAACCCATGCTTTATAAATATTTTTCTTTCTTCTTTTGATCAATACATAGAGATTACATCATTACATGAAACAAATGACAATTATGAAGACCGAAACTAGTTACATTCTCCAAAACTCATCACTATTGAACATTCCTAAGCCCTAGGTCTAGTTCTCCCTCGTAGGTTTTTCTTGGAAAGCCCTTTAACTTCTTTTGAAGCATTTGAGCCCGTATTTGAGCCTCTCCTTAAATGGGCCTTGGAAATCACATTCATATCTCGTCATTGATCCTATCATCCCTATTGGAAACATCGAGAGGGGGGTGAATCAATATTTCTTTTTCAATTGTTATTTTACCAGTTAGATTCTTCACAATTTAAATTAGATCAATGTATAATAATTGTATTATTAATTGAACAAAAAGGAATTGTATACAATATAGATATGTTCCCAAGCTCCAACTTGGTTTTGATGAGGCTTCGACCTCTAGGGCTTTGACCCTATCTATCCAAGGCACCAACCTTGAGTTTAGGAGCACCAATTCCATGGACACCAATCCTGAGTTTTAATAAAGAATGTAGATGGAACTTACATGAAATGCTTCATTGTCTAAGGCAATCCTCCTTCACTACTCAATACTTCACTATACTCTACTGTGCTATCTTCAGTTCAGGGTTGCTTGACTTCATCGTGCATTAGGATGTTTACTGCTGTTGTCATGGGTAGATCTTTGTCTTTAAGGTTTCATTTGAAAGTGTATCTACCACAGTTGAGGCTTGAACCAACACACAGCCATAATAAAAAAAAACTATATACATTTCGAGGGCTAATACTCCAACATAGTTCGAGGGCTAATACTCCAACACATAATCAGTACCATGTGATCTTGTCCAGTCTGCAAAGTTAACCAACAGTCCGTGGTTGGTGTATCCTTGTTCGGTGCACAGTTCGGTGTTGATTGGTGCACAATTCCATGTTGAGCCCTTAATCCGCAATTCTCACAAAGACAGATCCTTTAGAAAATGTGTGCCTCATATTGTTTACGAGACGTTGACTCACCAAGCCCTAATTCGCAATTTTGCACAGAGATAAATGTATGCTTTCAAAAGTATGTGCTCTTGCTATTCATGAGATGTGAACTGCTGTATCTTCTTCCTTATATAATCCGAACTGCTCTGAGCTCTAAAGACATCGAGGACCTCATATATATATATATTTGCATGAAACAAACAAACATGTCTTTTAGTTAAGCCTACATGAGTTTTGTTTAGGCATAGGTCGGCTTATTGGTAGAAGCTTGCCTTAAACTTGTAAAATCTCATTCTCCCTCATCGTTAGGATATTTTACTCAAGTAATAGCTCATTAGAAAGGCAAAATTATGCTTTACAAGATGGTGTAGGTGTCATCAAGGAATTCTACCTCTAAGATAGTAAAAAATAATTTTTAATGTGACTGATTAATTATTAGTGCAAAAATGAGGGCAGGGCAGAATGCCTTGAGTGTTGGGCTTCTTCATAGATTGATTTCTTCATTGATTGTCTTCTTAATCATGTCCTTGCCTTCTTCAATATAGGGTCACTATCACCATGTCCTTGATTGCCTTCTTTATCATGTCCTTGTCTTCTTCAACATAGGGTCACCATCATCATGTCCTTGCCTTACTATATTGACATCAATGACAACTAGATTAACAATCTCCCCCTTTGTCATTGGATGACAATATTTCTCTTCTCTCCCCCTTTGTCATCAATGGCAAAGGAGTGCACAAGGACCCCCCCTATTGAACTACTTCCCTTGTCATTAGGAATCGGCTTAGTGTGATGCTAGAGCAATAACCCCCATCTTTTGGCAGACTGAATTTTTTGAGAGACTGATGGCACTAGTGTTGTCACAATAGATGGTGATTGGCTGTTTAGTTTCTATGTTGACATCCTTCAAAGCTTCCTTCATCCATAGTATTTGTGTACAACAATCTACAACAACTATATATTCGGCTTCAACTGTGGAAAGAGATATAGATGATTGTTTTTTGCTGAGCCAAGATACTAGACAATCTCCCATGAAGAATGCATTTCTACTGGTACTTTTTCGATCATCCATGCTTCCAGCCCAATCAGCATTAGTGTAAGCTGTCACTGTAAGAGTTGTGCTTTTGGGATACCAAAGACCAAGTTAGGAGTTCCTTTCAAGTATCTGAGAATTCTTTTCACGACCAACAAATGGGATTGCTTAGGAAAGCTTACCACCATTGCTATTGCTTGCGTAATGTCGGGTCTTGTAGCAGTTAAGTATAGGAGAGCTCCAATTATTGACATGTAAAGAGTTGCATCTACTGAGGGGGATTCATCATCTTTGCTCAATTTGCAATCTGTGGTCATTGGTGTGCTCATAGGTGCACAATCTTCCATCCCATATCTTTTAAGCATATATTTAAGATATTTTGCTTGGGATATGAACATGCCTGCTGTGGTTTGAGATACTTGTAGTCCAAGGAAGTAAGATAACTCACCAATCATCGACATTTCAAACTCTTTTGACATATTTTGAGCAAACTCATGGCTCATCTCATCATCATTGCTAGCAAAAATCAGATCATCAACATAGACAAGAGTGACTAATAATTTATCCTTGTCCATCTTCATGTAGAGATTACTTCCTGCTACCGCCTTTTTGAAGCCTTGTTGTTGTAGATAACGATCCAATCTTGCGTACCAAGCTCTAAGAGCTTGTTTCAACCCATATAATGCCTTTTTTAACTTACATACAAAGTCTTTTCCTTCTGCTAGGTCAAACCCTTCTGGTTGCATCATGTAGACTTCTTCCTTGAGTTCCCCATTCAAAAACGCTGATTTTACGTCAATTTGATAGATTTTGAATTCTTTTGAGCAAGCAAATGCCAAGAACATCCTTATAGCTTCCATACGAGCTACCAGTGCAAAGGTTTCTTCAAAGTCGATTCCTTCAATTTGGGAATAACCTTTACAAACAAGCCTTGCCTTATTTATGATGATTTGTCTGTCTTCATTCATTTTGTTTTTGAACACCCACTTGGTTCCAATTATATTTTTATCCTTTGGACGAGGTACCAACTCCCATGTCTCATTCTTCTCGATTTGAGACATTTCTTCTTCCATCACTTCTACCCAATTAGGAATTTAGGATCCTTACTTGCTTGAGTAAAAGTTTTTGGTTCTATCATAGATAGGAGAGCAACTCATTTTTCTTTGGTGTACTTGTCATCCTTCTTCGAGTTTGTATTCCCTCATCTACATTGCCAATAATTTGCTCTTTCGGATGATTCTTTTGGAGGAATTTCACTTTTGAAGGAGTTTGAGATGGTTCTTTTTGTTTTTCTTGATCTCTTTCCTCTTTTTCAGGTTCTTCTTCGTTTTCTTCAATGAGGGGGTCAACTTCACGATCTTCAATTTCCTTTTCTGGAAGGGCTTCATTGATCTTGACATCAATGCTTTCCACTATTTTCTGTAGTTGATTATTGTAGCATTTGTAAGCTTTGCTCCTAGTAGAATATCCAAGGAATATTCCTTTGTCAACCCGAGAATCAAATTTTCTTGGTGAGTCATCATTGATCTTTATGAAGCATTTGCTTCCAAAAATCTTGAAGTATTTTACTGAAGCCAGTCTTCCTTTCCATAATTCATAAGGAGTCTTCTCATTATTTGGTCTTAGTTGAGTTCGATTCAAGGTATAAACTGCTATCACGACAGATTCTCTCCAAAACTTTGGCTGCAAGTCAGTGGCTAGTAACATTGTTCTTGCCATTTCTTGAACAATTCGGTTTCTTCTTTCAACTACCCCATTTTGCTTGGGTGTTCTAGCAACAGAGAGTCCTCTTTCGATTCCATGTACTTTATCGAATTCATCAAATTCTTTTGCTGTGAATTCTCCCCCTCTATCCGTTCTAAGACATTTAATTTTAGGATCCTCTTCATTTTCTACAAGAGCTTTAAGATTCTTAAAACATTCAAATGCTTCGGATTTATATTTTATGAAATATACCCACATCATTCTAGTATAATCATCAACAAATAAAGCAAAGTACCTTTCTCCTTGGAGCTTTGGGGTTCTAGTTGGCCCACATAAATTTGCATGAATGATCTCCAAAGGTTTTGATGTTGAGAACTCCTTAGTCTTGTGGCTGGTTCTAGTTTGCTTACCCTGTTGACAAGTGTCACATACAACTTGATCTAGTTTGAACATCTTTGGAATGTCCCTTACTGCATTAATTTTGCTAATATTGATCAAGTTATCAAAACTAATATGCCCCAATCGCTTGTGCCATAACCAAATTTCATCTGTTTGACTCAAGTAACATTTATCTTCGTGTATTTTGCTCAAGATGTAAATGTTATCTGGTGTTCTTATTCCTTTAGCCACAAGTTCTCTTGAGGATGAGTTTCTTATTTCACAATCCTTGGTTCTAAATACAACATTATGTTCTTGGTCACAGATTTGGTTAACACTCAAGAGATTGTGTTTGAGTCCTTCTACCAGCAAAGCATTTTGAGCCTTTCCTTTTCGATTAACAAGGGCAATGGTCCCTTTTCTAGTGATTTTATCAGATCCGCTTCCATCCTTATTGTTCAATGAGACAAACTTCTTTTTGTCACCTGTCATATGTCTTGAGCACCCACTATCCACAAACCAATGGTTTTCATCACTATGAGCACATAGGGCTAGGCCACATTTATCCATATTGAGATTCTCCCTTCTTGCTTCTCTTCTTTTGAGTGGACAATTTTGTTCGTTATGTCCATAATCATTACATAATGAGCAAATTGGATCAAACTTGGTCAAAGGATCAAAGGAGTTATAGGTCTTGATTTGTCCTTGCTCTTTGAGACCACGTGGTTCATTTGTTTGATCCTTCAATCTTGGTGTTTCATTCTTACGAGCCATGCAATGTTTAGCTTAATGACCAAAATTTTTACAATAATAACAATACCCAAAAAAGATAGTTTGGTACTTGTTGTAATAGCCATGACTTGAATCAACATTCTTCCTTGGAGTTACCCTTTCTTCATTCTTTGGATTTGAGATGGGCCTTGGATGAGAGGATTTTTCTTATTTTGGATTGCTGGAAAGTATGTCGGCATAGCTTCTTGCATTATTCATACTCATAGTACTTGATGATTCTCCTTTAAAACCAATCCCGGATTTGTCATATTGAGGTTTTTTAGCATTAAGGATATTGTCAAGTGTTTGAGAGCTTTGCCAACTCTTTTTGACTTGCTCCAATTCCTTCCTTAGAGATACTATTTCAGCTTCACGATTTTCACAGATTTCTTCCTTTTCTTTTAGCTTATTTTTCAAGAGGTCTTCCCTTCTTTTTGCTTCCTCCTTTTCTACCTTGAGAGAAATGATCTTATTTCGTAATTTCTCATTTTCTTCAATGACACTTATTAACAATTCATCTACATTTCCTTCTAGTCCTGAATCATCATCATTTGTGAATGCCATGAACAATACTTCTTGGCTTCCAGCATAGTCATTTTCTTCATCTGATTCATCATTACCTCCTTTGTGATGAGAGAAATTTTTGGTTGATTTCTTCTTGATGATTACAAATTCATCTTCATCAGACTCATCTTGCTTAGAGAAGAAATTCTTCTTATTAAACCCTTTCTTTTTGTATACCATCCTTTTAGAATCTTCCTCATCATCACTATCATGTTTACGAGGACATTTTGCAGCATAATGACCTATTCTTCCACAATTGAAACAAATAAGAGGGTACTTACCTTTTAGCTTGGATCCTTTCTTGAGTCTTCGTACAAATTGTGCTAATTCAGTTTCAGCATCGGAGTCATCACTGTTGGTATTCCATCCTTTTCTTCCTCTTGTTGATTTTGAGGCTTTGAATGCTGCTTCTTTGGAATTTGAGATTCCTTTCCTCATTTCATAGGTAGTGAGAATTCCATGAAGTTCATCCATCTTGAGAGTGTCTAGATCCTTCATTTCTTCTATAGCACTCACTTTGGAGTCAAATCTGTCAGGAAGAGATCTCAGAATTTTTTGAACAACTGTACTTTCTTCAACTTTTTCTCCTAACCCTTTAAGGGAGTTGACAACTTCAGTCACACGGAGAAGGTATGATGCAATATCTTCTTCGTCATCCATTTTAAGACTTTCGAATTGTCTTTTATGAGTTTGAAGCTTTGCCTTTTTAACTTTAGAATTCCCATCATATAAGGTTATCAACTTTTGTAAATTCAGAGTCAGTGATTCCACTAGTGATGGAATTTAAGGCTTTGGCATTTGCAATATAAGCTTTCCGTTTGTCTTGATCAGTTGGAAGAGTGGAAGAAGCAGTGTACCCATTCAAAATAGAGTGCCAAACTTCAGGATCAAGGGACATTAAGTAGTAGGACATCCTTTTCTTCCAAAAACCAAAATTTGTGCCATCGAACAAAGGAAGCCTTCTTGACATTTCTTGATTTTTCATTGTGACTAAGAATCCTTCTTCTAGCTGTTAGGCTGATTATGAAGAAGCTGGCTCTAATACTAATTGTTGGAAATAATGGGAGGGGGGTGAATCAGTATTTCTTTTTCAATTCTTATTTTACCAATTAGATTCTTCACAATTTAAATCAGATCAATGTATAATAATTGTATTATTAATTGAACAAAAAGGAATTGTATACAATATAGATATGTTCCCAAGCTCCAACTTGGTTTTGATGAGGCTCCGACCTCTAGGGCTTCGACCCTATCTATCCAAGGCACCAACCTTGAGTTTAGGAGCACCAACTCCAAGGACACCAATCTTGAGTTTTAATAAAGAATGTAGATGGAACTTACATGAAATGCTTCATTGTCTAAGGCAATCCTCCTTCACTGCTCAATGCTTCACTATACTCCACTGTGCTATCTTCAGTTCAGGGTTGCTTGACTTCACTGTGCATTAGGATGTTTGCTGCTATTGTCATGGGGAGATATTTATCTTCAAGGTTTCATTTGCAAGTGTATCTACCATAGTCGAGGCTTGAACCAACACACAGTCGACATCAAAAAAACTATACATAGTCCGCAATCCAACACAGTCTGAGGGCTAATACTCCAATACAGTTTGAGGGCTAATATTCCAACACATAGTCAGTACCATGTGATCCTGTCCAGTCCGCAAAGCGAACCAACAATCCGAGGTTGGTGTATCCTTGTTCGGTTCACAATTCCGTGTTGATTGATGCACAGTCCCGTGTTGATTGGTGCACAGTCCCTAGGGCCTCCAGAACGCAGCTACTAGATAAAGGCCTCCAACTGCTGGCTATGGCCTGCGGCCTAGCCCATCAGTGGACTGTAACTTTAGTCCCTTCAAACAGTGATCCAAACAGCTCCTTAAACTACTGTCCCTAGCTCCTCCTTTTTGCGGATTCTTTTGCTCAGCACACCGAGATCAAGAACAGCTTGATTATGCCCAAACAATCCTGAAATAGGCCACGCTGTTACCTACAGCAATGTAGCATTATGTCAGCGGCTTAGGTGACAGCAACTGGGTCTCTTTGAGCTGCGTATAAGGGCTCCCCTTACTGCGGCTAAGGGCACTACTATACAGCTGCTTAAGACCTCCATTTGCTGTGGCTGGAACCTCCTTCTTTGACTGCGGCTAAGGCAGATTATGATTGTGGATAAGGAGTCTCTTTCTTGCTGCATATAGGGTCAATAGACAATGGATTCAGACCTTCATTTAGGGCCTATATTAGCCCTCCTCTCATCTGCGGATTGAGCCTCTTGAGACAGCGTATAGGGGCTTATTCATGCTGCACATAAGTCTCCTCTTATCTGCATTTAGATCTTCTTATAAGCCTGCGGCTAGGGCATCATCTGCACTGCGGCTAGGGCACAACTGAACTGTGGCTAGGGCATCAGCTGCACTGCGGCTAGGGCACAACTGAACTGTGGCTAGGGCATCAGCTACTGTATATTTTAGGTGTCCCTCCTTCTCCAAAAACCCAAGACGTGGAGAGGAGGAGAACACACCAAGAATGTGTGTTAAAATGACTTCAAATCCTCACCAATTTATACTAGAACGTAGATGATGAATAGACACGTCTATTGGGCTTCTGAGCCTACTCAAGTTGCTGGTCGGCTTGGTAATAATTATATAAACAAAATAAATTCATATCTCCATAAATACTTATCGGAATCGGATGATCTTTGGATCAATCCTACACCTCTCGACGAGAGGGATCCAATAAAAATATCAGCTGTCATAAATAAGCTGATCCACATGGAGTTTGGCCCTAGTTGCCAATTTAACACTCCCTCTCAACTAGGGAGAACTCCATCCAGTGATCCATAAGTCCGACTGTACAATCTCGGCCATCAGTGCCCTGCACTGCTCTGCCCAACTCTGCTCAGCTCTGCTAACTCTGCTTTGCTCAGCTCTGCTGGCTCTGCTCTGCTCAGCTCTGCTGGCTCTGCTCTGCTCAGCTCTGCTGGCTCTGCTAGCTCTGCTCTGCTCAGCTCTGCTGAACTATGAAGAAGAAGAATTGATCGAGAATGTCTCATACCATTCTCCACTGACCCGAAGTCAGTCTCAGAGTGCGTACCACTAGTCCCAGACTAGTCTCAGCCGACCCGAAGTCAGCTTCATAGTAAGTACCACTCCTACCACTGGTCCCAGACCAGTATCGCAGTCTCAGAGAGTGTACCACTGGTCCCAGACCAGTTTCAACTGACCCGAAGTCAGTGTCATAGTATGTACCACTCTCACTGGTCCCAGACCAGTACTGCACTGACACAAAGTCAGTCTCGGAGTATGTACCACTGGTCCCAGACCAGTCACAGCTGACCCGAAGTCAGCGTCATAGTATGTACAACTCCTACCACTGGTCCCAGACCAGTATCATTGATCCCAGATCAATGGAGGTCATCCTAGCATAGGGAGTACGGTAGATACAACGATGCGTCCATCGGTACTACTATGGTCCCTAACTTCATTTCCCTGCTCATTGATCAGATGAGAGGTACTTCCCATGAGTCCCAGACTGCATGGGTAGGATGCCTCGACAGGAGAACTTAATCAATCCTGTCCTAACAGGAGAACACATCAATCCTGCTACAATCGCCATGGAGAACACATCAATCCAGGCCTCACAGGAGAACTAATCATCCTGCCACAATCGCCATGGAGAACACATCAATCCAGGCCTCACAGGAGAACTAATCAATCCTGCTACATAGGAGAGCGAATCATCCTGTTCCACAAGAGAGCGAATCATCCTGTTCCACAAGAGAGCGAATCATCTTGTTCCAGTGCACACCACCAGGGGAGGGTGAGTCACCCTGTGGTCATATGTTGCTTCAGTAGAACTGCAAGCCCCCCAGAGCTCCCAGAGCTCAATGTATACAACATGTAGGACCCTTCTTCAAAGGTCTCTCGACGACTCCAAGTCGTTCAGGAAAATCACAAATTTGATCTTTCCTAGGGGCTCTGTCCTGTGCATCATCCTAATGCGATGGAGCCTCCTTGCTCATCGACTTACCATGATGTCTATCTGCTGGAGCAATCGACGAATACGGGATTCCTCAATAATCGAATCCCACCTCTGGTTGTCACAGAGAATTACAGTGGTACTCATCATGTGAACAAACAGCTCACTGAAGAGCTTCAGCAACCAGACTGCCTCACAGAAGGCCATACTAGCAGCAATGTATTCTGCCTTGGTGGTGCTCAGAGTCACCGACGTCTGCTTCCTGCTCATCCAGGGTATCGAGGCAGATTCCAAAGAGAAAGAGCACTTAAAAGTGCTTTAGTGATCCTCCACACTGCCTGCCCATTCAACATTCGAATAATAATGCAATTTCATCTTTTCGGCAGTGTATCTCAATCCATGAGAGATTGTGCCCTGAAGATACCTCAGAAGATTCTTGGCACCAATCCAGTGAGGCTCAACCAAATATGAGCTCACCATGCTAACTGCAACACAGATGTCCGGACAGAGGTTCTCCAAGAACATCAACGCGAATGAGTTTATAAAACTCAGAGGCATTTCCCAAATCAGGTCCGACATCACTACCATATAACTTCTGAAAGTTAAGACCCTTGAGGTAGTCACAGGCTTGCAGCTTATCTTTTCACATTCAGAATCCAACTCCCTCTATCTCCTATAAATGAGAGGGTCTGCACCTGTCAGACATAGGTGCCGGTATGAGAGGTTTATCATCCACAACCTTCGAGTAATGGTTTGGATCAGTTTCACTCCTGGTGAGTCTCAGCTGCATTAGACAGCTATCAATCCTCTCATACTATGCCCGAGGTGTTTTGCTTCAAGCCATAGAGAGCTTTCTTCCACCTGTATACATGAGATTCCCGATCATGAGTCTTAAACTCCTCGGGTTGTTCCAAGCCTGTGGACCTGCTGCATGAAGGGAATGGTCCCCTTATAATATTTTCCTTCGGTAAATTTCAGACATGTACCTACATGCTCCTCTTTGAATTCAAGCATCCGAGTCACCATCTGACTCACAGACCTCCAGTGCTGAGTCAACGGACATGGTCCCCAGTGGACTTCCAGCAACTTGATACAACCCAGAACTCAAAACATCTTAACAAGATATATTTTCAAACACGTACCTTTCCATTGATAAGTGCCATCTTGTAACCTTTGATTTCCATTTCCGAGATGGTCATCGGGTTCTTCTTGCGATCAGGTACATAAAAGAGATTCAGGGGTTTCTTGCTTTCGTGGAGGAGTCGACCACTTCCTTGATGACCTGCATTACCAGTCATTCCTTTGATTATTGAAGATGTCCCAGGAATGATTGTTATCTTCATCAAGAGATGTGTCCCTGCCATTCGGACACTCCTTCGCATAACGGCCGAACTTATTTCAACAAGGCATCTGCCTTTCCTTTCACCCTTAGAACCGAACTTCCCAATGAAGGGATCATTAGATGGGCCATCAGAAACTTCTGCTGCGTCATTCTGATAACATTCTCTGCTTTGACTTCACCCTAGGTGAATTATGGGGAACCCATTGATCCTTCTGTCTTGTCCCAACTGCCTTTGGTGATTGCTCTTTCACTCTTGCTTGGGCATTGTCTTCACCTCAGCTCTGATACCATGTTAATTTTTGGTATGTTCTATGCTAGAGCAATTTATTTAAATTTTCACAATTGGCAATCACATCAGCATTATGATAAACTGCAGATAGAACATAAATATAAAACGCAGAAGACAAGCCAAGACAAGAGGACACAAGATATGGCGCAAGCCAGGGACAAACCCCACAATGTGTGGGGAAACCCTTTGATCAAATCTTCTTTTATCTTCAAAGTTCAGCAGAGAGAGAGAGAGATAGAGTACAATGATTTTAAGTCAATACTTGACTTGCCAAATAGGAGATCAGACATCAGAGATCTTCACCTTGAAGATGACACAATGAGGTTGCAGATCTGATCCCAAGGATTGAAGATATGTAGCAGATGAACAGCTCAGTCAGTTACCCATATTACTGAAGCTTTCCTTCCATAAGACTCTCCTTCCTTTGCCGATTCACTGATCATGTCAAGGCTGCTAATCTGGTACCTTTCATAAGGACTGGTGCATGGCAGACCTGGTCATTTGTTTAGGGCACCCTCTGAGAGCCACAACACCTTAACCATGCCCCACAGTTCACCTGATTACTGCAGCTAGCTTTCATACAATCCTCCAATGATACGCTGCCTTATAGGGCTGCTTACCTTCTGAACGCAGCTACTAGATAAAGGCCTCCAACTGCTGGCTATGGCCTGCGGCCTAGCCCATCAGTGGACTGTAACTTTAGTCCCTTCAAACAGTGATCCAAACAGCTCCTTAAACTACTGTCCCTAGCTCCTCCTTTTTGCGGATTCTTTTGCTCAGCACACCGAGATCAAGAACAGCTTGATTATGCCCAAACAATCCTGAAATAGGCCACGCTGTTACCTACAGCAATGTAGCATTATGTCAGCGGCTTAGGTGACAGCAACTGGGTCTCTTTGAGCTGCGTATAAGGGCTCCCCTTACTGCGGCTAAGGGCACTACTATACAGCTGCTTAAGACCTCCATTTGCTGTGGCTGGAACCTCCTTCTTTGACTGCGGCTAAGGCAGATTATGATTGTGGATAAGGAGTCTCTTTCTTGCTGCATATAGGGTCAATAGACAATGGATTCAGACCTTCATTTAGGGCCTATATTAGCCCTCCTCTCATCTGCGGATTGAGCCTCTTGAGACAGCGTATAGGGGCTTATTCATGCTGCACATAAGTCTCCTCTTATCTGCATTTAGATCTTCTTATAAGCCTGCGGCTAGGGCATCATCTGCACTGCGGCTAAGGCACAACTGAACTGTGGCTAGGGCATCAGCTGCACTGCGGCTAGGGCACAACTGAACTGTGGCTAGGGCATCAGCTACACTGCGGCTAGGGCACAACTGAACTGTATATTTTAGGTGTCCCTCCTTCTCCAAAAACCCAAGACGTGGAGAGGAGGAGAACACACCAAGAATGTGTGTTAAAATGACTTCAAATCCTCACCAATTTATACTAGAACGTAGATGATGAATAGACACGTCTATTGGGCTTCTGAGCCTACTCAAGTTGCTGGTCGGCTTGGTAATAATTATATAAACAAAATAAATTCATATCTCCATAAATACTTATCGGAATCGGATGATCTTTGGATCAATCCTACACCTCTCGACGAGAGGGATCCAATAAAAATATCAGCTGTCATAAATAAGCTGATCCACATGGAGTTTGGCCCTAGTTGCCAATTTAACAATCTTCTTCCTTATATTAATTCGAACTGCTCTGACCTCTAAAGGCATCGAGGACCTCCTATATATATATTTTTTGTGCATGAAATGAACATACATGTCTTTTAGTTAAGCCTACATGAGTTTTTAAGTGGTTGCATCTTGGGGAGCATTGCTGCAACACCACTTTCCATGTGTCCATTGGTATGACGCCCTTCAAAGCACTATACGAATACGATGTCCCAACATTTGCAGACATAATATTTGGGGATAGCCGCGCCCCTTTGGTTAAAGATTGGATTCAAGAGAGCCAAGATATCTTATGAGTCCTTAAGGACAACCTGCAAATGGCTCAAAACCAACAAAATATTATGTAGATAGACACAGGGTGGAGCACAATTTTGAAGTGGGGGACACGGTATACCTTCGTCTTCAACCCCATCGATAGTCATCGCTCAAAACTAAAAGGACAAAGAAACCATTGTTGTGAAAATCACGATTTTTGCAAAAAAGCGTGATTTTTTGCAGCATGGTGATTTAATCGTTGATTTTTTCTAAAATGAAAAAATCGCCAAAAGATCATGAAAAAATTGCGATAAAAATCACAATAAAATCGTAAAAGTCGCCAAAAATCATAAAAATGGTCAAAAAATCGTGGATGCTTTAGATACTTAAAATTGATTTTTTTGTTTTCTTTTATTATTGTTGCCTATGTTTGCCGATTTTTACGATATTTTCCTTTTTTGGACCCTTGCCTGTTTTATCCTGATTGCGATTTTCGCAACATTGAGAGAAATTGAAACCCAAGTTCTATGGGCCATGCATACTTGTGAGGTGAGTTGGAGAAGTGGCCTATGAACTTGCACTTCCCGAGGGATGTAAAATTCATTATATCTTTCATGTATTGTGCCTCAAGAATGCGTTGGGAAAGCAAGTAGTCACCTCCACTGAGCTGCCCTCATTGGACGAGGAGGGTGAGCTAATCCTGCTTCTGGAAGAGGTCCTAGAAACAAGGGAGCGAAAGTTGAGGAGCAGAACCATGAGAGAGTGCCTGGTAAAATGGAAGGATCTATTGGTTGAGGACGCCACATGGGAAGGAGAATAGGTGCTCAAACATCGAGAGCTGAAGTTGCTTGAGGGTAAGAAAACTTGGGGAGGGAGGATTGTAATGTCGTCGACCGCTTAGGAGTAATTAGATGGGTCCCGCTAGCCTAATAGTTTCCTGTTGGCTAAGGCGGGGGGAATTTTAATAAGGGAACATGAGTTGCCTAGGAAAACTTTATAATTGACTAAGGGGTGAAGAGGGGACACATCCTAGGTTAGTGAAAAGTCACTTTAATTTTATAAAGTGAAAGTTTTCTAAAGTGACTTAATTAAAATATTAAAAACGTAAAATGACGGCAAAACTGACCATTCAATTATAAAAAGAGAAAAGTGAAGAGTTTCTCCCAATTCTTTCACTTGCATTTTGAGAATTGGAGCTCTTGAAGAGTTTTTGGGAGAGAAGCTTATGGTTTGAGAAACCTTATCCGCCATAACTAGCTTTGGTACACCCTAGTTGGTTCCAAGAGTGAAATCACTTAGATTTCATCATTGCGCTTTCATGGAGAAAAAGATTTGCAGGAGATATTGAGCTGGGAGAGGTTTTATCAATTGATTGTATTTCCTGAGTTTGTGTTCTCTATATTCCTTGTCATAGGTGGAGTTATGTGCTACAACGGAGAACGATTTGGCCATTAAAGAGGGGCTGGGTCGAAGTGGTTATTTGTGGGCTCACCGGGAATGAGTCTCTCTACTAAAAAGGAGGTTGAGTTTCACCATTGATACCTAGGTCGAGTTTTGTTTACTGAGGGCCGATTTTCCTCCTTGTGGAAAGGATGAGGTCACCATTAAGAGAGGGATAAACCTCTTCCTAATTGGGCTTCATGTAACTATGATTTGGAGCAGTGGAGTGCCCTTTCATTTGCTGGTCGTATTTGCTATCTTGCTGGAGTATTCACTGTAGAATGAGAGCAGGAGTTTGTTCACTGTCCCAAGGCTGAAATCCCTCTCTTATCGGCGCTGTACAAGCTACTACTATCATCATGTGCTGAAGGGATAACTGCACAGAGGTTTAAGGGACCATCAAAATCACTAGTTTGTCATTTCTGGGTTGAACTCTGCTAGATAATGAACTACTGTACCTGTGCGCTAATTTTCTGAGTATATCCAAGTGTTGGGAGATGAAACATAAATATTAAATCGCTGTTGGACAGTGCTTGTAATTGCTAATATTGTAATTCAGAAAGGTGACCTCCATATCCCGTCATATCTCTCTCATTTGCTCACTGTTATTTCTCAAGCTGTTCCTCATTTATTGGCCGGAGCATAAACTATCGCTGGTATGTGTATCTTCCATTTTAATGCAAAGATGGTATTTTCTGTTCAGAATTGTTGATTGCATGTGACTGTAATATTGTTCATGCTATCTTGAAGTTTTAGTTGGCATTTATGTTCACTGTACATGTTTATTTGATGGCAAAACCGAAAAAGTCATCTACAACACTTTGCATACAAACTGCTTGTGAAAATATCTCAGTGAACTAAAATTTATAAACTCAAGAATTTCGTGGATTTCCCAACATATTCTGGGCAGGGTATCTTACATAGAGTCTTTGGGAACATTCTTGGACTTCTTGTATGCAACTGCTTACTTTAATCAATGAATGTTTCTGCTAGACTTTTGAGAGAGCTTTTATGTAGACAACAGTCAAAGAGGTTTCTTTTCATAAGAATATATACACACTTCAAAGGATCGATTCTTTCTTCAATATAGATGACTATGAGCTCCTTCTTAATTTCAATCCCCTTGAACTAGTCTAGACAAACTCCTTTTTCTGAATCCCAAATATACTAGCCCTCATAGGTCACACAACTATCTTGCCATTAATAAATTCTACTCTAACTATCTTCTTCTAAACATGAAATGGAAAGTAAACTTTTAATTCAAACTTGGTACAAAAGTGGATGTAGGATTATTGCTATGTACACCGACCATGTTCTACATTAACTTTAATAGTAGAGATCCTTGTGATTTTCTTCCTTGGGTTTCTTTGGAGCTTCTTCATCTTCAGCTGTTGATGCTTGATGTCTTTCCTTCCTCTTCTTGTTCCTAGGGTTCTTTGGACAATCTCTCTTGTAGTGCCCATATTCATGACATCCATAGCATTGGACCTTGGACATGTCTCTCTTTTCTAGAGATTTGTTACCAACATTCTTATTTTGAAAACCAAATTAGATATAGTTTCACCAACCCCTCAAATTTGATCTCTAATTTTTGATATCTTCATAAAATATGAAGCCACAATGTCATCCTTTGTCATCCTTGTTCCATAGAGTGATTCCTCAAAAATATCTTATGACCTGTTGTGTTGATAGAGTACAAGCTCACCAAAGTATCATAAACTTCCTTGGATGTAGACAATTCTGAAACAAAAGTAATGAGGTGGTCTTTGATGGATTCAAAGAGAATCCTTTGTGCTTTGATTTCACCCTTATTATACTTGGCCACTTCTTGAGCATTGTCTTTATCTGGTAGTGGAACTTTTCCTTCAACAAATTGCATGACTTCATTTTCTATAAGGACTAGGTCAAACCTCTTCTTCCAAGATTTGAAATTAGATGCCCCTTCAAGCTTGTTTCCCTTTGCAGATAGATGCCATTGGATCAAAAGTTTACTTGGAAGTGAGAGAGACAATAGAAGAGTACTTACTTGGAAGTGAGAGAGAGGTACCACAAGGTTGTCTTCAATCAAGCCAATAAGGTGTGATATTCAAGCTTCTTTTCTTCACCAAAGCTCTAATACCCTGATCCGGATTGGATCATTATAGTGTTTGTCATCCATCTCAATGCTTTCAGAGTGGAAAAGTTGGAGGAATCAGCTCACGAGACTGTTTTTATTGGTGCGACCCAATTTGGCAAAACAAGGTCTAAAACCTAATAGGAGCTTTTTGAGGCATCAAACAACGTTTTTTGGAGGTAAAACTTTGCCGCTTTAGCGTAACACCTTTTCATGCTATTCTACACACAAAGATCTTTCCAACAATGCAAGAATCGCATCAATTAGAGTTTGTATGCGAAAGTTATGCCATTAAGAAGTTGAATTTCCTGTTTTCACCACCATAATTCGAGAGGATGCCACGCCAGCCCCCAATATTCATGAAAGAGGGGCTAGCCACATGATTATGATGTAGACGACTCTAGAAGAGTCTATATTGTAACTTTGGTTAAGAGTTGAGGTAGTCAAACCTAACCAATAGTAGGCTATTGGGTTGTGTTATAACCGGGCCACTAGGAGGGAAAAGGGATTCCATTTTTTTGAGTGCATTTGTTCCATAGCTGAAAAAAATAGCTAAGAGGGATAGGAGATAAAGCACATAGAGAGGATTTGTGCATTGTAGCAACCCACAAGCCACATGCCATATTTCTTTTGTACTTGCAACCATATTTCCATTCAGAGAGAGAGCAGAGAGACCTCACCTTCTTGCTGGGTTTTTCTCCCGAAAGGGTTCCCAGAGCATATCTTGTGTCAACTGTGTGTAAGCTTTTATTTTTTCATTCTCTATGTTCTGCAAAATTAAATTCGCATGCATGCACTATTAACAGTAGATTTACAAATCCAAAATTTCAGATTTTAATATAATATTATCGGATCTTTTGTGACAACCTGTTCTATGGAATATCCATGGCAGTTTACGAATCATACCACGTTGAGAATCCAAGTGCAAAAGATGCTAGCACTTAATCTCTAATTCTTGATAATTACTTGTAACAATTATGTATCTTCTTATATCTTTTACTTCTTCTTCATCAAACAATTGTACATTAGAAATTCAACCATATAAGATCAAGAAGCCAAGATCACAATGCACAAGAGAATGCAAATTTTACCCTGGAAAAACCCACAATGGGGGATGAACCAGCAATCCTTTCCTTGTAGAATAATATCAAAATGAGAGATATCCAAGCCAAAATCAAGACCAAAACAACCACCAATATACCAAGTCAAAATCCCTCCTCAAGTCTCTTCCAAAGAGTCAATGCTAGTCAAACTTTGCTCCGAAACTAGTCAAAGTCAGAATTTCAGAGCTACAACTAGGGCTAAATTTCGGTCTGCAACTGACCTTAGAATTTCGGCCTCTTCAATAGAAAGACAAACCTCCCACACATGTGAACTGCAGCAGATCAAAGATTCGGTTAACGAGGGAATATTCTTCTTGTTTTGACTTTCCTTCTCTCTCCTTTGACTTGTCATCTTCTCTCCTTCACTAGGTGCATAAATCTTTCTTGTGTGTTGAATGAATAAGCTCCGAAGTAGGTCGAATAGGTCTCTTATATATAGCTGTCCAAGAGGGTCGAATAGGTGCCACTTGGAAGGCTAGGCCGACTTGTCCAAAGAAGGGCTGACTTGGTCATCTTGTGAATTTATAGACTCAAAAATAAAATTCAATTTTTCTTTCTTTTTCAAATATAATATTTTTCCTTTTTCTTGAGCATGAAACCCATGCTTTAAACAATTTGTTTTTGACCCAAGCATGTAAAATATGCTTTAATAATAATTGAACATATGACAAATATACATTATGAAGACCGATACAAGTTACAATTTCAACACTCACTTCATCAGTTTGTGGTAATCTTTAGACCATCATCGGGGAGCACTTCCACTTTGCAAAAGACTTCAACTTCTAGCCAGATTCATAATTCTTCTAGGGATTGCTTTGACCCTAGTTCGAAAGTTGGTGGTTGGCCTTAAACCACCATAGATAGAAAATTTCGGGTTCTACTACCTCACTTGGTTTGTGGTCTTTCATAAACCACTATTTTAGAGAGCACATCCAACCATTGGTTGTTACATATCTTTGTATTTTAGCTCTCTTCTTGGACTCATATACACCTCTTCGGATTAAGGGGGGGGGAATGTGGAGGCATAATCCTCTTGGGTTGTGCAAACTTGGCCATTCACTTGAATGGAAGGCGAAAAGCCTCAAGTGAAGGCCAACAAACATGAGACGTGTAAGAGACCATCTTGGAAGATGGAAACCAAGGGTCAATGAAAAATGTATTAATATATATATCCTGTGAATAGAATGTATAACACATTTATCCAAATTTGTCTATTATTAGGTGTGTATGTTCAACAAGTTTAATAACATCAGTGAGTTTAATTAATAAAATAGTAAGAATTTTCATAAGAGAGGCTTTCAGGCATTGTTACCACTTAATCTAGTAGGGTTCCTTGGAGGGGTTCCAAAGGGGCAACTACTAGACCAAGTGGCAACAATGAGACAAAGACCCACTGTCACCTTGGTCAATTGGACTTTCACTGATGGGAGGAGTCCCGGTATAAGGGAAATCACTATGAATGATATATCAATCATGGAGGGATAATGATTTCAATAGCCCATTCATAGGAGAGACTCAAATGAGAGGACTTGCTGAAGAAGCGAGTTGTAGGGCTCTCCAAGAAAGGCTTATGAGGAAACCTAGACCTAGGGATTAGAGATATTCCTGATAAGGGATTTCCTAGACCTAAGATTCATAAGGGAAGAAGGTTTCTAGGTGGCCTTGTGAAATAATGAATGATGAAGGTATGGGACCACAAAGAAGCCCAAGAGGACCCAAGCAAAGTCTAGGGTTTCAGGTGAAACTTCAAACAAAAGATCTAGACCAAGCAAGGGAGAAGAAGAGGGTCAATGAAATGTTGATTTCACTTGAGTTTTAGTGCAATGACCCTTGAGGAAGCCACTAACCAAGGAAACCTAGGAACAAGAATGATTTTGGAGCTAGGGCTTGGGATATCTCCAAATCTAGCCGTGGAAAATGCTTCAAAATTTGTGAGGACCAAGAGAAAACCCCAACGCAGGTTTAGACCAACTCGCTCTCAAAATGGATGGCTCAAATGAATTTTGCTTGATGCCTAGGAGACCTATAGGGTTAGGAATTAAAAATATAAGAAATGAGGAGAATTTATGGTGATCACCAAGGACTTGTAGACCAATGCCTTGCCTATTGAGGAGAATGGAGTCAAAGCGATTTCAATTTAGGATTCTTTCTCTTTCAAGGAGCCTTATTGCACCTTCGCATGCCCTAGAGAAGCAGCTACAAGGTGGCAACAAGGATTTATACTTCGTTGTGCAAAATAATGGAGTTTCAAGGTGTAAAGAATTAACCCACCCCTAGGAATAGTTTTGGCTTCTTTCCAAGATGAATAATGTATACAACGAGCCAAGATTACAATGTGTTTATAAATTTCGCATCATCAATTAAGGCACAAATTAAGCAAATGTAGCGTTCCATACATTAGACAAATTACATGAAAATTTTCGCATAAAAGAAGCACTTACATGACAAGAAGACTATATCCATCCATTAGACTTGCAAAAATGAAGCTCCAAGACAAGTAGCAAATATCCGAACATCAAAATGCATCAGTTAACATCCAATTCGTCCATCAAATTGCAGGTCCGAGATCTTTCTAAGTGATTCGATTTGCCTAATTAGGCCTAATGATGCCCCTAGTAATAAAATAATTTACAAAATAACATACTTTGGTGACAAGCCCACCAAATAGCTCCATAGTAAGAAAAATAAGGCTCTCAAGAGGGCGAAAATAGTAATACAATAGCTAGAAGGGCCATTGAAAGGCCTAGTGAAGTCCTTCATGTGCCAAAATGAGTGGAAGGGCTCGAAAAATAGTGATGAAGTGGATGGCCCCTTGATCTCCAAGCAAATGACCTGTGGTGCTCCCAAGTGGTTGTGGGGGCACAAAATCATCCTCATGGGTCTCCAACTGGATCGAACAAGCATGTATCCCATCTGCAAGGGCTGGAACAATGATGCAACCCCTCCCTTTGTCTCCCATGGTGAGACTAGTGTTTTTGAAACCGGCCGGTCTTAACCGGTAACCGGTCAAACCGGTCAGTCAGCTAGGCCACCAGTTGCGACCGGCTGAAAAACCCAGTCAGGAAGGTGCTTTGGCCGATTTTTGACCCTAACCTGTCCTAACCGGTCGGTTACCTGCCATGCCAGCCTCCACCATTTGTATTGCTGTTTTGTTTGTGGGGATCCTATCTCTGACATGATTGGAAGCTTTGAAATGAATTGTATGAGGATGACTAGCATTCTCTCTCATCACTTGAACCATATATGCATGAGATTTTAGATCTGAGGAAGAAAAGTGTGACGAAGGCCTTGTTGTAGTACCCCATGTTTCTATTAAATAATATGCATGTCATCATGTCTCAAATGAAGCACATTGTGATGATGAGATACACTTGCATGAAGGCAAGGGTTTCGTAATTCATATTCCCTTCCAAGTTTCTGAATTTAGGAATGATTCTTTTGATGATTCGGAGAGGGTATATTTTGTAGAAGAACCCTGAAGATGAAAACCTTTTAGGTGCTATCGTTCCCTCATGTAATGAAGAGCATGACGGCCAAGAGGATGAGGATTTTGATACTTTTTTTATTGTAAGGCATAGATGGCATTTGTATTACTGGTTTGTTTGTGGAGATCCTATCTCTGACATGGATATTTAGAGTTTAATAAAGAAATGTCTAATTGGCATACTCAATTACTCCAATTCCAATCAGCGTCAAAGACCATCTCATGAAGCATAGAGAAAGCATTGTAGGGTCTATCTTTGATGATCTCAGAGAGCCAAACATGGTGGAGGCAAGTGAACCATTTTTCATTATTAATGAACAACCATATCTTTTCATCGTGGTGATTCAGTGTGTTAACTCTCAAATTTGCCTCAGGCTGAGGAAGGCAAAACTCAAGGCAACATCAAACCATGCTCAACCTCGTAGCTAGCCCTACGAGGACAGGAGAGGGCTCTCTCCGGGTCTATCTCGGCAAAAGGTCTTCAAAGGGGCTGAGATGACTCAAATTTATACTGATTTTAGGCTAGTAAAGAGATAGGAAGATTTTGATTTAGAGTTTTGAGTTTTTGTTGGAGAAATGGGAAAACCAATTTTGGGTGCGGGGATTGAGGTCAGATTTTTGCAGAGATCGAGTTGGGGCGAGTTAGGCAATAGTCTTGATGTCTTTTGATCAGGTGTATGGACAGATTAGATTGACAAGGAGTTGAAGAGGGCAAAGAGAATTTGGATCCTCTTCAAATTGATGAAAAAACATAGAAAATCAAACAAACTTAAAGGCAGAGCATAACAATCTATGGATTCTACCTTAACACTTCATTTGTTCAATTGCAGAAGATGAAAGAAGGAAAGTGATACACATTAACAACTTACAATTACAGAAAGAAACACACCATCAACACACAAAGCCACAAGGATCCCAACAGGTGCTGCAAAATCTCTGATCTTTCCTTAGCCCAAATGTGAAAAAATATGTACAATAGTGTCCAAAATCTTCCCAAGAGTCCAACCTGTGCTACTGAATGAAAATTTACATATATAGACCAAGCTAACCTCATTCCCTAACCTCTAGGGGTCGAGCTCCTCCTTCTAAGAGCAGTTTCAACAAATTCTAAACATGGAGCAGGAATCTAGGTGACCAAAACAACCTGCCTCTAAAAAGAAGGAAACTGATTCATTACATTAATTGCTTGCTAATTTGTGAATGAATCATCTAGAAGAAGGTAGATAAGTGCCATGTTACCTTACATACATCAAATTACATCATGTTGGGTCAAAAATTACATTAAGGAGTGAAACTGGTGAAAACTGGCCGAATTCCTGAGCTGGACGATGAAAACTGGACCAAAAACCCCAATGCGTAGCGCACATTTCAGCCTGTTTTTGGGGCACTTCCCGACATCCAAATTGAGCTCATGATAGCTCGTTGGAAAGCCCTGGATGTCTACTTTCCAACCCAAGTGGAATTTTCCAATTTGGAGCTCATTTGCCCCTCCAAAACTGCATTCTCCTAGAAGTACTTCCAGCTGTTGCAAAAGGTGGCAACAAGGTGGTTTTCATGATGTTTTTAGGCCTTTTGATCATCCAGAACTTGATGAAATGCCTTGGCAATAACTGAGCATGTATATTTCATCATGACAAACCCAAAAATATAAGGTTTTTCTCTAGCAAGTGCCCCAATCAAAAGCGAGCGCGCGGGTGCGCTACCCATTGAGCAGAAAAAATTGTTTTTTGAGACCAAAAATTTCGAAATGACAAAATTTTCTCCAAATTTGCTCAAATTCGGAGCGAAGACCCTCCATCATGTGTCATGTTCAGCCAGCGAAGCCTCGGCCAAAACTCGAAGCGGATCTAGCCTCTTTCGTCGTTTTAGTGCTTTGCTCAACCTCCTTTGCAAAATTTTCATTTTTGCTTTACAAACATGCATGCGAGCCCAGTAATGATTCTTCATGTGACGAAGCAAGTCTTTGTCTCTATTGGCCTTTGCCAACAACCCCTCCAAATGTCGGTTGACCTTCTCAAGCACAAATTGCCGTGCAACAGGTGTCAAATCGCCCGGTCTTTTACGAGCCAACCTACGGTCTTCACGGATTCGTTGCAGCTCTATAAGCATGTGCTCGTCCTCTAACTGTTTATTGCGCTGCTCCAAGTATTTGATTTGACACTCTGCCTTCAGCAACTTCTCATTCAAGCTATCAATCTCGGTTTTTTGTTTCGAGCTAGGAGAGCTCCTATCCACATCACTCAATGCAACATCAACATCATGATCACCGGAATGGCCCTCCTCGTAAATTGGCTCCTTGCCTCTGTCCTGAACCTGTACCTGTACTGAAGAAGAAGGTGAGACCCCTTCCACACCATGTGGAGATAATACTCGCCGTGTAGCTGCAAATAAGGCCCTGTGGCCTCGCTGATATGTCACACATGCTGGAGCGCTGACATGCTCGGTCTCAGGAATGTCAAACTGATGTGAAGGGCCTCCCTCATCATGAACAATCTCGGGAGGTGGCTGTGGCACTGTGAAGAGGTCGCGAGAAATGAAATCCTCCCAAGTAATACCCTGCTGCGCCAGCTACTGAACCACTACGATCTTGATTAGCGCATAATGATAAATACTCCTGTGCTGCTGTGCTGGGGTCTTCCTTTGTACTAATACAACCATCCTCTCTATGTTGTGAAACATGAAGTATGGAATGTTCATCAGACGTACCCTTGTAAAATGCATCAACAAACGGACATGGTACGCATAAAGACGGGAAAATCTGCCCTCACAACTGAAATAGCGAATGATGAGCTTCATCAAAGGTGCAAACTAATCATTCAGGTACTGGAAAGGAAAAACTCTACTCAAATGCCTCATATACCCAAGTTTGATGTATGGCTCATAATAGGACTTCTCTAGTTGCTGACGTTTATTCCATTGCTCTCCAATATTTGGTATCCCGGTGGCCTCTGCAATAGTCTCTGGTGACAAAATGAAATTAACTCCAGCAAGGTTTACATGGCCATCATGTAAATGTAGAACAAACAGGCGAGCTAATTCACGATGATGTTGAAGTTGTGAAATTAGCTCGCAATAGTGATAGCATCACTGATGGCGAAAACAATCCATTGCAAGCGGGCAAGCCTACTATTGAGCTAAAGAAGTGGGATCTTCTCTGAGATGCTTTCCACCTTTGCCACCTCTGCGAGACCTCCGAGGCACATTACCCTCTGTTGTAGAATCACTGTCATTCTCCTGCTCATAAGTTGAATCTGTATCTGACATGACTTTGGAAACACAATGACTGCAATATATAGGAGGTCTGCAATATGTAGGATGTATGTTGTAGCTGTGGTGAAATCACAAGTTTAACACATACTCAAAAGCCAACCTAAACATCATAAAACTTATGCCATAATGGACATTCTGTTTTATTGTGGGCATAAAACAGTCATAAGGACAGTTTGACAAATGAACCAAAATATGAAGTATTGTTTGGCTCAAAGCTTACATATGGATATGAGGCTATGTTTCACCAAGGGAAGGCAGAAAAATCTTCACCAATCATCCATAAATACCCTTAAGGCAGATTTTGGTGAGGCCTAGGGTTTCAAATTTTTTTTACATTCATCACATCATATTTCTCTTCAAACCCATTATAAACAATATGAAATTGATTAGACCGGACATAGAACACCTACTTGCAGATTTGGAGGCAATTAGACACGATCTGGGCGCATGAACATAGAGAAATTACTTGCTGGACTGAGTGCGTAGCGCACCATCTCAACGCGTAGCGCACGGTCCGATGCGTAGCGCCCGTGTATTTTTACACTGGCCGCGCTAACCCAATGCGTAGCGCACTGCCCGGTGCGTAGCGCACTGTCTCGATGCGTAGCGCACCCTCCAAAACAGTCTACAAGTATGCAACTCACGGATTTGGCCTTCAAACACTTAGACCCGATGTTGCTTTGGGATTTTGTGAGTAAATGAACTTGTTTTCCCCTTTTATAAGTAAACAAAATATCTCATTTGATTTAATTTGATTTCAAAACCCACTTTGTAAGGTTTGGCATTTTTCACTTTTGGTCTTTCCATACAACACTGCTTTTTGATTTTTTCATGCTTTTCTGAGGTTGGACTGATCATTTTTGTTGATTTTTTGCAGGGATATGGCATTTGGCTTTGGAAAAGATCAGAGGCTTGCATCTGAATCTTCTTATGATGAAACAAATACAAATATTACAAAAATAAAGTTTGACAATTTTTAGTTCCAAAACAGAGTTTTGGACTAAAAATGCCCTTAAATGCTTTTTTGAGAAAGAATATAAAATGAAAATCTTTGAAAAACCTCATGACCTGCAGGCTTCTATTACATATATGCAAAGGACTGAAAACCCTAGACTCTAAGACTAAGACTCTTCTTTAACGAAACCAATTATTTATGACGATGAACTTTGGCAATTGTTCTAGGAATTTGGACTAACCCTGCAGGTACAATCATGAGGAAACACAAGACAACCAGACCCTCTTGTCAGTCAATGGCATGCCCCTAGCGGAATGCAACGAAGTGGAACATGCGAGACACCTAAAAATAATATGCAAAAGCGAAAAGATCTCTGACGGAGGGCTGTAAGGACTGACTCTAACACAGTGCAAGATAAAGGTTTTTTTATGGCAATAAAATTGCAAACAAAACAAATTGTTTATTTGAGTCATTGCTTATGTATTTTACTATTTTGTCGATGATATGTATTGCACTCTGTGCCATTTTGATATATTCAACTTTACATGGTATATAAATGAGAAAACTTTGCATATTTTGTCTCTATTGGCTTGGAATCATGGTTTTGAATCTTAAAAATAGTTTTGTTTCATTAAAAAATAATTATTTAATGTATTTTTCTAAAACCGGTTTGTTTAGACCTAACCAGTCCTGGTTCGACTGGTTCCGGTCGGTAAACCGGTTCATTAGGTGGATCGGTCCGGTCACCGGTTCCGGTTTTAAAAACATTGGGTGAGACACAACCTCATATGGGCCCTGGATCAACTGCCAAGTGTGTGGTGCAAGTGTGTAGCCGACTGGGCAAGGTGGTCCAGGTGCATCATCATCATCAAACAAGTGGAACACAAGCGAGAAATGAGTGGTGCTAAAGGATCCCATGGCATGGCTATCTACTCTCTGCTATAGTGGAGGCCCATGGCTCTCAACGCACACCCTATAAATGCCAATATGACCCTTTGGAGGGCTTGGACCATGTATAGGGAGACCAAACCCCAGGACAAAGACCCACCTACAATCCTGCATAAGATCTAATGCGTCTCCTCACCTTCTAGTACAACAAATCATTAGTGTAATTGAACAAATGAGCTTACAAGTCATGGAACCAAGTGGGCACTTCATAGTGGCATGCCCTTTCATAATGGGATTTAGAGTGTACAAGTGTCCCCAAGTTCAAGAAGGAGGTTAATCAAGGACCCTATTAAGTGGTTTCTACCTCTAAGGGAGTGACAGGTCCATGGTACATCAGGCATATAGCTGGTGTCATGTGATATAATAATGGAACAAAGTGGGGCATCAAGGAAGGTTTGAAGCCACATGCCATGGTACAAGGGTAGCCATAAGGAGGGAGGCCCATACTTGGGTGTATAGGTGTAGGAGGGAGCTATCGTGGTACATGAGTTACCCCGACATTTGTTTTTCCACCCTTCATATGCCTTTTGCTTTTTATTGATTTTTCTTTTATAATTGCTCGGGGCTCCAGGGAATGAGAGCATGATGTGTAAGATATAGCAGTGATTACCCCCTTAAGGTTGGGCAATTCATCACCCACCAGGGGTTGGGACAATCATGGGTTCCTTAATGATGCAGGGGGCCAATATGAGGGGCCCTAGGAACCAGGGTGATGGCCATGATGATAGGGGTAGAGCTCATGTTGGCTTTTGCCCATGTGCTAAATTTGTATGTCTGACCATCTTTTGCATTTTATGGTACATTTCCTATTGAGAGTGGCCAAATTATGCTTTTTACTTTCTTTTTAGTTGCATCAACCTTCAGGGCATAATTCTAGGCCCGACCCAAAGTGTGGATAAGGGGAGGGGGAGGCTAACTCCTTGTGGACCCAATGGACAGATGTGGACCCAAATGGGAAATATGTGGAAAGGGATTATAATGAGCGGAGGGGAGTGAAGTATGTGATGTCAAGAAGTGGGACAAGGCAACCAAAATCGAGGTTTCCCATGTAGTGCCACCCTTATAGCTAGTAGCCTATAAGGAGATTCCACGGGACTAGGATACAAGGTTAACCACTCAGTTGGACAAGGGGACAAGAGTACAAACCAAGTCCACTCTTTCCGCTGAATCTTCCCACTAATCCATGCCCAAAAGCGTCTATGATAAGTAAACAAAAATGCCCAACTACATAATGAAAGCCATACCTTCTGGCTTGGAAGGCCCACCTTCAAACACACGATCATGATAGATGGGCGAGGATGCATAATGGCTGGCTTAGGTGGCGGACGTCAAGCTATCTCGGGGCTTCCGGCTGCCGGCTGAAGACAATCTAGGAGAAGAATTCTCCTATGGGTGTCGCCCACAGGTGGTGGGTAACAGGTATTGCAATGAGGGACTTTTTGGGAATGGTACCACTACAGGTAGTCTGGAAGAGACTTTTTGGGCTAAGAGCAAACATCCTTACAGACTTGTATTTGGTCTAGTTGGCATCCACACCTTCTCAGGATAGTTTTAGATCTTAGGTGCTGAGTACTTATGAGCATTCAAGTGTTGTTACTGTTGTTTTTCTCCTGCTGTTAGTATAGTTGAAATTTGCTATCAGGTCTACTGTTGGTAAATTGGTAGAATTGTCTGTTGTTAGAACTGAATCCACTGTTGCTGGTACAATCATTACTATCTGTTTCTTTTTTGGTTGCTGCCGTTAGCACTTTAACTTTCCATTAATTTGTATCAAAATTAAAAAAACTAGAAGAAAATCAGATTCCGGTTTTTGGAACATAACAGAAAGTCTCTAGAACAATGTGTGTATTAGTTGAGTTTGATGGCTTCCTTAACAACAAAACAAATTCTGTTATGTATATTTACTCATGATCAGATTATATATGTAAAGGAATAGTAATAGTGATCAGATTATAAATGTAAAGGAATAGCAATAAATCAATTTCTATTGCCTCTTTCATTCTTTTCTCTTCGATGTATCCAGAAAAAACCAGGACTTATGTTCAGATAGGCTCCAGAACAATGTGTGTGTTGGTTGAGTTTGATGGCTCCCTTAACAACAAACAAATTCTGTTATGTATATTTACTCATGATCAGATTATATATGTAAAGGAATAGTAATAGTGATCAGATTATAAATGTAAAGGAATTGTAAAAGATCAATTTCTATTGCCCCTTTCATTCTTTTCTCTTCTATGTCTCCAAGAAAAACCAGGACTTATCTTGTATCTGGTTTTGGAAGACTGGAAATTTCAAACATTATAAGTTAAACTTGTAGTTTCATCTGGATCATCTTTTTGTGCAACTTGATCTCAAGTTCACAGAAATTGAAAGTGATTTGTTAATGCTACTCATCTTCTAACTGAATCCTTGAGTGTGTTGGGTCCTCTTCATCCTTAACTTCTGAATCCATTTCAATATACGCTATCCTCAATTTAGATATGCTCAATATATTCTGCTTTGGATGATTGTAATAATGAAAAGTTCTAATAAGACATGATATGCAAGATCATGATAGCACAAAAGGGTTATGTTATGGCCAGGAAAACATACAAGTTAGGGTCATCCTTCCTTACTATTGGTTGACGTAACAAATTGTCAACAATGTGGATTATCCTCAAATATATCATTTCAAGTAAGAATTGTGGTTTACTATAGTATTAGAATGGTACTTTATTCTTTAGAAGGGAGTTTGCTTTGTTCGTATTTTTTTGGTTCTTGATTGTTTGTTTGTCCTTCTTGACTTCAGTGAACGAGTTGAAGCAAAATGAGGAGGATCCCACCTATTGCAGAAGTGTTTCGTTAGAGAAGTCGAAGTTTGATTTGCATTTGCAACTTCTTGCAATCCAGATTCCTCAGGAGCTATGTAGGGTTATTACTCGCATTTTGCATGGGTATATACACTTATTCTCGTAGTTCAATCTATTGTGAGTCTGATATTTGTGCCATTTTAGCCATTTCAATTTTTATATTGTTGGAATCATAAGTTGTAAACGTTAGAATTATCTTTTTGAAATTTTAAATAAATAAATATTTCACCACATTGATAAGGTAAGCTTCAACAATATATTTGATTATGAATTGCCTTGACTACTTTTTCTTTTACCAAGGGAAAAATCGTAATTTTCATTAATAAAAGTGAAAACTACATACTGTAGATGCTGATATAGCATATCCAAAATGTGACTGTTGATCACTCAACAATCATCTGTATAGTGTCCATGCATCATCCAATATACATAATTATACAAAAAACTGTCGGTATCTCAAAATAAAAGCACCTATAAATTACTGTCCTGTATTAATGTCATTGTATCTGCTAAGCATAATCATCAAAACTGTGATATATAAGTCAGTGTACAAAAGACCAAAATAAGGTGTATGATATGTGTGTCATTCAAGATCTGCATATGCGCGAAGGAGCTCATCAAAAGGATGGTGATAGTAATGATAGTGTTCATTCCCATTCTGCTCTAATATCTGCCATATCTCCCGGATCTGCTACGCGCCTTCTTTGGATAGACATTCGGAAATGGCGTTCCTTTCCCTGCAAATATGATGACATGTAATAAGATCAAACTGTCCTTTAATCATTAATACTTCATTCAATATGTTCCTGAGTGTGTGCACGTGACATATAGACTGCTGGTTAAACCAATCAACAATCACTCTGGAGTCACCAAAAACCTGTAGCTGTCGCCACCCTTTTTCTAATGCAAAGAGTAGAAGCAATCTGAGGCTATATAATTCTGCAAAATTGTTTGTACCGGACCCCAATCCACACTTTAGCTTGAAAAAATGATCACTATTTAAATATAGAATAGTCTGCCTGCTGCATCTGCCGTTTTGTGCTGAACCGTCAAAGTAAGCCCACGACATGGTATGATCAATGTGTTCAACAACGATCGATCGAGTTTTGGATCTGGCTCTTCTTTAGGAAGGAGATTATATATCGCCACCACCCGAGCCCCAATCTGCTCTGGATAAATATCTTTGTCTTGAAAGATTATTCAATTTCTCCCAAGCCATATGCCCCAACAAATAAGCGGAGGAAGGCTCCATAATTTGTTTGAAGAGGCGTCACCCCACCACGACCTCTAGGCCTCGTTAAATGATTCTCCCTACCATCTGATGCGAACAACTAAAGCTTGATAGATCATATTCCATATCTGAACTGTTTTAGGATCGGAAGCAAAAATACGATCTACAGATTCCTCTGCGCCTTTGCATAAATCACACCGTGATGGGACATGTAATGATCTATTTTTAAATTATCGCTTGTAGGGACTTTATTTTCCAAGAGACACCATAAAAGTAATCGAGCTTTAGTTGGGCTTTCTTAGTTTCCATATATGCTTCCACCACCATAACTATACCTCAGGTTCTTTTCCAGCATATACTTATACATATCCTTCTTTCAGAGTGTATCTCTCGTGCGCTGAATGGATCCAAAGAAGTTCATCCTCCCTATCAATTATCTTGACATGTGTATTATTGAGGGTTCTGATGTAATCATTTCACAACTGATGCCATTCTACAGGTAAATTTAAAGGCTGTGCTGATAGCCAACCCTGTCCCCAAATAGTTGTGCTATCCGGATCAACAATTTGATTTAATTTTTTTTACCTCGCACAGTCAGATAATTCACCACTTTAGGAGGAAGGATATGCTGATCCCCACTGCCTAACCATGGATCGAGACCAATTCGAACCCTCTCACCTGATCCCAGTCTCCATGCCAATCCTGACCCAATGATGTTGAAAGAATCAATCACTGGCTTTCATATGGTTGATACGTTTTGTTTGCTCTAATTTTGATACCGAATCTAGTCCTCCAGAGATAAAGGGAATATATATTTCCTTGATACAACTTCCGTCCATAAACTGACTGTTGTTAACATTCTCCAACCAACTTTTGCAAGTTGGCCAAGGCTACGTTTCCTCAGAGAGAGACCAGGTCCAAGTGTGTGTTGGACTTGGTACATTTAGACATTTCTGGTCCTATGTCAGTGGAATCAATTAGAGGGTCATTGTACTTTGCAACATTCATAGATGATTTTTCAAGGAAGACTTATGTCTACTTCTTGAAGCCCAAAGGTGAGGTGTTCGGTTGGTTTCAAGAGTTTAAAGCTCTTGTGGAGAACCAGACCGGGAAGAGGATTAAGGTGTTGAGGTCGGATAATGGGGGTCAGTATACTTCCAATGAGTTCCAGGATTTTTGCAGGGCAACAAGGATTAGAAAAGAGGTCACCGTACCTTACAACCGTCAGTAGAATGGGGTTGCCGATTGGAAAAACAAGACCATTAGAGGCAGCGAGGGCAATGGTTTATGACCAAGAATTACCCATGTTTTTGTGGGTGGAGGCCTGCAATACATCTGTGTATTTGCAGAATAGGATTCCTCACAGAGTATTAGAGGACAAGACTCCCGTGGAGATGTTTATAGGAGTGAATCCAGAGGTAATTCATTTGCATATTTTTGGTAGTATTGTTTATGTTCACGTTCCTATGGAGAAAAGGACTAAGCTGGAGCCCTTGTCAGAAAGGGGCATATTTATGGGCTACAATGAGGTCTCAAAGGCCTATTGAGTCTACATTCTAGGACAAAGTAGAATTATCGTTAGTTGGGATGTCAGATTCGATGAGGGTAGGACATTTAAGAGATCTCATGATAGAGAGCCAACAGGGGTAGAGGATTAGGAGCAAGAGGCTCCTAAGTTTGAGCATGGACCAACAACACCAACAATAGGGACACAACGTAATAGATCTGGAGGAGGAGTGAGATGCTCCTTCGAGCTCTAGTTAGAGGAGGTTGAGATGGGCTGAGCAGACCTTGAGGGATGCTGAGGAGCATGTGGAGGCTCCTAGCAGAACCTTCAGGTAGAGAAGACCACCAATGAGAATTTCTAGTTATTTGGCCTTGGTGAGTCCGAGCCTTATACTTTTGAGGAGGCTTTAGATGTGCAGGTCCGGAGGGATGCCATGGTGAAGGAGCATAGCTCGATCACGAGGAATGACATGTGGGAAATAGTGTCGAGGTTGGAGGGAAAGTTTGTGGTCTCTTCTCGATGGATCTTCAAGATTAACCATGCAGTTGATGGTAGTGTTGAGAGTACAAAGCGAGGTTTTTGGCGAGAGGGTTCTCCCAACAGGAAGGAGTGGATTACGAGGAGACATTCACACTTGTCACTAGATATGTATCCATTAGAGCAATCATGTTGATTGCTTAAGAAATGGGGTGGAGGATACATTAGATGCATGTGAAGATTGCTTTCCTCAACGAGTTGATTGAGGAAGAGGTGCATATTGAGCAGCCTTATGGCTTTGAGGTGCATGGGAGAGAGTCTCATGTATGTAGGTTGAAGAAGACCTTTTATGGGCTGAAGCAGCCTCTGCGCGTATGGTATGCCAGGATCGATTGATATCTTCTTGGTTTGGGCTTCACCAAGTGAGAGGTGGACCCTAACTTGTACTATGTACTTGTTGAAGATGAGCTGCTATCTTGGTCCTTTATGCTAACGATCTTTTCTCGACGGGATCAAAGAAGTTCATAGGGACGTGCAAGGAGGACCTTGCTTTAGAGTTCGAGATGGACATCAACTTCATGTTGTTAGTTTTTGTAGCATCGGATGTGTTCTAGCCAAAAAAAATTGGTGGAGAGGCTAAATACATGGGCTCTCCAAAACCTAGAAATCGTTTCTGGAAATTCCACCTAGAGATGACTTAATTAGATTATTAACCAATTTTTTTAATGTTTCCTAAGCCTAAACTTAGGAAAACTGGTTAATTAATCAAAATTAACTAAGCCAAGGTGAGAATTCTCTACAAACTTACACAGATCGATCCAAAAATGATCTAAGCCATCGATTAAGATTTAATCTTGGATGTTGGAGTACCAACAGGGAGATATAAGAAGGGAGCGATGTGGTGATGGAGAACACACCAGTGTAGATACTCAATTGCCCAAGCAATTCAATTCTCTCAGTAGCAGAGACTCAACAGAGAAGATAGAGCCAGAGGGTGAGTAGTAGGTGGTAGAGGAGGCCAACAACATTTTCGAAGGAAGTATTCCAGTTCCGGGAGAAGCAGTGAGAGGGAGTGCGAAATTCCCAGAGGGTCTGTGCAAGCACTACGGAGAGGTTGACGCAGAAGGATCTACGTGTGGGTAGGGAGAAAGTTTCGGGAACATAAATTAGCTGAGGGGTGTGGAAAATTTCTCACAATATTTTTTCCAATATTTTTCCTTAGGTTAGATCGCCAATAGAGCATCTAAATTATTGTACTCAGATTTGCTGCTGAAGAATAATACTAAAACCCTCATCTTCTGCACCAGTTTTCTGAAGTTGGGTTTTTCCAGGGACAATTGTCCAAAAACAACTGTGTTAAATTTTTGTGTGTGCTAAAATTTCTCAGTTTCCAGTATTTTATTTTCCGCAGTATTTTTATGGTGAAAATTGCAGTAGAGAATTATTCGTTGTTTGTATGGGCAAATAAATTGTTAAATTAAATTAACAATTAGGAGAATAATTTCCAGTTACTGCAATAGATGAAATTTTCACAAATGTACTACTTTTTGGGGTTGGTGGCATAGCATCAACAAAGAGATTTTTCTAGGGTAGGGCAAGTATGCAGTTGAGATCTTGAGGAGGTTCAACATGGAGGATTGTAGGCATATGTCTACATTGATGATCACTAACTCAAAGAGGCTGAGGGTGAGCTGGTGGAACCCACACTGCATAGGCAACTGATAGGTTCCTTGATGTATTTGGTCAACACTAGGTTCAATATTTGTTTTGTTGTGAACACACTCAACTAGTACATGGTGGAGCTGAGACAGGTTCATTAGGTGGGAGTGAAGCATGTGCTGAGATAATTGTGAGGTACAATGGACTTTGGGATCAAATATGTTGGAGTTGGTGGAGTAGAGCTGCATGGGTAGACAAATTCCGATTGGCCTAGGAGTGCTGTCTATAGAAAGTCCACATCTAATGTTTTAGCATGGGATCAACCATGATCTTGTGGTATAGCAGGAAGTGACAATTAGTGTCAGTTAGTTTAGTAGATGTAGAATGTTAGTTTTTGGAGATGGAGTTTGGAGTACCATTAGAAAGGTGTTCTAGTCTCTTAAGTTTCTAAGAGGCTAAGGAACACGAAATATCCAATACCAAGAAATGGTTTTGCGAGATGTGACTCCGAAATACCTTAATTAAGTTAATTGACCGAATAATTAAATATTTCCCAAGTCGAACTTAGGAAAATTTGTTAATTAAAGTGTATTCATTAAGGAAATCGACTTTTGCTCTAGAGACTTCTCAAAAGTGGTTTGACGAAGTCTAAGATTATCTGGGCCATTGATCACAATTAGATCTTGGCCATTAGTGCTCCAGTGAGAGAATTATAAGAGAAAGTCGATGGGGCTTGGAGAAGACACATCGAAGGAGCAAGATAGCAGGGCAGTGCAAATTTCCCAGTGTGCAGTATTCACAAGGTAAGAGTTTGAGCTAGGAGAGCATCAGTGAAAGGGTTTTAGCAGAAATTGGAGAGAGATTTCCACGGAAGATTTCCACAAATTTCCAGAGTCAGAAGAAAGGTCGTACCAGTGGGTGCGAGTTCTCCAGTGTGCAAATCTGGGCAACAAATCGTATTTCCACTTGTTGGAAACCAATTCTAGAGGACAGAGCGAGTTGCCTAGTGTGAGTGCAGGATCAACAAAATCTCAGTTTCCAGCTAGTGTGTATTTCTTGCAACAACGTTTTTTTGTGCGCATTTACTAGAGGAGGCCGAGTTTGTTTTTGCAAGGGAAACAAATGGTTTCTAGCTCAATCTGCTTGTTGGAGTGGTGGAGATAATTTTCCAGAGATTAGCCAATGTATGGCAAGCAAATCGATATAATCTCTAATTTTCTTAAGATAATAAAATATAACCCTCATTTGCTGCACCGATTTTCCCTTTGGGGCTTTTTTGGGGACATTAGTCCAAAAATATTACTGTCATTTTTATGTGTGTGCATCTATTTCTTAGTTCTTGATTTATTTCCACAACATTTATTTTTAATTGTGAAGACTGCAGTAGTAAGTGTTGCTTTATTTTTCGTTACTTAAATAACAAAAGACAAATAAAATGCATCAATTAGAAGGATAGTTTCCAGTTTATTGCAATCGTGGGTTTTTCACATGGTATCAAAGCGAGTTGATCAAATTTGAGGCTCAGAGGCGAAAGAAAGCAGATCATGCAGTTTCAGAGGGAGATTTGAAGCACCAACTTCTAGATCCGCGCACGCTGGCCAGGGGCGCGAATAACCGAGGCACAAAAAATCGATTTCCAGATCTAGAAGGAGGAAAAGTTGATTTTGCTCCAGATTTGTGGCAACAGGCAGTGGTATTGCCAGGAAGTAATTCTGTGAGCAGATTAGTCAATTCACAAAGTAGATCTGGGCACAAAAGATTTGCAACAGGGGTTTGTGGTTGTTGATTTGTGCAAGGAAGGAAGAGAAAGCACACAAAGGGAATTTCCAACAATTTCTCAGAGGGTTTCCAGTTTTCTAGCTAGGGAGAGGAGATTGAAATTCCAGTAGCAGAAGGCCACATAGAGTTGCTAGTTCGGCCAGTGCGAATTCTAAGGTCAACAGTGTGTGTGCTAGAAGGTGGAGTAGGCTGCCTAGAAGGAAGTAACAGAGAGTGCGAGTTCCAAGACAGACACATGAGGCTAGTGCAAAAATAAATCTGCCAGTGCAAGAATAGATCTGCACATTCCAGGAGGAGTGCGAGTAGCCGAGGAGGCCAAATCTAGTTTCTGGAAGGAGAATGGGAATTTCTTGCGTTAAAATTCTCCAGTATTTGAATTTCGTAGTTTTTTACAACTTTCCAGAGATGATTGTATGAGATTGCCAGAAGAGGCCGTACGAGTTAGCCAGAACGCAGATCTGGGCAACAAATCAACATCTAGTTGTCGGAGGACGTCCGAGCTATCTAGTGCGAGTTGCAAAGCGAAGAAGGGTCCCAACTAGGGACTAGGCTTGAAAAGAGATAGAGGGGCACCAGATCTAGGAGGAGTATGAGACTCCAGTGTCCCAGATCGAGCAAGGATTCGAGGAAGGAGCAACAAGGAGGTCTAGATCTAGTCATGGAGGGATTGATCAATAGATCTGATCTAGTTGTTGTATATTCTTCACATGGATCATTACCCTCGCTATAGGGGCCCAAATAAAAGTAGCAGGAGATTAGTGTTAACTAGTTGTAGTTAGATATTCGAGAGAGTGTAGAGCCAGTTGGGTGATGCTCAGTAGACAGTGTAGAGCTAGTGGCAGTCAGTTACTTGGATGACAGTTGCAGAGCTTGAAGTAGTTAGATGCTTAAGAGGCAGTTGCAGAGTCAGTTATTCAAGACGCAGTTGCGGATCCTAGCACAGTCTGAGGTCTGAGAGAGAGTGCGGTGGCACAGTAGATCAGGGAGATCGAGTTTCTAGTTGCAGTTGCAGGAAATTCATGTGTATTGGTGGTAGTGTGAATTGTCCAGTTGCAGGGAGTAGGTACAGTTTCATCCAGAGTGAGACTCCACGAGAGAGTTTCCAGCCAGGAGGAACAATCGTGATAAGGGAAGTACACGAGTTTAGTGTTAGCAGGCACAGTCAGTCTTTCAGAGACAGTTGTAGTGACACAGGTAGTGCGAATTTCCCTGTTGCAGGTAGCAAGTGTAGTTCCAGCCAATGAGATTCCCAGCGCAGAACTACGCTTTCCAGTTTCCAGTACAGAAGGATAGTTGCGAGTTGCCAGAAGGGAGTAGAGAGATTTCCTACTAGGACGTTGAGACTTAGAGGGAGTCTAGCTTCAGAGGGAGCGACCCTATAGATGCTTAGTGCTTCAGGATTAGAGGAGATGAGTACACAATTGCAGTGATAGCAACAACGTAGATGCAGTACAGTGCAGTGGCAGCACAACAGTAGCAACATAGAGGCTTGAGCAGCTTGAGATCAGAGATTGTTTCTATTACCTCTCAAACTAGCAGGGGTCCTAAAAGGGGATCCTTGAAGGGCTACTACTAGGGTAAGGGAAACAATGGAGTGATAGCCCACTTTCACCTCGACTAAGGCTCCCTACTCTTTACAGACTTTCACCGATGGGAGGAGACCTTGTATGATAAGAATCACGAAATGGATGGACCAATGATAGGGTGAGGGTTGATCCTGGAAGCCTATTTAAAAGAGAGGCTCATATATATGGCTTGTTTGCTTTGGAAGGCAAGGTTGAAAGATCTCAAGGAAGGGCTTAAGGAGAATTTCAAGGTTTAGGTTTAGGGTATGTATCTTATAATGGAGGTTCCTAGGCCTTAAAATTATTGTGAAAGCTTGGATTCCAAGTGATCCTTGAAGAATTAACCTTAATAGTGTATGGGACCACACAGGACCAAGTGGACCCGGGGTTAGGTTAAGGGGATAGGGTTTAACAACCAACGCTATGCTGGACCTATTTCGGAGGGAGAAAGGGACTAGAGAAAGAATTTTCAATGCAAGACAATGTAAGGATCCCAATGAGGTTTCTAGCCTAAGGAAACCCAGGGCAAGATTCAATCTCGAGGCTAGGGCTTGAGATATCTCAAAATCCCACTGTCGAAATTTCTTCAAAATTGGAGGGCACCTAGGAGACACACCAGTGCAGAGGATGCCAAGAGATTGAATTTTTTGAGTGGGTGGTTTGTGAGATAAATGATGCCCTAGGAGACCTAATGGGCTAGGCCTAGAAAAGAAGAGGGAGGAGAAGAAATAAGGTTTAAGGTGATCACCTTATGGTGGACCAGTGCCTAATCCTTTGGGGATATTGGAGTCAGGTAAAATTATTATTATGGACTTTTGGATTTTCTAAGTCAAGGGGGCCTCAAATACAACTTCGCTTAGCATTATGGCAACAACAAAAGCAACTTCAAAGATTTTATACTTCGTTTTGCAAACATATGGCTTATCATGATGAATTTCAGTAATGAAACATCCCTAAGAACATTCATTCATTATACATGGCCCATACATAAAGGATCACTATCTAGAAACAAAATTTCCACAACTTCGCATAAATGGATGCAACAAATCAACCCTAGTATAGTGAAATCCCAACAACAATGTATGTGACAAAAGAGAAAGAAAGAATAGCATTAAATTGCACTTACATGTGTAAGAATATATCCAACCATCTAAAATTCGCCATTCAAGAAGCTCCAATACATGAGAAAATAATCCAAACATCAAAATTCATTCCATGCTCGAAAAATTCGTTCTCCAAGAAGGAAAGCGAAAATCTCTAAAGAGATACAAATTCCAAATCCAAGTGATGATGCTAAAATGAAATCACATAACTTGTATTTATACATGTCTAAATGAATTCGATTTGCCTAATGAGGTCTAATACAACCCCCAAAATAAAATAATGTGCAAAATAACTAACTTTTGGTGACAAGTTCACCAAACTAGCTCATAATCAAAAGAATAATCCTCTCAAGAGGTCGAATGATCAATAATGCATGTCCTTGGGCCTTGGAGGAGGCCTATTGAAATCCATAGGTGCCAAAATGTGGAATAGGACTCCCAAATGTAGTGGACAAGGGGGTGGCCCCTTATTCTCCAAGTGATAAACCTGTGGTGCTCCCAAGTGGGTGTAGGTGCACACAAGTGTCCTCATGGGTCTCCAAACAAATCGAAGATGCTTGTAGACCATTTGCAAGGGCTCGGATGATGGTATAAGTGATGCCACATCACCATACAAGTCCTGGGTCATTTTCCAAGTGCATAATGTAACTGTGGGGCTGGTTGGGCATGGGGAACTAGGTGCATCTTCCTTGTCCAATAGGTGAACCATAAGCGATCTCTGAATGACTTTGGGGATCCATGGGATGGTACATGTTGCTGTGGAAGCCCATGGCTCTCTACACACACCCTACATGTGCCAATGTAGCCCTCTGGAGGGTTAGGACCCCGTATAGGGAGACCAAACCCAAAATGAAGACCATCTGCAATCCTGCATAAGATCCAATGCATCCCCATACCTTCCAGCATATCAAGTCATTAAAGCAATCAAGTAAAAGAGTTTACAAACCATGGAAAACAAGTGGGCACTTCATAATGGCATGCCCTTCCATAGTGGGCTTTGGCATGTGCTAATGTCTCCAAGCTCCAAGAGGGGTTAACCAATCATCCTATTAGGTGGTTTTTGCTTCTAAAGGGGGTGATATGTTCATGGTACATCCTTTAAATGGTGGTGGCATGTGATACACTGATGGAATGAAGAAGGGGTGAAGGGGAACAAGCCGAGTCACATGCCATGGTACAAGGGTAGCCAATAAAAGGGAAGCCCACACTTGGGTAAATGATGTGTAGGAGGGAGCAATCGTGGTAGATGAGTTACCCTGACTTTGATTTTTCCACCCTTCTCTATATGCCTTTGGCCTTTTATGATTTCTTTTGGTTAATTGCTTTGGGCTCAAATGTAAGACCTATCTATAAAATAAATAAAAATAAATTATATTAATATTAATAAATTATATTAATCAGTTAATAAAATAATAAAAATAAAGTAAAGATAAAGTATTATATTAAAAACAAACAAAAGGATATTAAATTAAAAAATCAATATATCACGTGACATGGGATGGGTGTCACGAGAAGGTGAAGCGGTGGGTTGCAGGTGGAGGGAGCGACCACCGCCAAGAAACCACATATAAGGAGTAGGGAACAAATTTGAGAGGGGGAAGAAACAGGAGAAAAAAATTGGTACACAGAGTTCATGAGAAACAATGGAGCCTTGCTTGTTCTGAGGTTTCTGGGCACAGGGGAACAGTTAGCTTCAATTGAGAAGTTTACTAGACTGAGTAAGCAAGGTTATGCTCAGTTTGGCTGGGTGGTTTTGATCTTTTGGTAATTGAAGCAGGAGCAGTTTGAGGCATCATCAAACGCAGGATTACAGGTAAGTACTCTCATTAGTTATGTTAGTTAAATCTATAAAATCTAGGAATTTTTATCACAGGCTCATGATGTTTAATTTTAGAAGCCTTTACTGAATGGCTGTTAAATTCTGTTTAATTATGTTCAGTCTCTACATCAAAGAAATGAGAGAGCATAATGTACGAAGTATAACAGTGAATACCCCTTTTAAGGTGGGACGACTCATCGCCCACCAGGGGTTGGGACAATCATGGGTTCCTAAATGATAAAGGAGACTCATCTAGAGCCTATAGGAACCAGGGTGATGGCCATGGAAGGGGTAGAGTGTTGAAGAAAGTGTAACTAGGTTCGGTATTTACAAATGTAATTTTGATCTTTGTACTTGTCAAGAAAAAGAAATATTATTTTTGTCAATTATAAGAATGAGTTTCCTACTCATTCCATAGGTCTAGGAAGGTCAAAGAGTCACTAACATATGTAAAGAGCTCTTCTTGAGCATATATGAAATGTATACAAGTCTAGCACAACCCTCCAAGACAAGCACAATCCTCCAAGACAAGCACGAAGAAGTCTGCCTGCAAAACGATGAAGAAAACAATTTATTCGGCCTCAAAATGAATATTAATGACAAGTTGGCCCAGAAATAGGGACACATCGGTTCACCCTAACATGTCAACTTATTTACAGAGACCTAACTACTATAAATAGGCGTGTAGGGTCACCACAGAAAGGCAAATTTTCGGATCTCTCTGAAACTTCGGATGATGACAGAGGCACAGAACTTCAGATGGGTACAGGAGTGCAGGAATCTCGGTCAAGTCACTTCAGACAAGCTCAATGGTTCAGGTCTCGGATGAGTAATAGTCTTTGTGTTTTTCGAATGGGTACTGCAAAGATAATGTCTCGGTCTCTTCACTCACTATCTCAGCATACAACTCAGTCATAGTCTCAAGCATACATATGATAAGAATGATCTCGACAAACACTCATTGTCTCGGCATATAACTGCAGTCACAAACTGTCTCAACATACTAAACGTGGTTACAACCTTGATATATTGGTGATGAAAAGGATCTCTGTGATCACACTGTGATACACTCTATCTTGGCTTACTTCCTAGATACAGTCATGATCCCAGCATAGATGCAATTGTGGTCTCGATGGTGTCTCAATAAAGATATCAGTGGTGTAGTAATGATCTCAGTGCAACAGTGATGATGATCTCAGTAAGAGTGCAATAATGATCTAAGTGAAGATGGAGATATGATACAACAGTCATCTCAGTGAAGGTGCAAGAATAATGATCAAGGTAAAGCAACAGTGTTGATGATGATCTCAGTAGTAAGAAGAGGATTGGTGTCTTGGTCTTGGAGTGGCCTAGTAGGTCAAGGGTCACGGTCTTGGTATTCATCAATTGGAATCTCTATAAGAAGAATTTAGTGCAGGTTTTCCTCTCCAAGAGGGAGAGGTTTTGGCCCTGGTAGGATGCCAACATCTTGTGTTCTTGTCTCTTTGTTTTGGTAGCTATTTGATGAACTAACGAAGATACACTCTAATAATAATAAGTGAAGATTGGAATAAGAAAAATTGAAAAACACCTCACAAATAGTTATCATGCCTAGAAGAATCTCATTATCTATAATTGCCCTAGATTCTTCAACATAGAGCTCATGTAATGGATTTTGCCCACGTGCTAAATGTGTTTGTCCCAACCATCTTTTGCATTTTGTGGTACAATTTCCTGTTGAATGTGGCCAATTATGCTTTTTCTTTTCTTTTTAGTTGCATCAACCTCTGGGGCATCGTTCCAGGCTCGACCCAAGGTGTTGGCAAGGGGAAGGGGTGGCTGACCCTATGTGGACCTAGGTGGGAGAAGTGATGAAAGGGGTTATAATGAGTGGAAGGGGAGTGATATATGTGAATTGGGGAGCGGGACCACGCATCCAAAATCAGGGTTTCCCATGTAATACCATCCCAGAAACCCAAAGGCTAGTAAAAGAGATCCCACGGGACTAGGGTTCAAGGTTAACATCCCAAAAGAGACCTAGGGGACAAGAGCACAAACCTAGTCCACTCTTTCTGCCGAATCCCCCCATTATTCCATGCCCAAGAGTTTCCATGATAAGTAAACTAAAATACTCAATTACTAAATGACAAGGCATACCTTTAGGCTTGGGAGGCCCACCTTCAAACATATGATCATGACAGATGGGTGAGGGACCACATAGCTGGCTTAGGTGGCAGAAAAATGGCACAATGATCTAGTTGGTGGCTGCAAGGGGCTGTCGACTGAGGACCATCATGGAGAAATTTTTTCTCCTAGGGATATCACCCACAAAGTGGTGGGTAACAGGTTCAACTACAGATTAGTGGCAGATGAATCCGAGTATGCGCAGTAGTGTGGTGGACAGTGAGAGCTAGTTGTATCACAGATGTCAGACACCAGCAATGTGACCAGTCCAACTACCAGATGTAGAGGAATACGTTAAGGAGAGAGAATACCTACCTCGCTAGGAGGGGGTGTTTGTTTTTGGAGATGGAGTTTGGAGTAGCATCAGACATGTGTTCTAGTCTTTGAAGTGTCTAAGAGGCTAAGGAACATGAGATCTCCAATACCTAGAAATGTTTTCACGAGATATGACTTTGAAATACCTTAATTAAATTAATTGACTAGATAATTAAATATTTCTTAAGTCTAACTTAGGAAAACTGATTAATTAAAGTGTATTAATTAAGGAAATTGACTTTTGCTGTAGAGACTTCTCAAAAGTGATTTGACATAGTCTAAGATGATTTGAGCCATTGATCATGATTAAAGCTTGGCTGTGTTATCACCCGAATTATACACCTCAAATGCGACGACGAGTTAGGGCAAGGGTTGTCACTCTGATCCCCGTCTGCTCCGTTCTACCTGTCTCCCTACAACAAGCTATGGGGGTAGTCCCTATGAAATGTGAAGATCAGAGACTTGTTGGAAACTGATAAATCCGCGAGACACAATTGAACGACCTAGCAACTTGGTTGAATTAGCAAGTTAAGTGATTTGATTAGATTTATTATGAAGACCAGTGTGTTGAATAGAATCAACTACTTGCTTAAAACAAATTATTACCAAGTTACCAGATAAACAATTGTTGCTTAAGGATGCTTCACTATTGTGAATGAGATGTAAGTCTTACAAATCTAGGTGAGATGCCAAATCTTGGTTAATTTTAGATGATAAGTCTACTCTAAGTGTGTCCTTCCTCTTAGCTGTTTTGGAGCTAGTCTCTAGAGTAGGTTGTGAGAGAGAAACTAGGGGGAAGCAAGTTGAGGCTTGGTTAACGATACCTTCCCTGGGGTTCTAACCACTTGATGCCTCTGACGTTGCAGAGACTGTGGCTCTGACGATTGCAAGGTCACCGTGTTAACCACTAAAGAGGTGCTAAACTCCTCAAGCTAGATGAGAAAGGTGGGCCTATATTTCTATCGACCAAGCTTATGCTTGGAAGTAAATTTATTAATGCAAGAGGCTAATCCTAGAATGCAAGTGCAAGAGATGAGTGCTCTTAAGGTGAGATTATTTGATTACTTAAGTACTCAATTACAATGATCTTCAATTGTGAATAATGAAATATTTGAACAATAAACACTCTCAACCACAAGAGAAAATGTGCTTAATCTTAATGACGCCAGAAAATGTGACCAGTAGATAAGATAATTTTATTAATGTCTAACGAATGACCACAAAGTAGGTCAAAGGGACTGTCGGTTACATAAGGGGGCCGTGCCCAGTAGGAGAACCAATCGGTCTCCTCAGAAATACAAATGCTGAAAGGAAGATAGAAACTAAAAACTAAAAACAAGGCGGGTTGGGAAGAGCGAATGGAGCTCCGATCCCGGCCACGCCTGTTGATCTCTAGACTGCGTCGTAGTCTCACTGGTGAAGAAGACCCTGGGGACTCGGATGTGGGAGTCCGCTACTCCTAGCATCCGAGGCCGAGAGAAAAGAGCTGTGGGTAGTTCAGCAAGGTTTGCTGGTTTGAAGCGGTGGGCGCTGGTTGCCTCCCATTGTGTTGTCTCTGTGATCTAATGGTCCTGGGCCGCCTCTCGGGGAGATGCCTGGAACGGTTCTGCTGCTGGGCCCTCGTAAGTAAGGGGCCTCTCCTCTTAACTGAGCGAGGGTCTGTCGATCTGTTTGAGCCGGACTGATCGGTACTCGGACTGGTTGATCTCTTGACTTCTCGGGCTGAGGGGAGTATGCTGAAGAAAGAGGTGATCTGACGAGTAGTGTTGGGTCGGACGGGAGGCTGGAGGATATGCTCCCGATGCTTTAGAGTCTCCTGGATGTAAAGTGCGACACATCTCTGGTCCGTGTAGCTGAAGAAGCTGGATAGGTTCTGTGGTCCTCTGAACAGACAGTGGTAGCGACCTCTGATCTCATAATATATCGGACAACCGAAGATGAAGTGCCATTCGGTTTCCACCTCCTGTGTATGGCATAGCCGGCAAGTCCTGTCAACTCTCTCTATCTGGTGGTCTGTCTCTACCCGAAGGCTCTGTGATCCAACTCTGAACTGCCCGAGAGGGATCCGAAGAGCATGCATCCAATGTCGAAGCGTGTACTGGGGGCGAACTATAAGCCCGTCTCTGATACTCAAGAAGTGCTCTGCATAGAACGCCATCTTTGGGCGCAGGCCCCCCGGGGGGTTAATCCATGTGACCTGGATAAACTGCCTGTAGATGTCTTCCTTGATGATCTTGTTTAGTTCCTGCCTGGGGGGGAGCCCTCTGGGGGCATTCAGGGAATACCGAAAGGGGGGGAGATGATCTATATGGAGTCCCACTGCCTCGAGGAACTTCGAGACCCCTGTGTACCAACACTTGGCTTTTCCTGGTTGGGTGCGGTCGATGGCTTCAGAAGAGAAGTAGGCTAGATAAGGGTACCTTTCGCGTCCTTTCAATGTATCTGCGAAGCTTCGGGCTCGGTGAAGAAAAGAGACCAGTCTGAAGGCTGTCTCAAGGCGGAAGGGCTGCGCACCAAACTCGGCCAGTATGATTTGGTGTGGGATAGTATGCTTGCAACGGATAATACGTCGGAGGAGAAGGGTTTGGACTCTCTCAACTGCTGCCCAATCATACTCAAGCAAGGAGGGGCCCCAAATTTCCGATCCGTACAGGACCGTGGGTCGGATCAGGGCGTCCATAAGGCTCAATTTGGACGAGATGTCTTGGAAGTGGTGGCGGAAACATTGTCTCTCTAAAATGGCTAGAGAGCCATACCCCTTATTGATCCGAGGTTGCAGAGCTGGCCGCAAACTGAACCGGGGGCCTGAAAACTGTACTCCCAAGTATGTGTAGCTATTGGTAATCTCCACTCTCTCTCCCTTGAAGAGAAATCGAAGATCCTGAGACTTCTTCGTCCCGTTGAAGACTATTACCTTTGTCTTACTCAGGTTCACTGACAATTTCCGGAGATCACAGAATAGGGCTAACGCATCCAGCTGCCTCTGGAGACCTTCTGGTGATGAGGATAAGAGTGCAATGTCATCTGCAAAGAGTAAGATATAGATCAAAACCTGATGAAGATAGCAACCATCAGACTCCTGTATGTGTTCCCGCAGAAAGGCTTCGAGCTCATCAATATATATCCCAAATAAGGTGGGGGAGAGTGGGCACCCCTGCTTAACTCCAATCGTGCTCCGGATGAACTCGGACAGTCCCCCCATCGTGCGAAGATGGCCCAGGACAGACTCGTATAGACGCATAACAGCAATCAGCCGGGAGTTTGGGGTATTGGTGTCTTTGAGTCGCTGCAGAAGATCCTCTCTCGGGACTGAATCAAAAGCCTTCCGGAAGTCCACAAAGCAGCAGTACACCTTCGAGGACCGGTGGCGTGCTTCCTTGATCACAACACGGAGTGTAAAAATGTGGTCAATGGTCTGATGATCTGGCTTGAAACCAGCTTGGCCTCTGGCCCTGAGATCTCTTTCTTCAAAATCGCTGGAAAGCTTTCTATGGAGGATAGTGGCATAGAGTTTTGAGAATGTATGGCCCACCATAATTGTCCTGTAGTTGTTGGGGTTCGAGGTATCCCCTGACTTATGGATGGGATATATAATATGGTGGGACCATATGGGGGGGAACCCTTCTCGGACCACATGGTTGAAGAGATCTGCCAGGTATCCGACTAAGGGTCGGATGCCTTGTTTGAAGAATTCGGCTTGGAATCCTTCCTCGTCCGCTGCTTTGCTGCTATTCATCGCCCAGATGGCTTCCCTGACATCTTTATCAGTGAACAGGTGGCAGGAGAGGGGAGGAGATGTGACTTGGATCTGGGACTGTCCGGGAATGTCGTAGAGGCGGGAGGTGTGTGAGAACATGGAGACTGGGTCGAGATCGGAGGGAGGAGGAGAGCGACGGGGGAGGATCTTGCCCCAGAATTGCTTGGGGGAATGGGTAAGGAGGGCGGAAAGCTCTCGTCTTTGTTGGGAGATGAACTGTCGTTTTTTGTGACGGAGGAGGCGACGGTAATTCTTTTGGATGGCAGAGTATGAGGGAAGGGACTGGTGGAAGGCTTGGCGGAGATCCTGGTGGAGGAGTTTACAATCTGTATCGTACCATTTGTTCATAGGGGAAGTTCCTGTCTTACGGGAGGTTGAGGGGGTCCGAATTGAGTGTGGAAAGGATTTAAGCGTCGACTCCCAGATTGCTGAGGAGAGACAGTGGTACTTATCTGAGACAGTCTCGAGACGGGAGAAGTCATCCGAGTCGGGGAGGATTTGTCTAAGTGAGGAGGAGAAAATGTCGGGGTCGCCCTCATCAAAACGGAAGATGGTTCTACCTGGGGATCGGGGTGGGGGGTGGGTTGGTCGGGGGGGATCAAACTGAAGAGAAAGTGAAAGCAGTGCGTGGTCGGTTAGAGGGATGGGAGAAACGGAGAGATTCTGGATAAAAGGGAGCAGTGTTCGACCGGTTAAGGCGTAATCCACCACACTAGCTCCTCCTCCGTGAGGTCTACACGTGAAGAAGTGGGATTCTGGGAAGCGCGAGAGGCTGTTCAGAATTATCAGATCATGTGATTCGCCCAATTGCATAAGATGTCTACCGTAGGCTGTGATGGGGCCTAGAGCGTCCTCCGAGGTCCTCTGCAAGCCTACTGAAGCCAGGTCAACACCCCTAGTGCAGAACACATCCTCGGACCGGTCATGGAGTGGGACCTGCTGGTCCTTGGTACGGGCATTGAAATCCCCCATAATGATAATTTCTCCATCAGCTGAGTATTTAGTGATGTCTGGGTATATGTTGGTGAAGGGGTCCCTCTCTACACCGTCGTGGATGGCAAACGAAGATGTGGTTGGGGGGAAGTAACAAACTGCAATAAAGATATCCCTCAGGGGTGGGGCTCCAGTTCTGATTCTGATCCACATGTATCTGGCGTACTCATCTGTATTTGCCACTGTGACTCTGTAACTGAGCCCGTCTTTGACTAGGCACGCTACTCCCCCTGATCCTCTGACTCCCCCTGAGCTCCTTGTTTCCTGTCTACATATTGAATGCCATTGGTACCCTGTTATGTCTGGGAGAGGCCGAACTGGGCTCTCGTGGGTCTCTGTTACTAGAAGGATATCTGCTGACTCAAGGGCATCGTAGAGTAGCCCAGGCGAGGACCAAAAAGACCCATTTCCGTTCCAGCAGTGAATTGAAATCCCTGTTGTTCGGCGCCTCCCCAGGGGGACCCGTCATTTGGAACTGCCTGATCGAGGTGTCCATCCTGGGGGGAAGGAGTCTCGGATGACCGCACGAAGGTTCCTTATGACTGCCCATTTTCCCGCTTGTCTTGCTGCAGCCACTTGTTCCCTAGCCTGTTTGAGTTCAGCCACCTGTGCCCGAGTGAGATCCTCATCAAGGAATATCCTGTGTGGAAGGCCGAATAGCTTCCGTTTAGCTCGAAGAGCATAGAGGCGATCTGTGGTGTTATGGAATCGGAGAAATAAGGTGAAGTCCTGTCCCAGCCAAGTTCTGTCTAATCTTATATCGGATATGTCGAGGGTGTCTCTCAAGAATCCTGAGGCCACCTCCATCGGATCTGCTGAAGAAAGAGGGAGAGGGAGACCTCTCACTTTGAGGTTTAGCTCTCTCGCTCTACGGGATCGTTCTTCCACGAGTTTGGCCTGTACAACTTCCTCTACTGCTGTGATAGGAGGGGATTTGTCTTTCCCACGAACCACCTATGCCCATGAGTTGATGTGTGTTTCTATTTCCTGTCTGAGGGAAACCTGTTGTGATATAATCTCCTCCTGCTTGTTCCTGATCTCCTGGATTTCTGCATGTAAAGTTGTCTTTGTGGGGTCTTCCTGCACTGATTTCCGAAGGGACAAGTTTTCCCCTTCCACAAAGGAAACTCTGTCATTGAGTGTGTTTACTTCGGCCCGGAGCTTGTCATTCTCGGTTTCAAGGGAATCTACCCGACGTAACAATTGTTTGATTTGAGATGTCCAGAAGGCGAAATTTGACTCCATGGCAATGTCTCTGGGGCTATAGGTCTCTTCTGGTTGGTTAAGGCACTGGCGGAGGTAACTGGAAGGTCCTCTGTTGTTGAATGGGTTACTGAGGTGGATCTCGTGCTCTGGTTCCGTGTGTGTCTTCGGGGAACCCATATTTAACCTGTCATTTTAAAATTTGCAGGAGCAGACGAGGGTTTGCAGAGGTCGATGTGAGTTCGACGCGAGCAGAACGAATACGGGCCGCAGAGAAGGTAGAGACGGGGGGCCGGCGTTATCTAACGGGCCGACGTCGTGGGCAGAGACTGGACGCCGCGAAAACGGGCCGAGCAGACCGACGCACGAAGAGATGGGCCGACGTGAGTTAACTGGCCGCCGCCGCGAGCAGATACGGGCCGACGATGAGACGCCGCGAGAGACGCCGCGAGTAGAGGCGGGCTACGCCGCGAGCAGAGGCGGGTCGAAGGCCACGTCGTGAGCAGAGGCGGGCCGAGCAGATGGACGCCGTCGGGCAGAGGGACGCCGTCGAGCAGAGGGACGCCAGGTCGAGCAGAGGGACGCGGGCCGTGGGCCGAGCAGACAGTCGTCATCGGGCAGAGACGCCGTCGAGCAGCAGCGGGCCGTCGAGCAGATTCGGGCCGAAGACGCGGGGAGAGCAGACGCCGTCCCGAAGACGCGGGCCGAGCAGAGGGACGCCAGGTCGAGCAGAGGGACGCGGGCCGCGGGCCGAGTAGACAGTCGCCGTCGGGCAGAGACGCCGTCGAGCAGCATCGGGCCGTAGAGAACTGCACAAAGACAAGATTTATGCTTCTTAACACAATTATGTTGATTTTGGGTAGCATCGGATGTGCTCTAGCTCCGAAATTTTGTGGAGGGGCTAGAATACATAAGATCTCCAAGACCCAAAAATCATTCGGAGAAATTCCGCCCGGATTGTGAGTTATTAAAATAATTAATATTTTTAATGGGTTCCTAAGTTGAAACTTAGGAGAATAAAAATATTAATGGGTATTAATAAAAATATGGGTGAGAAGCTTCTAAGAGATGAGGATCAAGTCAATCTTAATCTTAGCCGTTGATTAGGGACTTAATTTTGGCCGTTGATTCATCAACATGAAAAGTATAAGAGGAGGCTTGAGGGTCAGTTGGAGATACTCCAAGTGATCAAATAAGTTCGATTTTTCTGGGGCGTGGTTTGCTGAGAAAATCGAAGTGGTGATCTGAGTTGCAGCAGAGGGGTAGGGATAGTTGGGGTTGGAGGATCTTCTTTGGGACCCCGAATACACAACAAAGAGAGGCAGAGATAAACCAGAGGAGGCAGCGCAGACCAGGGAGGCTGACGCTGGGCCAGGAGGGCCCACGCATTGCTTGACGCAGGGGAAAGAGCTGCCCCCCTGCAGAAGTCCAAATTCAGCCGGAGAGCAGCAGGATCAATCGAGAAGGCTGACGTCAGAGCTCTAGGAGGCAGAGGAGGCAGCACAGAGCTGATGTAGAGTCTCAGATAGCTCCATGCATGCCCACGCGGCTAATGCGAAGGGGCAACGCAGTTGTAGCCGGGGATAGTTAGTCTAGTTGCCGGACCGGAGGGGTTTTGCGGGGTGAAGTGAGGTAATCTCACTTAGGTTCCTGCTAGTATATTTTATCTCTGTAACTGGATAGCCGAGAGGGCATCCAGAGTTGTATTCATAACTATTGCTTAATAATAGAAAACCCTCAGAGCTGTTGCACTGGTTTTCCCACATTGGGTTTTTCCGGGGACGTTTGTCCAAAAATAACGGTGTTCCTTGTGTGTTTGTCTCGTATCTATTTCAGTTTATGATTTGTATGTCAGTGTAGTCTGCAGTAGTGTTTTTCATCAGTGTTTAAATAATTAAATAACTTGTTGAATGTAAAAACAAGTAGGAGATGATAAACCAGTGATTGTAGTAGGATTTATGATGTGTAGATTCAGAAATTCTCACAAATTAGCAATCTTCTTGATAGTAACCAATAAATCACCACTTATGCCAATTAGATACACAAGAGAGAAAATAAAATTTCTTATCACAATTATGATTAGAATAGCATCCACAAGAGAAATCCAATTTGACAATGAATCTACTTATCATTGGCAGTGAGAAATTTAGAGCATTAATCCACAATGTCACTTAGAGCAAATTTGATCAAAATTACCGATTAAATTAGAGCACTTATGTGTATAAATGCAAGAGTGAAACTAGATGCTAATGACCAAAGCTTAGCCCAAATCACTTCAACCACAAATGATTATGAATTACAAGAGTCTATTAGCCAATTTTAGAGACTTATATGTATTTTATTACTGCTGCAACCTTGTTTTCAGAGGTCTGCAATTTTATATCAGCAGTCAAAAAGTGATGCAAGATTCCCAAGATAAGTTAGAAAATTGATGCATTCAACCTTCCAAATGATTTCCATTGATTACAAAATAACAAATATCGGACTTGAAAGAACTCAAAAAATCAGTGATTCAGTCTATCAAGGTGCCAAATTATTAATACCACAATAGCTCTAATGATTAGCTAATCAATGTAAGTGATTATTAGATGATCTTTAGGCAATTTTAGTAAAATTATTTGAGTTATATGAATGCATAAAATGACTAGCTAAACAGAGAATAAAATGAGAGGAAAAGAGGCAAACGGAGAGGCCTAAAGACCTAGTTGAGGGCTAGATTGATTTCTAACAAGATTGGCTACCTACAACCACAATGTTAGCTCTAATATTGCTGCAAAACCATAATGTTAGTCCACTAAAATAATATCAAAATCTGAAATGACTGAATACAAAGCTAGGCCAAGGTCTGGAAGGCTAGGAAACCCCAAGACTAGGGATAAAAATGACAAATGAGAGTCTAGAAGGGCAAACAAGAGCAAGGGAAGGCCAACTAAGCCCGGAAAAGGTCACGACAAGGGAAGACAAGCCCACAAGGTCTGACATCAAGTCCTTAGAGGCTGACGCAGGGGCAGAAAAACCCTAGGAGGGCTAGCGGCCAAGGGAACAACCCTTTATGGGTTGTGGCTAGGGTTTAAAGGGGGGGGTGAGGGCCAAAAGAGGCTCCACAAGCCTACAACAAGGAGAGAGAGGGAGGTTGAGGCCCTTGGAGGCCTATGACTAGGCCAAGGAAGAGCATCGAGGTCCTAGAATGGCCTCTAGGGCCTGCGGCTAGCCCTTAAAGGGCTAGCGGCTTAATGAGGAGGGAGGCCAAGGGCGTAAAAAATCCGTTGGAGGCTTACGGCTAGGGTAAAAGGCCTGGACAGCTAGAACTTAGGGCCTAAAAAAAGTTCTGATGCCTACAACTGCAAAAATTCACAACAAATCATTGCAAAAATGTTGGACGCTGGGCCTGGAGGATAAATGGAGGCTAGATCTTGCCTTCCTAGGCCTAGATCTGCCTCAAAACCCCAACAAGAAAGTCACATTGAGGCGTTGCTTCAGTATGGGCCTTGTTTTGATTTCCTGGATGAGCAGGTAACAAACTTCCATTGCATTCAGTCTAGCAATGGCCAACCATTGCATTTTGTATGCCTGAATTACAAGCAGTGTGGCTTTAAAAGCTATCCATTGGATTGTCAGACATGGTGCCACTGATGGAGCATTGAGGCTCCAACACAGAGGGAGTGATGAGGATCTAGCATAGAGGGAGTGGTGAGGCTCCAACGTTGACTTGTTGTAGAACTGAAGCAGTGAGGCTTCAACAAATGAGCTGGTTCTAAACATTCTCACCAAGTTGTTGAAGTTTTTTTAGAGAGCAACTTGGAGTGTAGGAGAATGTATCCTTCCTTAAGAGGAAACATTGCTAATTGAGAACACTGAGCATATGCCTTGCCCTGTCTTTATGACTAGCCATGGACTTGGTGAAGGGGGTTCAACATCGAGGCTCCTAGGTGAGGGTACTACTTAAAGCCATGGACTTGGATGAATATGTACCCCAGTATGCATCCTACCCACAAGTCGCCCTTGTAAAGGGGTTGTGGACTTGGTTAAGCTTGTTGGGATTGCCTCCCATCTTGGCCATATGGGAGAGGAGACTTAGGTGCGTGTGATCTTTACTAAAGTCGGACGCGACTACCATGGATTGGTTAAGGTAAATTGATCCCCCTTAGTATTGGATGCAGTTGTTCTACTAGTTGATTATTGAGGATCAAGTTGGGTGAGGGTTAGTTAGTGGACATAGGGTTTGGATGATTTTTACCAAGGTAATTTATGACTACCATCGAATTGGTTGTGGTAAATCGATCTCCCTTATTGTCGTGTGGACCATTCTTCTTCTTCTATGGATTAAGTCATCATTGTTCAGTTGAGATGAGGTCATGGAGGTTGACCTGGAGACCCGTAGGGTGTGTATGATCTTTACCAAGGTCATTTAAGATTGCCATGGACTTGGTTGTGGTAAATTGATCTCCCCTATCGTCGGTTGTGGATTATTCTTCTTCTACGAGATTTGATGAGATGAGATGAACTTCTCATATGTCGAGGCTATACATCCGAGATGAGACACATGGTGCAGTCGAAAATTCCTCCCTAGCTGAGAGGCAACGTTGAAATTTGGGGCAGCTTTGGGATGAATTTCTCCATGAGAAATCCAATTACCCCAAAAGAAGCCCAATTACCCCAAAAAGAAACCGTCTTGCCCCAAAGCAAGAATTCAAATTGGTTAAAGGGAAAAATATTATTATTGATGTATTCTTGGCACTCCTCTTTGATGTGACAAATTTATTTGGGCAAGAAATCATAAAGGTATTTGGTAAATGTATTTAAATATTATTAAGTGCAAATTAAAAGGGCCTTTTTCTCATGTCAGCCTCACTAAATGAAGGGACTCCCTCACTCACTCATAACACCCTGTTGGCTCCTCCACCATTTGGAAATTGGTATAAATAGAAGACCTTGGAGCTCATAAAAATTACATCAAGTCTATCCCATCAAAGTTAAAAATACCTCTAAGTTAGTCGTAGGCTTGAGAGCTCCAACCGAAATGGAGAGAAGATGTTTTTGGTGATTTTTCTTGTGACAAGTCTTGGGCCAGTTGGGGAGATTGCAGGTCGAGATTGAAGAGGCAGTTTTGTGAAAGTTTAATGGAGAAATTCTCTGTTTAGAAGGCCAAAATTCTGTATGGAGAAATGGAGGGCTGAGACCCTTAAAGGTGCCCTCATACCTCTATGATAGGGCCACACATCTTTGTGACATTGCGGGGGGCCCGAGCCCTAGCTTGGAGATGGTTTGAGATTATATGTCGTTGGAACAAACCTGTCACAACTTGGCTGAATTGGAAGGTGACTTTTGAGCATATTTTGGAGATGCCTTTTCTTTGTGAATAGGCCACATTCTTCTCTTTGTATCGCAGGAAGTCGTGCTCTAGTTTGGGAGCAGATCTCTTGTAGTTTCACCTTGGATCAGATTTGTAATAAAGGGTCGAATAATCTTGAAGGATAGCGCATGAGGAAGGTCTTGAAGGAAGAATAACACAGGTATTGAGGTCAAATTTGGCAGTTTAGAGAGGTCCTGTAGCTGGTACAGGAAGCTCTAATCAGAGGGCTGAATACTTCAGAATTGTGCCCAGAGCAATGATGATTTAGGGCAGCAGGTTGGACGTCCCAAAGGTATGAATCTGCTTCTTTTGTGTTGATGGATGTTAGGTGTTGTATGTGTCGATGGATGTCCATAGCACAAATTTGTATGACAGTTAGTGCACAGTTTGGAGGGCTGGTTAGAAGAGCCCTTAACACAGTCCCTTATGAAGGACAATGATATATGACAATATCCTTATATGATAACGTCCTAAGGACAGTGAAGTATAGCAGTGACACTTATCCTTATGACAGTGAAGTATAACAGTGGCACTTATCCTTATGACTGTGAAGTATAACAGTGACATTTATGTTTATGACAGTGAAGTATAACATTGACACCTGTGCTTATGACAATGATGTATGGCAGTGACTCATGTTCCTATGGCATTAACATGTATGCAATTTGGGACAGACATATATGTTCTTGTGACTGTGATATGGAGATCTATCAGAGGTCTTGAGGAGAGCTTGTCAATACCTCCTTGATAGGTTTAACTACTGTCATCTCATGAGGATCCTATATGATCCAGGGTTGGTCCTAGGAGCCCTAATTTGATAGATGTTGAAAGACTAGTGTGTCATTATAATTGTACATTGTATCTCAACTAAACATTTGATGAATATCTAAAGATGAAGAAGAATTGATTTTTTGGGTTTTCCCCCTTGCGGGGTTTTGCCCTGGTGTCTGACCTAAATCCTGGTGTCCCTATTGTGTATGCTTTTCTTATAATATTCCTTACTGTTCCACTACATTGTTTATGTTAATGTTCTCTCTATATAATTTCTTATGATGATATGGGGTGAATGAAATGTGAAAATAGTTGAAAAAGTTAAAAATGCAATTATCTATAACAACAAACTATCTAGCCCTAAAATTAAGAAAAACAACTAAGAAGAGCTGCGTTTAATCAACTCTTTTTGGCTGACTTGTGACTGTGAGGACAACCAACTATTCAAGCCTTTAGTTTGCTAAATTTGAGAATATAACACTTGAGAATGGAACTAAGAATGATGATAGAGTTTTATGAGAAATAAGTGAGAGATAGAGGGGTTCTTTGAAATGCTTTGGGATCCTTTGAAAGTCCTTGATCCGGGTGGGAATAATGCTTCAAAAAAGATGCTTGAAGATGGCTGGTGTTAAAATTTGGGTACCAGAGGACAAGTGGTTCCCTAAGGCTTTGATCTTTGGCCTAGGGAAAAGTGTCCAAATTTATTTGTACTTTTCTCCTAAAGTGACTTTATAAGGTGATAAAGTCAATTTAATTTAAAAGTGATTTTATAAGTGGTAAAGTTACATTCTAATTTAAAAGTGACTTTATAAGTGGTAAAGTTACATTCTAATTTAAAGGTGACTTTATTAAACTCAATGAAGAATTAGAAAGTGAAAAAGTGACTATGGAAATAAAAGGCTAAGTGGGTGAGTTAAAAAATAGGAAGTGAGAATTAAATGCACGTTTATTTTCATCCCTAGATCTAAATGAATCTCAGCCATTAGATCTCAGAGTAACCCAAAAGGTCATTTAGAGAATAAAAGGAGAAGAAAAGAGGAAAATATCATTCATTCTTTCATGAGCATTTGAGAGAAAGAGAAGAGAGAGCAAGGAGAAAATTTCTGAGCAGTGAGGAAGTGAAGGAGAGTAGCAAGAAGAAATTTCAGCAAATCTGGGCAGCAACATTTATTGGCACGCAGCCCAAGACAAAACCGTACATCAGGAGAGGCACAAAAATCAAGGAAGAGGGACAACAAATTTTGGGCACATTTTTCGAGGTTGGCCGTACAACATTTAATGTTGTTTTATTGCTGTAAAAATTTATGTTTTGGCTGTTTGCTAATTGGCACGATTTTTGAGGCGGAGTTCAAGCACGAAAATCGAGATAAGTTGTAATTTGTGGTTGTTGGAATTTTTACTGTGTATTTTAGTTTCTCTGTAAAAGCATTTTCAGAAATAAAGAAGAGCTCTCAAACTGGTTTTCCCCAAGAGTTGTAGGGGGTTTTTCTAGGGTCACATTGACAAAAAATCAGTGTTATTTTTTGTGTGTGGCTGTCATAATTTTGCTGTGTTTTATTTCTGCAATTTCAGCAGTTGTGAAATCTCTAAATTTGTGTTTTCATAAAATTATTGTCATTTCCAGATTTTAGAATTTCTATCATGCTTGGATTTAAACTAAATGCATGGAGTGATAAGGAAAACTGATAATTGGAGTGGGGGTTGAAATTTCTTCAGCCGGTCCAACCGAGGACTTCCCCAACTCCAAGCTTGAGGAACCTGTATCACACTTAAAATCTTGCTCAAACGGTTAGTAAGATATGTGTAACTTGCACAATGAGCAAAGTAAGCATGTTATTCAACCTAGAAATGCATGCAATACTAGATCCTAGAATAGAAGATGACAAGAAGACAGCAAGCAATTGCTATCTCCTCCTTTGGGTAACAATGCCCCCATCAAGGACCAAGTTACCAACTTGAACAATTAAATTGAAAAACTCAACAAGTTACCTCAATATGTGAACCAAGCAAACCACACAAGATGCTAGATCGTGGACCTCCAATGTCATTTGTATTAAACAAATGTAGCAAAATTACATGAGTTTTCCAAGTTCTAGGGTTCCTTCATCTAAGAATGAGAGAAAATGGGTTGAATATATAGAGTTTGGGAGAGCTGTTGAAAAATCTAGGGCATGCATATTAAGGTGATTCTTCTTTAACATGATAACATTTTGTGAAGCATTTATATAATTTATCTTAGCTTAATGTTCTATTCATTATTAGTATGTGTGATTACTTCATCAAACTGCTATCAAAACAAAAGAGACAAGAACACAAATGTTTGGCTTTCTGCCAGGGCCAAAACCTCTCCCTCTTGGAGAGGAAGGCCCACGCAAAAATTCTTCTTATAGAGATTCCATGGACGAATACCAAGACTATGGCCCTTGATACATTTTGCCTCTCCAAGACCAAGACATCAATCCTTTTCTTTACCATCGCTGGGATCATCATCATCACTGCTGCTTGCATCTATGTCATCATAGTTGCACTACTGCTGTACTTTAACTGAGATCATCCTCGTTGCTTTCTTCATCAAGACCATTGCTACAATATAGAGACCTTCACAACAATATCATCGAGATTATTTACTAATGCATCTCTTGCTGCACTGATATCACTGCTGCGCTCCGAGACAATGAGATCATTGATCTACACGATATAGCTACTGTGATTATAGTTATGTCAAGATCTAGACTGTGATCCTTGTCACTGCTCTTTGTAGTACATCAAGGCTGTATCATATTCAATCCGAATGTTGTGGTAACCAATGAGATTATATGTCTCTTTTCATAGGTATGTCAAGTGTTTCTCATTTCATGATTCTACCGAGATAGTATAGATCTTCATATTCAATCCGAATGTTGTGGTAACCAATGAGATTATATGTCTCTTTTCATAGGTATGTCATCTGTTTCTCATTTCATGATTCTACCGAGATAGTGTAGATCTTCACCGCTACAATTCATCATGCTGCTACAGGGATATAATCCTTGAGACCAACGTGATCTCTACTAAGCCAAGACAATACTATATGTGTAGGCCGAGGATAGTCCATCTACTGCATCCTCATCCGAAGTTTGTCTTGCTTCATCTATCCGAGATAGATATGTCGAGAGTGAGACAATGGCATGCCTAAATCACGTACATCCTTTTCTGCTCTCTCCATGCGAGGACGCCACCTTCAGATCATAGGCATGCCGAAAGGGTTCAGAACTTAACTCACTGCAGTGACATCATACAAGGTTATTTACTGCTCCATGTATCTGAGGTTGTGACTGCACCTAAAACCCAAACGAGGTGCAATCAAACTCTACTGCGACTTGCCCTAATATGCGAAGATTAAAGAGGCATACGAATTCTATCTTCTCACTTTTGCGCTGACCCTTTATGGGTATTTACTATTTATAGTGATGAGTATTCCATATATGAGCCGACGTGATCATGAACTAACGCGATTTTTTCTTCAAGCCGACATGACATATATTTATATATTTAATTCATTTATTTGAAGCCGACATGATCATCTCCTTATCGTTTTGCTTGCAGACTTTGATAGGCTTGCTTTTGAGGCATTGATCTTGGTCTTGGAGGGCTGTTACATAACTTTGAAGACTTGTACATATTTACATAAAATCATGAAGAGTTTATATACACATGACATGACTCTTTGACACATAAATAAATCCTAAAGACATTAAGAAGAAGTCTTTCACCTAGTGACACTTCTTGCTCATGAAACCCATGTAGCAAGATTACAAAAATAATTTATTTCCTTTTACGGCATCAATTATAAAGATCATGTCATTATGAAGACCGAACCTAGTTACACTTTCTTCAACACCAACGAATTATCTCCAAGAATAATGCTGATTTGACTGCCTGTCAAGTGGCATCGTTGTGTCAAATCTAGCTGAGCGTATCAGTCCTTGATTGCTGGGTGGATTAGGGGGAGATAAGGGGGGAATTTTCCCACCTTATTGACAACCCAATCCCATGAAAATCTTGTGATTCCTTGTTGCCTGAGCGGGTCTCCTTATCTGCTGCATATTGATTATTAGATAGGCCTCCTTGTTAGTGGGCAACATCAAATCAGGGTTACGTGGGTCCTGTTGTTGCATAGAATGTCTAAGCATCGTGACAACGACTCAGATCGGGAGCTATCACCCTGATCCCCAATCTCTCCGTTTAAGCTGTCTCCCTACATCAGGTTAAGGGGGGTAGACCCTACGAAAATGGAATGAAGGAGAACTATTTGGAAACCAACTAGTTCGGGAGACACAGTGAAGCGACCAAGTACTTGATTTAGATTTTAGCAAGATTTATAGGATTTGATTAGATTTTAAGCAATTGATGCCAGTGCTTTATGGAGTTAACTATCTTGTTAGGAAATTTAGGACCAAGTAATTGATTTGCAACAGCTGCTTGGATGAATGTCTATCTTATATGAAGTGCAGACCCTAAAGCTAATATGAGATGCAAGAATCTTGGTTAATTTTAGTTAAATGCCTATCTAAGTTTTAACCCTTCGATCCTTTCTATATTGAGCTTGATTTTGTAGTAATTGGCAGAAAGAAGATAAGGTGAAGCACACTAAGGTGTGATTAACGATACCTCTCCTGAAAATCTAACATACCCGGTGCCTCTGGCGCTGCAGAGAGCTGTGGCTCTGATGACTGCAAGGTCACCGTTTTAAGTACTATTGAAAATAGGCTTCTCAAGCAAAGATGGATGGATACCTATCTCTCTATCGACCAAGCTTATGCTTGGAAGTAAATTTTATTTATGCAAAACTAACTTATATGCAAATGCACCAGATGATGAGAAGAAGTTAGACCTGAGGATTAGAAACACTTGTGTCGCAAAAGCCCTTAATCACCAAAATAAAATGCTCGCTTTATTGGATGAAGACTTAAAAATAAACCTCTGAAAATATTACAATTAAACCACAAGCTTATTTCAAATATTTTTGATACAATTATAGCTCAAAGAGAACAAAAACTTCTTTGCAATCAATGTCAACAGATGCTCAAAAAATACTCAGTTTATGAAACAAAAGATATGCATTTTATCACCATTCCATAACAGAGTACTTGATTTTCAGAAATTAGTTTTTAGGACAGCAGTAAGAAAAACTTTATGACAACAACAATATGACAATGAAAATAGTAAGCTGTCAATGATATCTTTATGCCAAAAATTTACTGAAATTTTTCCAAACTTGCTCACATGAATTATCAAAAATTTTCAGCCTGTTATGACGTGATTTCTAGAATTATATGAGATCTGATATATTTATTACAGCCAACAATTAAAACATGAAATAAGCCTAATGATGAATGCCCAACTCAAGAAATTAGTTCCTTAATGTATTAGACAACTTAGGAACTGATTTTATTCTAACCCACATGAAATTTTGCCACTGTTATATTTCAGACTTCAGAAACATAATTATTCAGAGATAATAGTCACCCAAAATTTAGATCTAGGCCAAATTCTTGATACACATCAAACGTAAATGACTTATTAATGTATTTAGCAATTTTTTTAGTTAATTTCAAACCACTTAGATGTGTTTTTCACTACTATTAGAAAGGTATATGACTGTTGTAGCAAACAATGAGGAAAAAGATGGTTTAGAGATCAAACCCTTAGACCGTAGGCCTTGAAGATCACTTGCCCAAGTTACCAAAAAAAATTTCAATACCTGAAATACAATTTTTTACCAATTTTTTTGCAAAACCCACCAATGATTAGTTTCAGAAAATTAAATATTTAAATCAGAAATGGAGCAAGGGGAATCTAGGGCAAATGAGAGCTAGCACAGCGCTAAAAGAACTAGCGTTGGGCTAGGAGAAGGTAGATCTGAGCTTAGGAGCCCCAAAACTTGAAACCCTTGTTCTGAAAAAATATATTGCTTTAGATCTTCAGATTTATTGCAAAATATTTAACGCTGGCCCTGCAAAAATATTTGGTACAGGATATTGCCTTCCAGGGCCTAAATATGTCTCAAAACCCCCAGATTTGCTTGAAAAAATCTCAGATCTGAAGATTTACTTGGCTGATTTCCCAGCTCTATTCCTGCAAACAATATTTGGGCCTAGATCTAACTTAGATCTGAAGATTTTCTTGGCTGATTTCTCAGATCTATTCTTGCACACAACCTTTGAGCCCAGATCTTGCCCTCCAGGGTCTAGATCTAGCTCAGATCTGAAGATTTTCTTGGTTGATTTCTCAGACCTATTCTTGTACAAGTGAAAAGAGGAGAACCCAATACCCAATATGTACAAAAATAGAGAAAATCCCAAAAACCCAAGTGTTAAAATTCAAAATTATGTTACAAAATTTCAGATCTACACAAGTAAATAACAGATCTATACAAATAATTTACAGATCTATCAGATCTGAGGAGTATGAGTCCAACTCCGCTTTCAGATCTGATAATCTAAGGCTCTTAATAGCCAGATCTATCAAAATTTCTATGAAATATTTAAAAGATTTTGAAATTTTAGAGAGGCACTAGGCCAAAAACACCCTGCAGAAAAAACATTATCGTTAGGTAAATCCTGAGGCTTATATGAAGTAGGCTCTTCAGAAAACATGTATTGAGAGTTGGCTGGTCCAACCGAAGACTATCTCCAAACGCTCAATGTGAACCTGAGAGATCTTCTGCAAACACTAGATCAACCATCAAATCAAGTAGAGAAATAGAACAACAATAAAATTTTGAAGAAATAGAGATACTTGCTACTTCAATCAAAATTAAAAATGTTACCCTAGATCCAACAAACTGAATAAGATACCTGTATTCAGATTATTCTAAGAGAGCTATTGATTGATAGTTGTCACATAATATTAAGCAGAAATTAAAACAATTTTACCATAAATTCATGAAGAGGAACACTACAGCACGTTGAAACTCCAAAGACTTTTGCATTAATTCAAAAAAGTATATAAGAGAGTTTGAGAGCTTAGTACACGATCCAGAGATCGGATGGATCAACTGACAAAAGACCTTCTATTTAAAGATAAATTTTCCAACGGCTAGTTCGAGTGATCCTCTTCAAAACAATTTCGACCGTTGAGGAAGATTAAAATTTCTTTTAATCTCATCCGTCGAAATTTTAAATTCTTGAAGAAATTCGAATTTTTGAATTAAATGCATTTTAATTAACTCAAAAATAAAAAAATTGAGTTAATTTCCTCAAAAATTAACTTTGACTTAAACCCCAGGGACCAAAGGTTTAAAATTTAGCAAAATAATTAATTTACCTTAGTCCCGGGACCTTTTAATATTTGAATTTTAAAGGATCGACAAATTTTGCCTTTGGAGAATTTAAATTTCCCTAGGACCTATAATTAATTAAATTTTTGGCTTAGGATTTTAATTAATTTTTTGGCCAGAAAATTTAATTAATTAACCTATGAGGGGATAAATTATTTTTCCAACCCTCAATACACTTTACATCATAATTTTCACATTTTTCACATCATGAGGGGAAAAACCCATTTGTAATAGACTCTCATAGACTATCCATTTCTACGACACAAATATAATTCAACAGACTAAACAATTTGTAATAAAATAACCTAACCAAATAGTCAAGATTATTCCCAAATCACTTTTACATAGACTCGATCTAGAACACTAGGATTCGCCTAAGATCCCAGTGACAAAATCCATTCTGGCTTTGGGGTAAGGCTGAAGGAAAACTCTGCCGACCATTCAAGAATGGATCGGTGAGACAAAAAACCTCTCAGAATGTAGATCATCACCAGAAAAGTAGGTTTACCTAGGCAATTACATACACGACATGGATCTGCTGAGATTATTTACATTATACACCTGTAGAATGGGTTTTCATTATAAAATGATGATCAGGCTGATGATGATAGCTGAATGACACAGACATGTCGATCAGGCGCTATTCCTTTTGCGAGAAAAGCGGGTGTACAACTATGGGTCGTTGACACATAGTGGTCAATAGGTCCTATTGGTGGCAGCTTGATTATTGGTTGACTGTAATATCCCCAATTTTGAGAGCAGGAAATCACAAAGGAATTTTGCCCAATTTTGGTAATATTAATTGAAAGGGGAAAATATTATTTTTGAGAAAGGTGGCAAGTATTATTTTATTGGAGAATGGTGACAAATATTATTTTACTATAATGACGACAAAAGTCACTTAATGGAAAATGGCCCCCACCAATAAAATAATATTAAAAATGAGTCTAGAAGCATGGGGAGAAATATTAGAAGGAGGATGGATTCATTTGTTGAACATCTTTTGACTATAATACACTTCACATTTCATCTTCTCTTGGAGCTGTTTAGCACAAGAAGAGAAGTGTTGTTTAGCATAGGAGTTTTAGGTGAAATTCCACCCTCACTTTGGAGAACTTCGCGTGACTCCCTTGTGAGGAAGTTGGGGAGCCCATTTCTGGGCTTCCACAAAGCTATATTTGCAGGAGTAAACCAACTGTGCACACTTCCTTGGCGCAAAGGTAGTTCGTGGGCAATGATTTGGTGCAATTATAGAGAGTTGATTGAGTTGGATAATTTGCAGGTGAAATTCGTATTTTTGAGGTCCATGTTTGGTGACATTTTGCAGTGCTGGTGTTGAGGATTATTTGTGGGCAGAATTTGTCAATTTTGGCAATGCGGAAAGGTTCTTGGACAAAGCTTGTATAGGCATTGAGGGAGATCTGATTCTTGGAGCAAGGGGCTGGGAAAAGGTTGGGTTTTCGAAGATAAATTTGTAAAGGAGCGTGAGGAATTTTCTAGTGGTGATTTTTTGGGAGATTAGGGACAACATATCGCAACAATGAGTGTAGCCAGCTAGAGAACCACTTGTACCACTTGGAGGTTAATTTCATGGGTCAGATTTAGCCCAAACCCTTTTTGGGTTTTTGTGCGTTTTGGGAGAGAAGATTAGGGCTGAAGTTTCAGATTAATCCGGGCAGTAATTAGGGCCGAAAATCCACATTCCTTCAACAATGTGTTTTATTGGCCAACTGGGTAATTCACACCAATTTGTGGGCTTGAGCTTGGCTTGGTGTTAAGCCAAACCATTTTTGGGTTTTTATGGGTTTGGTGGGAGGACCCCGTGGCTAAAATTTTTGAGCATTCCAAGGTGTATTCAACCCTAATATCGACATTCCAGCCAACAACCAACAATAAATTATTTCTGGGTAGTGCACAATGTTAAAAAATGTAACTAGGTTCAGTCTTCATAAATGTATTTGAGTCATTAAGTAATGTACTTGTCAAAAGAATGAAAAATAATTATTTATTATTATCACAATGAATTATTAATGCATAGGTTTCATGCTTGGGTCATCCTGTTTTAGGTCAAAGTCCCCATTGAGGACTTCTAAGATTTATTCTGAGTCATTAGAGTCATTATCCATTTAAAGAGACCCTTCTCGGGCTTTTGAATCATGTAAAAAGATTTATTATTGAGTCAAATTAGGTATTTGACACCTCTACACCAAGTCGGCTTCAAGATGATCAAGTTGGCCTCAAATAGGGCAATTCGACCTCACCACAAGCCTATATATACAAGGAGATCGAATTCATTTGGAGCACTCTCACACTCACTCATAAGTTCGATATCTAGACGAAAGAGCTGGAGAAGTGCGAAGAAGGAAGAGGACGATGGAAGAAGTGTGAAATTGGAGAAAGAGGAAGGAAAAGAGAAAATCGAAGTTTTGGGCTATCTCTTTCTCTCTCTCGTTTGGGTTTCTCTGGGAGATGGAAGATTTTCTTGTCTAGTCGAAGCTGCTACTGCTGCCATCTGCTGGGTCGAAGTGCTATTGCTTCATGGTTGAAATTCTGGATTGAATTTGTTGGAAGAGGAGGTTGACTTGGTCGTTGGAGACGGTTTGTGTCTAGGTTGAAGAGTCTCAAGAAAACTATTGAAGGAAGAGATTTTGATTGGGTTTTCCCCTAGATAGGGGTTTTGCCCTTGCAGAGTTCCTACATCTTGTTTCTTATGTTTTTGTGATATTCATACACACAAAATCTGGTAATTGCTTGATGAAAGATAATACAACAAATAAGTAAAAAAAGCCAACATAATTCACAAGTAATTATCAAGAAAGAGAAATCTAACAATAATTCTACTAGCATTGATTTCTCAACATGGTATCAGAGCTAAGGTCAAAGACGATTGAAGATCACTACGTTGGCTTGAAGGAAATGATTACTCCCTCTATGATAAGAATGGGATTCGATACTACAGGACGCTGGATCAAGAAGATCTTCTACTGCTTATGGAACAAGGTCAAGAGTCAAGGGTTTTTAGTAGCACTTACAGGTTCACTTAATGACGACAATGCATGGATCATTGACAATGGAGCATCAAGGCATATGACAAGGGAAGGTAAACAACTTCAAACTCTATCAAAGGAACCATCTTTTCATGCAGTGGAATTGGGGGACAACAAAAGCTATGTTGTTAGAGGCCTGAGATCAACATCTTTGAAGTTGGAGAATGGATTTAAACTACATCTCAACAACATACTTAATGTTCCAGGTTTGAAAAAGAATTTGCTTTCAATTTCTTGCTTAGAAGATAAAGGGGATAGATTTGCTTTTTTTGATGGAAAGGTCTTGGTTTGGGGAAAAGGTTCAAGTATTGATAAGGCTAGGGTTATTGGAGTTAGTGAAGGAAGCTTATGTAGAGTCATTAGACCACCTCCTCAAGCTCTAGTTCATATGGAAATCAATCCCATTGAGCTATGGCATAAAAGATATGGTCATCTTCACCACAAGGTCATTCCCACTCTTAATCAACTGGTTCATGGTATCCCCAATATCAAAAAAGATCGTGAAGGAGTTTGCAAGGGATGCTCTTTAGGCAAACATACAAGAAAACCATTTTCAAATAGTGAAGCAAGGTATAAAGAAATACTAGACCTCATTCATTCTGATGTGTGTGGGCCTATGTCTGACAAATCACTTAGAGGTCATCTTTACTAAGTGACATTCATTGATGATCACTCTAGAAAGACATGGCTCTACCTTCTCAAGAAAAAGGATGAAGTATTTGAAAAATTCAAGGAGTTTAGATCTAAAGTGGAAACCCTAAAAAAAGGAAAATAAAGAATTTGAGATCCGACAATGGTGGGGAATACACTTCTAAAGAATTGATTGCATATTGTAAAGAAGCAGGAATAAAGAGGGAGCTTATTGTTCCCTACTATCCTGAACAAAATGGAGTGGCAAAAAAAAAAAGAATATGACAATTGAAGAAGGTATACGAACAATGCTCCTTGATCCAGACTTACCAAAATTTCTATGGGGAGAAGCAACCATGACATCCATCTATATTCAAAATAGAAGTCCTTATAGAGTTCTTGAAAATATGACACTTGAGGAAGCATTCACAGGGAAGGAGCCAAGTGTGGACCATCTCTGAATCTGTGGGAGTCTTGCCTATATTCACATTCCAAAGGACAAATGAAAGAAGTTAGATTCTACAAGCATCAAAGGGATCTTCGTTGGTTATGGTCTCTCCTCAAAGGCATATAGAATCTACATCAAGCAAGGGAGACATATTGAAGTAAGCAGGGCGTTATATTTGATGAAAATCATGCCTACAAAAGATCCAAGGACATTCTATCGATTCTGACGATGAAGATCTACCTATATTTGAAGAAGAAGAAGTACAACCCGACAATCCATCTACAATTCAAGAAGAAGAGAAAGGACCAAGTGAGGCTATTCAACTTGTGATCATACTGACACAAGGAAGAGGCCAAATTGGTTAAAAGCTACTCTTAAAGATGCTGAAGGACATGGACCTGCAAAAGGAACCTTTAGAGAAAGCAAAAGGCCAAAAAGATATTATGGATACGCTACATATATGACAAAACAAATTGAAGCTGAACCATCTACATTGGAAGAAGCTGCTCATCAAGAACTATGGAAGAAAGCTATGCAGGAAGAATACCGATCCATCATGAAGAATGGGGTTTGGGAAATCGTTCCTAGACCCAGTGACAAATCGGTTGTCACCTCCAAATGGATCTATAAGATCAAGCACATCGTTGATGGAAGTATAGACAAGAACAAATCTAGATTTGTTGCAAGTGGTTTCTCTCAAAAGGAGGGCATAGATTATGAAGAAACCTTTGCACCCACTGCAAGGTATACTACCATTAGATCTTTGGTTTCATTGGCTACTACAATGGGATGGAATATCCATCAAATGGATGTGAAGACAATATTTCTGAATGGGACCATCGATGAGGAAGTATACATTGAGAAACCTGAAGGCTTTGAAGTAAATAGCAAAGATACTCATGTCTATAGACTCAAGAAGGCCCTATATGGTTTGAAGCAAGCTCCTAGGGCATGGTATGCAAGAATGGATGCATACCTTCTAAGAATTGGGTTCGTGAAGAGTTCCGCTGATCCAAATCTCTACATCAAGGTTGTGGATAATGAGCCAGTCATTATTCTATTATATGTGGATGATCTATTCATTATAGGTGTGGAGCGAAGGATACAAGAATGCAAGAAGATGCTGGTAGCCGAATTTGAGATGAAGGATCTAGGACTGATGCACTATTACCTAGGTCTAGAAGTATGGCAAAATCCTGGGGAGATATATTTGGGGCAAGGAAAGTATATCATCGATTTGTTGCAAAAATTTGGGACGATGGATTCCAAGCCCATGACTACTTCTATGATCACCAATCTCAAGAAGTTGAGGAGCTCGGATCCTACCTCCTATCGTCAGTTGGTGGGTTCTTCGATGTATCTGGTAAATACTAGGCCGGATATATGCTTTGCTGTGAACATTCTTAGTTAGTTTCAGTTGGAGCCTCGTCATGATCACTGGATAGCTGCCAAGCATATATTGAGATATCTTCATGGCATTATACATCACTGCTTGAAGTACAATAGCAAGGAAATCAAGCTAATTGGCTTCACAGATTCTGATTGGGGTGGCAGTGAGACCAATGGTAGAAGCACTACAGATGGATGCTTTATTTTAGGATCTGCCATGATCTCATGGATGAGTGGAAAGCAAGATCCCGTTTCTTTGAGTAGTGTTGAAGCTAAGTATGTGGCTGCATGTGAAGTAGGAAAGGAGGTTGTATGGCTGAGGAAGCTTCTGACATGTTTGTTCGAGAAGCCTTTGGATCCTATTGTGATAAACTGTGATAATCAAATTTGCATCAAGATGTTTGGAGATCCCGTGTTTCATGCTAGGACGAAGCATATCAACAATAAGTTCCACTACATTAGGAACTTGGTGTAAGATGGGATCGTGAAGCTACAGTATGTCCCGACAGATGATCAGGTAGTTGATATACTAACAAAGTCTCTTCCTAATAAGAAGTTTGAATATCTTAGAAGCATGCTTGGTTTAGTTGATATTGTTGATCTTGTTGATGATGATAAAAGTTTGGAAGAGATTTGTTGAGGCTTTGTGTGTGAGACACATTGCCTGGAAGGACATCTGGCCAACACTATGTGTTGATGTCTAGTTCTCGAAGTAGGGAGGGTGGCATTGGTCATGGAGCTCTGACCTCGGATACACATCTAGATCCCTGGGTTGATGGTTAGCAAGTAAGCTTGATGGTACCTAGAGAGGCTAAAAGCTTTAGTCCATCTTAGTCCCTCCTGGATAGATTGCCCTGGTCAGGAATCTATTCCATGGCATTGCAAGTGCCTAAACATAGATTGCCCTGGTAAGGAATCTAGACCATGGCATTGTGGTGCCTAAACTCTTCATAGTTCATATGGTTTGAGATCTTCCTTGTACTTGTATATGTTTTTATGAATACCTCCCTAGTTAAGAGGGAGTGTTGAAAAATGTAACTAGGTTCGGTCTTCATAAATGTATTCGAGTCATTATGTAATGTACTTATCAAAAGTATGAAAAATAATTTTTTTATTATTATCACAATGACTTATTAAAGGATGGGTTTCATGCTTGCGTCATCATGTTTTAGGTCAAAGTCCCCATTGAGGACTTTTAGGATTTATTTTGAGTCATTAGGGTCATTGTCCATTTAAAGAGACCCTTCTTGGGCTTTTGAACCATGTAAAAAGATTTATTATTGAGTCAAATTAGGTATTTGACACCTACACACCAAGTCGGCCTCAAGAAGATCAAGTCGACCTCAAACAGGGCAATTCAACCTCACCTCAAGCCTATATATACAAGGAGATCGAATTCATTTGGAGCACAATCTCACTCACTCATAAGTTCGATATCCAAAAGAAAGAGTTGGAGAAGCGCGAAGAAGGAAGAAGAGGCTGAAAGAAGTGTGAAGTTGGAGAAAGAGGAATGAAAAGAGAAAATCAAAGTTTTGGGCTATCTCTCTCTCTCTCTTGTTTGGGTTTCTCTGGGAGATCAAAGATTTTCTTGTCTAGTCGAAGCTGCTGCTCCTGTGATTTGCTGGGTCGAAGCGTTGTTGCTTCAAGGTTGAAATTCTGGGTCGAATTTGCTGGAAGAGGAGGTTGACTTGGTCATTGGAGAAGGTTTGTGTCTAGGTTGAAGAGTCTCAAGAAAACTATTGAAGGAAGAGATTTTGATTGGGTTTGCCCCCAGGTAGGGGTTTTGCCCTGGCAGAGTGCCTACATCTCGTGTCTTGTGTTTTTGTGATCTTCATATACTCATAATTTGGTAATATGAAAGATAATACAACAAATAAGTAAAAGAAGGCAACATAATTCACAAATAATTATCACGAAAGAGAAATCTAACCATAAATCTATTAGCATTGATTTCTCAACACACAGATCACTTCGGGAACACTTCCACACTTGGGTTCGAGCTATTTGTTTTGGATTTTAATCAACTTGCATAGAAACCCTAGGTTCTATCATTTCAGCTCATTATATGTACTCTTTCCTTGGAAATTTAATAAAATGGTTTAGTTTATAATATATACTGTTGGATTTATTGTGTGTTTTAATTTGTGTTCTTGGCTTGATTCATTTAACTGTTCATAGTTCATTGCTCGGTATTTGCTGTTAATTTCCATTTAGGAATATTACAGATTGTGTGTGCAATAGGTGGCTGGAGGGGGATGTTAACTCCCTCAAATCTTCCACATAACTCAGCCAAACTAGACTGCCTTTAACAATCCAACTTGACCCCTCTTTTTAGCTATAAATGGTCCTCATTTAGTGGGATTTGGTCCCATTTATTTTCTATTGGAAGGGACAATTTGTCCCTCCTATGTGGCAACCCACTCAACCTTCTTATGAGGCCTTTAGCTTGACTTTGAACTTGACTTCAATTTCCATGTCACTTGACTTGCCTCCTTGACCTGGAAGACCATTTTTAATATGTCCCCACTTATTAATTTTTTGAATTTTCTTGCCCTTTTATGGTCACTTTTGGGCAAAAGTGGGTTTTCATGGGGAAATCATCATTTTTGGACCCCCGAAGTGGATACCAAGAGAATGTTGGTACTTTGAGCATGAATTTTGAGCACCCACATGCCACCAACATTTCCTATGACCACTTATTTACATCATTACATAGAAAATTAATTAAAAATCGTGTTTCGCACGACTTTTTAATTATTTAAAAATTCCTAGAAAGGCCTAGTCAAATTCCATAATATACATTTATCCTAGTCATTAGTATACACGCTAGGTCTAATTATTAAGATACACTCCAACTTTGGAGGTATATGAGTGAAAAAAATTGACTAGTTATTTATCACTAAAAAGCGAAAATAATTAGTCAAGTGAAAAAAACACTCTAGAGTGGACTCACTTAGTAACCAGGTCAAATTGCCTAAGTCTGTTACATAAATTCATCATGCTAGTGTTCATTTATTACAATTCCCCCATTGGGGTACAAAATTTTAGAGAAGAAAGAGAGAGAGAGAGCAGAGAGAGAGAGGGAAGATGACCTACTGGACTTTTGATCTTATGAAAAATTTCCTTGGTGCCATGTCCACTGGGCACTTGTAGTCTAGTTCTTTGCTAGGTAGAAATTAGCAAGTAACAGATCTCATACAAAAAGCTAATACAATTGGTGATATAAATGAACTCATCTGGAATGTTGATATAAATAGTGACACATAGGAACTACTAGATAAGATTGATACAAAATATGATATAGAGGATCTTATCCAAAAGTTTGATGTAACATGTGATACTGTTGAAATCATGCAAAAGATTGATGCAACTCTTGACACACAAGACAATATACAGGTGGTTGATGCTCATTGTGATACAAAAGACCTGATGGATAAGGAATCATAGAATGAATTGATGAAGGAAATAGTGATTGAAGATGATTCACAAGAAGAAGCAATGAAGCAAAAGAACAACATCAAGAGTTTCCTGAGATATTTGTCAGACCTTATGAAGAGTTATCATTCAATAGAAATCGACATGGCTTGGGACTTGAGAAAGGAAACATTTTGCATATTTTGGATTACTCCAAACCAGTTCAATTTTTGAGTGTAGGATTCCTTAAAGATGTCTAGAATCTTAAAACAAATGTCAACATTGTCAAAGAGTTGGTCACATGGAGAGTTAGTGTTTTGATTTTCATCCTTGTCTCCATCGTGGGAAGACAAATCATCGATCAGAAAAATGTTGAAAGCAAAAGTAGCTCAAGAAGACAATTCATTATGGATGGATAAATTCTTGGAGATGGAATCTACAAGTAAAGGAGTTACATAAGCCTTACCACCTAATCAAGACATAAAAAAATTCTATCAAGCAATTATTCCAGATTATTTTGGGGATGGCTCAGATCCAGTTCTATGTGTTCTTTGAAGTCAAAGATGGTACTCTCCACACCTCAAGGGACGGGAGGGGGGGGGGTAAGCAAAATGATAAAAAGAAACTCTCCCACACCTTTTAAGTGGGGTAGGGAGTAAATTGATGGAGTAAAAATGGTAGTGGTAAACCAGAAACCACGACATTATTCAAATCACATTGTTTAGTGGTCATCCAAAATGACCACATTGTTCAAGTCAAAGTGTTTAGTGGTAAATCATAAACTAGCAATACTAATAGAATATAGTTAGTGGCCAACTACAAAAACCACAAAATGAAGTGAAAATGGTTAGTGGTCAACTATGTTGCACGAAACTTCTAGTAACCCGACGTTTCGGGTCGTACCCATACCCGAAACTTTGAAACTCCATTGAAACTCGGCCGAAACTCGACCATCATATAATGATCTATGAGAGTTAATATAGACTTGGTTTTCCTTCAAAATTGTCATCTATGGGTGTTATTCCCCTTTTTCTTGCAAGATAATGTGTTATTCACTTATTTATAATTTTTTTTATATGTTTATATACATATATGATGTTTCAACTAATGTTTCGGCTAACGTTTCCATTTTTGGGAGGTGACGTTTCTAAACATACCTGTTTCGGAAACTCTGAAACGTTTCAGCGTTTCGTGCAACCTAGGTGGTCAACCAACAAAACCACCACATATAAAGAATCCAAAGCTCCAACTTGGATCCTTTCAAAAATGAATTATTGAAGAAGAAAATGATCCAAATCTCCAGCTTGGATCTTTTCAAGATGAACTATCGAAAAACTCTTCACCTTGCACCTGACAGGGGGGGATATCAGCTATTAGGCCTCAAGATTTGAAGTCCTTCCTATCAATCATAAATTCAATCAACATTTGGGAATTCCAGCATAACAACCAGTCTCCTCAAAATCAATGACAATCAGAAAGAATGGAAATGTTCAGACATGGTAGCTATTCACTTCCAGATGAATTGGCATTTTTCAGACATATCTTCATCGAAGCTCAGTCTAGCAGTTTCGAATTGAAGATGACAAAAGTTATTGGTATCATTATTCGGAATTCTGATTGAGTGGGGAATGTTAGATTGACTCCCTAAACAATCACAAAGTTCAAGACCACATAGATGTGAGTTGTAAACCTTATCTTTGATGAGGTGTTGTCTTGATCCACTGATGAGTTGTCAGTGACATCTAGATCTAGAATGGTCCATCGATATACTATAAATTCAAATCTAGAGATCAATGCAATGTTGTTGAAAACAACATTAGGGCCTTTTACGACAAATATTCTTGTTATCCTACTTGTGCCAATTATTAAAAGGAGTTGGTTTTGGCACTTCCTTTGTTCATTTATATCATTGCAGTTGTTGCATTCTGATTGGCTGGCTTTTGCCACTAGTGGACATTAGTAGATAGATTTAGGTTGATAAAGGATTAGGGTCAAATCTGACAATTGTTTAGCAAGGTGGAAGAGACTACAATATTTAGAAGCAATACTGACTCGCAGTTTTGTCCAATAAGAATGCCAAGAAGGTTGAATGTTGGCCTAGCTGAAGTAGGCAATGCACCAACATTTTGTCCTTGGATGTACATTTGAAATGCACTTCCTTGGTCGGATGAGTAGGTTTATGATTACTTAGTCCCATATACTACTTTTTCTATGCATAATTATCGCTTGTCTCCACATCCTTGGTGTAAGGCCCCCAGGTCATCATCGCACATTGGCGAGTCGGGCACGCACGTCGGGCACGTTTAACTGACAAGTTGAGGACAAGTCGTCATGGGCGAGATGAGTCGGTCGCACAAAACCGACGAGTTGGCGGTGGGCTCGCTCGATCGACGAGCTGGGTCAACCGAACGAGCCACGGATGCACCCACAAGACGAGTTGCGAAAATGACTAAGTGTGGGTGGGCGAGTTGGCAAGTTTATATGGGGCTAGCGACCAAATGTATGGGTGCCCCTACACTTGGGCCGACAAGTGAAAAATACACTAAAGTGGTGAAACGGTGGGTCGGCTTGGTGGTAGCAAGCCCCCCACCCAAGGTCGATGAAGTGTATAAGTAAACATGGCAGATGAGTGGACAAAGGCAACAAGTCATTCCATCGAACCAAGCAAAGGGGAGTCCAAGTATTGGGGCTGACGAACCTTAGTGGAGGTGTAGGAATGTGGCCGCACAGCAGGTTGAATAGTGTTGAATGGACATCATAACTGGCGGGCAAGAGGGCCGAGTTCGGGTGGCAGTCATACCGCAGGTGGGCGGGCGAACCGCAAGTCGGCGATCAGGCAGGTGGCAAACAACAGGGCGGTTGACACATGGGCGGGCGGACCACTGTTTGCAGGTTGGAGTGTGGGCATCGCAGATAGTTGGGCAGGGCAACCCAGGTGGGCGGTGCACCCGCGGCAAGCTTGAATGGGGAGTCGGGTGGGCGGTGCGCCCGCGTTGGAGTTTGAACAGGAGTCGGGTAGGATGACCGGGCAACAGTTATGACGAAGGATTGGCATAGTGCTCGGGCACAATAGTGCGGTGGTGTTGGCAGGTTTGCACGGTGCAGCGGTCGAGTTGGGTAGACCGGCTGAGCTGCACGATAGCCACTCTATTGTAAATTTTATATAACTCGGTTGAGCTTGTCTCCCGAGGAATTTGTAAAACAACATTTATGAAAGATTATTGTATATACTTGTGTATTGTGTCTCTTGCATATGGTTGAAAGTTTAATGTTTATTCCGCACATTAATAAGTAAAGATGATGAAAGATGAGAATGTTAGGCGTAGTCCGGAAAATAACTTAGAAGATAAAATGTTTAAGTGTTTAGCCGGTGCTACACGTAGACTAACTCGTGAAAAAAGAGTTGGGGGCGTGACAGATGGTATCAGAGCAAATTGCAGAGACCAGGTATGTATGCAGTCTGAAGTTTTGGACAGGAAATCTTGGATTCACAGTTTGGGGTTCCTAGACTTGGAGGTTCATGGCAAGACCATCCAAGCATTGGTGGACACAAGTGCCACACATAACTTCATGACTACACGTTTAGCGAAAGAAGTTGGGCTGCAGATTATCCCTTCAGATGTGGAGGTCAAGGTAGTGAACTCAAGGGCTAAAGTGGCTAGATTGGCAAGCGAAGTGCCAATTCGAATTGAAGACTGACAGGGTCGGTTGGACTTCACGGTGATGGAGATGAACAACTTTGACATGATATTGGGGCAGGATTTCTTGAAGGGCAATAGAGTGGTTATTGTTCCCTTTTTGCGATGAGATTATGCTAATTGGAGGCTCACGAACTTGGACTTTGCCTACTCATAAGCAAAGGAAGGAAGTCAAGGTGCAGCATGTTTCTGCACTAAGTTTGGAGAAGGCTATGCGGGAGTCAGATGTAGAGACATATGCGACAGTCATCAGAGAAGTTGATAGCGATGATGGAGTGGGGATGCTTGTTCCAGCTGAAATTTCCGAGGTGCTGGCCAAGTATGCAGATTTGATGCCTGATGAGCTACCAAAGAAACTTCCACCAAGGCGTGCGGTGGACCATAGCATTGAGCTAGAGCCAGGGAAGCAACCTCCGGCGAAAGCTCCTTATCAGTTGTCAGGACTGGAGTTGGAGGAATTGAAACGACAGTTGAAAGAGTTGACTGATGCAGGTTTCATAAGACCTTCAAGGTCCCCATATGGAGCTCCAGTATTATTCCAGCGGAAGAAAGACACAAACGAGCTACGGATGTGTTGTGATTATCATGCTCTTAACAAGCAGACGATAAAGAACATGTATCCTTTGCCATTAGCTGTAGATTGCTTCGATAAGCTTGTGAAAGCCCGAGTGTTTTCCAAGCTAGACTTGAGGCATGGGTACTATCAGGTGCGGATAGCGGAAGGAGATGAGAGGAAGACTGCAATTGTGACAAGGTATGGAAGTTTTGAATTCCTTGTTATGCCATTCAGGTTGTGTAATGCTCCTACCACATTTTTCACTTTGATGAATGATGTACTACATCCATATTTGGATTCGTTCGTAGTAGTATACTTGGACGACATTGTGGTGTATAGTGATAACATGGAGGATCATAAGAAACACTTGGCTTTGGTGTTTGAGGCACTGAAGAAGAGTCAGTTGTACTTGAAGAAGTCGAAGTGTATGTTTGCCTAGACCAAGATTCCGTTCCTTGGGCACATTGTGGGCCAAGGGCACATATGGATGGAGCCGAGCAGAGTGAAGGCGATAGAGGATTGGGCTGAACCGAAGAATGTCCATGATATGAGGGTGTTTTTGGGGATGACCAACTACCAGTGAAAGTTTGTAGAGGGGTACTCCAAAGTGACCTCGTCACTGACAGACCTTTTGAAGAAGGATAAGCGATGGAATTGGACGGAGAAATGTCGGATGGCATTTGAAGACTTGAAGAAGAGGATGGTTTCAACACCGATACTGAAGTTGCCTGACTTCGAGAGACCGTTTGAGGTACACATAGATGCTTCGGATTTTGCGATAGGAGGAGTTCTTATGCAGGATGGGCATCCGGTGGCGTATGAGAGTCGGAAGTTGCAAGACAGGGAATGAAGGTATCTGGTTCATGAGAAGGAGATGATTGCAATCATCCATTGTTTATAGGTATGGAGGCATTACTTGATTGGGAAGCCTTTTGTTGTCAAGACTAACAACGTTGCAACGAGTTATTTTGCATCACAACTGAAGCTGTCAGCGAAGCAAGCTCGTTGGCAAGACTTCTTGGCAGAGTTCGACATGACTATTGAGTACAGGCTGGGTAGACTCAATGCAGTTGCAGATGCCCTTAGCAGGAAGGGACAGTTAGCCGCACTTGAGGAGGAAGAAGATTGAGCAACACGAAGTAGGAGTTGGGTACATATGACCAAGGAGATGCAAAATAAGCTCAAAGCGAGCATTGAGACCGATACTCAGGCGTAGAATATTATGAAGCAGATAAAGGAGGGGAAGACACGAAAGTTTTTTCTCTAAGATGGACTCTTATTCTTTGGGAACCGACTTTATGTTCCAAAGACATCTGGACTTAGGAGACACCTTTTGAAGGAGTGCCACAATTCTCCATGGGTTGGCCACCCAGGGCAACGTTGTTCTTTGGCATTGTTGGAGAGAGGGTTCTTTTGGGAGAAGATGAGGGAGGATGTAGAGGAGTATGTGCACACATGTATTATTTGTCAACAAGACAAATTGGACACCCAGAGGCAGGGAGGATTGTTACAGCCTTTACCGATTCCGGAGAGACCATGGATGAGTGTTTCGATGGACTTCATTACTTAGTTACCGCAGGTGCAGGGGTATAATGGGATTATGGTCGTGGTTGATCGTTTTTCCAAGTATGCCGTCTTCATTCCAACGAAGATACCTTGTGGAGCCGAGAAGACTGTGGAGTTGTTCTTCAAGAACATAGTGAAGTATTGGGGAATGCCATTGAGCATTGTGTCGGACCAAGATCCGCGATTTATAGGCAGATTTTGGACCACATTGTTCAAGTTAGTCAGGACAGATTTGTTGATGAGTTCGAGTTACCATCCGTAGACAGATGGGCAGACTGAGTGAATTAACGCATTTCTGGAGGACTACTTGAGACATTATGTGACGACTGATCAGAAGAATTGGCTTGAACTCTTGGATGTAGCTCAGTTCAGCTACAACATGCAGAAGAGTTCTGCAACAGGGTATAGTCCATTTGAGTTGGTGAATGGATAGTTTCCAGTTGCTCCTCATACCGTATTGACGAGAGGTTTCTTGAGGAGTCCTCATGCAAAGAGGTTTATGACAACATGGGAGGAGACCTTGGAGTTGGCATGGTTGCGCTTGCACGAGGCTGCAAGGAGGATGAAGAAATGGGCAGATAAGGATAGGCGGGATGCACACTTCAGTGTGGGAGATATGGTTTTTCTCAGGATTACTAGATCAGTTTCAGCCACTGAAAGGGACTGCGAGATCTTTGACGAGGAAGTATGAGGGGCCATTTCGAGTGAAGAAGCGAGTGGGAGAAGTTGCATATGAGTTGGAGCTTCCGAACCACATGCATTCAAAACATCCTGTTTTCCATATCAGTCAGTTGAAGAAGTGTTGACTTGATGTAGACCATCCAGACAGGACAGAGCCACCGAGAGGGCCAGCCATGATTGTTGATAGACCGAACCTTGTTTTGGAGAAGATCCTGGATCTTCGAACGATAGGTCTTGGGAGTAACATGTGACGAGAATTCCTCATTAGATGGAAGGATGCACCAGAGGAGGATAGCTGGGAGATGGAGGACTCACTGTGGAGGTGGAAGAAGAAGATTGCGAAGTACGACAGGAAGCTACGGAGGATAGCTGGATTGTCAAGGACGACAATGACTTCCGGTGGGGGAGGATGTAAGGCCCTCGGGTCATCATCGCACATTGGTGAGTCGAGCGCGCACGGCGGGCGTGTTTAACCGACGAGTCGTCATGGGCGCGCGATGGGCGAGATGAGTCGGTCGCACAAAACCGACGAGTTGGCAGTGGGCATGCCCGAATGACGAGCCAGGTCAACCGAATGAGCCACGAATGCACCCACGAGACGAATTGCGAAAATGACTAAGTGTGGGTAGGCGAGTTGGCGAGTTTATATGGGGCGAGCGACCAAATGTATGGGTGCCCCTACACTTGGGCCGACGGGTGAAAAATACACTAAGTGGTGAAACGGTGGGTCGGCTTGGTGGTAGCAAGCCCCCACCCATGGTCGACGAAGTGTATAAGTAACATGGTGGATGAGTGGACAAAGGCAGCAAGTCATTCCATCGAACCAAGCAAAGGGGAGTCCAAGTATTGGGGCGGACGAACCTTAGTGGAGGTGTAGGAATGCGCCCACACAGCGGGCTGAACAGTGTTGAATGGACAGTGTAAGTGACGAGCAAGAGGGCCGAGTTTGGGTGGCAGTCGCACCGCAGGCGGGCGGACGAACCGCAGGTCGGCGGATAGGTGGGTAGCAAACTGCAGGACGGTTGACACACGGGTGTGCGGACGACTGTTTGCAGGTTGGAGTGTGGGCGCCGTGGCGAGCTGGGCAGGGCGACCCGGGTGGGCGGTTCGCCCGCGCTGGAGTCTGAACGGGAGTAGAGTAAGATGACCGAGCAACGGTTACGACGGAGGATTGGCATAGTGCTCGGGCACAATAGTGTGGTGGTGTTGGCAAGTTTGCACGGTGCAATGATCGAGTCAGGTAGATCGGCTGAGCTGCACATCAGCCACTCTATTATAAATTTTATATAACTCGGTTGAGCTTGTCTCCCGAGGAATTTGTAAAACAACATTTATAAAAGATTACTGTATATACTTGTGTATTGTCTCTCTTGCATATGGTTGAAAGTTTAATGTTTATTCCGCACATTAATAAGTAAAGATGATGAAAGATGAGAATGTTAGGCGTAGTTTGGAAAATAACTTAGAAGATAAAATGTTTAAGTGTTTCGCCGGTGCCGCACGTAGACTAACTCATGAAAAAAGAGTTGGGGGCATGACACTTGGTGTATTGTAAGATTGTTCTTGATACACCTTTTGTTCATCTAATATGCCTGTTAGTGCCTATTAGAGGTCGTGGATTGTGTTAAAATACTTTAATTACTTGTTCTCCTCCAGCTGGTAGAGTTTGTCAAGATTTGCATAGGAGAGCTGGTGGATTTTTACTTTCTTTCTAGTGAAAGCCAATCCAAGAAAATTGAGATTAAATTGACTGCTGAGCTGAAATGGTGGTTTTATATGTTTCTTGTACATTTTCCCTTGAGAAGATGAAAAATAAATAAATAATACATCTATTGTACCTTGATCTCTTTATGCAATCTTGTGATTTGCTTGAAGCTTTAAATTTTATTGTAGTTATGCAGAGATTGCAAATTTTCTGTTTTTCTGATGGTAAACTTTATTCTGTGCTCATCATGCCTGGAGCTAGGTATTTGCTAGACAGACCACGTGTCAAACCTGTTGTTCAAGATCCTTCAAATGAAAAAGCTCGTCTACTAATTTTATCAGAAAGCATCAAAGATCCAGGTAAAATGTCATGGAAATGGCAAATATGGCTTGTGATTTATATCTTTAGAATATTTGGAACATGCACAAATCTGTTTAAAGAATGCTTTGAATATATTTGTTTATGCATCTCATCCTTCTTAATTGTGGTTATACTAGTTCATTTTTAACTTCAAGAAAGGAAAATACTCTCAGAGAATATGTCTAATATTTTCTTTTAGAGGATCATGTCTAGTTCTGAATTAATGAAGTGAAGGCACTGGGATTTTTTTTTTTTTCGTTCTATAGGTTTCCACTTGAGAATAGAACAAATACAAATGGACACTGGTGTATTCATCGAAGGCCTGGGTTTAGTTGGGCATCCTCCCACCCATGAAATTTCAGTTCAGTTTATAGAGCCCAATTTTTGGATAAGTTGTCACCATGCATTTGTATCAAATATGAAAAATCATTTCAGCAATCATTGTCACTGTTTACATCTGAACATTTGATAAACACTTTGGAGAAGGGAATATGGAACACAAAGAATGATGTAGACTGCTTTAAAAACACTAGAAATTGTTAATTTGGAATTAACTGGAGTGGTCAGGCCAATGTCAGGGAAAATTTTAAGGATGGAAATTTATCTTAAGGTTTAGACACTTTGGTGAATCTCACTAATCCATATTATGCAATATGTAAAATGTTTGACAATATTTTTGTAAAAATATTCAAATTTCTAATAATTTGATATAATTTCTATGTTGACTCCTAATCTTTGGGATTAAGAAAATCCATGTAAATATTGTAAATAGCAAGATAAAATAAATTGGAAGTTGAAGAGACATTGGGAGATAAATCCCAATAGTCTCCCTCTCCTTGTATATATTCATGTTTTTTCTTAATGCAAAAGCACAATTCATTCATGAAGTTACTCTCCTGACTTGACACTATATAAATTTTTGGCAATTTTTAAGGTAAAATTATTTTATACCATGAAATATGGGCGAACCATTTTAGAAAAAATGGAAATAAGCGAATTTTTTGTGTGGAAAAAGCATAGAAAATTAGCCCACCTTTCCCTAACCATTGTTATCAAAACTTGAACTAGAACTGAACTGGTTGAATCCAAAATCACAAACTAGACTGGAACTAGGAAAAAACTGATTGGCCAAAAAATACATAAAATATTCAAATATTGATTTGAAAAAAAAGATTCATGTACAGCAATGTAAATCTAAACCATTATACACCAAATATGCAAAGTTTTGTAATGTATATAGCATGCAATGGTGAATACAGTAAAATGACACCAACTGCAATATATAATTGAACCAAAATAAAAAGACAAAATTCTATGATATTTCCTTCAGGTATTTCATAGATTTACTTGTTAAAATTGGCAACTAGGGCCAAACTCCATGTGGGTCATATTATTTATGGCAGCTGATATTTTTCTTGGATCCCTCTCATCGAGAGGTGTAGGACTGATCTGAAGATCATCCAATTCCGATAGGTATTCATGGAGTTATAAATTTATTTGTGTTATAAGACAATTCATCAAGGTTGGCCAGCAACTAAATAACACCCACATGTGCTCAACGTTTTAGTATAAAAAGAGGTGGCTAGCTAGTCATTTGTACACAATCTTGTTGTGTTCTCTTCCTCTCCACTTGTCTTTGGGTTTTGGTGGGAGGATAGATCCTAAGAGATATGCTGCCCTAGATGCTGCCATGGGGAAGAAAGATCTACGCAGCTCCTAGAAGATGATGCCCTAGAAGAATTGGAGCATGGCTGAATTTTGATGTTTGGATTGGAGTATTTTTATCTTGGAGCTTCTTTATTGTCAAATTGTTCATGTTTGGATATGTTCTATTACATGTAAGTACACACTTTTAATGCTATTCTTGTTTTACTTTTGTCATATACAATGAATGCGATTTTCGCTATAATAAGGCTAATTGCTGCATTGCATAATTGCAAATTTGTAGAATTATTGTTTTTATATAGCATCTCTCAATGTTTGGGCCATGTATGTGAATGAAATCTCCTAGGGATAATTCCATCGTGGAATTTATCTTGATAATCCATCTCTTTTGCCAAGCGAAGTATAAAAGCTTTGAGGTCTCTTCCTCTTGCTCTAAAAGCTAAGTGAAGAAGTCCTTAAGGCCTCCTTGACCGAAATACAAGTTCCTTTCTCATCATTCTCCTAGACTCCATTCTCCCCAAGGGATTAAGGCACTAGTACTCCAATAGGTGATCACTCAAAGAATACTTTTCTTCACCTTTCTCTCTCTCTTCTAGGTCTAGCCAAGTTGGGTCACTTAGGGCATCATTTTCTCGACAAAATAGGCCAATAAAAAGTTTGATCTCCTAGCCTCTCCTACGCTGGTGTGTCCTCAAGGCCTCCTCCAATTTTGAAGCCATTCCGACGGTGGAGTTGTGAGATAACCCAAGCCCTAGCTCTGAGATCAAACTTTGCCCTAGTGTTCTCAAGGCTAGTGCCTCATCGGATAAATATATCTTTAAGTGGATATTCTTGCTTTGATCCTTTCCCCTTCCTTGTCTGGGTTAAAAACACCATTGGTTGCTAGATTCTTCCCCCTTAACCTAGACTAGGTCCACTTGGTCTTGTGTGGTCCCACACCTTTGAAAAGTCAAATCTTCAAGAACCATTCAAGAAGTCAAGTTCAATAAGGATTTCAGGATTGGGAAACTCCTTCATAAGGCATATTCCTCTAAACCTGACCCTCAAATCCTCACCTCCTTATCCTAGAAATCTTTATACTTTGCTTAACAAGCAAGAAAACTCTATTCTTAAACACCTTCTAGGAAAATGATTATAAAGGTTAGTTTACATCCATTGTTTGATTCATCCTTCACAAGTGAGATTCTATATGCTGGGTCTCCTCCCATCGGTGAAAGTTCGTGAAGAGTAGGGAGTCTTAGTTGAGGTGACAACGGGCTAAGCCTCCATCGTTGCCCTTTGATCTAGCAGTTGCCCTTTAGGAGTTCGTTTTATGTCTGCTGCTAGTTTAAGCGGTAACATGCTTGTTTTGGTTGAGCTTTGCATGATTTTTCCTTTCTTCATTCAGATCTTTTATGGTGACATTTGGCAGGCTATTCATAAGTTGGGAAATACAAATGTATATAGATGAGATGGAAATGTAAGGGGGTTTGTGAAAAGTGTTAAGCATGTAGGTGATCACGCTACCCACCTTGATCCCTAGTAGTACCTAGTGGCCTAGGTCAAGACACGCTTATTTGAGGACAATTATGTTCCCCCATGGTTAGATGAGACAAAAAGGTAAAGTTTTTACTTAGTTATAAATAATAAAGGTTCATATCTATGTCATAGCTCACTTTACAAACAAGTCAGAATTATCAATATCATTCTATGCTAGGAAACAACACTCGTAACTATATTAACTAAAAGAAGTCATCATGGAGTAACCTCTGCTAGCACATGTGAGATGAGGTGTCTAGGGAATAGGAACTAATATATTACTGCAGGATGAATCTGAAGCACAGGTTGTATGATGAAGTTTAAGAGAGAACCAGGCTTGGATCTGAAAGGCTGGAATAGGAACCTCGTACATGCAGCAACATCACGCTCGTTAGTGTCTCTAAGGTAGTTACCTTGAGGGGGCAACAGAAAGCATACTTGCTTTGCTGCTATCTATGATTTTGTGCATGCATGTGCATAATTAGATATGCATGCACGATTCTCATATATTCTTATCTTTTATTTTCATGCTGCTTTGAACTGTGCAACTCTAGGAACTTTCTATCTAGGGAGTTTGCCAAATTATATTGTGACAAAGTGTTTGGAAGACTCCCTTAAAGTGTCATGACCTACAAAACAGCGTTCAAAGAACATCTATCTTGGTTGGATGACGTAACCTTCATTATGAAGTATAAGAGGTATGCTGAAGACCTGGAGGATGGTTGTTTTGTGCATGTATTTATCTTGTGTGTGTCTTCTATTTCACGTCCATGGGATGTTCGTCTGCACATATTCTATTTGGTACTAAAAAAACATACTTCATTTGTTGCTATCTATGATTTTGTACATGCATGTGCACAATTAGATATGTGTGCTTTATTCTCAACAATTAGAGTCAAAAATTCAGCATGTCCAACAAAATCTCCCACAGGGCAGAATTCTTTTGACCCCAGAAAATTGTAATACCTTCAAAATGACGTTAGAGAGACTCTTTGAGAAGGAGAAAATTACAATTCACAGCCTTCATAGTCATGAATTAACACATTTAATTCAATGCGCACTTGCAAAGTGCAAAAGAACAAAAATTAAGAAGTCTGAAACAAATTGCTTTTCGGTTAATGCTTGGTTTGACGAGGAATGCAAAAAGGCAAGGAGAATGTGGAAAGAGTCAAACAAGGATAACATAAAGCTCAAATCTTACAAGCAATTATTAAGCAAGAAAAAGGCTAATTTCATGGTTTCAAGGAGGGAAGAACTAATCTTCCTTGGGAAAAATAATCCCAAATTATTTTGGAAGGAGCTCCAACCGAAAAAGATACAAATTGGAAATAATATTACAACTTCTAAATGGTTTGACTATGCAAGACAACTCTATGAGCAGGTTCCCAAGGTTGACCCTCCCCCCTTGGTCAACACTGATACTAAACTCTTCACGGTACAAGAGGTAGAGATGGGTATCAAGAAGTTGGGTGTTGGAAAAGCAAAAGACTTAGCTGAACTCCAAGCAGAATATCTAAAGTGGGGCTCAAAGATTCTTGCACCTCACATTACAAAATCTTCAACAACATCATACAACAAGGGTTCCCCACAGATTGGACAACTAGTTTGGCAATACCTCTTTTCAAGAGCGGTGACATCAATAATCCCTCCAATTATAGGACCATCATGATAAACCCTTTGTTTGCAAAGCTATTTGGAAGAATGCTAGAAAACAAAATTAGCAAGTGGGCAGAAGAAAGAAATAAGCATGCTAAAGGGCAAGCAGGTTTTAGACCTAAGCATTCCACAGTTGATCATTGCATAACTTTAAGGCACATCATTGAAAAAGTTTGGGAGAAGAAGGAAGAAGTCTCTTGTTGCTTTGTTGATTTCAGAAAAGCGTTTGACTCGGTTCCTAGGGATAAACTTTGGCAAAGAATGGAGGAACTTGGGGTTCCTAAACACTTGAGAGCAGCTGTGCATAGGCTGTATGAAGAGGTGAAAGTCAAAATTAGAACTTTAGCAGGCATTTCTGAAAGTTTTAGAAGCGATATCGGGGTCAAGCAAGGCTGCCCACTGTCTCCTACCCTTTTTGGTTTATATATCGACAAGCTTGAGGAGTGGTTAAATTCGCAAGGGGGTGGTGGTATCTATTTGTGCAAGTTTGTTATAAGGCTTCTTTTGTATGCAGATGACCTTATTCTGATTGCTAAATCGGCTCTTGGTTTGAAAGAGCACTTACTATCCCTTGAGCATTTTTGTAGAAGTGTGGGGATGCAAGTCAATATCAGCAAAACAAAAGTAGTGGTCTTCTCTAAGAAAAGAAAACATAACCAACATAAGTTCTACTTTGAAGGCAACATTCTAGAAGAAGTTGCGGATTACAAATACCTCGGAATTGACTTCAACAAAAATCTAAGCTGGAATGGTTGTAGAAAGAAAAGAACTTTGGGGGGTTGGAAAGCATTTTATGCTTTTCAAAATAGATGTAGAGAGGCAGAGTTATGGGACTGGAAGACCACTCAAACTCTTTTTGGGCTTCTAGTGATTCCAATGATTCTATATGGTTGTGAACTGTGGGCTAGCAGTACTTCCGACATGCAGTGGAGACAAATTGAGAAAATTCAGAAGCGTTTGATTACAAACAAATTTAAGATTAAAAGTGCAGTGCCTTATGATATCTTGTTAAGTGAAACAGGGACTTCTCCTATTGAAGCAATTGCTATGGTGCGAGCCATAAGGTATTTAAAAAAATTTGAGCAAATGGAAGAGGGTAGATGGCCTAAGGTTGTCTTTAATGATAGATTGTGCAAGAGCAAAAAAACTTGGATGCATCAAAATAACAAATGGTTTAGTAAATGGGATATTTGCTTGAACGCGTGCCCCATAAACAGCAAAGAGATAAAAAATTTTGTTATGGAAAAGTTCCACAAACGTACTTGGGAGAAGGAGCTAGGAAGAAAGAAAAATTACTATATTGAAGTGTTTAATCCCACTCATAATCATCAACCAAAAGCATACATAGAGGCCAATATCTCTTGGAGAGCCAAAATTCTTATTGCTCAGTTAAGGACTAATTCTCATCAACTCCGTTGTGAAACAGGGCACTGGAAAAGGCCAAAGGAAGTGTGGGAGGAAAGGGTATGCATTTTTGTTCTTCCGGAAAAGTGGAAACAGAAAAACATTTCATTTTAGAATGTGAGGCCTTCAAAGACAACAGGGAAAGTTATGCAGATACGCTGGCAGCTAGCTCTTGGGATAATCTATATAACGAGGGGTTTGTCGAGAAGACGGGAGCATTTATTGTGAAGCTTCACAAAAAAGGGCCGAATACATCAAGCAGATGAAGAAGCAATCTGTCCCATAGGCTATCTTTAGCCTCGTGGACGTTAAAATAATTTCTTTCTTTCTTTCTTTCTCATATATTCTTCTCTATTCTTTCCATGTTGCCTTAAACTGTGCAACTATAGAAATTATTCTTTTCAGGGAGTTTCCAAAATTATACTCTATGACAAAAGTTTTTGGATGGCTCTCATAAAGTGTCATGAACTATAAAACAGAGTTCAAAGAACATATATCTTGGGTGAGGTAAGGATTAAAATCAAGTAAGTCAAGAACTCCATCTCAGGAATGGAATGTGCTCGAACTAAAAGAATCTGTGTCCACCTCCATTACTGTAACAGGAAGCAGTGGCTAATGGGAGATAAGGGCAGGAAGAACTAGACAAGGAATTTTAAAGTTCATAACATTCCTTCTAGAGTTTAGATTTCTCTCTCAGAGTGAGGATGGCAGGGATTTTCCAAAATAGAGAGAGTTGCCTTGTTGTCTGTTGGTATTGAGAATCGAGATGCCTATTGTAAACAGTCAAATTCTACTCCGATTGGCTAAAGACTCGTCTGAAAATGAATCTGAATTATTGTTGATTTACATAAATATTGGTTATGTTTTTATGTGTAACCCTGATGTACCTCTGCCCCCTCATTCAAAAAGTGTTTTTTCTGTATCTGCAGCATGGCAACTTAGGCTAAAAGTATGTCGCAGTGCATCCTGACAACCACATATGTTGTCAATAACTTGGAAGTATAGAGTCTAGACTCTAAAATCCCTTACATATTGACTTTACTTATTTATATTTTCTAATTATAATGTTATGTTCTACCGTTTATCCTTGGTAGTTTTCTTGTATAGTTGCAATCTGTAAAATGCAAGCCATAGAAGACAAAAAACAGTTTCTCCTTGATTGCCCAATTTAGGATCCCGTTAGAAACAGATACTCTTATAGTTGTAGTTAAATTGAAGTAGGGAGGATCATAACCGTAATGTTCAACTGTAGTATTGAAATATTAACATGACATTTTTTATGATATTTTGGTTAACTTCTGATTCAATTTGATTCTCTATTCTGTTGAAAAGAGGTTTTATAAACTAGATTAGTCCAGTGTACATTAAATGAGAACAAACACACAATATAAGCTTCTGAAATATCCCTCTTAGAGGTCTCGTATGTCTTCTTAGCCAGACCCTCTTAGAGGTCTTATTTCATATGTGTTCTGAGGCAATTGTTCTTAGAGGTCTTTTATGACTAGTTCTTATGTTAAAACAATTTGGTGTTCAAGATGACAAAAAAACTAAATTTAGTATCAATAATGGTTATACTTATTATGTCATTGTACTTTTTTTTTTCCCATTTTTATCAAGTTATATTTTCTACTCAGGTGATCTTGGTGTGACTCTTAACTTTTAATTTCTGGAAAATAATATATATGACATGTTGACAGATTAATCAAATACAGCCTTAGGAGCCATATAATAAAAGCAGTCTGCTTCTTGGATCAGGGTTAAAATTTATTGCACTGTCAACAGTCGAGATCTTGTGCCTTAATTGTCTACATCTGTTCTTGTTTATAGTGCTTCGTGCTATTGAAATCAGTATTTAGTTCCACTACTCATGCTATTAATGCTTTTAAAACAGGCTTATTTGAAGTACCCGCTGACAAACTGGAAGCTATAAAGGAATTGTGTGATATTAAAGTGGTCCCATATTCTTTAGTACTTGGATACATGTACTGGACAGCTGGTAAGTTGCTGAGAACTTTGTTATGATTGAGCAATTCAGATATACAACTGTTGTTGGGTATACTTAGAATACAAATAGAACTCTATCTGATCAAATGCCAATGCAGCCTTGTAGTCTCAGTATTTGCTTCTAGAAATTTGGCTTTGCCAACATGGCAAGAGTGATTGCCAAGTGAACTAACCTTGGTGACATGAGCTGCATCTTGAAACATCTGTTTTTTGAATTATTAGGCAGTAGGCAAAATCTCAGGACAAACAAATTGGTTGTGCTAAACATAATTTATTGGCTTTTCTTCTGGCTTACTTGTCTAGATTTGTTATGGTTTTATTTTCACATCTTTGTACAAGAAGTGTCGTAGAATTTGAGTTGTCTTAAAAGGAAGTTTGATAAAGGGGACTTTATTAATAGTCACTGGAGCCAGAGCAATTGTGTGAGGTTTTTGGACTGCCAAAAATGAACTTTCATTGCCAAAGAAATCCTATTTTTGGCTGGTTTCAAAATGTCTAAAAGGCCATAAATTCTTACTTTATTTTCCGGTATTTACTATTTAGCCAGATCTCTTTGAGAAAGGCTAGCAGTTGGATGAATATGGATTCCAGTGATTATATTATTCATGTGATGAATGATTAATGGTAGCAAAGAGGCTATAGGAATCTCATGAAAATGTAGTGGATGTATTGGATCAAGTGATTCGTACTTAGGGAAGGATGGATCCTTAAAACACTACAATTATTTTTAGGATTTGGAACAGCCATGATAATGACGATGTTCTTATCTGGCCGATTAACTATAAATATGCTTCCTAGTCTCTTTAAACATTCTGGTGATGTATAATATGAATCATGAAATGCACCTCATAGAAATACGAAGAACAACCATCTTCATTAAAACGAGTGAATATCCAAGAAGAAGAGGCCAATGTTTTTAAATATTAACATAAGGTTAAAATACAGAAGAGGGTGTTGAAACATTGTAGCCGCGGTCTGTATTTAAGTCAACAAAATCAAAAGGAATTAAATGGATATTTTATTCTTCATGTAGGCTCTAAACTGGACAGGTCGGCCCCACCAAGAGAAGGGGTTTGACCCTTGGTCAAAACCCACTTGATAAGACACATATAAATTGACAAAGAGGCCTCCTCATTTGGCATCATCAACTTGACTTCTCTCAAGCAAATCTAATCTTCTGTTCACACGTGCAAAGGAGGAACAAATCTGAAGTTTGACCAGCAAACATTGACTTTGTCCAGCGTTGACTTTGATTATTTCTGGGTTGAATAGACCAAATATTTGACTGTCATTTGGAGCGAATATTCTGGCATCTTTGACTGAAGAAGTTGCCCAAATTTCTGGGCTGATTTTCTGGGCGTTGACTTTCTGTGTTTCTCTTTGACTGCAGGTCAAACAGTGCTGTTTGACCAAATTTTCTGTGTAGCAGCATGGCCGAAATTCATCCCCTTTGACCTCAGTTGACCATGAGCAGCGGCACGCCGAATTTCAGCCTCTTTGACCAGATTTGACTTGTGAGCAGAAGTTTGAATTTTTCTCTCCTTCATCTGGTTTGACTTGGAATTTGGTTTGGTCAATGGAATCATATTTTGACTGGAAAATCAGATGTACATATTGATTGAATTGTACAATTTCTCCTAAGAAAAGATTTGCTGGGTTTTTCTCTGGTTTGCATTTTCTCAGGATAATTTTTTGTGTCTCTTGTACATCATTGTTTTATTGTGATCTCTACTACCCTACTGCATTTATGGTTGAAATTTTCTGAAGTGTAATTGCTTTATGATTTGAAATGTGCTAAACAAATAATTGTATCATTGGAAGTAATTATCTGGTAGAAAATTTGTGCTTGTTTTAATTGCACTATAAAAATAAACAGAGAGCTGCAACAAGATGGAGTTGGGGAACAAAACCATGGCAACCAAAGAAGAAAAGAGTGGTGATTTGAGTTGTCTTTGTTAGCTCATTAGTGTTAGATAGTAAAGATTCCATCTTAATTTGTTAAGCCAATTTTCATTTATTGAAATGGTTTAAGATTGATAGCTGAGGGATGAGATATATTAATCCCATGACAATGATGGATTTATAATCCAAAATATCCAGGACTACAAAATGTTGGCTGTATGTAACAAAATATCAAGAACTGCAACAGACATGGAGGGATCACTTTAATCACATATTGACGAAGTGACATAAGGTTGAAAGACATTGACAAAAACAAGGAATACATTTGTTTCGAAATCTTAGACAACAACTTAGCACCTTCATGGTAACCTGTTACTTTGCCTCTCAGAAGTCCGATTTATACAAGAGATATGGACTAAACAACAAGTAACCATACTACTACCTACTAAATGACATAGTAGAACTCAGACAGAAGGGAGACATAACGTTGGTTGGGGACTTTAATAGGAGAACAGGGAACCTCCAACTAGCAAGCTTCATAGAATGTACACACAAGCCTCCCCTTTGTCTGGCCAAAGATGTTGGAACATGGAAGAGAGATTCACCAGAAGCAAACAAGGAGATCACCGTTTGTGAAGAAAGTTTACACACGTGCATTGTGCACAATATCATTATCTGCAGTTGACTAACTTGCTGGAAATGCTTGGGAGAAGCCATGTGTTACACTCATAATGTTTAAGTGTTGTGGATTCCTGTAAGCTCTACTCCATTCTGCATTAGTGGCATGAGTTAGGTCCTGTTCTAAACGCTAGGTGGATTTCTCTGGAATCAGAGAGCCCTTAGCTTCAGTGGTTGCAAGGTGTTTGGTGGGTTTGAGTTTCCTATAAGCTCCAGGTAGTTGCTTGGTTGGTGATTATCAAGGTATCCCCTCCAAAGCCCAGCTGGGAAAAAGTGGTATTTCTGATGGCCTTTGCCCTTTGTAACTTGAAGTCAGAATCAGTGAATCACATCTCGTGGGAATGGTTCTTTGTGAGATTAGGTTCATTTTCAGCTGGCAAACATCCTTTAGGACATTTGCACTGGCAGGCTGTTTTGCTTGGTGATTGTAGATTGGTGATCTGAAATTCCTTGGCCGGTATTTGGCACTGTTTGAAAGTTTCTACTTTGTATATGCTTTGAAACACCGTTGCAAGTTTTCTTTTGATAATGAGGTTAGTTCTCAACATCGTTTTGTCAATTATGGGGAGATGAGGTATGTATGCTATTCCTAGCAAAAGGGGCATTGCTGATTAGAGATGCCAAATTGTTAGATCTGACGACTTATTCCAATTTCATTAGCTGTTTTAATCCCCCTACAGAAAATGATATGATGTACATTCTATATAGTATATACACTTCTGTTTCTTTTTCATTTGTTTCTAGATGCTGATGTAAATAATTTTCTGTACATATAAGAAGTATCTTTTATGAAAAAAAGTGTGGTGGGTTGCATTGTGATTTCAACTAGTGGGGTAAAAGAAATCACCAACTTCATGATTCAAAAATGCTTTGAAGAGATAACGTCAGACCATGACCCACCATTTGTAAAACTTAAATGTTTGAAGGAGATGTCAGAAAACTAACAAGAAGTGAAGGAACAAATAACTCAAAAGATAATAGCCATCAACAAGGAAATGCATAAAAGTTTACGGTCAAAATAAAGAAAATCAGCACCAAATTAGGATTCATGACTGTAGCAAATGTGGTAGAGGACAAATGCAGGGAGCTGATGGAGGCTATCTACACTAGACTTGAGAGCTTGAAATCCAAGAGGAAGAGGAAGGAAAGGCTTTATCAACTTTCTCGAAAACTCTTGTCGTAGTGAATATTGTAAGGGAGCAAGGGAAAAATACAAGAATAACAAAACCAACAAAAACTTCTCTTCCTACAAAGTAGAGAGTAAAGTGAAAGACATTGATGGGCTTCAAGAAGAACCACTAAAATGGGAAGGGATTTTCTCAGGTAGCATATTGCATCATTACTTAACCAGATGGTCAAGAAAGGATTTCTGGTCAATTGGGCAACAGGTGTGCTACTCCTCAAAAAGCATGAGCATTGTTGAGAGTTTTCAGAGGCATGCTAGTGTCATTTTCAGGTCAGTTCAATTCCAGCAAGTAATCCATTCTCAGAGCTTAGTACATGTTACCCACCATTTTGTGGGTGATATCCCTAGGAGACAGAATTGAGGGCCAGTCTAACCAACTCTGAATCTTGAGGTGTATGCCCCGCAACAGACAATTCATCACGAGTTTCCTTAAGCTTCGTGAGTAATGGATCCACACGCTCCCACTTCTACATCTGAGCAGATCTCAGCTTCTGCTCCAAGTACATTTTCCGCTGCTCAGAAGATCCCTGATATAACATAGCCAAGGTATCCCACATCTCCTTAGCAGTCCCTCTGCTAGCGACGTGATAAACCATGTGATCCTTTACTCCATCTAGGATCATCCTCTTGGCCTTCGCCATTTCTATTTGAGGATTCTTCAGCGGATCTAGATATGCGGGCACAACCACCACGTTTTCAACATATGTCTTGAGGGCATGCTCATCTAGAAGGAATGGCATTCTAGCCTTCCAAATGACATAGTTGGATGTTCCGTCCAACCTGTCCTGATCCCTCAAGCCACTGGTTGCCATTTTTGCCAAAAACGTCGAAAATCTCCTCTCTTCTTTGTGCTGCAGCTGGGCTAGCCTACGCACTTCCTGCTGGAGCTAGTAAAACTGCTGCCCCTTGCTGGTGCTTAGCTCTAGAGAATTCAAATTCCTTGGCTAGGAATTCTCTGAGGAAGAAATTCCCTCATAGTGCTTCTCCTCTCTCTTCTGATGATTTTCTGCCCAGTAAACTGCTTGCAGAAAAATATGCATCCCACCAACTCTCCTCACGCTGAGACTTCAGCGCTGCTCCCTCTGCCCCGACAAAAATTCGATCTGGAAGCCCTTCTCTCTGTCAACTCTCTCGGAGAGAGATTGCCTCGAAATTTCAACGCTCTGGCTAAGAATTGCGCAAACCCTCTAGGGTTTCGAACTGTTGCCTCTTGCAACTTTTCGATTTCCCTCTTCTGCTCGGCGCTAGAACTACCGGCTCTACTCTTCTTGCTTCACCTGCAGCTTCGATACCATGTGAAAATTCCTAAACCGGAATCCCTACTGCAACAATTGATGATATTTCTCCTACTTGTTAGATTTACATGAACAAGTTATTTGCAGTTTCCTACGGAAAATATTGAAATACATACACTGCAACCTTTGCTTAATTAATCTATATGCGGAAACAAGAGACTGAGCAAGAGAGAAAATACAACACAATAACACCGTTATTTTTGGACAAATGTCCCCAGAAAAACCCAATGCGGGAAAACTAGTGCAACAAATCTGAGGGTTTTATTATTATGCAGGAGAAAATCTGAGTACAATTCTTGGATGCTCAACTAGCAATCCGATATAGAGAGAAATTGGACAAAATGAATGGTGAAATGATCTCACCCTGTCATTGGGAGAATCTGAGTCTGATCACGCTGAATTGGAGTCTCTGCGCAGAACTGCATCACTCTTATGTAGTTCTTGCGTCACCCCTGCTGGGTATCACGCTGCTCCTTCTTTGGACCCTCTGCTGGCTGGAAAATCCGATTCTCTGCCTCTCGGTCTCACACCTCGGCTCTTGGCTCTCTCAAGGCACATACCCCATTCGTATGTTCACAAGGTATGTCCTTTTAGTACCATTCTTGTCTAGGATTTACACTTCTTCAAGGAATTTCCTCTTCGACTACTCTTGCCTATCAGATGCCTTACCTCATGTTCAAAGAGTATCAATATTTGTCTCAGATGCTTACCCAATCCTTCATTATTTCTTCATAATGTGAAGACAAGAATGATGTGTCTATCACTCCTCAACTAGGTAGGATCTACTCATTCCTATAAAAGGAATAAACTCAAGCTCCCTCGTAATTAGGGACTTGTTTCCAACAACAACTATCTGCTTTTTGGTGAAGATCATGGTACTATCAATTGCTTGTAGGTTTCCTCCTTTCTGCATCATCATATCATGGTACTATCAATTGCTTGTAGGTTTCCTCCTTTCTGCATCATTATATCATGGATGAACTTCAACTTCTATATCATGGAGCCATCTTCTTCCTTGTAGGGCTTCGACCATGCTCTGCATCACTTTCCCTTTTCCTTTTCAACAAAACATAGTGTTGAACCAATTTATGCTAGTCATGCCATCCTTCTTTTCATCGGAAAGTGACCTTATTCGTCGTCATCTGGCTATCCTTCATACTACTACCTCTTTCTGAGTCACGTTCCTTCCAGAGTTTTCCGTCCAAGTCTCCGTGTACTAGTTGTAGGTGAATTTCTACAATCTTATGCCGGTAGCCCTGTTCCAATCCAACCATATGCTTGTTTTCAAAAATAAAAAAAGTGAACTTCAAAAAATATAATTACCTCTTCATGATGGCCTTTCCTCATGACTTCTGCTTCTACAACATCAACATCCTTTATACTGTTCGAACCCATCTCCAAGATATTCACTACCAAGGTTCTTCTTCATACTTATCAGGGTCTTCATAACTTCTTCATGGAGATGTCATAGCTAATCCTTCTAATTGTTCTCAGATGTTGATTACTCATCTCATCTCAAGTGGCTCTAGGTACATCTTATGAACTTTGCTTCCATCTTCATATATTGCTTCTTTGAGATTTCTATACATAACTCCTTTCTACATAGGATAAATTGTTGAGAACCACCTCATATTCTTCATGAGGTCATATACTGTTGATTCTATCATGTCATCATATAGTAGAGTTCAAGGCATATTATTTAATGCCTTCATGTATCATTTAGAAGAGTTCCTCTTCCTCTTCCTTTATGTGATCATCTCGACTTCCTTTAGCAACTTCCCTTTCCTTGCTTGAAGATGAACATGTTTCAATGAAATTGTCATGCTGCACTTCTTTGTCACCATACCTTCATATTTTAAACTATGTATCCCACGCTAGGTGGAATGTAGACTATCTATGTGACACTTGCTTCTTCTAAGTAGAGGTGAACCTTTTAACAAAGATTCCATAGGAGGATCTTGATGATCCTTATTGTGCAAATGCTTTTATCTAATGATGATGAGGTGTGACAAACTCTTATCTTCCTATCTTGCTAGATGACTTGCTTCAACCATACAAATTGCTACTTTGGCTATCCTTTTATGCTTCGAATATGATGTCATCTCAATACTGCTATATTGCATCTTATTATCACCGTAATGCTTCCTATCATGACTTGCTAACTTTTATATACTTGAAAATGAACTAAATGTATGTGAGACCTTCAATAGTAGAGGTCTTTTACTTCTTCATTCTTTGACTTTTTTCCTTCCGGTTCTTGTACTTCTTCAGTCACATGGGCTTTATTTCTTTCTTTTCTTTTTTTGTTGCTCTTCTTGAGTTTAGAACAATTCCTTTTGAAGTGCCCATATTCATTACATTCATAGCATTGAATTTTAGACATGTTGATTTTTTGTTTAAATATTTTTTGAGGCTCAAATTTTCCAAACTTTCCTTTCCTCGTTGTGATAGCTCCATATGCTTGTGTTTGCACATTTGATCCAACATCATTCTTTGCCTTTAATCTGGTTTCTTCAATCTTACATAATGACCATATATCATTGAATGGGGTAGTTTCCTTCTTTCCATAGACGCTTGATACAAAGTTGCCCCATTCTTCTGGTAGTGCATTGAGTATAAGAATGGTCATTTCTAGATCTAGACATTGTTTCTCCTAGCTCTTGTAGTCGATCTCTTATTTGAGATACCTTCATGAGATATGAGGGTACCCCTTTTTCCTTTGATTCGTTCATCTTGTATAGCTCGGTTCTTAAAGATATTATTTCCCCTGTAGTACTTACAGAGAACAATTCCACCAACTTGTCATAGATCTCTTTTAATGTCTTCAATTTTGCTACATAGGGAATGAGGGAATCCTTGATTGATTCGATAAGGATTCTTTTGAGCCCTTCTCCTTTCATATATTTTGGTAATCTTGAGATTGTTGTTGTGGAGGTTTGGTTATTGAGCGCTTGACATATTCAATAACTTTATTTTCTATGAGGATCAAATTTATTCTCTTCTTCCATGTAAGGTAGTTTGATGTCCCAACAAGTTTATTGCTCTTTTTGCAAAAAGTAGTCATTTGGTTTGTAGATTGAGACATGAAATATAAAGTACTTACTTGACAAATGAGGATGCTTCTTTGATGATGATGTCTACCACTAGATGCCTTTGTTGATGATGATCTTCCTTCTTGAAGAATGACAATGCTTCTTCTAAGGAGAGATATTCGTCTTCCTTCAAAGAAGATAGGGTCCTTGTGATGACTAGTTCTCCTTAATGCCCTTCTTCTTGTATTTGGCCCTTATGTACCCTTCTTCAACTGAGTGATCTTCACGCTGCTTCTTCTTGTCACCTTAGCTCTGATACCATGTTGAGAAATCTATGGCAACAAGATTAGGGTGATTTCTCTTTACTTTGATAACTGCTTATGATGTTCTTTTCTTTAACTTGTAGTATTTATAATTAGCTTCTTCTTCTCTGAATTATTATAGTGTTCTTATCATCAAATACCAAACTATGAAGATCAATAATACAAATGGACATAGGATATAGGATGTTAGGCAAGGCCAAAATCTCTCCTAGAGAGGAAAACTCACAAGTAATTCTTCTCTTATTATAGAAACTTCAAATGACGAATTCCAATACCTTAGACACAAGACAAAAATCCCTCCAAGGCCAAGTCAACATTTCTTTTGGATGTACTTCTGCTTCAACAAAGTCAACTTATAGTTGAAATTCTCTAAGTCCTCGAATTTGACCCCTGCAACACTATTTCGCTTCCTTCTTCAGACCTAATATGGTAAAATAATTCTCCTTCTTCCTTCGCTTAGGGTCCTCCTTTCTCCTTAGTAACTTAGCTTTGAAACTTGATCCTTATGACACCAAACTTCAACTTCTTTAGATGACTGTAATTTCGGTCTTGTAGCTGCAATGTGTGCCCTAATTTCTTCGCAATTGTAAGATAATGTGGCCCAAAATCAGACTTCAAAACTTCGATCTTTCTTCCTTTTGTTGTCCTCTTCTTCTTCGCTCCCTTTTCTTGTTTTTGTCCTTGAGATCAAACTTAATTGGATGATTCCTCAAATGAGGTCGAGTGCCTTGTATATATAGGCTTCTAAGGAGGAAGAATAACCCTATATAGGGCCCACTTATCTTCTATAGGCCTACTTCTCTTGTAGGCCAACTTGGTCTTGGAGGTGCACTTTGATACATTTTTGACTTGATACAAAATTCCCAATAGGGTCTTAGTACATACGACAATGACTCTTTGACTTCTTTGACTCTATGACAAATCCTAGAAGCACACAATGGGTGCTTCACCTAAAACAAAGTGACCTTGAGCATGGAACCTATTGTCGCACAGATTGTCACGACAACGCTCAGACCGGGGGTTGTCACCCTGATCCCCGATCTCTCAGTTTAAGCTTGTCTCCCGCGACTAAGGGGGGTAGACCCTATGGGACAATGGATGACCAACTGTGAACCAGTTGGGTTGGGAGACACGAGGGAAAACAAGCACTTAATTGATTTTATTAAGTTAATAGACCAGTGCCTTATAGAGTTAATGACAGAATGTTTATTTATCAAATGCTTGCAGAAATATGAACTCATTAACAATCATTTACCATCAAATAACTCAAACAAAGATTAACTTTTACCAAATGCGAGATAATTGATAAATGCTCAATGGCTTAACGATATTCCAGCAATTAAAATACGAAAGATTAAATGCTTTAAATAACCACGAAATTAAATGCTGACCAGATTTCAAATAGTTAATCTCCAGATATAAACATTTTGAGCACATTTAACTTCACCACAACAGAAAAAGACTTTAAAAAAAAGAATTTCCAATTAGCCTTTTTCAAAATTTTTAATTTTTATATATTTTTTTAATAAATTTTTAAGTCTAAAAATTAAACAAAACTAAAATCCTAAATAAAATCTAATCTAAACTAAAGTCTAAAAAATAAAAATAAAAACTTTTTTACCTTTTATGAAATTCTTTTTTATTTTTTATTGATTTCTGAGTTATTCTAAAACAAAATAAAACAAAACTAAACTAAAACCAAATCTAATTTAAACCTTTTTATTTTTATTTAAATCCAAGATTTTAAAAGAAATAAAAAAAGGGACCTTTTTTTTAGCTTTTTTGTTTTTATGAAAATTTTATTTTTTCATATAAAATCCTAAGCTTAATATACATATAATCTAAATAAACAAACTAAAAATTAATATTTAAATGATAAAACTCAGATCTAAATTTAAAACCAAATGAAAATCTAAACTAAAATTTAATTAAAAAAAGAGCTAACGCATAATCTATATGAAACAAAAGTGAAAATCGAATTATTTTATTTAAAAAAAAAGCTTTAAAGAATTTCTAAATGTCCAACACTAAAAAATATCAAACGCACATTTCATGAAAATATATACGCAAACTAAAAAAAATCAAAATCATTCTAACTATATTTACATTAACCCTACGCATGTAATCAAAACTTAACAAAAAAAGAAGAAGTTTGAAACGCTTTGAGTTCCTGTTTGCTGTGTATACAGCCTCTGGACAGAGATGGGCAGACGGAAAGGAGGGTTTTCGCTGTAGTTTTATGGGCTGGACGACGTGGAATTGATGATGCGAGGAGATATGCAAGCAACGGAAGATTGTTTTGTAGACAACGCAAAGGAATCGAAGTAGGAAGGGGAGGAAGGGTTTGGAAGTGTGATGAGTAAAGGAATCGATGAGCAGAAGATTGCGTGATATGGACAGCGAATGAAGAGATAGCGTGGAGGAATAATGGTTGTGGGTTAGACGCAGGTTTAGGAGCTGTGTGAATGTGAAACTCAGATCTGGCAGCACGCAGGTGGGCAAGAGTGAAAGGTGAGGGATGGCACGCAGAGCTGGTAAGGTGAGGATGCTAGTTCGAACAACAATAAAGGGAAACGTAACTATGCATGGAAGCCGTGGAGCAGATGGACAACAAGAGGAGTTGCAATCTGCGTGAGGGTGATTGGACACAGCTCTGGAGCTCGTATTACAAGATGAATGAGCGTGAACAGGCATAGACAAAAGAGTATGGCTGCGTGGGATTTTTGGTAGCAGATGATGAATGCGTGGAAGATATGGGAGCTGCGGAATGGAGGCTTTTCGGTGTGCAATGCTGTTGCTTGAAGGATGCAGGCAGACTTGGAGGTTTGAACAGTGCACACCTGAAACAAAATTTCAAAATCCTTCTGAAAAAGAAACCCTCCAGGCAGTAGCAGAAAACCCTTGAATTTCTTCAGAAATTGTAAAAAATTTAAATCAATCCGCTTCAGATTGCTTGATAGAAACCCTGAAAGACTTTTGAAATCTATACCTGCAACCTGCAACCTGCAATGGCAAAACAGAACACGGAGAAATAAAATGTGCCAGAAACAAAACTGAAAACCCTAAAACCAGCTAAAATTTTACAATATTTACAGATTTTCGACTCTTTAAGCAGCCAGATTTGTCAATAATCCACAGTAATATTTTCAGAATTTCAATTTAATATGAGATATTTCAGAAAACCTTGCATGCATTCATAAAAATTTTAGATGATAAGCCCGGGATTAAAACTAGCTGGGCACTTTCAGAAAACGCAATCTGGGAGTTGGCTAGTTCAGCCGAGAACTTCCCCTAACGCCCGGTAAACTCAAAACTAAGATTTCCTGCACAGCTTAAAATCAACCATTAACATAGAGGGAAAAAACGATAGTGAAATCCAGATCAAATGGAGATACCTGCCATTATATTTCAAAATCTAAACTATCATTCAAACCCCAAAGATCAGACAAGATACCTGTGCCTGAATCAATCTTCATCAAGCTATTATCAATGGCTGAAAATAAAATTATGCAGAAAAATAAAAGATCTTACAGCATTTCCAGAAGAGTAACACCAGCAAGATTTTTAACCCCAAAGTCTTTCTTTATTGCACAAAAAATGACTACAAGAGAGCTTTCTTTAGCACCAGACTCTCAGATCAAATATGATCTCAAATGACCCCTAGCACCCTATTTAAAGGAAAAATTCCCAACGGCTAGTTCGAGTGATCCATGTCAAAATGATCTTGATCGTCGATGAGGATCAAGATATCTTTTAATCTCATTCGTCGAAATTTTAATAAATTAAAAATTAAAACTTTGCATTTGTTTTCTCAAAATTTCGACTTATTTTATTATTTTATTTTATTTTTCAATTTATTTATTTATTTTTTAATTTATTTTTTTAATTTTTGAAATGGATCCTTGAACTTAGCCTTTGGAAAAATTACCTAGGACCTAGGGCTTAGGACTTATGAGGGGATTAAAACATTTCTAACCCTCAAGACACTTTACATCATGATTTTTTACAATTTTACATCTCAAGGGGGAAAACCCGTTTGACATAGACCCTCATGGACCACCCAGTTCTGCAACCAAATATAATCTAGCAGATCAACACACTAGGATTCCCCTAAGATTCTAATGGCAAAATTCATTCCAGCTTTGGGGTTAGGCTGAAGGAAAACTCTGCTGATCATGGATCGGTGAGACAAAAAACCTTCCGGAACGTAGATTATCACTAGAAAATTAGGTAGGTAATTTACATACAAGACTCAGATCTACTAAGATTATTTACAATTTACACATGCAGACTGGGTTTACAATATAATATGATCAGGTTGACGATGACTGTTGAATGGCATGGACACGTCGATCAAGCGCTATCCCTTTTGCGAAGAAAAGGGGGTGTACTGCTATGGGTAGTTGACACGTAGTGGTCAACAGAACCCATGCTATAAAATAACAATAATAATTTTTTCTTTTCTCTTTATATCAAATACATAAAATCAATAGTACATGGAATATTATGAAGATTGAACCTAGTTACATATTTCAACAGTTTTACCAAGTGGTTTCCACCTAACTGCCCATTTTGGCTTTTGTAGATGTTGCAAATTCCATTTGTGGCTTTAGTGTTGAACACATTTTCTAGCAGGAAACCAGAAGGGAAAATGTTTCCCACAATATAGTGTCCAAGTATTTTTCGGCCATGAATTTGGAATGCCATTTTTTTGCTAGGTTGGAGATGAGTTGAGCACCTCTAGACATTTCTCTACATTATATGAATTTGGTTTGAGGTGTCAAATTTCTAATACCACCCAGATTTACTTTTTCACGACAATTTAATTTATCCCCAACCTATTATTTATTTACCCAAATGATAATTGAGTCACCAAAAAATAAAATCACTGGTATCTTTAACTTCTAGAATTAAAAATATGCAACAGAAATAAACCAGAGAGATCAATCACACATTACATAATTAATTAACCCACAAACCATTTTCTGTCACTTCATTATCTCGAAAATATGGGTTATTCGACCCACATAGATACACGGAAAAATACAATTTGGAACTTGCAACTCGATTCTGTTAGAATGAATTCGACCTCAAGGAAATCTGTCTCTAGATGAAATCCCTTTGAAGAAATCAATGTCCAACAATCAGATCTACACCCTCCAACAACTTGATCTACGCTTTGTGATTAATGCACATTGCAAAAAACCCAAGACTTCGACAACTCGGCCTCCTCCAGAAAAACACAATATCCTTTCGGCAACTCAACCTTGCAATCTCCTCCAACTCGGCCTTCTTGGATTCGCTCAAACCCACTCACACTTCTTCCTTCTCTCCGTGCTAGTCATTGAGCCACTTGCACTATAGAGAGAATCACTATCTCTCGTGATGACTCTCTCGCACACTTGTGCTCTTCGTTGTGTCTTCACCTTCGTTGCTAGCCTCCAATTATAATCTTCATTGAGTCCAAATTTCTAACCCCAATCTCCTCTCTAGAAACATTTTGAATATTCCTTCTAAAAACATTTTGAAGATTCCTTATAGAAACTAGAAACATCTTGAAGATCAACAGTTGAGATTATTTCTAAGTCACATAAATATCCCTTCACAAACTTTACCTTCACTAGAGTCTTCCTGAGAACATCTGCCACCTGCTCCTTTGTAGAAATGTACTACAATCTCACAACACCCCTCTGGACCCTGTCTCCGATGAAGTGATATCTGTTCTCGATATGCTTGGACTGATCATGAAATACAAGATTCTTACAGATCTTAATGCAACTTTGATTTCTCAGTGTATCACCGATGGCCCCATCTGCAGATCAAATAAACCTGCAAATAGTGTATCGCCGTTGGTCCCATCCGTAAATCGAATAACTTTGCAAGCATCTCACGAAGCCACATTGCCTCACAGCTTGTCATACTCGTAGCCATGTACTCTGCCTACTGAACTGAGTGCCACTGATTGTTGCTTCTTGCTGAACCATGAAATCATGGCTGATCCCAAGCTAAAACATCTAGATGTGGACTTTTTGTTCACCACACTTCCTGCCCAATTAAAATCTGTGTATCCTTGCAGTTCCACTCCTTTAGCTCTGACATATCTCAGTCCAAAGTCTATTGTCCCATGTAGGTTTCTCATCACATGCTTCACTGCCTTCCCATGAACTTGTCTCGGCTCCACCATGAACTGGATGAGTGTATTCACAACAAAACATATATCCTGTCTAGTGTTGACTAGATACATCAAAGAACCTATCATCTGCCTATACAATGTGGGATCCACTAGTTCACCTTTAGAAGTGCTCAACATCTTCAGGTTAGTAATCATAGGTGTAGACATAGACTTGCAATCCTCCATATTAAATCTCCTCAGGATCTCCACTGCATACTTGCCCTGTCTAAGGAAAATCTCTCATGGATGCCGCCACATCTCCAATCCCAAAAAGTAATGCATCAAGCCGATGTTCGTCATGTCGAATTCTAAAGCAAGATCCTCCTTGCACATCCCTATGAGCTTCTCCTGTTCTGCCAAGGAGAGATCATCCACATACAATACCAAGATGAGCAACTCACCTTGAACGAGTATGAAGTACAAGTTAGGATCTGCGTCACTCTTGGTGAAGCCCAAACCAAGAAGACATCCATCAATCCTGGCATACCATGCGTGTGGAGCCTGCTTCAGGTTGTAAAGGGCCTTTTTCAACCTGCATACATGGGAATCTCTCTCATGCACCTCAAAACCCTAAGGTTGCTCAATATATACCTCCTCCTCAATCACTCCATTGAGGAAAGTAGTCTTCACATCCATCTGGTGTATCCTCCACCTCATCTTTGAAGCAATGGACACAACTTCTCTAATAGATGCATATCTAGCTACGTGTATGAATGTCTCCTCGTAATCCAGTCCCTCCTTCTGGGAGCACCCTCTCGCCATGAGCCTCACTTTATGCTTCTCGATACTACCATTTGCTGCATGTTTGATCATGTAGATCCATGGAGAAGTGACAACAAACTTCCCCTTCGATCTTGGCACTATATACCAAACATCATTGCTCATGATGGAGCTATACTCCTCTATCATGACATCCCTCCAGACCTGCCTGCCTAAAGTCTCCTCAAAAGTGGATGGCTTAGATTCGCAAACGCTGCTCAATAGTTCTAAATAACTAGATTATTTGGAAAGTGGTCTGCTCTGCTTGCAAGTGCTGCTAGGAGCTTGTAGATGCTCCTCAGCGTTCCTCAATGTCTATTCGGCCCATCTCAACCTCCTTCTGGTAGAACTTGAAGGAATATCTAACTCATCCTTCGAATTTGCTGGTTGAGTCCCTATTGGTGCTATTGCTCTCTCCATCACATCTCGCTCCAACCGACACCCGTCGCTTTGCCACTGTCGTTAAGGGCTCCCATCGTTGTATGTGATCCAAGAGTTTGGGCACCTCAAGGATCCTGCCCGTCATGTAGTCCTCTCGACTACAACGCCATGACATCCCACCTCTTCTCCATAGGCGCATGAACACTCATGGCACAATCGTCATCCTTGCCTTCCTTGTCAGCTTTCGCTGGAGCAACCTTTGAGTCAGAAGCCTCCTCCTTGCCCTTTTTCTGGGGGCACTGAGTGGCGAAATGTCCAAGTTCCCCACACTTGAAGCATCTGACCTTGGAAATATCCTCTTTTTTCTCTTTTGCTGCCCTTGCTGTCCCGATGATGCGAGAGCTGCATCCTCCTCCTTCTTGACCCGAGCTCCTTTGTTGTTACCCCCTGCCTTGGTCAACCTCTTGATCTCTTCTTGTCGAAGAGCTGCTCACATCTCCTCCCAACTAGGGAGAGTTTCTCTGCGCAAGATACTTTGGACAAATGTCTCCTAGTCCTTGGTCACTGCATTCACGGCAGTCTTGACCATGAACTCAGGATCTGGTGTAGACCCCACGGAAGTCAATTAGTCTCTGATCCCTTGCAACCTGAGGAGGAAAGGATCAATCTCTTCTCTCTTCTACATCTGGTATTGTCTCAATTGATTTTCTAATAGCATCTTCCACTGGATGGAAGTGCCCTGGTACAAGGTGGTCAACGTCTCCCACATCTCCCTTGCTGTTTCTTTCTCAACAATGTGTGGTACTACATGATCTTTGACCCCGTCTAGGATCATGCACTTGGCCTTCGCCTGGGCCTCCTCGTACTTCTTTAACGGATCAACGTTGACTAGAACAACAACTACTTTCAAGGCATAGTCCTTGATGCAATGTTTGTCTAGGATTGCCAGGATCTTGGCCTTCCAGATGACAAAATTGGATGCTCCATCCAATCTTTCCTGATCCCTCAGTCCATTGACCGCCATCTCTGCTAAAAAAAAGTAGGACTGGTTCTCTTCTCCCTCGCTTGTTGCTAATCCAGCAAGACTTGGAACTGGATTTCTTTGGCGCAAGGAACCCTCTAAGGAACAAGCTCCTCTAGACTCCCTCTGAGTCCCGATTTCGTTCATAGAAATCCTCCAGCCAAATGTCGAATCACCCCTCTGCAATCCTCCTTTGCTGTTGCAACCCAGATCTAGATTTCTTTGGCTAGAAATATGTCAAGGCAGTGACTCCCTCTACCTCGACTTTGTCTCCACAGACACTGTTCTGCACCAACAGCAACAACGTCCCACCAGCTCCATTGATCGAATCTGCACTGCTTCTCCAGCCTCGACAACTAACTGAATTGAGCCTCTCAGGCTTTGCACTGGCCCAGAGAGCTGACGTAATCACTGTGTGAGCTCCTTTCGGGTACTGCGTCACCCTCTGTGTCACTCTTATGGCTCTGTGTCACTCCTGCAACTGCTCCTCTGCCTCTGAAACAACGCTGTCACTCGGGACAGCTGCTTCTCTGCAGCAAATTTTCTGTATCTCCCAGCTGGTATCTTCAGTCTCCTGTGATCTGCAATGCTCTAATGCCATGTGAAAATTTCTAAATCTACACATTAGAAACCCCTTCTGCAATTACTGGTTTAACATCTCCTACTTGTTCTTTGCATTAACGAGTTATTTAATTACATAAATATCGATGTAAAACACTATTGTAGCCTACACATACATACAGATCATGAACTGAAATACACTGAGACAATCACACAAGGGATACCGTTATTTTTGGACAATCGTCCCTAGAAAAACCCAATTCGAGAAAATTGGTGCAACATATAGATAGTTTGTATTATTAAGCATATTCTTGAATACAACTAGGGTGCCAGATATGGCTCACCCAACAGAGAAAAATCTTGGCAGAAGTACCTCTATCCGAAGACAGATATTCTGGAAAATTCAGCAACTGGATGATCAGATGCCACAGATGACCTGACTATTCCCAGTACTGGGCAGCGATGACTGCTCCAAGCTCTGCGTTGGAACTGCGTGACCTCCTCTAGGAGCTGAGTCACCCCCACAGTGTGCCTCCCTTTCTCAGAAGGTTGATTTGCTGAACTGCTGCCTCTCTGCTCCACAGAATCTCCCCAGCGCTGCCTCTAAGGACCTGCGATAGTCCCTACGGCTTCTGCGTCACCTGCTTCAGCCCCTACAGCCTCTGTGTCACCCTCTCTGGGACTGCGCTGTCTCTCCCGGTTCTGCTCTGCCTCTTTGCGATGTATTCTTCGGCCTCGAACTGAAGTTCCCTTGCCGAACTGCCCTTCACTGCAACTCAGATTTTCTCAGCAAACCTCACCCAGAAAAATCAAACTCTTTGATAAATTCGGTGTATCTCCAACTGACCCTCAAGTCTCTTCTTATACTTTTCCTGTTGTTGATTCAATGACCGTGATCTGATTTCTAATCAACGGCTAAGATTAAAACATGCTTGATCCTCGTCACTTAGAACCTTCTCACCCATATTTTTATTAATACACATTAATATTTTTGTTTTCCGAAGTTTAGACTTAGGAACCCATTAAAAATATTAATTATTTTAATAACTCCTCATCTTGGTGGAATTTCTCCAAACTATTTCTGTGTTTTGGAGATCTTACTTGTTCTAGCCCCTCCACCAAATTTCGGAGCTAGAGCACATCCGATGCTAGCCAAAATCAACAATCGAGACCTCACTGTAGCCAACAAACACACCCCTCTCAGATAAGGGCTCCAATTTAGTCCTTTTCTTTGTAGGCTCTTGGACATAAACTACACTGCCGAATATGCACAAATGACTTAGATTTAGTTTTACTCCTGTAAATAGCTCCTCAGGAGTCATGTCCTCCAACACCCTGTGAGGACTCTTGTTCTGCACACACATAACTATATTGTGGGCTTTTGGCCACAAAAACATAGGCAATTCTTGATCATTGATCATTTCCCTCACTACCTTCATGATTGTCTTATTTTTCCTCTCGGCAACCACATTTTGCTGAGTGTTATAAGGTACTGTGAGCTCCTTCTTCATTCCTGCTTCCCTTCAAAATCTAAGGACTCGTTGTAGGTATACTCGCCCTTATTATCTGATCTTAGCAACTTAATATTCTCCTGTCTAGTTCTCCACAAGAGGCTTGAACTCTTGAAACCGATTGAAGGGTCTTCCTGGATCTCTCGAAAGCTAGTAACCATCCTCTACACCATTGGAAGAGATCTATGGTGTAGGTGTCCCATCCTCCTATGCCAAATCTCGCTCTGGTTGTCACTCTAATGGATGAGAGCCTTCACGGGCTGTACTCTCAACATATACAGATCTTTTGCCCTCTCATCGATCATCTGTGTCTTGGTTTGAAATCAAGCCCCTTCGGGCCAACAACCACTTCACCTCTTGTAAAGCTGACCTCTAGTCCTTTGTCTTCCATGGTCAAAACTGAAAGGAGATTCTTCTCCAAACTAGATACATATAGCACTTCGTTCACCTCCATGATTGAACGTGAGTCCATCTGGAACTCAATACTCTCAGTGCCCTCGACTGCATACTTGGCCTTGTCACCAAGCTCCACATTTACATCTCTGGGCTCCCTGGTCATGCTGGTGAAGAAGTCTCGCGATCTCGTCATATGAAGAGATGCTCCACTTTCCATGAACCAGACACCTCTCGTGATGGTTCCATAAATCCAAGATGCTTGGGTGAAGTTTTTATCAAACTTCTCTGTCATTTCCCCATTTTTATTTTCCTCTATAGTACAACCTGGGTGGATTTCCAGGCATAGGATGGCCAGGTCATGGGAGCAGGTTTATGTCATTAAGGGTTGTGAGGGAGTTTTGAGGATTTTTTACGGGGTCTGATGACATTCGCTTGGCATATGCTATAATCCGTGCAACTTGCCTTTTTATTCGTTGCATTTCGACAACCTTCGAAAAACAGGGTTATTATTGAGCCTGCCTTAATTAATTTCACTTGAGGTGGCTTTCCAGTAGAAATATTTGATGGAATACCTCAGTGTAATAGCTCGTTGGAACCAGAATGAGAAGATCTATTGGATGGGAGGTTGAGAAGTGACTTCCAGGGGCCATAGAGAGTATGGTGGGAGATTTACCATTTTCCTTGATTAAAAATGGCTTTAATTAGTTTTAAGGAAAAATAATTAATTGGAGGAAAAAAGGCAAAAGTGATGTAAGTGAAATAAAATAAAATTAAAAGGTAACTTAAGATGAAGTCAATGGAGGAGCTTCTAGAATAATAATAAAATAATAAGATGAGATGCTTCTAGAGGCTTGGGGATCTAGCTATGGAGATCTATAAAGAAGGAGGAGGAAATCATTTGGAGACATCTGAGATTTGAGTTTTTTTGTGGAGAGGTTTTGGGAACAAGGTTCTCAACATTTGTAGCCATAGGACGGAAATTCTTGCGTGATTCAGCGAGAGGGGGCGAACAACCATCTCTCTCCTTGGTGAATTCATCCAGAATTCATAGGTTGCAACTATTGTTTTCAGTTCATATTTTGGAGGCCCAGTTTCAGCTTGTAGCAGATATTTGTGGGAGGTCATTCTCTTATCCATTTCTGACATTATATGTACTCTTCTATTTAATAAAATAAGGCTGAGTTTTCAACATGATTATCTTGTCAAATCTTCAGTTTTAGATTTTATTTCATGTTTTTGCTATTGATTTTGTGGTTAAATTTGTGCAAATGGTTTAAGGAATTGACGGTTTAATTTTTTAAGCAATTATCTGCAAAATTTTATATTTGGGATATTATAGTGGTATCAGAGCATGATTTTGGCTAGCTGTGGGTTAAAATCAAAGTTGCCGTATTGTTCCTAAAGAATAAAGGAGCAAAGTTTGTGGGTTAAATTTCTTAATCTATTTGCTGGAGAATAATTGTTGCAGGTGATTTCTCAAAGTACCGAAGAGAACATATTGGATGGAGTAATATTGGTTTGTAGGGCCAAAATTAATGATCTTTCTGGGAAAAAATTATTTTACTGCGCCAAAATTATTTTGCTGGGCCAAAATTATTTTTCCGTGCGAAATTTCGCATGCTGGTCTGAATTTCTCTTGTTGGGTCGAATTATTTTGCAGTAATTGAATTTATTGGTGAAGAGGTTCTTCCTCAGTATTATTAATAAATTTGGTTGGGTTTCCTGTTGTGGCATTTTTCAATAAAAAATTGTGATTCACTGGATGTCCAATTTTTGCTGGAATTTATTAAAATTTCGGAAAAATTACTTTTGGATACTTTCTGAAGAAATTTTATTTGCTGAGGTCGTATTATTGTTCCATTTATCGTAATTATTTTCTGGATCTAGATTTTTTTGTTGGGCCCAAGTTTATTTGTTGGGCTCAGTTTATTTGCCGAAGCCCAGTTTATTTGCTAGAGCCAAATTTATCTATTGGGGCCAAGTTTATTTGTTGGGTTGAGTTTATTTGCTAGAACCCAATTTATTTGTCGGAGCCTAGTTTATTTGTCGAAGGTTTTACAAGAGATTTTTCTCATTTGAGCTGGTGATTTTGCAGGATTGAAGAGTTGGAGAATTGTGGTACGAATTTATCTTATTTGGAGTAGTGTGTAGAGCTAGGCAGATAAGGGAATTTGCACTAACTGGGGCTTTTCGAGTCAGTTCGAATTTGCCTAAGATTTTTCTGGGTTTTGTGAGAGGATTTCGTGGTTAAAATTTCATAATTTTCCGAGCAGTAGTCGGGCTATAAATCGACATTCCTTCAACAATGCACCTTATTTGTAAACTGGGTAGTTCACATCACATGGTGGGCTTGATCTTTGCTTGGAGTTAAGCCAAACAATTTTTGGGTTTTTATGGGTTTGGTGTGAGGATCTTCGGGTTAAATTTTCAAAATTCTCAAAGTAGTTTGAGGGCAAAAACTCCAGTTCTTCTTCAACAACAACAATAGTGTTTTTTGGGTAATGCGTGCTACTTGTTTGGGTCATTTCCAGCACTTGGGTCTACTTCATTTCACCTAGGTTTTGCATGCATGCAGTGTGGCATCATATTTATTTATGTTACAAGTGTTTCCACTTTATCTGCAAAGTGTTTGACAAAAGTACTGCTTGCTAACTGTTTGTTAAAATTTCTCAAAGAAAGTTTTTAATATTTGCTGAGTTAGTGAGAGAGTATGGTGAGTCTACATGAGGTGTTCATATTATATTTGGACCTCTATGTAATTGTTGAATGTGACTTGTGAGGGATGAGTATGTCTTGATGTGAGAGGTCTATGTATTGAGTCATTTGGTCATGTAATCAAAAGTTTATTGTTGTCTTGTTGAGTAGATAAGGTATGCCAACTTGATTGAACTAAAACATGGATATGACCTTCATCAATTCTCTTAATAAACTATCTGTAGCAATCAACAAAACCCTTTCCAAGAAGATACTTACTATGCTACAACAAGAATGACCATAGAAAGAAGATGAGATGGGATTTGAGATTCATGGGATTTTCAACAAAAGCCCTTCTCAAATTGGAAGAACTTGCTTCACTCCTCTCCAAGGTGTATCAATTAGATGGGAAGAGCTTGATTTGGGCTCTAAAACCAACCATGCTTGCTTTAGTACAACCCAAGTATTTGGAGCACCCTTGTATAGGAGTCAAACTTCCAGTTGCCTCTTGTCTCAGTAGTATCATGATGCTGACCGCACCTATACCCCCTTACAGTGATGACATTATGAGGAGAGTCTTCAGACTGATAGTGGAGACCTTTCAGGATTTGGATAACAGTGAGGGCCCTACCTTTGGGAAGAGGCTAGAGATTCTAGAAGTCATGGCCTTGGTTAGATCTTATGACCTCATGTTTGAGTTGGAGTGTGACGACTTGATCCTGCAGATGTTCCAATGCTTCTTCAACATTAGGAAACATCATCTTGACACAGTCATAACACACATGCAGTCCATTTTGTTCGCATGTATGGGAGGCCATGATGCCATTTGCAAGAGGTTGTAGTCTAGATTGTTGGCCATTTGGAGGAGAGAACAATTGGTCCCACTTGCCTTATGAACTGGCCGAAATGTTGGTGAAGCAGAACATTGGACTGTTCAGAAGAATATTGACCCAAGAGGAGTTGTGAAAGATTGGTAGTGACCAACAATGCAACAAGAATGCGCTGAGGAGGAAGGGTCTTTGCTTCATGTGCAAGGAACCTTGGGTACCTGACCACTCATGCTTGAGTGACACTGAGGAGATGACATGGGTAGATCATGAGGAGATTCTTTTCGACTTTCAGGATGAGGATTCTTCTTTGGATGAGTCCATGGGTTCATACGAGGATGCCTCTGAGGAGCATGAGCTGTGATGTGGAGTTGTTAACAACAGACCAAATTTATATTATGATGTGTATAGTGAGTAGTCAGTGTACCTTATGGGAGACATTCAGGGTGATGAGTCAATTGAGGAGGATGATATGCATAGTATGCATGATGAGCCTTTTGTGGAGAGCCAGTTGGAGGTTCATGTTGAGCCCATGATAGAGGAGGATGAGCAACCATCTTTTGGACCAACCATTGATGAGGAGCAGACAAATGCATAGACAACCAATAGGGTGGTAGTAGTTGCAAGCACTAGTCGTCATGGGGTGCTGGAGTCTGACATGATAGTTTTGTAGGAGGTTGGTAGACTAGAGGAGCATGGAGTTCCCGTCAGACGAGGGAGATGGTGGTGCATCCATCTTTGGGTCTACCCATTGATGAGGTGCAAATAGATGCAACGACAACCAGCAAAGCTGCAACATTTTTAGGTAGCAACCCTCTCTAGGAGTACATAGATAGGGCTTGCAACACAACTTGCCCACTTTTGCCCATTATAGGGAGAAGGGCAGGATTTCTTGGACAAATATTGTTGGTGGACCAGACAGAGTAGCATGAGTTGAGCATGGACCAATGGCAACATAGTAGACTTGTTCCATACATAGGTGTCCATGCATTCGATTCTTTCCACGGGATAGATTGGCAGGAGATAATGAGTTGGTATCCTATTTGATGGAGCAATATTTTTATTTAGGGACATAATGCAGTAGGAGCCCTTAAGAGTGAGGGATACTGCATGTTTCCATTGGCAGTGGGATGTAGGTTGTCAGCTCATTAGCATTCCAACACAACATCAACATAGTGGGATTGACCTTGGTTTATGCCAGGGGTTGGAATGGAGAGAGGTAATGAGTTGGTATTCTACTAGTCAAGTAACATCTACGGTCAAAGACAAAGCACAACTTGAGCCATGGGGAATGGACGAGGGTGATTGGTTATGGTGGTTTTGGGATCTAGGTGGTGGATTGAGTTAGTAGTTTGTTTGAGATGCAAGTAGTGAGGGACCCATTAATGTTTGGTTAGCTTGGAGCATGGTGTTGTACACAATGTTCCACCAATACTCCTGGACGAGGAGACGCAGGTGCGAGGAGACGCACAAGGGGGACGTGTGGGAGTACCCTCAAATTTTAGTGAAATTTAGGGGGGAAGGGGGGATGTTGGGGTATATAATTTTTTTTTCTTTTTTAATATTTATATATATATTTCAAATTCATATTCAATAATGAAAGCATAAATACATTGATACATACATAATTGAGTTAAATAATGAAATACATTGATCCATATTCATCATCCTTACTAATACATACATGTTTCATCCATAGACCACGAGATTCAATAAGGAAATACTCTGATCCATATTCATTATTCATTATTCACCATTCTAGAATCTACATTGATTTAAAAATTAAATTCATCATTCTAGATTCTAAATTGATTTAAAATTAAAATTCATCATTCATCATTCTAGAATCTAATTAGTACTAAGCAAAATAGACTGTAATAGATACTGAAATCTGAAGACTGGAATACTAAATTGATATAACTAAAACTCAAAAACAATGGAGTGATGAGTCTAAAAGTCACTCTAAAGTACACAGAGGGCTTGGTGCTCTTGATTAAATACGAATTCCATACCCTTGTACATGACAAAATGCAATGGAAACATTGCAATCCATCGAATCTTGGATTCTTGAAAAACTGTTAAGTCTGTTGGATTTTGGGTGAGATATAAAATTCTACTTTCTCCATATGAAATCCAACGAGGCCAGAACCACTCTCAAACCTCCTGAGTCATTTGATGGTAATGTTAAAAATTTAAGTAAAAGGATGAAAATGAAAGATAAAGGAGAATGTCACTTTTACTTTAAGAATTTAACATTATCATGAATTGCATAGCATTAGTAGGGAAATATGGTCTAATACTAGGTCTCCCCTGTCATAAATCATTGTTTACAAGCAAATTTAAGGGGGGGCGCATAACCCATTTTGAGGGGGCATCCCCCTTTTGGGTAGTCACGTCCCCCACACTAGGGAAACATCCCCCCTCATGTCTCCCCACGTCTCCCCAAAAGTGGGACATGGGGAAACGTTTCCCCATATGTCCCCTTGTTCTGGGTGCGTGGGGTGTGAGGGGTGCACGCCCCTGACCTTGGGAGACGCGTCCCCGTGGAACACTGGTTGTACATTGGTTCATTTGGGATCCTGGTATCAGTTTACAGATGCCTCTGCAGTGGATAGATATAGATTGCTTGAGGGCAAGCAATCTTGGGGTGGGAGGATTTGTCATGTCCTCATTTTTATTTTCCTCTATAGTACAACCAGGGTGGATTTCCAGGGCACAAGATGGCCAGGTCATGGGAGCAGGTTTATGTCATCAGGTGTTTCAGAGGAGTTTTGAGGAGTGTTTACAGGGTTCAATGGCATTTGCTTGGCATATTCTATCATCCGCACAACTTGCCTTTTGTTTCATTGCATTCCGACAACTTTCAGAAAACAGGGTTATTATTGAGCTTGACTTAATTAATTTTGCTTGAGGTGGCATTCCAGGAGAAATATTTGATGGAATACCTCAGTGTAATAGCTCATTGGAACCAGAATGAGAAGATCTACAGGATGGGATGCTGAGAAGTGACTTCCAGTGGCTGGAGAGAGTATGGTGGGAGATTTACCATTTTCCTTGATTAAAAATGGCTTTAATTAGTCATTTAATTAAGGAAAAATAATTAATTGGAGGAAAAAAACCAAAAATGACTTAAGTGAAATAAAATAAAATTAAAAGGTCACTTAAAGTCAATGGAGGAGCTTTTAGAATAATACTAAAAGAATAAAATGAGATGCTTCTAGAGGCTTGGGGATCTATCTATGGAGATCTATAAAGGAGGAGGAAACCATATGTAGACATTTAGGATTTGAGTATTTTTTGTGGAGAGGATTTGGGAACGAGGTTCTCAATTTCAGTAGCCCCAGGACGGAAACCCTTAGGTGATTTAGTGAGAGGGGGTGAGCACCCATCTCTCTCCTTGGTGAATTCATCTAGAATTCACAGGTTGTAACTATTGTTTTCAGTTTAGATTTTGGAGGCCTAGTTTTAGCTTGTAGCAAATATTTGTGGGAGGCCATTCTCTCAGCCATTTCTGACATTATATGTACTCTTCTATTTAATAAAATAAGGCTGAGTTTTTTGCATGATTATCTTGTCAAATCTTCAGTTGCAGATTTTATTTCATGTTTTTGCTGTTGATTTTGTGGTTCAATTTGTGCAAATGGTTTAAGGAATTGACGGTTTAAATTTTTAAGCAATTGTCTGCAAAATTTTATATTTGGGATATTACATTCTCCGCCATCTCCTCCGTCTGTGCAGTAGCTGCCATAGTAGTCTTACCCTTATCCTTCTTTTTTGTTAGGACACTGATTGGCAAAATGCCTGAACATATGACAAGCAAATCATTTAACTTTGCTTGTACCCTTTTCCTTCTTGATTTGTGAAGATGCTTTTCCACTCTGGTTCTACGTGGCCTTTGCTTTGCCCTTTTTTGCTTGTGCAACAAGAGAAACTTCGTCCTTCTCCTCACCGCCCTTTCGTTGTCCTTTGGTTAATGAATTTTCTGAGATATCCTTCTGGGTGAAATCGTCCCATATTCGACTCCAAACAGGAAGCTGTTGGCAAGCAAGAATCCCGTCCACAAAAGTGGACCATTGCTTCACGCATCCCTTCAGAGCAACTTTGACGAGCTTTGCATCATGCGTAGTTTCCCCCACAACTGCAAGCTCATCACAAGCTTACTGGACCCTCGTGAGATAGGAAGTTATAGTCTCAGATATTCCCATTTGAATACTGTTTAACTTTTCCCACAACACCATTTTTTTGTTCTCGTTTGTACTTTAATAAAGACTGTTCAAAGCTACCTACATCTATCTACTGGTGTCCTTCCCTGATGTGTGAGGAATTATACGATCCCTCACACCATCTAGAATTATGCAGCTCAGTTTCATAACCTTGGTTCTATGTTCTGCTGCTTGTACCAGATTTGAAGGAACCCACACATCTCTGCTTACTAAATCCCAAAGATCATTCATATTCAAAATCTAGGTAAGTCGCTCCTTTCAGGGGTTGAAATTTGATACCCCATCCAACCTGTCTTTATATCTCAAACTGTTTAATGATGCCATCTTTGCAGATCAACCACAACGACAAAACCCAGTTGCAAAATGTTTAGAAATAATTATGCTGTTGCAAAAAGGAAAACTCTCTGCTGCAAACCCTCGTGATCTTAGATCTCTCTTCCAGAGTTTTCTAGAAGCTTTGATACCATGTTAAATTTCTGATACCAGCCAAATTTATTTTCTCACTACAATTTAGTCTATCCCTAGCTTATTATTTATTTACCCAAATAATAACTGAATCACCGAAAATAAAATCAGTGGTATTTTTAACTTCTAGAATTAAAAATGTGTAGCAAAAATAAACCAAAGAGATCAATCAGACAATGAAAATTTAATTAACCCACAAACAATTCTCCATCGCTTCATTATCTGGAAAATTTGGGTTTTTCGACCAACAAAGATGCAAGGAAAAATACAATTTGGAACCTGCAACTTGGCTCCTTCAGAATGAATTTGGCCTAGGTAAATCGACCTCAAGGAAATCCGCCTCTAGATGGAATCGCTTTGAAGAAATCGATCTCTAGCAATCAGATCTACACCCTCCAGCGGCTCGATTGCTCCCTGCCACTAATGCACTTTGGAAAAACCCTAGAACTCCAACAACTCAGACTTCTCCAAACAAACATGATCTCCTTCTGGCAACTCAGCCTTGCGGTCTTCTCCAACTTGGCCTTCCTAGATTCACTCAATCCCACTCACACTTCTTCCTTCTCTGTGCACTGGTCACTAAGCTAGTCACACTGCAGAGAGAATTGCTCTCTCTCGTGATGACTCACTCACAGATTTGTGTTCTTCGTTGTATCTTCACCTCCATCGCTAGCCTCCATTTATAATCTTCATTGAGTCCAAATATCTAACCTAGTCTCTTCCCTAGAAACATCTTGAATCTTCCTTCTAGAAACCTTGAAGATCAGCTGTTGAGATTATTTCTAGGTCACTTAAATAATTAAATTATTTATCCTTAGAAAATAACCCAATAATCCACAATAATTAATTGACTTTAATTATTGTACTTTTCCTAAGTTAAACTTAGGAAAGAAGACATAAATCACTATAAGGGATCAACAATGTCTTCCACATGCTAAGACACGAAGCAATTGTAGAAGACCTTCTGATGCTACTCACATCAACATAAGGTGATGCACTTTTTTTGTTTCTTTCCTTGTCTGTTTTTCTACTCTCATAACCATCTCTTACTGTCTTCATGCTCAAGTAGCACAACAAGTGACCCTAAATGCATGATTCATTTACCTGGGGGAAAACATTAACTGTTATAGCAGGAGTTTGAGGCATCCTTGCATTTTAACATTAGCATATAAAAGGCATTGCCATTTGTGATCAATTTGGCAATTGGTGATATTTAGGCAAGAATGACCTATCATGTTTATGTGTATTCGCAATTGAAAATACTTTTAAATGATGGAATGGATCATATAAATATAAATTTTTATGCATGCAATTCACAAAAGTGTTTGAACCTTAAAAAAATCGTGACTGCGTCACATGGCAATGTGCTATTTACATCTCAACATATATCTAAAAAGATTGCTATTTACTGACATTTTGGTGATATGCAGACCATATTCTGAGAGAAATCTTACCTCCTGGTGTGGAAGTACCTTCTTCATTTGAAACAATAGGTATAAAACAGGATTTTTCCTTTAGTATTTATTCTTTTCTGACCATGGTCACAAGATTTATGCTTGTATTTACAACCTTCATTAATTATGTTAACTTCTCACCGTTCTCATTCCTTTTTCATCCTCATCTAATGTAGCCTTCTGTGAGACCGGTGTTGGATATTGATGTTTGAATTTCATGATTCAATAATTAAAAAAATATATAACTTCCATGAAAAATTGTGCTACAGTTTCAGCATGGAAGACTGGGCTGCATATTGTCGCAGGCTGTTAGACTAATAATGTTTTGCTGGTTGAATGACAGGACATATTGCTCATTTGAATATATGTGGCGACCTACTTCCATACAAGCATGTTATTGCAAGGGTTATCTTTGATGTATGTGTTAATGATGTATTATATTCTCTCTTATTTGTGTCCTTTTTGTTTTTTTGAGTCTGAATTATGTAGCATTCAGAATGAAGAAAGTTGGTCTGACATTCTTGCTGCAGATAGAGCCCGTGGAATTATAAAACTGCAATTTAATACATCCTATAAGAACAAAAGAAAATGGGACCAACACAAATAGTTGCACCCATCAAATTGTGGCAATATCTGAAATGTATACATGATGCACAGTTCAGAATAAACAAGGAGCAACCTCAGCTAAATTTCTCTCTAGTTCTTCTGATATCCTTTCTGGGTTTTTTAGCATCTCTTTGCATTAGTAAACATTATTGCCCCAATTAATATGGTAGTTCAAGTAGAAAGTGGCAATGATTTACATCTGGATTAGTTGACTCTAGCCGGGATTTCATGTTGACCTTTTCAAAGTAAAGGTTCATGATGGTCATATCTATTAATTTGATAATCTTCAAGGTCTACTTTTTCCATAATATCATTTTATGTATAAATTAATGGTAACGTCATAAGTCATATCTTAGTTTAAGTCTTGTTATTAACTAAGGTGTCAGGAATTAAGGATTACACCACTTATATAATGTACACCTCTCTCATCTATGTATTATGACATTACAAAATTGAATATGGTCATATAAACACTTTTTCTATCTCATTCTACATGTATTATTTGCTATTTTATTTGAGGGAAACTTTGACATGCAATTAGAGCCAGAAAATAAAGAGTTCAGGGAGAGATGGTGAAGGAATTCAAGGGACTGTGAGAGACAGAAAGGAGCTGAGGGATTATGACGCAATAATTAGGTCAAAGTAACATTGGGTAGAGGCAATTAAGGTTGACACAAAAATGTCTTTTAATGACAAAGTGTGATTATTAATATTTCCTAAAGTCACAACTTAGGAAAATATTAAGTTTTTGGAAAATATGAATAATGAGTCATCAGAGAGCAAGCTCAAGGAAAACAAAATGTTTTGTGATGCAAATATTAATAAGTTAGATGGCGAAACACATGTGAGCCTACACACACATAAAACAATTTTAGTGTGACATATAGACACACACATGGTGTAGTTTGACACAAAGAAGTTGTGGATGGAGTGCAACACAAATCACATGGCAACCTCCAATTTGAATTGTGTTGCAAAGGGATGTGAAGTGGGCATTGTTATTGATCAAATCAGCAGTGTTGCTAAGGTCTTGATAACCTACTGGATGGGCACACACATGGTAGGAACCCTCTGTCTCCTTGGCTCAAGCCCCTTCTATTTAGGTCCAACGCCCCCTAAATGGCTAAGGAAGGAGTTTGTAAATTAACCCCAAGTAAGATCAGTGCCTTATATGTAGTCACCTAGAGTGGAGGTGTTCGCTTATATGAGCTGTCTAGCTGTAAAATATATCACTGTAGTAGCAGAAAACTAAATCGCAAATATTAGTAGCAGAAAATCACTAAAAGTAGGTCGTGTAATTTATGGATTTTGGTCTACAGGAAAAGATCTACGCAAAAATGTGTCAAGTGAATTTGGTAACTGGTTAGAAAGTTATGACTCAATACAGCTCGCTGTGCTGTGTAGAAGACTGAAACCTACAAAAAATGCAAGGACAACAATTTGATTTTGTTATGACAACCCTGTTGTCGCTCAGATTGTACAGGCACCGCGATAACCGCTCAGGGTGGGGGCTTTCCATCTGATCCCCATATCCCCATGAAGATGAGAGAATGAAAGACAAGTTGGGAACCAACTTATCCGGGAGACACAGTTGAGTGGCTTAGCTATTTGGTTTAATTTAATAAGACTTAAGGATTCGATTAGATTTAGTAATGAGACCAGTGCCTTATGGAGTCAAAATTTTTGCTTATTAGAAATCAAGACCAAGTAACTGGATGGACAACTGCTACATAAATGATTAACTAACTTATATGAGATGCAAGTCCTAAAAACTATGTGCAATGCAAGGATGTTGGTTAATTTTAAGTTATATGCCTAGTCTAAATGGAACCTCCCTCAACAGTTTTGAGATCAGTCTTTAGAGCAGGTTGTGAGATGGAAGCCAACAGGAAGCAATCAGAGGCTTGATTAACGATACCTCCCCCTATGTTCCAACCACCCAGTGTCTCCGATGCTGCAGAGGTTGTGGCTCTGACGACTGCAAGGTCACTGTATTAACTACTAAAAAGGGTTGAATCCCTTAATTTAGTTGATAAAGGGTTATCCTATGAGTCTATCAACCAAGCTTATGTTTGGAGGCAAGTTATTAGTGCAAATTAAACATAGAATGATTATGCAATGAGTATGAATGAGATTCTTAGTTAAGATTGCTTAAGAAAAAACCCAATGTGGGAAAACCGGTGCAGCTATCCAAGGGTTTTCTTATTAAGCAATATTAGAGTACAATCTGGGTGTCGAAACTGGCCTACCCAACAGAGAATTTCCTTGGCAGTAATACCTCTCTGTTTGAGACAAATCTCCTGGCTGAAACCCCGGATAATCCTTCTGGTAGCTCCTTAGCACTAATCTGCCCCAAAAACCCCAACATCAGCCTGTTTTGGACCGTGTCAGCCCCTATCTGCCCAGCGCTAGCCCTGCATCACCCCGGATGGGTCTGCGTCAACCTTAGGAGGCCTTGTGTCAGCCTTCTATCCCTCTACATCTTGGCCTCTCTGAGGCTCTGCGCAGCTCCCGACTGACTTTGCGTGGCCCTGGCTGGCTCTGCGTCACTCTCCCCGACTATTGTGCTGCTCTCCCGACACTATCTCTGCCTCTTTGTCTCTCTGTATTCAATGCCCCTCAACTGCAACTCCCAATCACTAATTCTATCTCTCTTAGCAAACCCCGCTCTAGAGAATAGAATGACTGATCACTCTGGTGTATCCTCCAAGTGACCCTCAAGCCTTCTCTTATACTTTTCCTGTTGACATATCAACGATCGAGATTAAGTCCCTAATCAACAGCTAAGATTATTTCTGGCTTGATCCATGTCTTTTGGACCATTCTAACTCAGTTTCATATTAATCCGCATTAATATTTTAGTTTCCCTAAGTTTAGACTTAGAATCTGCCCAAACCCTTTTTGGGTATTGGAGATCTCATGTGCCCCAACCTCTCCACCAAATTTCGTGGCTAGAGCACATTCGATGCTACCCCAAATCAATACTCCCTCTTAGCGAGGAGTGTGCTCTAGTAATACTCCTCACTGAGTATCACCTTGATCATCCGGCATCAGTCCCTGTGCTGATGCTAGGCCTGTTGCCCACCATCCTCTGCACTGCTGCCCATGGTTCTACAACTACCACTGCTGCATTTGTACGACAGATCCCTCTGCGTCTGTGCTGCTGCTGGTCCTTTCTCCCAGCACTGCATCCGCACTGCACCTGCACTGCACCTCCTCTCATCATGCTGCATTGTGCTGCCCACTACTGCACTGCAACTCAGTTACTGAGAAGTAAGTAACTGATCTCCCAACTCTGACCTCTTTGTTGGGCTAGAGACCCTCCTGATGCTGAAGCTCCCTCTGCCGATGACAAGTGCTCCCTCTCTGATCTCTGCGCTGTTGCAACAACTCCTTGCACCTTGCACTGTTGCACACCTCTTTGTGCCATCCTGCACTGGTGCAACACTCCTGTGCTTTTCGCACTGCTGCAGCCTGCTAGCCTCGCGCTGTCTTGGGACTCCTGCACTGTAGCTCTCTCTGCCACTCCATCCGCATCCATCTCTACTCGACTCAGCCAGTCCTGCTACTCCTCTTCGGGGCTCTCGTAGCAAGGTCTAATCCAAGAGGCTGGGTACCTCGAGGATCCTGCCCCTCATCGCTTGTAGTCCGTCTGACTACAGCGCGATGTCTCCCCACTTCCGCTCAAGTGATGCATGTGCACTCATGGCATAATCATCATCTGTCAAAACTTCCTTCTCTGTTCGTGCTGGCGTTGCCTTAGTCTCAGAAGACTCTACCTTATTACTCTTCTTCCTTGGACATTGGGGCGCATAGTGACCCAGCTCCCTGTAGTGGAAGCACTTGATCTTTGAGAGATCATTCTTCTTCCACTTTTCCTGCTTTCCCTTAGATGCTAGGGCAACATCTTCCTCCTCCTGCTTGACTTTGATCCCCTTGCTGCTGCTACCCATCTTCGACTGTCGTCTGATCTCTTCTTGGTGAAGAGCCGCCCACATCTTGTCCCAAGGTGGGAGAGTCCCTCTGCCCAGTATACTCTGGACAAATACCTCCCAGTCTTCTGAGACAACATTCAGGGCTGTCCTCACCATCAACTCTTGATCCGACGTGGCTTCTATAGTAGTCAACTGATCTCAGATCTCATTTAGTCCTCCGAGGAAGGTGTCAATCAGTTCTTCCCTCTTCATCTGATACGACCTTCAACTGATACTCAAGTAGCATTCTTCTTTGCACAAAAGTATGCTGGTACAATTTCTTAAGGGTCTCCCACATCTCGTATGTCGTTTCCTTCTCGGTAATGCGTGTAACTACATGGTCCTTGACCCCGTCAAGGATGATGCTCTTGGCCCTCGCCATTGCCTCCTCGTACTTGTCATTATCATTGGGGTCGACTGGGATATCTATAAACTTCAAGGTGAAGTTCTTGACACGATTTCTGTCAAGTACGGATAAGATTCTAGCCTTTCAGACTGCGAAGTTCGACGCTCCATCCAGTCTATCCTGGTCTGTTACTCCATGTAGTGCCATGATGCTCTTCTACTTCCCTCTTGGAAGTTCTCTGTTCGACTCCTCCGAGTCTCTACTTCCCGTCTGGAAGTTCTTTTTTGGACTCCCTCTGAGTCCTGATTTCCCTCCTGGAAATCTTTCTGCCACTATCGAGATGCCCCCTACTCTGATCGTCTTGTGCAACCGCACCACTGATCTGGGTTCCTCGGCTAGAAACCCTCGGTAGCAACTCCCTCTTCTTGGCCTTGCTCTGTCAGGTACTGTTCCGACTACAGTGCTTCACTAGCTCCACTCTGTATTATTCCCACAGCCTTCTAAACCCCAACAACTTGAAGGTGAGAGCTCCTAGGCTCTGCGCAATCTCGACACCAGCAACTCGACCTCCTCAGCCAACTGCGTCAGCCCTCCCAGCTTCTGTGTGGCTCTGCATGAGGCTCCCTTTGCCTTCCTTAGCCTCTGCATTGCCTCTTCCCGACTCACCCTTGATGATGCAGGCACTACATCACCCTTCCCTTGTTGTTGCTCTGCTAGAAACAACTTTTGTCACCTCGGGACAACTGTTTTCTGCTACTATTGCTCTGCTCGACTGATGTCCTCAGTCCTCCTATGATCTGCAATCACCCTCTGATACTATGTTGAAGTTTCTAAGTCTACATAGTTAGAAACCCTCCATGCACTTTATCTGATTTATTCCTACCTACTTATTATGTTACTTAACAAGTTATTTACAATGTAAATACTGAAAATAAACACTAGTGCATGCTCAACATATTACAGATCAAAAGCTAAAGGAAACATAAACAATCACATCACATGACACCATTATTTTTGGACCAATGTCCCCGGAAAAACCCAATGTGGGAAAACCGGTGCAACTATCCGAGGGTTTTCTTATTAAGCAATATCAGAGTACAATTTGGGTGCCGAAACTGGCCTACCCAATAGAGAATTTCCTTGGTAGTAATACCTCTCTGTTTGAGACAAATCTCCTGGCTGAAAGCCCGGATAATCCTTCTAGCAGCTCCTTGGCACCAATTTGCCCCAGAACCCCAACGTCAGCCTTTTCTGGACTGCGTCAGCCCCTCTCTGCTCAGCGCTGGCCCTACGTCACCTCGGATTGGTCTGCGTCAGCCTTAGGAGGCCTTGCATCAACCTTCTGGCCCTCTGCGTTAGCAATTCTGGCCTCTTTGAGGCTCTGCGCAACTCCCAGCTGCCTCTGCATGGCCCTGCGTGAGCCCTGGCTGGCTCTGCGTCACTCTCCCTGGCTACTGCGCTGCTCTCCCGACACTATCTCTGCCTCTCTGTCTCTCTGTACTCAATGCCCCTCAGCTGCAACTCCCGATCACTAATTCTATCTCTCTTAGCAAACCCCGCTCTAGAGAATAGAATGACTGATCACTCTGGTGTATCCTCCAAGTGACCCTCAAGCCTCCTCTTATACTTTTCCTGTTGACATATCAACGGCCGAGATTAAGTCCCTAATCAACAGCTAAGATTAGATCTAGCTTGATCCATGTCTTTTGGACTATTCTAACACAGTTTCATATTAATCCACATTAATATTTTAATTTCCCTAAGTTTAGACTTAGGGACTCCATTAAAAATATTAATTATTTTAATATCTCCTGAACTGTTTAGAATCTGCCCAAACCCTTTCTGGGTATTGGAGATCTCATGTGCCCCAACCTCTCCACCAAATTTCGTGGCTAGAGCACATCCGATGCTACCCCACATCAATACAAGGGTCTCCAAGCATCATGATCGTCTTCCATCCGAGGAAAAATCCTCAAATCAAGACTCAAAGCAGCGCCATGTGTCCAAAATCCAATTGTGGTTGCCGTACATCATCTTCATCGGTGCCAAGTAGACAATGTGGTGCCTTCTCTCTACAACATTGAGGCTCCATCAGGTGCAACAAGCCCTCCTCAATCATCCTGGGGGATGACCATCCTCATCTAGGATCTGGATCATGGATCAAGTAGAGTTAAGGCTAGCCTGGGGGCATTTTGGGTCTATTGGTACATAATCAAGAATCCTTTGTGCCGAGCAAGAGAAGCTCAACATTCTAGCATCTAGGAGTGCTCTAAGATATCCATCAACTGCTCAGGTCATCAAAATGCCCAACGCTTTGCTATGAAGTGGGAATGTGCATCTACCAAATCACGATGCTCTCTGAAAGTGTAATCTATGGCCTATTCATAATGTGGAATAGGATGCCCTTAAGGCCTTTATTGCTCTGGACCACTTGGAAAAACCAACCCAAACTCAAGTGAAAGCAACCATTCATTAGAGACTAAGATCATAAATGCATTTAAGTGGACCATACCTAAGTGTCAAGGGCATTCTAATACTTCAAACAAAGAACACCTTCAAATATCTAACTAGACCAAGTCCCATGAAAGTGTTCGGTACCTTTGTAGGAGTGGCTAAGTAGTCAACCCTATTAGGTGCTTCTAGCCCCTAAGGGGTGGTGGAATTTCCAAGGTCAACTCTTCAATCCATAGGTGCTGGTGCAAGTAAGTGGCAATGGAAGGGAAGGACGTCATGGCTAAGTGCCATGGCAAGGGGACTATCTATTGGGAGTCCACATCCTGAGTGTATAGATGTAATGGAAGGAGCAATCGTGGAGGCATGAGTTACCCTTCTTGGCCTGGTTTTTCCACGCGCCTTTTACTTCTTTTTGATAATGCTTTTTATTTTGGTGCATAGTTCAAGGATCAAAGCTTTCTCTTTATGATATAACACTTGTTTTAACTTTTACCCCTTAAGATGAGAGTTTCTTTTGCATTAGGGTTGGGACATGTAATGATTCCATTTAATGAGATGGAGCATCAAGTGCCTAGGAATCAGGTGATGGATATTGAGGAGAGTAGAGCTCATGTTAAGATTTTTCCCACACACTAACTTATGTCCCGACCATCTTTTGCATTTTAACTTTTCTTTTTCTTTCGTTGTGGCCATCTTATGCTTTTTCATTCTTTTAGTTGCATCAACCTCCAGAGCAATGTTTTCTGGCTCGAGTCAAGGATGTGGACAAGAGAGTTCCAATTACCAATGATCTAGTGATAGTTAACTTGAAGAATGGAGATGGTTAAAGTACTTGTCGAGTCGTAGCCCACCTTCATCCAAGAGGAATGCTGGGTTGCGAGAGGTGTATGACCTGTGCAAATGGCGAAGGAATGTGGCATATGATCATCACTGAGCAATGTGTAGGGCTATTGGCTGACTGGCTATCCAAGATAGGAGAAAAGTTTTCTCCTATAGGGTTGCTAATTTTTGGTGGGTAACATTTGGATCCAACTCGGGGAGATGTGCTCATTGTAGAACACATGATCGTATGTTTGAACAAGGAGTTCATGAGAACCGCAACAATCCCTGGGCTCACAGACCTGTTACTTGCACACTCAAATCAACTTGTTTGCTAGCATGTGTACAAGGTGTTGATCGTCACCTTTGTGTTTATATGATATAATAAATCCATACTGAAAAAGAAAAAGTTAGCTAAATGCAATCTAAATCTAGAATGCAAACCATTAACATGAGAAATGAATAAGTACAATAATGAAACACACAAATGCAATGCAACTACTTAAAGTTTATTACACCATATGTTGACTAAGTATAGTCATACAATCAATGAAGCTAACATAGTCAATATCACACCCTTTACCCTCTGTGCTTAATCAGGAGATAGAACAAGGAAACATTACATTGTGAAACCACTATCTGATAATACTCAGCTACTGGATTAGAGCAACAAGGGTGGGTATTGGGAAAACAAAATGACTATGCAATGAACAAAGTTCGTATATGCAGCGGAGTAAATTTCAAAATACTTAGAAGACAAAGACATCCATTGTAGGACAATTATTGTATATTGTATATTATAAAAGAATTGATGAGATGATTACAATGAGGGTGAAGGCTTGCTTATATACCCTAGGCAGGTACAATGGTTATGTCCTTAAGGACATACCTCTTCATTATTAACTATTTAATTAATTAATCATTAATTATGATTATTATTGTTTACATTATTTTCTATTATTTTTCTATAAATTATATTCATAACATTGCCTTCCTCTTCAAAAATCTTTGTCCTTAAAGCTTATTGATGAAAGGGCTTGATCTCTTTTCCCATTTTGAATATCTTTTTGTCTCTAAACTTTCATCTTCGTTGATACAAGACGATATGATGCTCTGAGTGATAAACAAAATTGTCGGATTGAGAATGGATCAGACCATCCTAGATTAACCTTCTGTGGAATCTTTTGATCACTAGAATTTTGTAATGGATTGTTATCATAGGACTGGATTTTGCAAACTTCAGTATTCTTTGGAACTTAAATTTGTTGTTTCCATTCTGAATGGTTCAAATATGTAAATTGTTTTACTTGTCTGCTCTCGTGATTTAGATGTCAATAAGGAGCTCTTGCAGTTTGATCTTTCCCTAATCTATTTGTGGTGATTTCTGTAGATTTGTGTAGCATCAGATGTGCTCTAAGTCTCAAATTGTGCAGAGAGGCTTAGGCACATGTATTTCAAAGAACCCATAAAGCGTTTTGGGAAATTCCACCCAGAAATAGTTGTATTAAAATAATTAATTATTTTTAAAGGGACCCTAAGTCTAAACTTAGGAAAATAAAATAATTAAAAGGTATTAATATAAAGTATAAACTGTGGGTGTAACTTTTAGAAGAAGATGAGGATCACGTAGAAATGTTCTTAACCATTGATTAGCTTCTAATCTAGGCCGTTGAATGTCAACGAGGAGATTATTTAAGGAGGCTTGAGCATCATTTGGAAAGATACATGGAGAGTTCAGAAGTTCGATTTTCCGAAGCAGAGCAACTGCCGGGAGATTTCGATAGTGAGCTATTGCAGAGAGGGGTAGAGAGAGTTTTGGCTGGAGGATCTTCTCTGGAGCCAAGAATACATAACAGAGAGGTAGAAAGACACAGAGGAGGCAACGTAGAGGGCAGAGAGGGTGTTGCACAACCAGGAAGGGCTCATGCAGGTCCCACGCAGAGCAGCGCAACAACTTCCAGCGCAGAGGTCCAAATTTGCTAAAGGAGTTGACGTTTCTGTGCCGGGAGGGTTGGAAAAGGCTCCTGAAGGTAGATTAATTCTCAGTTGGGTTGATGCAGTGACTTAGAGGTTGACGCAGGGCCCATGTAGGGGCAACGCAGAAGTAGCCGGGGAACTCACAGTTCAACTGTCGGATCAACTAAGATCAACAGTGTTGAGTGAGGTAATCTCACCAGTCTTTCTTGCCAAGTGATTTTCTTAGTAATCGGATTGTCGGAAGGGCATCCAAAGTTGTATTCATAATAATTCTGCATAATAATAAAAACCCTCATATTTGCAGCACTGGTTTTCTCGCATTGGGTTTTTTCGGGGACATTTGTCCAAAAATACTGTGTCACTTGTGTGTATCTTTCTCTATTGTTCTGTTCTTGTTTTGGGCAAATGAATTAATTAAATGAAGGCTATAGTTGTATTAGCTTCAATATTTTCTGTAGGAAGTAGTAAATAATTTGTTTCAGTGATTTATGAATAGAAGTTTAATAAGTTGTTGCAGTAGTTGATTCAGGTGGGATTCTCGATTTTTCACATAATATCAGGGCGAGTGCAGGTGAAGCAAGAAGAACAGTGCCAGAGAACCCAACGCTAAGCAGAAGAGGTAGGTCGAAAAAGCTGCAGGAGGCAGCAGTTCGAAACCCAGAGGGTTATGGGCTTTTACTTTGGTTTTGGATCAACGGATTATGGATCAACTTTTGCTACCTTTGCCTATGCCTCTGGAGGATCAGCATCTGGGTCAGCTGCTGATGTTATTGGCTAAGATGCTGCCTATGCTTCCCCTGCTTTTGGATTTCGATAACCTTCTTCTCGTAGCGGTCGATCCATTGGGTTATTTCATTTGTTAAGAAAAGAAACGAAAAGAAGGAAAACATCTTTTATTACTATGAAAAAGAACGATCCCAGATAGATGAAAATCCAATTTCGGGTCATTCCTTGGTGAACATAATCTGCCATCCGGCAATCCAAGCGATCCATCCAACCCATCCATCCATACATCCATCCATATAACAACGTATATAAAGATCAAACATTCAAGAACTCAAATCTATAAATCCCAAGCGCAGTCCTAGTCGAAGGGCTGAATTTCGAGGCAGTCTCTCTCTGAGTGAGTCGACAGAGAGTAGGGCTACCATATCGAGATCTTGCTTTGGCAGAGGGAGTAGCGTTGAAGCTTCAGCGTGAGGAGAAGCTGGTGGGATGCAGTGTTTTCTGAAGGCCATTTTGTTGGGTAGAAAGACTTCAGAAGAGAAGGAAGAAGCACAATTGAGGGAATTTCTTCCTTAGAGGACTTCTAACCAAGGAGTCTGAATTGTCACTTGTTGAGCAACAGTGGAGAGGGGCAGATCTACGAGCTCCAGCAGGGAGTGCATAGGCCAGTGTAGTGCTGCGCAGAGGAGAGAGGAGGTCATTCGACAATTCTTGTGGCAGAAATGGCGACCAGTGGCTTGAGAGATCAAGATAGGTTGGACAAAGCATCCAACTATGTCATCTGGAAGGCTAGAATGTCATTCCTTCAAGATGAGTATGCTCTCAAGACATATGTCAACGACGTGGTGGCTATGCCTATAGATGCAGATCCGTTGAAGAAATACAAGGCTGAGATGGTGAAGGCAAAAAGAATGATCCTCGACGGAGTGAAGGATCATGTTCTCTGTCACATCGCTAGCAGAGGGACTGCTAAGGAGATGTGGGATGCGTTGTCTACGCTATATCAGGGATCTTCCGAGCAGTGGAAGATGTACCTTGAGCAAAAACTAAGATCTGCTCAGATGCAAAAGGGGGAGCATGTGGATCCATTCCTCACGAAGCTTCAGGAGACCCGTGATGAGTTATCTGCTGTGGGGTCTACACCTCAAGACTCAGAGTTGGTTAGACTGGCCCTCAATTCTGTCTCAGATGAGTGGCAAGTCTTTGTCCAGAGTATCTTGGGTAGGGAAACTTTGCCGAATTGGGATGAGATGTGGGCATCTCTCAAGCAAGAGGCGCTGAAGGGAGACTTGGTCAAGTGTAAACTTGACGGAAGCAGCAACAATGGGTCAAAGCCGAAGGAGGAGGAGGAGAATGCAACCCTTGCATCGAAGGGGCAGCAGAGACGTAAGAAGGACGTCTTGAAGATAAAGTGCTTCAGGTGTGGTGAAATGGGTCACTATGCAACTCAGTGTCCTCTTAGGAAGAAGGAAAAAGATGAGAAGCATGCTCCGAAGGCCACACCCGCGAAGATCGAGGAGGAGGAGTTCACCATGACAACCGAGATACCTCTGGGAGGGAGGTGGGCTGATTTGGAGCTGTAGTTCCAAGGAGCTATAGATGGGCAGGATCTTAGAGGAACCTACCTCTCAAATCAATTCCTTGCTAGAAGAGCCCAGATTAGAAGTAGCAGGATGGACTAGTGTTAGATGGTGACGAGGAGTGTCGAAGAGACAATTGCAGTGGCTAGGAGCGCCAAAGACTGAAAAATGCAGAGTAGAGTTGGCAATAGTGCATATGGCACAATGCAGAGGTCAGCAACAACGTAGAAGATTCAGAGGGTCAGTGCAGAGACTAGCAGCAACCAAGCTCCAACATTCACATGGTATCGTACTGAACATAGTTAGTTCAGTAATTTGGGATGTTTTTCCGTTGGTGATGCAGCGGTAGCAACAGTTTGTAGTTGGTAGTGGCAGTGCCAACAACAACACAGATGCATAAATTCAGAGGGAGTTGCAGGATGCAGTGTTGATAGTTGCAATGTCAACAATAGTACAGATGCAACATTTGCGCCGTGGTTGGTGGACAACATGTCAAACATCAACAACGCAGAGGGGGATGTTATAGAACAGAGTGATGCTTCAACAGGTTGCATTGCTAAAGCACATTCCTCGCTAAGAGGTAGTGTTCATTTCTGGTAGCATCAGATGTGTTCTAAGTCTCAAATTTGGCAGAGAGGCTTAGGCACATGTATTCCAAAGAACGTAGAAAGCGTTTTGGGGAATTCCACCCAGAAACAACTGTATTAAAATAATTAAGTCTAAACTTAGGAAAATAAAATAATTAAAGGGTATTAATATAAACTGTGGGTGTAACTTCTAGATGAAGACGAGGATCAAGAAGAAATGATCTTAGCTATTGATTAGCTTCTAATATGGGCCATTGAATGTCAATGAGGAGATTATTTAAGGAGGCTTGAGGGTCATTTGGAAAGACACACAGAGAGTTCAAAAGTTCGATTTTTTGAAGCAGAGCAACTGCTGGGAGAATTTCGATAGTGAGCTGTTGTAGAGAGGGGTAGAGAGAGTTTTGGCTGGAGGATCTTCTCTGGAGCCAAGAATACTCAACAGAGAGGTAGAAAGACACACAAAGGAGGCAGTGCAAAGGGTAGAGAGGGTGACGCAGAGCTAGGAAGGGCTCACGCAGGCCCCACACAAAGCAGCGCAGCAACTTCCAGCGCAAAGGTCCAAATTTGCTGAAGGAGCTGACGTTTTTGAGTCGGGAGGGCTGGAAAAGGCTCCTGAAGGCATATCGATTCTTAGTTGGGCTGACGCAGTGACTTAGAGGCTGACACATGGCCCATGTAGGGGCAGCGCAGAAGTAGCCGGGGAACTCGCAGTTCAGCTGCTAGATCAGTCGGGATCAATAGTGTTGAGTGAGGTAATCTCACCAATCTTTCTTGCCAAGTGATTTTCTCTGTAACTGGATTGCCAGGAGGGCATCCAGAGTTGTATTCAGAATACTTCTGCATAATAATAAAAACCCTCAGATCTGTTGCACCGGTTTTCCTGCATTGGGTTTTTCCAGGGACATTTGTCCAAAAAATACTGTCACTTGTGTGTATCTTTCTCTATTGTTCTGTTCTTGTTTTGGGCAAATTAATTAATTAAGTGAAGGTTGCAATTGTATTAGCTTCGATATTTGCTATAGGAAGCAATAAATAATTTGTTTCAGTAATTAACAAATAGGAGAAATTTAATCAATTGCTGCAGTAGTAGATTCGGGTGGGATTCTTGAATTTTCACAATTTCCCGATTTACTGCAGGTACTGTTGTTGAGTTGGTTACTAAGTCATCATTCAGAATTTTCATTGTTTGAACTGCAATATCGAAATATGTTTTAACTTTTGTTGGCTTCTCATCTTCTTGAGTTATGATATTGACTGGATCAGTATTTGTTGCTTTATCTTCATCTTGCACTGTTACAGTTGGAGACTTCAATACTTCTTCTTGAGTAAGTTGTTCTAACTTGTCATTTGGTGACTTTTTGTCGCTTTTTAGTTTCTTTATTTGTGTAAGAAGGTTTTGGTTATGATTCCTTAGACTTGAAAGTTTGCCATTTTCAGAATCGTTGACTTTGTCCTTAGTATCCTTCTCTTTATCTTTTATATTTTTGATTTGTTCTAATAGCCTTTGATTCAGGTCTTTTAAGCCAAATTTTCTTCTTCCTTCTTTGATAGATTCTCGTTAAATTCCTTCTTAGAACTTTCATTTTCTTGCTTTAATTTTTGCTTCTTAACCTTGGACTTCTTAATTTGTTCAAGTAATTTTTTTATTATGGTCCCTTAGGCGCAAAATTTCCTCATCCTTTTCTTTTGACTTATTGTAAAACATGTCTTCAAGATCTTTATACTTCTTTTTTGATGCTTCATTCTTTTGTTGAAGTTTTGCGATTTCTTTTTTTAATCTTTTAATTTGCATCTGGGTATTACCTTGATATTCTTCCAAAGTTAACAATCTTCGACATTTTGGACAAAGTGTTGTGTGATTTTTAAAAATCAATAAACATTGATCTTCTGTTCGACAAAATGGACATCTGGTCCAAAATGTAGAGCTATGTATGGAATCCGTAGCTCCTTCATTCATCTTCGAATTAGACTCCATTGCTCCACCTTAAGGTTTTATGGTAACCCTTTTATTATTTTCTTCTTTATTATCTTTGTCAAACTTCACTTCTTCACTTCTTGTACCACAATATTTAAACTTAGATAAATATGACTTGAGAATAAAAATGTATTCTACTTTTACTTTTTTCCAAATAACCTTTTTTATATCCTCTTAAATAACCCTTTTATCTTTTTATTTAACTCTTTTTATTTTCTAACCTTTAAAACTTTAATTTTTCTTCCAACTTTATTACTGAATCCTTAATAATCTTTTAAAAGAAACCTCAAATAGTTTTTCAGCTCTTAACTTTTAAAATGTTTTTGACTTTTCAAATGATTGCTTCTAAATAACTTTGTTACACTTGTACCTGCTTGTACTAATACTCTTTTTTCTTTTACTTATTTTCCCTATGGAAAATACTAATAAATGTACCTATACAATGTAATGCTTCTTTGTTTTGATAACTTATACTTTAAATTGATAAGAAAACGAGGATCTTTTTAATTTTACCAATGTTGTGACTCTTAACAAGTTAAAATGATCTCCACGTGACCGTAGTCTATACTTTACATAACACCAAATTCAAAGGTCACCACAAACATCTTGAAAGCCACAACCTATTCGTTTTCCCCTTTGCCATTATCAATAACAAGGAATAAAAATGACTACTTACAATACGTTGTAGACTACCAATTCAGCGATGTTTTTCAAGATAGATTATGTATGGCAGCGACTGGTAAACTTACATACAGTGGATGAATGCAACGACTTGTAAAAATGGATGTAGAGTCTTTTTCACTCGATGATGTGTCTCCCCAGCCTATTTCGTGACAAAGGTCATACGTCACAGTTTCGTAGACAGGACAAGGCACGGTCCTTGTACAGTGCGACAACTGTGTAGCGACACCTACAACATACAAGCAACAAACAGGGTAACGGTGGTTTGCGTGGGTCATTTTGCAAGCGCTTGTGCGCCAGCTGCAACAATGGATGGTAAGTTTTTTTTTAATTTAATTTAATTTTTGATTTTTGTTTAATATATTTTTTTATTTGCTGCTCTTGTTTTTTTTTCATTTTTAATATTATTTGATATGTAATTTTGTTAATTTTTATTTATTTTTAAATAATTTTTGTTTTTATATATATATATATTTTTTTTTAAATGTATTTTCTATTTTTTAAAAACTTTTCGTTTTTTTTTTTTTCATTTATGAATTGTTTTTTCTATAATTTTTTTCAATTTTTTTTTGAAATATACTCTTTTTTATTTTTTATTATTAAATAATTTTATGGCCAAAGGCCTGATAGTGAATCTGGCAGAATGGAGAACCTCCAACTATATAGCGAAACGCTCGATTTGTGACGACAACTATGTTTTTGAAGACTTTTAATGGCCAGTGGCTGGGATCGGAGAACGTGGCTCTGATATCAATGTAACAAACAAAGTTCGTATATGTAGCGGAGTAAACTTCAAAATACTTCGAAGACAAAGACATCCATTGTATGACAATAATTGTATATTGTATATTATAAAAGAATTGATGAGATGATTACAATGAGGGTGAGGGCCTGCTTATATACCCTAGGCAAGTACCTCTTCACAACGGTTATGTCCTTAGCGACATACCTCTTCATTACTAACTATTTAATTAATTAATCATTAATTATGATTATTATTGTTTACATTATTGTCTATTATTTTTCTATAATTTATATTCATAACAGACTATTGATCATGAAGAGGAGTCAAGGATGAAAAGGGAAAGAAAAAATTCAGCTTACACCATTGGATCCTCTCTTGCAGCCTAAATATGGAGTAATCAATTATCAATTTTAGGAATTATTGGTCAATAGCTATCTCTGGTGTGCAACTTGATTTCCCTTAAGAGTCAAGACATGTTGTGAATTTCATGAGGGGGAGATGACTTAGGGACAAGGTCTCGACAAATAGGCTGCTCGCTATGAAGATCATATTCATAAGGGGCGACCAAAGTTGGCTCATCGTGTTCGTAAATCATGGAATCTGAATATGATTGAGGAATGATACTAGGAGGAAGTGGAAATGGCTCAAATGAAACATCAATTCTATCCTGCTAATGATCACATGGCATACAAGGCTCAAGATCCTCTTCATTATAGGTGGAATCTCTATCTATATCATGATCTTTCTTTTTAGCTTATTCCTCAATACCTTTAGAGGAATCAAGGAAGCATCCCTTTGGGAGGGCTATGACTAAATCCCGAAGGGTATCTTCTCAAATCTGAAACATCAACCCTCAATACTCAATTTTTTTTAATGATTACTTTAATGGAAGGGTTGCTTTTGGGTTCACAAGGATATTTAACCTACTCTCTTTAATCAATCGCAAGAGAATTAATGAATAACCTCATGAGAGCATCCTCATGAACCACATTGACCTCTGAAGTATACTTGATGAATTTTACAACATGATCCACAATTGAAGAAGGATCACCATCAAATTTTGGAACATTTGTAACACAATCTATACCATAATGAGTAGGATATCCAGGAATATCCTTAACATCCATAGGGTACATTTCATGCAAATCCCAAGGAGCCATTGTCTTGAATCTTGCATGGCAATCAACTGCGGAGTCACGAGGGTGAACTCAAAATGCCTTGAAAGTGGTAAAGTGTAGTTAGTGTGCTTTTGTACACATCTGAATATCAGTCATATTCTACACACAAGTGATTTGATTGTTCAAACTTCAAACATCTCCTTGATCTTAATGATACTTGATTTATGGCTCAACACTCGATTGGTCCATTATCTCTATTTAAAGAGGATGGAGGGTCATTTGTTGATGATTGTTTTTGTGAGAGATGTTCAAGTAATCCATTTTTTTTGTATTAATATATTCCCTCAAGTGGCTTTGTTGGTTGGGATCATGGACTATTTCACTCTTTGAGGCTTTTAACCATGTAAAACACCAGTGTGCTCTTCCTTGATCTGTGTGTGTGTGTTTGGATTATGGTGTTATACATATGTGGATATACCTTGTTTTTTGAATAGATTACTGTAAGCTGTGGTGATCTCTACTAGTTTTCCCTTAAGAGAAATATGAATTTTGGGTAAAGCATTCCCAATGAAGACCATAACCTTAGTCATGCTAAGGTTAACTAAAACTCGATGATGACCACAAAAGTGCTTAGAGCATCTGATAGTCTCCACAAAGCACAATTGTGTGAAAAGTAATATTTGATTGCATTCAAACCTACTTGAGCTTGATGGGCATATGATTGTTGTGCTCTGTTTTTTTATCCGTTACCTGCACCACTTGGAAAGGAATTATGAGCTTCATGAACCTACCATCATACATCTTACTCTTACCATTTTATGATCACGATTGCCCCATACACTTGCTGGTAGCTCAATTATGGCTTCACACAAAGTGTAGCATGAATACATGTACTTGGGTGGTGCTCATAAAGAATATATATATATATATATATATATATATATATATATAATGAGTACTTATGAAAAACTTTGTTATGACATCTCTCTTCTTGCTCACAGATGAACGAATGAACCCCGTAATGACTACTAGCTCCATTCTTCTTATAGGTCGTAAAACCTCCAATTAAGTGTAAAATAAATGTGTGAGTTATCAGTCTCATATAAAAACATAAACATAGGCACAATAGTGTAAAATTGTTATTATTTAATCAAAAGACATCTGAAGTAAGCTAGACATAGATACGACCTGCAACCTGATGAAATATTCAAGTTAAGATGACCAAATGATTGAAGATATTTTTCAGGCTAGGGATGGTTGAGTAGTAAAAAACATAAGATGATGGGAACAAAATAAGTGGGGGACCATGTGTGGTAGAATTGGGAAAATTTTAATTGAGATATTGAATGGACAAAATTGGAGGAAATATTTGTCTTTTTTTGTAAGCTATTTTGAAATTATTTTCCTCTTTTGGTACTTCATATTTTATTTTTATTTAAGGCAATATCAAATCCCATGGTTCCACCCACCTTTGCAAATACCCATGAAATGGATTTCCTGTGTGTAATCCCATTGCAGCTGGGAATGAATGCTGACCTTTTCCCTAGAGGTTAAGTTTGTGTTTACATGCTTCATGAATCACATATCAAGCGGTTCGGGGGTCCACAGTGGGTAAATTCAACTTTGTTTCCAAGTGTTCATCTTTTTGCTCCTTTGAGTTTATGATTGATTGCCAAAGGATTAGTTGCTACAATGTATTTTAGGATTTTATGTAATGCGGCAAATAAATCTTCAGAAATACTTAAACACTGCTGATAGCTGTAGTTACTGCTAAGGGTTATTCATTTCAATGAACTGTTGCTTATAACATAGATTAGACTATTTACTATACGTTATGGATTATTTACATTATACTCATGATCAACATGAATCTCTGTGTTGTAGAAAAACCAGCCAAAGATAAAAACTGTTGTTAACAAGGTTGGCACCATTAGTAATGAGTTTAGAGTGCCATCCTTTGAAATTTTGGAGGGAGAAGAAAATTTGGTGACAGAGGTCAAGCAATATGGAGCCACTTTCCGGCTGGACTATGGCCTGGTCTACTGGAATTCCAGATTAGAGCATGAGCACAAGCGGTTGGTATCTCAGTTCCAACCTGGACAAATTATCTGTGACATGTTTTCTGGCGTGGGACCTTTTGCTATCCCAGCTGCACAAAGAGGTTGTCATGTGTTCGCAAATGATTTAAATCCAGCTAGTGTGAATTATTTGCATATTAATGCAGAACTCAACAAGGTGAAGGGAAAAATATCTGTACATAATATGGATGCCCGAGATTTTATGCACCATTTGATGGTAAGGAGAGTCAATGAGCCTGATTTAGGAGGTCTTTTTGAAGAATGCCAGACATCAAATGTGGGGCTTTTGAAAAGCTCTGGTATATCAGAAGTACATGAAAAATTGAGTTATAACCATGAAGGTTCAGCAGGTAATGTTTTACTATTTTCCCAGAATATTTTGTGGATTGTTTAGAACTTGGTAACAATTAGTATTTTCAAGGCCAAACTACCATGTTTGAAATTGTTGTGGCAGTGGAGTTGAAGAATGGGAATGGGACAGTCCTTGGTGAGAATGTTCCTGAAAGTATTGGAACTGTAGTTGGAGATACAATTGTGGAGTCTGGGAAATGGTCGAGAGGGTCTATGGAAGGTATGTTCGTTCACAACTTCACAATTCCAGATGATGTAAAAAGATGGATACCATACTAGTAAGCATTGCATTTCTTGTTGTCATAGGGAAGAACATTATGATGTGTTCGTTATAGATTCTTCAAAATTTAGAGCACTTTGTTGTTGCATTTGCCCAGTATGGTGAATGTTTATGAACCTGAACCTCAGATTAGTGTGGTAATTGATATGTAGGATGGGAAATAATAGATTCAAGTTATATATGCTCATCAAGCTGTGACCACACTATTGTTTTATGTATGGTCACATATTTGTCGCACCAAAGAAGCACCTGTAGGCAAATATATTTGCACTGTCCAATTTCAGTATTTGTTTGATTTTTTGGAGACCAGATTTTTCTCCTTACTATTTTAGTGGGATGCGTCTAATGTGTCTTATTGCCCAATGCTTGTATTTTGTTTCGGACATGGTTTTATTATGTGTAGATGTACTTTTCTCTCTGATTGTTCTGTACTAAAATATTGCTGCAAATGCTTGAGTTAATACAGATATCACCAAAATTGAGTCTTCAAAAAAGAGCAAAAGAAAGGAGAAGGGAGGGACAGAAACCACTTGCATTGAGATCTCAAAATCAAAGACATGGGAGCATTTGGATCATGTCGTCATGAATTTACCTGCTTCTGCTTTGGAATTCCTTGGTAGTAATCTTTTACCATTATGTTTAAAATGCTGGATTCAAAACCATTTGTTGTTTTTTTCAACCTTATTGTAAGAGTGAACATGCAAACTTTTTGATACATATACCTGATGTTTGTGAAAGATATATGCTTTAGTTCTCACTAGCAGAATCCGAAAGTATTCTTTAGTTTACTTATATGTTATGTCTAGGCAGCATCACTTTTCCTCTACGTTACCCTCGATAATGATTTTACATTTAGAACATACAAGTCAAAACTCTTAAAGATACCTTTGGCTGGTTTTTTTTTGTTTGCTAGGTTATGTGAGTCCTAAGATCAAGGTTGCGGGGGAGTGGCTCCCCCCCTTTCGAATTGCTCCTGGAGCGCGCTCTGAGAGGGAGTGAATCGTGAGCGCGCTCCCGAAATTTGCTCCCACAAAAAAAAATCCGCTCTCTGGTTTTTGTTGAAAATAATACCAAGGAGAGGTGTTACTAGGCATTTATCCCTTTTAGCCTAGTAGACACATTAATGACTTTTGACTTTGTGACATTTATGAGTTATATTAATGTCATGGATGGAAGAGATACTTAAAAGTGGTGTACCATGTACTTTTCTAATATTAAAGTCACTTGCACTTTATAAAGTGACTTTATGTGTAAAGTACTAAATGTACTTTTGTACTATTAAAGTCACTTGCACTTTATAAAGTGACTTTATGTGTAAAGTACTAAGTTCACTTTTCTAATATTAAAGTGAGTTGAGAAATTCACTTTATGAGAAAATTAGAAAAATGTATGCAACTTGAAAAAGGTATTAGGAGGCTTTTAAGTAAAGGGGCCAATGTATGAGGGGAGTCACTTGAGAAAAATAATCTCAGCTACAAATCTTGAGATTTGGAGATTAAATCTCAACCATTGAATCCTAGGGTTAGGGATTCAATCTTTTCCAAAAGACAAAAGGAGAAAAGAGAGGTTCATTCCTCACTTCACACTTGAGAGGAGGAGGAGGAAAGGAGATCTTCAAGGAGAAATAGCTGCTGGAAGAGAAGGAGAGTTTCGATTTGCTAGGAGGGAGGCAGCCATAGGAGGCTCGAATCCCAAGGAGGAAACTGTACAAACTGTTGCATGCATTTCAAGGAGGCAGCACAGAATTCGAGGGACAACAGCATGAAAATCGAGGAGCTGGGCATGGTTTTCAAGGAGGCTCTGAGCACGCATTTCAAGGAGGAATCAGCTCAGAACAGGCCTGAAATTTGAGGCAGAAAATTAGAGAAGTCTGCTCTAGGCAGCACAAAAATCGAGGAGGTTCTCAATTGCTGTTGGCATGAATTTCTAGGAGTTACAGTCAGTGTTTTGCACATAAATCAAGGCTGTATTTGCACAGATTTCGAGGCTGTTTTGGGCACATAAATCAAGACTGTTTCAGCACTGATTTTGAGGCAGATTCCTGAGCGCAGAAATTGAGGAGCTGAGCTGTGTAAAAGTGCAGAAAATTGTGAATATCTGAAAAATATCAGTGGGCACAATTTTCCAGATTTGCATTTAATGCTTCAGCTAAAGGTAGATAAGTAATGTGGTTATTTTTTATGTACTTAGGCTAATTTCTCAAGCAATAAAATCCTCCTTTGAAGACCGGTTTTCCCCAAAAGGTTGTGGGGTTTTCTGGGGTCACCTTGACCAAAAATAAGTGTCTCTCATGCTTGAATGCTTGCATAAATTTTAATTTAATTATAGCTGTTAGGAAATGTGAAAAATAGTAGAAGCACTCTTAAATGTTTACAATGAATGCATATTAAAAATTATATCAGCATGACAAAACATGTGGGTTGGGTCAAATATACACTTGCAAAATTGTAAACTAGGGTTGGGGTGCAGATCATAAAATTTCTACAGTTTTTTCACAAAACTTTTGCCACAAAGATGTTTCAAACACAATTTTTTTTCAAGGAAACGAGTTTTTGAGTAGGGCAGCCTAATATTCAAGCTTATGACACTAGTATTGACATGCAATTAATGGTAGTGTTAAGGATGAAAATGAAAGATAAAGGAGAATGTCACTTTTACTTAAATTTTTAACATTTCTATGAAATGGCTCAGGATGTTTGAGAGTAGTTCCAACCTCATTAGATTTCATATGGAAAAGTAGAATTTTAGATCTCACTCAAAATCCAGCAGACTTATCAGTTTTTCAGGATTCAGGATTGGGGGGATTGCAATGTTTCCATTGGATTTTGTCATGTACTAGGGTATGAGACTGGTCTTTAATCAAGAGCACCAAGTCCTCTATGTACCTTGATGTTAGTGACATTGGTTGTCAAACTCCTTTATCATGACCCTACTAAAAATGTACCCATCACTCAAACAAAATATTGACTTGACATGCTACATTTTTTCTATCTTATGTTAATTTTTTAGAGGGTAATATTAATGACAAAGATACCAAGATAGACAATGATTTTGATGATATGTAGCTATTTGTTGTAGCATGACTTTTTTGGATGCTAGAGACCATCTAGAGCCTATTTGTTGATGTATTTTTGGTTTAAAGATGGATTGCACTCGATGCTATTTTGGTTATGTGCACCCTTACATGCTATATAAATGAGAACTTGTAACTTGTGGACGTGGTTGATGTAGATTATAACTTCTAGATAATTGATGTTATATGGTTTAATCCGCTTTCGCTGCTGCTCCCGCTCCCGCTCCCAAGTAACCTTGCCTGAGATGAGTGGCATGCTGAACATGTGGCTTGAGTAGCCGTGACCCAGGGGCATCTAATCGTCAAATTTATGCGGGGATCGCAATTGGCTTGGGGCACACTAGCCCTTGGCATGACTGGATTTTTGCCCACAGAGTTTTGAATGAGTGACCTTTACACCATGGAGTGCCTTAACATAACACCCTTTCATCATCTTCTCTACACCTCGTGGGCTATCTTTGGCCGTTTTAGATTAATGCAAAAGAATAAAAAATTAAATCAATGCATAGCGAAGTTACCAAGACATGGATACAAATACAGGTACAAAGTTGTATATGGAAAAATTATAGAAAAACAATTGAAATGATATGTTTGGATAAGGTAGATAACAAACCAAATTGTGTCTATATATATATATAATTATTTTCTCCTTGAAAAACTTTGAAGGGACTCCTAATGGATGCTTCCCCACATTTGTGGATGCTATCATTTGTAAAACTGTTGGTATAGATTAGTGTGCCTCACATAGGGGGATTCAAATAGAGTAACTACTGACACAAAAGTAGCTCTTAAGTAGAGAAATAATACCATAGACACTCCTTCCCTTAATTGAATAATAAGGAAGTTGGTACCTCCGCAGTGCCATTTTGCATATTTTCCTTATCTTACTTGAGTTTCTGGATGGAGGATGGTATTAGCCATGAGTTGGTGCCCTATCTGACTCATTGGGAATGGATTCTTGTGACCCCCTGGGCATTATGCTTTAGGGGAAAGGGTCAAACAAAATGAGCTATACTTTGGAGCTGTGTATGTGTGTTTTCTTTCTTCAATAGTAGTTGGTGCCCTATGGGACTCATCAGTAATGGATCCTTGTGACCCTCTTGGGAATTATTCCTTAGGGGAAAGGTTCAAACAAACTGAGCTATACCTTGGGGTTGTGTGTGTGTTTGTATTTTATTTTCTTCTTTTTCTAGGAAAACCTCATTGGGAAAACCTTGGCCACTTCACCGCATTTTGTGGATGGTACCTATTACTGCAAAATTTCGCAGCCTAGTGCAAAGCCTCACTTGGCAACCTAGGTCTTAGGGCAACAAATAAATCAGCCACCGCTGTCACCTTAATGGCCTCTCTCTTGTTTTTTTGTGGTCTGATGTTATCCCCACAAGGGAGGCTTCCTTGGCAAGGCTTAAAGGATAGATGACCTTTAGTTAGTAAGATAAGTGATTCTCTAGGAATCTTGCTAACAATATGATGTAGAATTATCTTCGATAAATGATGGTTCAAGGGTGATAAGAGCTTAATGGTTATGGAAGAAGGTATTGGCAAAACCTTGGAGGTTTGGATAAGAGTTAAGAATATTCAAGTACACACTCCACCAACCCCAATACACTAAGGAAATATTGTTATAGGTTAGGGTTTAAAAAATGGGCAGATTTACAACATGTAAAACCATATAACAACCAAGAAATAACCTATAAATGATAAAATCAACAAAGGATTAAAGGCTATCAAAGAGGTAAGCAAGGGATAGGTCAAGTTTAAGTTTTTGTTTGCTGAAAATGCATAAAACAAAAACATAAACCCTAGGCTTGAGGCCTAATTTTGATGGTGTAGCATGTAATAAATGATAGATTTATTTTTTAACATTAATAAATGCAATTCCTACCTACAGGACTAGGGCTGCAGTGGAGCAAAACCTTGGAGGTTTGGATAAGAGTTAAAAATATTCAAGTACACACTCCACCAACCCCAATACACTAAGGAAATATTGTTGTAGGTTAGGGTTTAAAAAATGGGCAGATTTACAACATATAAAACCATATAACAACCAAGAAATAACCTATAAATGATAAAATCAACAAAGGATTAAAGGCTATCAAAGAGGTAAGCAAGGGATAGGTCAAGTTTAAGTTTTTGTTTGCTGAAAATGCATAAAACAAAAACATAAACCCTAGGCGTGAGCCCTAATTTTGATGGTGGAGCATGTAATAAATGATAGATTTTTTTTTTAACATTAATAAATGCAATTCCTACCTACAGGACTAGGGCTGCATGGAGCGCACCCCCCCAAAACTTGAATCCTCTCTAGCAAAAAAACTCGCACCCTGGCTTTCTTCACAATTTTTTTATATTTTATATTCCATAAAGATGTTTGAAACACAATTTTTTTTTCAAAGAAACAAGAGTTTTTGAGTGGGGCAGACTAATATTGAAGCCTATGGCCCTAGTATTGATATGCAATTCATGGTAATGTTAATTCTTAAGGTAAAAGGATGAAAATGAATCATCCTTTTACTTAAATTTTTAACATTACCATGAAATGACTCAGGATGTTTGAGAGTGGTTTTGACCTCATTGGATTTCATATGAAGAAGGTAGAATTTTAGATCTCACTCAAAATCTAGTAGAATTATCAGTTTTCCAAGGTTTTAGGATTGGGGGGATTGCAATGTTTCCATTGGATTTGGTCAGGTTATGGAACTCATATTTAATCAAGAGCACCAAGCTCTCTATATACCTTGATGTTAGTGACATTGGTTGCCGAACTCCTCTATCATGACCCTACTAAAAATGTACCCATCACTCAAACAAAATCTTGACATGACATGCTATGTTTTTTCTATCTTATGTTAATGCTTAGAGGGTGATATTAATGACAAAGATCCCAAGATAGGCAACGATTTTGATGATATGTAGGTATTTGTTGTAGCATTATTTTTTTGGATGTTAAAGGCCATCTAGAGCCTATTTGTTGATGTATTTTCGGTTCAGAGATGGATTGGACTTGATGCTATTTTGGTTATGTGTTCCCTTACATGCTACATAAATGAGAACTTGTAATTTGTGGACTTGTGGCTGATGAAGATTATAACTATTATGAATAATGCTATATGGTTTAATCCATGATTTTGTATTTTTTATTACTAATTCATCATTCTATATGCTTTTGTTGACATATATGCATCAAAATATATAAAAATATATATTGTACAAAATTTTCTCCCAAAATCGCTCCCTGCTCCTGCTTCCGCTCCTGCTCCCAAGTAGCCATGTACAGGACAATAGCGTATACGTAAAAAATGCTACAAAATGCAAATCTAGACCAAGCCGTAACCCTAGCTATCATGAAATGAAGAAAGGACATAAATTTAAAGTGATCAAAACAATTAGACTAGTGCCTCTATTCAATTGGGAATGGAGTCGAATGTGTTGAGGTTAAGGTAGGAGGACCTTAGATGAAGAACGGTGGAAGACAATTTGCTTCCCTTGGACACCTTAACAACTTCTTTTATAGGAGATTTAAGTTCAAAGGATGCATGAAAACAATTTACTTTCATGGATTCCTTAATGACAAATTTTGCATAAACATATAGAAGTAAGAGTTCATGAAAGATGTTGCAATTTTAAATATGGCACAATATAAACCCTAATTTTAGGAATTACATGCAAATTGGAAGAAAATAACATTGAACTTACACCATTCATGCAAGAATCACTTCATCAATCTACAAGATAGTCTTCATGCAATAAATATCCTCCCCAAGACATTTCACACTCTACTTAGCCATTATGTATAAGAGAAAGAAGGAAAACCCTAGTGTGCACTCTCTTAGGAGAAGAGAAGTGAGTGTGATGATGATCCAATGGAAAGTGACTTGCCTCTATTTATATGAGGGAAACCAAGTCACTTTTCCTTAATTTACAATGAAAAGCCCTAAAAGTTTGCTTAGAGTGCTCATCAAGTCTAATAGTCACAAGGCAACCTAAAGATAGCTTTACAAATGGATAAATCATAATAAAATATCACAAAACCTCCCATATTCAAAGATAACTTTACAAATGGATAAATCATAATAAAATGTCATAAAACCTCCACACATGTGGGAGGGAAAACTCTCCAACATGATGTCTTCCTTCATAAATGTGTCATATCCATTAAGCAAGTGACAAGGCGAGTTCAAGAATCCTCCTCACTCTAAGGGGCATCATCAAGATGCACGGGTGCTTCTCCAAGTAACACCTCCTCACCCGAGATGTCATAATCAAGAAGGCTGGCATCATCCTCATAGGACATGCATGGGTGACGTGGTAGCCCTAGGGCACAATGGTAGCCTCAAAGGGAGCGTTCCAAGCCTCCCAAATCATCTCAAGTGATCTCCATCCTCATCCAGGTTCTTGAACAAGGTTACACCTCTCAAGTAGGTACAAGGCTAGGCTGGGGGAGTCCTGGATCTTTTGGGCACATCATCAATCAATCTAATGCCTTGGTTTCTTGGCTTAGCACTTCAACATTTGGAGGTGAAGAAGGGGGCCATACGTCCATGTTGGGCTCCTCAAGGTCCAACACCGATCTCTGGAAGGGCATCATTGGCTTTGTAAGGTTTCAACTTTCAAGCACGCTCATATCTGGTTTGGACGTCCTCGTCAATGTGCTAAAAAGGTGAAAAGCAATCCCTCGAGGGACACCCATTTTATCTTTGTGAAACTACCTAGAACCAGGGTTGCGGGGGAGCGACCCACTTCCCCCTCGAACCCGCTCCCGAAGCACGCTACAGGCAGGAGCGCATCAAGAGCGACCTCGGGAACGTGCTCCCTAAAAAAATTTCGCTCCCTACTAATTTAAGAGTGATAGAGGGAGCTATTGAAGATTGGAAACAAGAATTTGGCCCTAGTGTTGATATGCAGTTCATGGTAATGTTAATTTCTTAAATTTTTAACATTACCATGAAATGTCTCAGGATGTTTGAGAGTGGTTCTGACCTCATTGGATTTCATATGCAAAAAGTAGAAGTTTAGATCTCACTCAAAATCCAACAGACTTATCATTTTTTCAGGATTTTAGGATTGGGGGGATTGCAATGTTTCCATTGGATTTTGTCATGTACTAGGGTATGGAACTTGTATTTAATCAAGAGCACCAAGCCCTATATGTGGGGGAGACTCCTAATAATCAAGAACACCTAGGGTACTAGGGTATGGAACTTGTATTTAATTAGGAGCACCAAGGTCGTTCGACTATTTAGGAGGAGACTCTCAATCAGTGTTGTTAAAATCGCGATTTTATCGGAAAATCGCGATTTTTTCGCAAATCCGATTTTATCGCGATTTTTATCGATAAAAATCGGCACTTTTTTTTATACGCGAGTTTTTAAAAAAATCGCGATTTTTTTGAAAAAATCGCGATTTTTACCGAAAAAATCGCCAGAGGCGCGGGCAGCGGGCGTTTTATATGGAAAATCGATTTTTATTTTATTTCATTGAGCAGTCCGCGCGGAGGAGGAGGAGAAGAAGTGAGGGAGAGGGTTGCCGTCGGATTTGGGAGCGAATCCAAGCGATTTTAGGAGGAATCCAAGCCAAGATCACCAATTTGTCCATAAACCAGGTATGTAGATTAATTTTTTTTTGTTTTGCTTCTATAAAAACTTTGTTTTTCATTGTTTTTAAAGAATTTTTGGAAATTTTTCATTGATTTGGGATGGGTTATTTGTTATGACTATGAGAACCAATTTTTTATTTTTATTTTCTCATTTTCTTTAAACATTGTTTATTTTTTTTGAATTTTCATTGTTTTTTTGCATTTGCCATTGGCATTTGGTTGGGTAACTTGGGTTTAGAAATTGGGATTTTGGAAATAATTAACTTGTAATTTTGCAAATGCTAAATTGTAATTTGTATTATGTAATCCTAAATTCCTATTTCCTAATCCTTATTTTTAATTTTTTCCATAGGTTTGCAAATTCAAAATTCAAAAACAAACATGCCAAGGAAATTGGATCCTTTCTGGGAATATGGTGACCCTAAAACTCCGAATGATAGACAAAACTTGTATTGCAAGTTGTGTGGAAAGGAGATATTCGGGGGGGTGTACAGGTTGAAGTTCTACCTTGCACAAATCCCTGGACGTGATGTGGTGCCCTGTCCTAATACAAATGCTGAAATTATCCGAAAAGCCATGAGAGCATTGGGAGAATTAGAGCACTCTAAAGAGGCCAAAGAAGAACTCAAAAGGCAACTAAAAAGGTCAGTTGAAGGAAGTGGGCCAAGTGGCACTGGTTCTACTGCAGCGTCAGTCAATCCGGTAGCTGCATCATCATTTTTTGTTCCTCGAACCACACCTGGTGCACAACCAACTATCGGTTCAATGATGAAAAGAACTGAAAAAGAACAAGCTGACAAGTTGATGACAAAATTTCTCCTCTGGAGTGATATTCCTTTCAGCATTGTAAGGAATAATCCATTTTTCCAACCTACTGTTGATGCTATTGCCAGTGTTGGCTCGGGGTACAAAATCCCTTCTCTTCATGATTTCAGAGGCCGGCTTCTTCAAGATGAAAAGCGTGACTGCACCCAAAGATTGGAGGATTTTAGGGAATCCTGGGCACAAACAGGATGCACTGTTATGTCAGATGGTTGGACTGACCAAAAGGGGAGAACCCTTATAAACTTCTTGGTTAGTTGTCCTAGGGGGACTATGTTTAGCAAATCTATTGATGCAACTCATCAAATCAAAGATGCAAAAAATTTATGTGATTTGCTGGATGTGTTTATTTTGGAGGTGGGTGCAGAAAATGTTGTCCAAGTCATAACGGACAACGCTGCAAATTATGTTGCTGCTGGTAGAATGCTTATGGACAGGCATCCTACTTTATTTTGGACACCTTGTGCTGCCCATTGTATTGATTTGATGTTAGAGGACATAGGGAAAATTCCCTTTGTCAAAGAGACTGTTGACTCATCAAAAAGCATCACAAAATTTATTTACAATCACACATCTGTGCTTAGCTTGATGAGAAAATGCACCAACAACAAAGAGTTGGTGCGCCCCGCCATTACACGGTTTGCGACGAGTTTCATATCTCTTCAATCCCTCTTGAAATCTATGTGGGATTTGAAGAGAATGTTTCTTTCAGAGGAGTGGCGTTCTTCGCCAATGAGCCGCAAACCAGAAGGAGAGGCCGTCTGCAGACTTGTTTCATACCAAGAAGACTTCTGGGCGAGAGTGCAGGAGGTGTGCGCTGTCACTGAACCTTTGGTAAAGGTTCTTCGGTTGGTAGATGGTGAGAAGCCCGCAATGGGCTATTTGTATGAAGCCATGGACAGGGCCAAAGAAGCCATTCGGTCCTACTATGATGACAAGGGAGATGATGGGTTCCAGAGACAACTCCTTCTATGGAAGGTCATTGATGAGCGATGGAACAACACACTCCATCGTCCCATTCATGCTGCTGGGCTTTTCCTGAACCCTACATTTTCTTATGCATGTGGGTTTGATTTTGATGCTGAGATCATGGATGGATTATTAACCTGTGTCCAGAAGATGGTGAGAACTCCAGAACAACGTATGGAGATCTCTAAACAAATTGAGACGTATCAGATGTCAGGTGGCACATTTGGCTTTGATATGGCTATCTTTGATAGGACGGCCAAAATGCCAGGTATTTTTTAGTTTGTAACTTTGTTTCAAATTTCATTGTCTCTTCAAATTCCATTTTTTTCTTATGTTTATTTGTAATTTTGTTGTAGCCGCATGGTGGAAGATGTATGGTGGCAGAGTACCCCTTTTGCAAAAGCTTGCCATACGCATCCTCAGCCAAACATGCAGCTCCTCGGGATGTGAGCGCAATTGGAGTGTATTTGAAAAAATACACAACAAGAAGCGCAATAGGTTAACAACTTAACACTTAAACATTTAAAATATTGCAAATTTCCAAATAAATTTTTGAATTCATTAAACAATATTTTTTTTTATAATATTAATTATTAATTATTATTTCATGAACTTTGTACAGGTTGGAGTCCCGTAGACTTAATGACATGGTCTATGTCTACTACAATCTTCGATTGTGGGTGAGGCAACTAGACAAGACACCTGATATGGAAGCCATCTCATTGGATGAGATTGACACCACTGCTGAATGGAGGGTTGAGACCGAGAGGCCTCTCATGGATCCCACTGAGGATTGGTTAGTGCAGGATGAGGGGGAGGAGGAGGGGGAGGAGGAGGAGGAGGAGGAGGAGCAGGAGCAGGAGCAGGAGGAGGAGGAGTTGGAGGAGCAGGAGGAGGAGGTGACACCGCCTACCCGGGCTACCACTAGAGGACGTGGTCTCTGTCTACCTACAGTAGCTGCTACTTCTACAGCTACTTCTTCAGCTTCTAGAGCACGTCAGACTCCACTGCCATTTCCACCACCACAGGCACCAGCATCTTCATCTAGGGGGAAAGGGAAAGCAGTGACATTTTCTCGCAAGAGGGGCAGAGGAAATCAATAGGATTAGAGTCTTAGACTTTCATTTTATTGTATATGACATTATGACATGATGAGATACATTATCATATTTTTTGTTGATATTTTGAGGCTGAGTTGGGACTCAGGACTTACTATTCAGGACATGATTCAATGTTATGTGTGATTTTAGCGCTAGAAATGATATTAAACATCTTATATATTAGTTTTTTTATCATATTTATGTGTTAATGTATTTATTTTATGTTGTAGATGGTTTAGATATTAAAAAAATTGAAAAAAAATGAAAAAAATGAATATTTTTGTGCCAAACGATTTTTTCCCGATTTTTTCCGATTTTTTCCCGATTTTAACGATTTTTCCGATTTTTTCCTGGCGCCGATTAAATCCCGATCGCGCTTTTAACAACATTGCTCTCAATAAAGCACGAGACAAGAAATTAAAAATTTCTTGTGGCAACAGGGTCAAGTAGTAGATAATAGATTTACTTGTCTTTTCTAGTTTCTAGTACTTTTTATAACTATGACTCTTTCATATTTATTATGGTTTTTTTTGTAAACAATATATGACAATTTAAGTTTGAAGTTTGAAGTCGGCATTTATAACTCATTGGTAATGAACTAAGTCACTTGACACAGGGATTCGAGACACGTAGGATTCGAGATTTGTGGTGTCGGATTCAGACACGCTGACCCCCCGGAACAGGACACGTTATATATTATTTTATTAAATATATATATATATATATATATATATATATATATTAAAAATTAGATATTATCATATTTCTTACACAAATTTTAATTAATGATACAAATTTATTGATTTCAAACATAGATCCTCATCTATAGCTATTAGCATGCATAGTACATACAAAATTCAAATAAATGTCAGTGGTACTGGTCACATAAACGATAAATCTATTAAAAATTTAAATCATGATTCATAATTCATAGCTGAAAGACAACTTACAACTACAAGATAGTAAGATAAACACACTGACAACTGTAGTTTTCTCATTAAGTCATCAAATCAAAATGTGTTACATAGGTAGTGTTGGTGCAATGCCAATGGCAAATAGAAATAGAAAATATAAAACAACTACAGCCTACAGGTATACAAGCCTCAAGGCATCAATCAGCATCAGAATCAGCATCACTGTCCCCATCATCATGGTCCCCACTGCTCTCCTCTGCATCCTCCTCCTCCCCTGTATCCATAGTCGCCTCTGCATCTGCTGGTATGGAGGTTGACCCCTCTAAGTCATCAAAACTAACAGGGTCTAGCACTGGATCACTGAGATCCATGTTGGCCAATGCCAACTCAACAGTGGTGTCCAGACCCATATCATCAGGAAAGACATCCCACATCTTTGTCTTTCCCCTCAACCACTCTTCCCTCTGCCTATAAATAAGACGAAGGTTGGTGTGCACATACACCATTGTCTCTGCCCTGGACTGCTCAAGCCTGCTTTTCTTCACATTATGCAAATTCCCATATGTGCTCCAATTCCTCTCGCAACAAGAGGATGAAGTCACCTGAGAGAGGAGCCTCATGGCTAACTGCTGAAGAGGAGGGCTTGTTGCCCCATGATTTGCCCACCAAGAATAGGGCTTCTTAACCCCCCTATCTCTAATCACATCATAACCCCCAAATCGACCAGTGCCAATGGAAAACTCTGCAAAGGCATCCTCCACCTTAGCAAGCAATGCACTATCCTAATAAATCTGCCTGAATGCCTCTTTCCTCCCCTGTGAGATTTCACCATCCATGTGAGGAGGGGATCTGCGGGAAGGTCGACCATTCAACCACTCGTGGCTGTAGTATTTGGGGTTCAATGAGTGAGCCAAACAATGTAAAGGTGTACAATTCTTGTCCCATCTGCTGACAAGAATATCATGTATAGTATCGCAGAAGGCCTCTGGTGATGTCTCATACTCGGGGCACTCACTCTGTAGAATAATGCTCCTCACAGACTCAATCATGGAATCCCATCCCTCATAAACCTCTCCTAGGATGGGTTTGTCTGTATCTGCAACTCGAAGCAAAGAAATGATAGGGTCCATGATCTGAATAATTAGATCTACCCTCTCCCACCAAGCATCATCTAGTACCGTGTCCTTCACTCTTTTAGAGGCTGCCTGATCTGTCTTTCTCCAAAAAGACCAAAACTCAGAAATAACCATGGACCCAAGAGCGGTCTTGACCTCCCTCAACCTCTTCAACATCATGAATGAAGATGCAAACCGTGTATTAGCAATCTTCAACAATGATAGATTGCTGTACTCCTTGTAGATAGTGAGGGCATTTGTATGATTTTGCACAAAGTTATGGATATGTCTTGCATCCTCAATAATGCTTCCAATCCAAAGCACATCAGAAGCAATGGATTTCAGTGCTAAGTTCAATGAATGGACAATGCAAGGTGTCCAAAATACTTGTGGATATTTAGCTTCCACAATCATGCCAGCAACCTTGCCAACAGGTGCATTATCTGTAATGATTTGCACACAAGATTCAACACCTACATCTTCAACAACTTTAATAAATAGCTCACCCATAAATTGTGCATCCTTGTATTCGCCAAGTGTATCCATTGCTTTCATGAAAACTGGACCATTCGAGGAAGACACCATGAAGTTGATGATTGGGTGTCATGCTGGATCTGTCCATCCATAAGAAACAATGCTAACCACAGATGTTGGCCATGATGCCATAATAGGCTCAAGCATTTTTTGCACCTGTTTTTTTTTCCTTTGTCAACGATGTGGTTCTTAGCTTCTCTGACCCAGGAGGTACATACCCTGCTAGAGCCCCTTGAGTTAGAGCTCGGCACATCTCAACAAATAAAGGTGAACGTGCAACATTAAATGATATGAAGTTTTGATAGAAGAAGAAGGCAATGGTGAGATCAAGCTCTTCCCGTCTCTCTTTTTGGAAAATCTTGTCCATTGGACCAAGTGCTCTTCTTTTTTATGCTTGTCCCCTAGTAGAAGTAGAACTCGCAAATGGAAATTTGGTGGTGGCTTTCCTCAAAAATGGAAGGGGGTCTTCATTCTTGGTTTTTTTGATATTGAAGCCAGTGCCACATGTTCCATACCAACATTGGCCTCATTTTCCAATTCTTTTCTCTTTTGTGAAGTAATAGCTCTACAAGATCCAATCCCACAACCAGGTAAAGCCAACAAATGTGATTTCACACGGTAATATGTGCTTTTGAAAGAAATGTTACAAAAGTTGCATTTCCATTGCACATTGCCTCCTCCCTTTCCCTTGTTGTTTGGCCCATCCTCTCTTGTGACATATTTCCACAATGGATATTTATCATTGTCTTTAAGTCCTCTTCCCTCAACATTACTTGCAGCAGACTCTGATGATATTGGGGGAGGAGGGGCATCTCTACCCATGACATTCTTGCCCTTCCTTTGCCCCCTAACTGCTGCCTTTGATTGAGCCATGAACACTGTTACCTCAACCTGTAAAAAAAATGAACAAACTGCTGTAAAAAATTTAAAAATGCAAAAAAATGAACAAACTGCTGAAATGCCAGTCTTAGAACAGAGACAATACACATAAATTCAAGGTTACAATACACATAAATTATAATTAAATTATTAAATAGATTCCACTGTTCAGAACAGTCTGGCATCATATTAGGAATCAGATCTAGTGCAGCAGTTTTGGGCAATGACACCTCACCTCTGTTGGCCTCACACATCTCATTGCTACGTTTCCATTAAAAATAATCTGAAGGGTTAATAAATCCTCTATGTTGCATTTAAAGTTTCAACTTTCAAGCCAACTAAGGTCTGTGACAACTACAAGTAACCTTAAGAGTGCTCCTAAAACTGCTTTAAGTCTTCTTCAAAGGCTGCTCAAAGAATATCAAGTTTGTGCATTACAAAGGGACTCCAAAACTGTTCCAAGTCTGCTCTTAACTTGGTTTGAGCAACTTAGTCAAGGTCACAACCAACTCAGACTTGACAACAGTCTTCACTTCTTAATTTTAAACATCTTTTTTGACGGCTTTAAGCAACAAGCAGCATTGTCAATATTGAGTTTCGCTCACTTTGACATGTGCTCACTGCTATGTTGTAACTTGTCATTGAAAATAATCTGAAGGGTCATAGACTCATATATGTTATTTGTTAATAATAAATATTTTAAAATAATAAGTTATGATTCATAAGTAGTATCTTGTGTATCGATCTTAGTATACAAAGATGTTAAAGTTCCAAACCATTTTATTATATCCTTGTCTGAGTTCAATGCTGTCTGGAGTGGATATAATAGTAGCTTCCAAGAGCAGCCATGAGAACACGGCTAGTTTATCAACATTCACCTTCCAATTACTTATTCAGATAACCTAGTTTTCGAGTGGGCTATGATAATTATTAATAAGTTAATAACCTATTTTTTGAGTGGGCTATGAGTAGGTAGCAGTTAGCACTTTTACTGACTTGCCTGCGGCTGCATGAGTTCCTTCTAAACCTGATGAATGTGTCAAATATTTTGACTTTCATGAGTAAGTTATAACTTATCAAGTAAACCATAACAATTATTAATTTATTGGCTGTTGCTAATCAGTAATCTCCAAGTAGGCGATTGATGTGATATCTGGGCAGTGGGCAATGATCTCATTGATCAATCGTTTGTGTCCAAGGCATACAATCGTTTGAGTCTCAAACTGTTCTGTGTATACAGGCCAAGACCTATAAAAGCCAATAAAAAAGAATCTTTGCTATCATGCTATGCAAGGTTACAATAACTTAATACTAAATAGTTCCCTGGTGGACCGGTGGTCGATTCTCCTTGCTGCAACAGCACAATCACTTGCCAACAGCACAAATCACTTGCAAAATGAAACTATTAACGAGCAAACACGCCCTTTTCATACCCGCGCTGGGCTTAGCGAGTCTTGGAAACAGGACACGTTTTCCAAAATCACGACACGCTCTTCAAAATCGTGACACGACCTCGGACACGACGTGTCATAAAATTTGGACACGAATCCGTACCGAATTGTGTCGGATTCGCTGGATTCGCGATTCGAGGGGCCTCTAGGGCGAATCTGGTGATCTAGGTAATGAATTATGAATATGATGCTTCGTGAAAGTTGAAATGTTTCATTTCATGTTAGATATTCTTTGTTACCGTTTGGTTACTTGGTAATGGTAATGGTTACAAGTACAGGTTACAACTTTTGTGATCAATGATGATAGATGTTATATATCGAATTTTGAAAGCTTGAAACTTTAAGATTGATGAATCATGAGAGCCGATATGTTGTATGTTACTAATTTGTGGACATGGTTGATGAAGATTATAACCTCTAGATGATTGATGTTATATGGTTCAATCCATGTTTTTATGCTTATTATATATAATTCATCATTCTACATGCTTTTCTTGACATATATGCATAAAAAAATAAAAATATATATATTATATAAAAATTTGCTCCCGATTTGCTCCCAAACCTTAAGTTTTTGAAAATGTCGCTCCCTGCTTTCGCTCCTTCTCTCGCTCCTCGCTCCCGCTCCCGCTCCCAAGTAAAATATATATTATATAAAAATTCACTCCCGATTCACACCCAAACCAGTTTTTGAAAATGTAACTCACCGCTCTTGCTCTCGCTCCTCGCTTCCGATCCCGCTCCCAAGTAACCTTGCTTGGAACATTCTCTCAAGATTAAGTGAGATTCAAATCGTTAGAGGCAAAAACCGTTAAAGTATCATAGTGGACCATATTCAATGCTAGGCGCACAAAAATGCTTCACACAAACCTTTCCTTTAAAAGTCTTTCTAGTTGGTGACTTGTAAGCAAGTTACCACACTTATGTTATGGATGATTACAAAGTTAGCCCTATTAGGTACTTCCAGCCCCTAGGTGAGGGACATTTCCTAGTTAAACTCATCAATGCATAGATTCATATGATAAATGTGGTTATGGAATTGGAAGGACTTCAAGGAAGATGGCCATAGCCATGGGGCCAGCCACAGAAGGTCCAAAATTTTGACTGTAATGATGATAAGAGGGAGCAATCGTGGAGTTATGAGTTACCCCTTTCCTTGTCTTACTTTTTCCAACCCTTTGGTGCATGTTTTACATTAATGATTTTTCTTTCTTTCTTGGACAACTTATGTGATCCAAATTGCTTTATGCCTTTCCAATACCCCTTGAGATGTAGTAGTTTATCACTCATTAGGGTTGGGACATTCATAAGTTCCTTTATTTAGATAGAGCATGAAATGCTTAGGAATTAGGTGATTGCTAATGAGGGGGGTAGAGCTCATGCTAGGCTTTTGTCCATGTGTTTGTTACATTTACCAACCATCTTTTGCATTTTTCATTTTCTTTCAATTGTGGCTTTATGCTTTTGTTTCCTTCAGTTGCGTCAATCTCTTAGGGAAAATTTCTTGGCCTTGATTCAAAGATGAGGATATAGGGTGCTAGTCCCAATGACCAATGACAATCAACCCAAAGGATGTAAGTGGATATAAGGCATAAGTGGAAGGTGGTAAGTATGGATTACCTTGGGTGTGCTATATCAATCAATACCTCCTATTAGTAGTAGAATGGGGCCTTTATTGGACATTGGATAAACCAACGATCCCTGTGTGTTTCGCGACATGGACTAACTGCCTCTCATGGATCCTTATCTCTGGTGATGTGATCGTTGACTAACACATGTGAGTTTTGGTTTAACGATAATCTTGATTCCCAACAAGTGGTATCAGAGCGTAGGTCATGATTTTGATACGCACTCTACTCATGTTGGGGGGGAGATTGTTAGACATTGGATAAACCAACACTTCCCGTGCGTTTCACGTCATGGACTAACCACCTCTCGTGGATCCTTATATTTGGTGATGTGATTGTTGACTAACACCCTGCGGGTTTTGGTTTAATGACAATTGTGATTCCCAACAACCTTAGGAAAGATCACATTGGACGAGGGGCAAAGGATAATCTTCCAGGTGAAGTATGGGACAAGGGTACAATTTAGAGCAGTCAGTCATCCAACTTGTCCTGTGATCCATATGAGTATGCCCGAAACATTAGATGAAAGCAGTGTTGTTAAAATCGCGATAAAATCGCGATTTTATCGGAAAATCGCGATTTTTTCCTCTGCCCGATCAAATCGCGATTTTTATCCGTAAAAATCGCCACTTTTTTTTTATACCGATTTTTATCGAAAAAAATCGCGATTTTTTGAAAAAATCGCGATTTTTTCTAAAAAATCGCGATTTTTAATGAAAAAATCGGCAGAGGCGCGGGCAGCGGGCTTTTTATATGCAAAATCGATTTTTTTTTTTATTCATTGTGCTGTCCGCGCGGAGGAGGAGGAGAAGAGGTGAGGGAGAGGAGCTGAAGGGTTTCCGTCGGATTTGGGAGCGAATCCAAGCGTTTTTAGGAGGAATCCAAGCCAAGATCACCAATTTGTCCATAAAAGAGGTATGTAGATTAATTTTTTTTGGTTTTGCTTCTATAAAAACTTTGGTTTTCATTGTTTTTAAAGAATTTTTTGAAAATTTTCATTGATTTGGGATGGGTAATTTGTTATGACTATGAGAACCAATTTTTTATTTTTATTTTCTCATTTTTTTTAAACATTGTTTATTTTTTTTGAATTTTCATTGTTTTTTGGCATTTGCCATTGGCATTTGGTTGGGTAACTTGGGTTTAGAAATTGGGATTTTGGAAATAATTAACTTGTAATTTTGTAAATGCTAAATTGTATTTTGTATTATGTAATCCTAAATTCCTATTTCCTAATCCTTATTTTTCCATAGGTTTGCAAATTCAAAATTCAAAAACAAACATGCCAAGGAAATTGGATCCTTTCTGGGAATATGGTGACCCTAAAACTCCGAATGATAGACAAAACTTGTATTGCAAGTTGTGTGGAAAGGAAATATTCGGGGGGGTGTACAGGTTGAAGTTCCACCTTGCACAAATCCCTGGACATGATGTGGGGCCCTGTCTAAATACAAATGCTGAAATTATCCAAAAAGCCATGAGAGCATTGGGAGAATTAGAGCACACTAGAGAGGCCAAAGAAGAACTCAAAAGGCAACTAAAAAGGTCAGTTGAAGGAAGTGGGCCAAGTGGCACTGGTTCTACTGCAGCGTCAGTCAATCCGGTAGCTGCATCATCATATTTTGTTCCTCAAACCACACCTGGTTCACAACCAACTATTGGTTCAATGCTAAAAAGAACTGAAAAAGAACAAGCTGACAAGTTGATGACAAAATTTCTCCTCTGGAGTGATATTCCTTTCAGCATTATAAGGAATAATCCATTTTTCCAACCTACTGTTGATGCTATTGCCAGTGTTGGCCCGGGGTACAAAATCCCTTCTCTTCATGATTTCAGAGGCCGGCTTCTTCAAGATGAAAAGCGTGACTGCACCCAAAGATTGGAGGATTTTAGGGCATCATGGGCACAAACAGGATGCACTGTTATGTCAGATGGTTGGACTGACCAAAAGGGGAGAACCCTTATAAACTTCTTGGTTAGTTGTCCTAAGGGGACTATGTTTATCAAATCTGTTGATGCAACTCATCAAATCAAAGATGCAAGAACTTTATGTGATTTGCTGGATGTGTTTATTTTGGAGGTGGGTGTAGAAAATGTTGTCCAAGTCATAACGGACAATGCTGCAAATTATGTTGCTGCTGGTAGAATGCTTATGGACAGGCATCCTGCTTTATTTTGGACACCTTGTGCTGCCCATTGTATTGATTTGATGTTAGAGGACATAGGGAAAATTCCCTTTGTCAAAGAGGTTGTTGACTCATCAAAAAGCATCACAAAATTTATTTACAATCACACATCTGTGCTTAGCTTGATGAGAAAATGCACCAACAACAAAGAGTTGGTGCGCCCCGCCATTACACGGTTTGCGACGAGTTTCATATCTCTTCAATCCCTCTTGAATTCTATGTGGGATTTGAAGAGAATGTTTCTTTCAGAGGAGTGGCGTGCTTCGTCAATGAGCCGCAAACCAGAAGGAGAGGCCGTCTGCAGACTAGTTTCATACCAGGAAGACTTCTGGGCGGGAGTGCAGGAGGTGTGCGCTGTTACAGAACCTTTGGTAAAGGTTCTTCGGTTGGTTGATGGTGAGAAGCCCGCAATGGGCTATTTGTATGAAGCCATGGACAGGGCCAAAGAAGCCATTCGGTCCTACTATGATGATAAGGGAGATGATGGGTTTCAGAGACAACTCCTTCTATGGGAAGTCATTGATGAGCGATGGAACAACACACTCCATCGTCCCATTCATGCTGCTGGGCTTTTCCTGAACCCTGCATTTTCTTATGCATGTGGGTTTAATTTTGATGTTGAGGTCGTGGAAGGATTATTAACCTGTGTCCAGAAGATGGTGAGATCTCCAGAAGAACGTATGGAGATCTCTAGACAAATTGAGCAATATAAGTTGTCAGGTGGCACATTTGGCTTTGAGATGGCTGTCATTGATAGGAGGATTAAAATGCCAGGTATTTTTTAGTTTGTAGTATGTACTTTGTAACTTTGTTTCAAATTTCATTGTTTCTTCAAATTCCATTTTTTTCTTATGTTTATTTAAAATTTTATTTGTAATTTTGTTGTAGACGCATGGTGGAAGATGTATGGTGGCAGAGTACCCCTTTTGCAAAATCTTGCCGTACGCATCCTCAGCCAAACATGCAGCTCCTCGGGATGTGAGCGCAATTGGAGTGTATTTGAAAAAATACACAACAAGAAGCGCAATAGGTTAACACTTAAACATTTAAAATATTGCAAATTTCCAAATAAATTTTTGAATTCATTAAAGTTTTAAACAATATTTTTTTTATAATATTAATTATTAATTATTAATTTATTATTTCATGAACTTTGTACAGGTTGGAGTCCCATAGACTTAATGACATGGTCTATGTCTACTACAATCTTCGATTGTGGGTGAAACAACTAGAGAAGACACCTGATACGGAAGCCATCTCATTGGATGGGATTGACACCACTGCTGAATGGAGGGTTGAGACCGAGAGGCCTCTCATGGATCCCACTGAGGATTGGTTAGTGCAGGATGAGGGGGAGGAGGAGGGGGAGGAGGAGGAGGAGGAGGAGCAGGAGCAGGAGCAGGAGCAGGAGGAGGAGGAGTTGGAGGAGTAGGAGGAGGAGGTGACACCGCCTACCCGGGCTACCCGGGCTACCACTACCACCAGTAGAGGACGTGGTCTCCGTCCACCTCAGCCTCTTGTAGCTGCTACTACTAGTTCTTCAGCTTCTAGAGCACGTCAGACTCCACTGCCATTTCCACCAGCACAGGCACCAGCTTCTACATCTAGAGGGAAAGAGAAAGCTGTGCCATTTTCTCGCAAGAGGGGCAGAGGAAATCAATAGGATTAGACTTTCATTTTATTGTATATGACATTATGACATGATGAGATACATTATCATATTTTTTGTTGATATTTTGAGGTTGAGTTGGACTTGGGACTCAGGACTTACTATTCAGGACATGATTCAATGTTATGTGTGATTTTAGCGCTAGAAATGATATTAAACATCTTATATATTAGTTTTTTTATCATATTTATGTGTCAATGTATTTATTTTATGTTGTAGATGGTTTAGATATTAAAAAAATTGAAAAAAAATGAAAAAAAAATGAATATTTTTGTGCCAAACGCTTTTTTCCCGCTTTTTTCCGCTTTTTTCCCGCTTTTGTCGATTTTTTCCGCTTTTTTCCCGGCGCCGATTAAATCCCGATCGCGCTTTGTGCAACATTGGATGAAAGCACAAGATTACAACAATGGTTAGTGCACCTTTTGATAAATCACCTACCTTCCTTTAAGAGGTATGATAAATGGGAGTGAGCATTGACTCAAGTATAGATGGAGAGCTTTGAAATAAGGCTATTTGTGGATCATCATAGGACTATTGGCTAGTTGGTTGACCAATGGGGAGAAAATTTTTCTCCTAGGGTTTACCGACTATTGGTGGGTAGTGGTACCCAATGTAAACTTGTCAACATTGATTATAGCGCCTAACCTTCTAGGGACATTGAGTGAGCCATGCAATAGAGGCAACCAACTTCAGGGGGTGATACTAGGGTTTCCTTCATGAAGCTCAAAACACTCAATGACTCGAGCTAGTGAAAAATAATATATTATCTCTTTAAACAAGAAGTTATATGGGTGGACCGTATGGGCCTTCTAGATGGAAAATTCTATGCATTAGAAGAGATATAATACTATAATGTCGTAGTGACCTCCTATACACTAAGAATCTTAGAAAGATGCATACTAACATTAAAAAGGAACCTAGAAGGTTCCTTACCAAAACACATCACAATAAAAAATAAACGACCACCAAAGACCTTGGCCATCACTAGAGAAAGAGGTAGCTGGAAAAACAATTTACCACCAATTCCATCTCCTTGCATTGTTGGCTTAGGAGTTTGGTAGGGAATAGTCTTCAACAATACCTTAAATGAGCATAACTTTGCCCTTTCAAGTAAACCCATTCTTCAAGGAAGCCAAGGGATCGCCAATGAGCTGAGCCTGAATATTTGAATCCTCAGGTTTGGGATAGGTGGGAAAGGAAAAAAAATATCTGAAATGGATTGCGTACATGTTAATTTAAAATTCTAGCCACTGACAACTCATTCTCTAGTAAATACCTTGCCATCAATTAATTAATTGTAGATCTACTGAATAAAAAGCACTGTTGGAATTTTAACAGTTAAATAAGAGATAAACATCAAATGCAAAAAATGGCACAAATCTCATGCACATGCACACATGATTTTTTTTCCTTTCAAATCTGTTGTTTTATTAATAAATTATTTTCATATAAGGGCTCTCTTATTGGAAAATTGCCCTTTGAGGTAAAATTCAAACAACAAAAACTTGGAAATTTCCAGCTGATCAAACTCTCAAAACCTGCCCTTTGATCCTGCTGGCTGCTGAATTCTTCTCCCTTGTTTTCCGTTGTTCTTCTTCCTCTGAACCTTGCACAGTTGGCTGAATTCCTTCTCTACCGAACCATTAAGATCTCACTATCTCACTGTCTTGTGCCCACTTGATGTATTTGTTCCCGAAGCCTACCATTCCTTTTATAAGTTTGAGTTATTGACCCAACCCACAACTCTAATCTCCAAAATGATTTAGTGTTGAGATTAGATTTGAAGTTCAATTGATAACGATGATTGAGATTTATCTAATTCACTAATGCAAATAACCTTTTTATTTCATTAAGTTAGTTTAGATTTTCTTATAAAAAGCCATTACTTTAATTATTCCTTTAATTCAAGTAATTTGCGAAGGTTAAAGTACCTTTGGACAACTTCCACACATATAGACACTTAGACTTGCGTGGAAGTACCTTTCTGATGCTACTATCATCAACGACACACTCCCCTAGAATGCCCTCCTTTGGGGAGTGAAGTCGAGGAATGATAAAATCTTGAATTGATCCTCCCGAAGCACTTGATGAATACCTTGTGCTTGAGTAAAGACTCCACTGTTAATGAACTTATCGGTCTTATCCCATGTGCTAGTGAATACCCCAATTGCCACAAGGACCTTATTTGCAAATGTATCCAAATGGGAGAGCACACTTGGACCACTGAGCACTCCAGCTTATGACTCAAGCTTATCCTTTAAAGTGACACGTTCCTTACTTGGGAGCAAGTGCAAAGGAGAAAAGGCACAAAACTGTCTTGCAGAAGACCGCTACCTCCACTTATAAGCCACTTGATTAAAAGAGCAACCCATAAGCATATGTATGGTGTAGCGATGTAAGTGGAAATGAAATGCAAACTTCTCATAATCCAATATCTGAACCTTTCTACCATATTGAACTTTGATTTTGTCAAGGAGACCACTTTCAATATGTTGAAAATTGGCAACTCATGTATGTTGATTTGAGGTAGCATTAGATGTGCTCTAGCCACGGAAATTGGTGGAGAGTTTAAGGCACATGAGATCTCCAATACCCAGAATGGTTTGGGCAGATTCTAAACAGTTTGGGAGATATTGAAATAATTAATATTTTTAATGGAGTCCCTGTTAAATTGGCAACTAGGGCCAAACACCATGTGGGTTGGCTTATTTATGGCAGTTGATATTTTTATTGGATCCCTCTTGTTGAGAGGTGTAGGATTGATCCAAATATCATCCGATTCCGATAAGTATTTATGGAGATATGAATTTATTTTGTTTATGTAATTATTATCAAGCCGACCAGCTCTTATGTAGGCTCTAGAAACCCAAACATCATGTCTATTCAATCATCCGCTTTTAGTATAAATAAGAGAGGATTTGCAGTCATTAGTACAACTCTCTTCAAGTTATCTCCTCTCCACGTCTTGGGTTTTTGGAGAAGGAGATACACTATGGATTACGCTGGCCTAGTATGATGATGCCCTGATGGAGAACGCAGTCATGAACTAATACGCTGTTCTAAGCAGCCCTAATCAAAGTCAATGGATGCCTTTGTGTCGCTGTACATAGAGGAGCATATACGCTATCAATGATATACACGTTGTAATGGAAAGATATACAACACAACTGTAGAGGATATGTTTAGGCAGTAAAGGAAGCCGCAGTCATAAGGACATGAGGCTGCAGTCATGAAGAGTCAAGTCGCAGTGATGAAGAGGTATCCGCAGGCTTAAGAGCTCTGGCCAAAGTGCGAAGAGGAGTATTTCTGTGTCTTTTGTTTATGATCTGATTGGCCAAGTAAGGAAGGAGGCTAGCTGAGCCTGTAAAGAGGAGCTTTGGGCATAAGGGCAAGGGTTATTCTCTATGCACAGGCCGCTGAGTGATTTTGAGTTTTACAATGGGACAAAAGTCTGTTTTGAGAGGGCCGAGAGGCCCAACAAGGAGCAGGAAGAAGGCCGCAGTACCCTTGACCATCAACGCAGGAATTAAAGAGGTTTGAAGGCTGTATAGTAGGGCTGTCGTAGCAGCCACAGAAAGCCCTAACCAGGGCCGAAATTTCAGGATCCTGTGCATTGGTCGAAATGTATTTGTGGACAAAAATATGACGTCCATCACAGGTATGTGCTTGTCTTTTATAATGATGTATTTGCCAGATATTATGGTCCAGATTAGACAGTTTGCAATTCTGGTATAATGGGCTGTAAGAAGATGCTTGGTAAAGCTCCAAGTATAGTCCCTTGAGAGGGACAACAAGGGCTTTTAGAAGATAGATGATTTGGAGTCTTAAAAATGGATATATGGAAGAGCTTAAGGGTAGTCAAGTGGGCTTATTATCAGACCCCATCTTCTGTACATATGACAGTGAAATATGACAATATGACAGAGTTTTCTGACAGTGATCTTCTGTGCTTATTGTAGTGTCACTTACTCTTATGACAGTTATGCATAGCAGTGATATTGTTCTCTTGACAAGTGATGAATGGCGATGATATATGGAAGAGATATTTGTTCCTATGACAATAATGTTTGGGCAGCGACTTTAGTGATATTTGGACAATGTTTCTGATTGTGATGTGACAATGATATATAGGACAGCATGATGATGATGCATAGGCAGCATTATAAGATCATGAACATGAAGGGCAACAACATGATAAGATCATGGACATGGGCAGCATGATGATAATCACAACTATTGCAGCATGGCGTCATATGCAGTGATGCAACAAGTGGACCTAGATGTGGTACTATGATAGGTGAAGCCATCACCTTGGAGATTCAGTTGAAGTAGAATGTCTTCAATTGATCTCATCATTATAAGAAATGATCTATGCTCAGATCCAGATAAGTCAAAGGGTTGACTTCTGTTGTAAATGTACTATCTCTCTCTCTCTCTCTCTCTCTCTCTCTCTGTTGAACTTTGAAGAACATAAAAGAAGAATTGATCAAGGGTTTTTCCACAAATTGTGGGGTTTGTCCCTGGCTAGCGCCACATCTTGTGTCCTTTTGTCTTGGCTTGTCTTCTGCGATTTATATTCATGTTCTATCTGTAGTTTACTTTATGCTGATGTGATTGCTAATATGGAAAAATAAATTAAATAAATTGCTTTAGCATAGAACATACCTAAAACTTAACAGTCCCTAAGTATAAACTTAGGGAAAATAAACTATTAATGTGAATTAATATAAAACTGTGTTAGAAGGGTCCAAAAGTCATGGATCAAGCCAGAGTTGAACTTAGCCGTTTATTAGGGACTTAATCTCGACCATTGAATTGCCAACGAGAAATTTATAAGAGGAGGCTTGAGGGTCACTTGGAGAACACACCGAGTTGATCAAGATTTCGACTTTTTGGGGTTGGGTTTGTTGAGAAAGTTGAGAAAGTTGAGAGAGTGATCAGAGTTGCAGTTGAGGGGCAGTGAATACAGAAGCAGAGAGACAAAGATAGCACTAGGAGGATCAGCGCAGTAGCCGGAGAGAGGGATGTAGAAGCAGCCAAGGGTTCATGCAGAGCCAGCCAGGGCTCACGCAGAGGCAGCCAGGAGCTGCGCAGTGCCTCAGAGGGCCAGTGTGGGTGACGCAGAGGGCCAGAGGGCTGACACAGTGCCTCCAGAGGCTGACACAGGCCAAGCCAGAGTGATGCTGGGCTAACATTGGGCCAGAGAGAGGCTGACGCTGGGGTTTCGTGGGGCAGATTGGAGCTGTGGAGCTGCCGGAGTGTTTATCCGGGGTTTCAGCCGGAATATCTGCTTCCGAGTAGAGAGGTACTACTGCCAAGATTTTTCTTTGTTGGGTGAGTTGGATTTGGCACCCAGATTGTATTCTGAAACTGCTTAATAAATCAAACCCTTAGATAGCTGCACCGGTTTCCTCGCATTCTGTTTCTCCGGAGACATTAGTCCAGAAATAACAGTGTCACTTGTGTGCTTGTTTCTGTTTACTTCAGTGGATGATCTGTAATGTGTTGAGCATGTACTTGTATAAATTTCCAGTATTTACATGGTAAATAACTTGTTAATTAACAGAACAAGTAGGTAGGAATAAATAAATAAAGTGCATGAAGGGTTTCTAACGTGTCAGACTTATAAATTCTAACATGGTATCAGAGCGTGGTTGCAGATCACAGGAGAATTGAGGACTTCAGCCAAACAGAGTAGGAGTAGTAGAAAACAGCGGTCTCGAGTGACAAAAGTTGTTCCTAGTAGAGTAGCAGCAAGGAAAGGGTGATGCAGTACCTGCGTCATCAAGATTGAGCGAGGAAGAGGCAGCGCAGAGGTTGAGGGAGGCAAAGGCAGGCTCACGCAAAGGCCAAGAGGGCTGATGTAGTTGGCTGAGGAAGCTGATTTGCCGGTGCTGGGATTGTGCAGAGCCTAGGAGCTCTAACCTTCAGTTTGTTGGGGTTTAGGAGGCTGTGGGTAAGTTGCAGAGTTGAGCTGGTGAGGTACTGTAGTCAGAACAATACCTAACAGGGCAAGGCCAAGGTAGACGAAGTTGCTGCCGAGGCGGATTTCTAGCCAAGGAATCCGGATCAATGTTGCAGTTGCACAAACGATTGGAGAGGGGCATTTCGACATTGGCAGAAGGATTTCCGGGAGGGAAATCGAGGCTCAAAGGGAGTCACACCAAGAACTTCCAGGAGGGAAGTAGAGGAGCAACGAAATGGCAGTCCATAGAGTAAGAGACCAGGACAGACTAGACGGAGCCTCAAACTTCATAGTCTGGAAGGGCAGAATCTTATGCGTACTAGACAGGAATCATGTCAAGCACTTCGCCTTGAGGACGATAGCTATCCCAGTTGATCCGGCTGATAACGACAGGTATGAGGATATAATGGCTAGGGCTAAGAGTATCATCCTTGACGGGGTCAGTGATCATATAGTACCACATATTGCCGAGAAGAACACGACACAGGAGATGTGGGAGGCCCTGATCAAGTTGTATTAGCATACTTCCGTGCAGAGGAAGATGCTAATAGAAAATTAGCTGCAATCATACTAGATGAAGAAGGGAGAACAGATCGACCCATTCCTCGGTTGATTGAAGTAGATCTGGGATCAACTGACTTCCATACTGGCAATGCCGGATCCAGAATTGATGGTGAGAACAACCCTGAACGCAGTCTCAGAAGACTGGGAGGTGTTTGTCCAGAGTATACTGGGCAAGGCGACCCTTCCAGATTGGGAGGAAATGTGGGCTGCTCTTCGCCAAGAAGAGATCAGAAGGCTGAGAAAGGTGGGAAGTAGCAGTAAGAGGATCAGAATCAAGAAGGAGGAGGAGGATGCTGCTGCCCTAACATCTAAGGGAAAGCAGGAGAAACGAAAGAAGGACCTCTCCAAGGTCAAATGCTTCCACTGTGGGGAGCTAGGTCATTATGTGACCAATGTCCAAGGAAGAAGAGTAAGGGAGAGGCCTCTGAGACCAAGGTAGCGCCAGCAAGGGCAGAGAAGGAAGTGGAGACAGACGATGATTGTGCCATGAGTGCTCATGTGCCACTTCAGAAGAAGTGGGGAGACATCGAGCTGTAGTCAGGAGGACTACAGGCGATGAGGGGCAGGATCCTCGAGGTACCCAGCCTCTTGGATTAGACCTTGCTGTTCCCGAAGAGGAGTTGCAGTACTGGCGATGTCAGTAGAGACAGATGTGGATGGAGCGACAGAGGGAGCTACAGTGTAGGATTCCCAGGACAATGTGAGGCTAGTAGGCTGCAACAGTGCAAGAGGCACGAGAGTGTTGCACCAGTGCAGGATGGCACATAGAGGTGTGCAACGGTGTGAGATGCATGTAGTTGTTGCAACAATGCAGAGGTCAGAGAGGGAGCACTTGTCAGTGACAGAGGGATCTTCAACATAATGAGTGTTTCTAGCCTGACGGAGATGTTAGAGTTGGGAGATCAGTGACTTACTTCTCAGTAATTGGGTTGCAGTGTAGCAGTTAGCAGTGGTAGTGCTATGGGCAGCACGATGCAACATGATGAGAGGGGTTGCAATGCAGATGCAACAGTGGCAGTGGCAGGGCCATGGGTAGTAGCACAGATGCAGAGGGAGTTGCAGTACGAATGCAGTAGTGGCAGTGGCAGGGCCATGGGTAGCAGTACAGGATGCAACAGTGCAGAGGATGTTGGGAAACAAGCCTAGCATCAACACAGGGATCGATGCCGGATGATTAGAGTGATGCTCAGTGAGGAGTATTACTAGAGCACAGTCCTCGCTAAGAGGGAGTGTTGATTTGGGGTAACATCGAATGTGCTCTAGCTACGAAAATTGGTAGAGAGGCTAAGGCACATGAGATCTCCAATACCCAGAAATGGTTTGGGCAGATTCTAAACAGTTTGAGAGATATTAAAATAATCAATATTTTTAATGGAGTACTTAAGTCTAAACTTAGTGAAAATAAAATATTAATGTGAATTAATATAAAACTGTGTTAGAAGAGTCCAAAAGTCAAGGATCAAGCCAGAGTTAATCTTAGCTGTTGATTAGGGACTTAATCTCGGCCGTTGAATTGTCAACGAGAAAAGTATAAGAGGAGGCTTGAGGGTCACTTGGAGAACACACCGAGTTGATCAAGATTTCGACTTTCTGGGACTGGGTTTGCTGAGAAAGTTGAGAGAGTGATCATAGTTGCAGCTGAGGGGCAGTGAATACAGAAGCAGAGAGGCAGAGATAGCACTGGGAGGATCAACGCAGTAGCTGAAGAGAGGGACGCAGAAGCAGCCAAGGGTTCACACAGAGCCAACCAGGGTTCACGCAGAGGCAGCCAGGAACTGCATAGTGCCTCAGAGGGCCAGCATGGGTGACACAGAGGGTTGACGCAGTGCCTCTAGAGGCTGACACAGGCAAAGCCAGAGTGACGCTGGGCTAACACTGGGCCAGAGAGAGGCTGACGCTGGGGTTTCATGGGGCAGATTGGAGCTGTGGAGCTGCCGGAGTGTTTATCCGGGGTTTCAGCGAGAATATTTGCTTCCAAGTAGAGAGGTACTATTGCCGAGATTTTTCTTTGTTGGGTGAGCTGGATTTGGCACCCAGATTGTATTTTGAAATTGCTTAATAAATCAAACCCTCAGATAGCTGCATCGGTTTTCCCGCATTGGGTTTTTCCGGGGACATTAGTCCAAAAACAACGGTGTCACTTGTGTGCTTGTTTCTGTTTCCTTCAGTTGATGATTTGTAATATGTTGAGCATGTACTTGTATTTATTTCCAGTATTTACATGGTAAATAACTTGTTAATTAACAAAACAAGTAGGTAGGAATAAATCAGTAAAGTGCATGAAGGGTTTCTAACGTGTCAGACTTAGAAATTCCAACAATGTATGAATTTCCTAAAATAAAATTTTATTTTTGATTATTCTGGAGTGATTTTCTAAAATTAGAAAGTCATGTCTAGCATCTCAAGCATGACTTTCCAAAAATAGTAAATCACCTTGCATCAATTGGTAATCAAGTATAGATGTTGGAAAATCACTTAACTTATCATTAATCAATCTTAATAGTTCAATTTTTTACTTAATCATCAATATTATCATTACCCTTATGATACTACGATTATTAAAAGGAACTTCAAGTCACCTTACCTTCATCACTTAATCACTTCGTACCTCTATGTCTCACATAGCACATCGTAACTCTCTCTCTCTCTCTCTTAATGGATACATTTCACTCTCATTAAAGTCTTGTCATAAAAGATTCTCTTATGCTTTCATTAATGCAAACATTACTCTCTCTCTTACACACTCATTAAGACATGGCATATTCCTCTTACTCACAATAAAATCATGTCATAAAAGATTCCTCTTACACCTCCTTAATGGCATGAGTTACAAAGGCATGCGTACCTCCTTAATGGCATGAGTTACAAAGGCATGTGTACCTCCCTAAATGGCATATGTAACTCCTCCTGAAGGCATGCTTATTGCTCTGTCTTTATAACCAAAATTTGTTGTTCCTCCTAAATGTATCTCATATCTTCTGATTCTCACTACTTGTGCATTGTGAAAGAAGGATTCGAACTTGAGAGAGAGAGTTGGAGAGACTTGAAGAAGATTGTGTGAGAGAGAGACTTGGAGAGTAAGAGCAGAACTTGAAGGTTGATTCAGTGTTTGCATCAACTGCTGCTACTAGTGATCTTCATGTTACAACTTGTTCAGATTTGGGTGAACTTACTCATTCTCTTGATCTCTCATTGTACTTTGTATCTCTGCTGAACAATTGATATTTAATAGAAGAAGAATCTGGTTGGGTTTCCCCTTGTAGGTTTTGCCTTGGTCATTGGACCTAAATTCTTCGTGTCTTATCTTGTTCTTGGCTGTCTTCAATTGTGCATTTGGTTTATGTTCTATCTACAATTGCTTAACTAATATTGCAACAACAAAAGAAGTTTTGGAATAAGTAATTGTTACATAAAACATCACAATTTTAACATGGTATCAGAGATTTGGTAAAGACAAGCCCAAGAAGATAAGAGTTGTCATCTTTCTATTTACTGCTGAAATATCACTTGCTGCTCCTATTTACTGCTGAAATATCATTTGCTGCTCCTTGCTGCTGAAATCTGTTTGACTAGATCAAGATGTCTTCTTCTTACTTCAAGAATGAAGAGAAGCTGAATGATGCTTCGAATTTTGGTCCATGGAAGGAAAGATTGGATATTACTCTTGAGGAACATGATGTACTGGAATATGTTGAAGGTGAGGTAGCAAAACCACCAAAAAATTCGAATGCTGCTATTAAGGTTAGATACAAGAAATAAGAAGTCAAGGCTAAAAAAGTTATCCTTGATTCTCTTGGAGACCATCTCATCACCTATGTCTCCAATTTGAAGAAATCTAAGTAAATGTATGATACTCTGATTGGAATGTATCGAGTAAACAACTCGTGTCAAATCCTTGCTTTGAAGAATCTGTTATCACTCCAAAATTTCTCTAGAGTTGTTATGAAAGAAATTATAGAGGTAACCACAAACCTACTTTGGATATTAGGATCTAGCCTTCCTAATGCTCAGAGAGTGCTCTCTCTTTATCATTTAACTTTGTCTAGTTAATTGATTTTAGGCTAGTTATGATTGTACTTGGGTTTTGATTTTGATTTGGTGGTGGAATCACTGATTTAAATGGATAGAGGGATGTCTTTTACCATTGGGCTATGGGGTCAAATGTCAAGCAAACAAGATTGGATCAAGTTCTAAATATAGTGTTTACAGTGCAAGGTAGCTGAATAAATTTAGACCTTAAGGCTGGATGGTGAAGTTGATTTCAATCGGATTCAAGGAGAAAATAAGGGTTCCTTACACTGGATAATTAAGGAAGTGAAAGAGGTCAACCGGGATGGGAGAGCAATTAAGGATTCTCATATCCGGATATCAGAAGAAAACATTAAAATGATTAACTGTTCAAGATAGAGTGTACTTAAACAAATTCTGTAATATAATTCCAATCAATTCATTCAATTTAGATAACATGCAAGTTTGTGAAATACATAAGAAAATAACAATTTGACAAAAGAAAATACTTCACTGAAGTAGCTCAACACATGAATCCTGTAATGCAATCTCTTTATTACTCAGTCCAGTCTGCTGACTTGAAAAAATGGTACAATGAACCCTTAGGTTTCAGATTAATACAACTATAGAAATGTCTAGCAATCCACACTCTATACTTCGAATTATGAAGTATTTATACAAAAATAGTTTACAAAATATCCCAAACTGTCTTGGGAATTATTCTAGGAAAAAGAAATATCTTCATGCAAGAAGATAGAGACAAATGTTCAACTGATGTAAGTTGTCCCTGTTTATTTGGCTCTGCTATCTTATTCTTTGATCTTTTGCTGTTTATTCTCCTTTGCTGTTGGTCTTCCACGCTGATTGTTCTTTTACTTTGCCATTTCAACTGATACTCTTTCATCTGAGCTGGCCTTTTGCTTTTCTTTTACTGCTCTGTTTTTACTTTTACTGTGCATTTTTACAGTAAGTCATTTAACTTTTCCCATGTCTCTGCATCTGGTAATTTGATATTTACCATTTTTCTGTAGATTTCATCTGCTTCTGTGTACTTAGCAAAGGTGGGCCTGTTCACAAAAAGGTGTTTTACCTCATGCTGGAGGTAAAACAGGTTCTCAAATGTCTGGTACAAAACCTTTCCTGTAGGCATCCCTTTCATGGATGAATTATTGGCTTGATCTCTTGCCACTTCTCTGATCTTCCTGTTGTAGTCCTCATGAGGCATTAATCTGTCATTTATCACCAAGGGATTTGGCAGACCTTTCTGCCTTAAAGCATCAAACTTAACCATGAACCTGTCTATAGCCAGCTGCATGGTTTGGCATTTGTCCTCAAGGTTCATCATTAAATTCCTCTTGGTGAGCACTTTTTTCACCTCTAGTATGGTGCCAATCCTGTCAGCTATGTCCAGCTCCTGCAATTCATATTTGTTTTTAGAGTTAAGGAAGTGGATTAATCTGGTGGCTTCTTCTGGCATGTCTCCAAGTTCAACCTTAACTCTCTAAATTGCTTCTGTAGCCTCTTTGACTAAATCATTTTGTTCAAAGATGACTTGTATAGATGGCCAAATATCATTGACAGAGTCAATGATATTGGCCCATAGCTGTTCTTTAGCTTGGGCAAGTGGCTCCTTCAATGTTAGCTCTTTCTCCAAATTCTTCATTCTTTCAGTTAACCTGGTTGATTTCTAAACTTCATTCTTGTGCATTATCTGTGCCAGTTTCTTTTCGTCCTCCAGACTTGTTATTTGTTCTTTTAGTTTATTTATCTCTGTGGTCTGAATGGACATGTCCTCCATTGCTTTGACCAATTTGCTTGCCTCATCACTTGGCTGAGCTGCTGCTGTTGTTGAACCTGTTGCTGATGTAGATGCTGTTGCAGCTGGAAGTGCTATAGCCAGTGGAGCTGTGGGAGCCAATGAAGCTGCCAAGGTTGATGGTACTGCTATAGTGACTATTGGAATGGTAGTGGCAGTGGCTGTCTCAAGGATGGCCTGTTTTAACTGTATCAAATTGTCCAACTCCTCCATTTCTTTTAATTGATCATTTAATTGGAGAATGAGATCCATCATCTCCTCTTGCTGGGTTTGGCTCTCTAAGACCTCCTTGGTCTGTGGATGCTCTGAATGAGGCAACTTTAATTGTTTCTTTAAAGCAACAATATCCTCATTCTTCTTCTTTATCAATTTCTCTGCAGCTTTGACATCATTGGGATTATACCCAAGCTCAATCACCAAGTCTTCCAGTGACTTGATTCTGTTGTCCTTGGCCTGTGAGGATGCCTTTTCTAGTTTATACTGTGTTGTGATATGCACAGTTATTTCTTTATTTGTCATGGTGGAATAGATCATCTCACCTGCCTGCTTATGGAACTCAATTTGGTCAATAGGGTGAACATCCCTAGCCAAAACTTCAAAATCTGTTTTCTTGTAGTCTGCTGATGATCTTGGCTATTGGACTGTAGGTTGCATGAATGTCATTTGCATTTTACCTGTTTTAATGTCAAAGGCTGACATTAGTCTATTTTGATTGGCAGGTGTTTGTTTGAAGTACTGGGCATAAGTCTCAGCCTTCAATGCCTCATTCCTCAACTTAATTTCCTTGTATTTCTCTTTAATATATTTCTCTTTATCCACAGGCTTGCTAGATGAAGAGACTTCAATGCTAAGCTGTTTCTCAATAAGTTGAGTGTTTGAAGTAGAAGGCTGGTGTGTTTCTTCTGAAGCTGCTGGGCCTTTATTCCTTCCAACCATTGTTTCAGTGTCAGTGATTTCCACTGTGTCAATGGTGTCTTCTTGTTCAGTTATAGGATTAAGCTTGGGCCTCTTCCTGTAACTGATCTCAAATTGGTCATCTGTAGTGTCCATTGCTGAGCTAGAACCTTCTTCCCTGGTTCTTTTTGCATTTCTGTCTTCATTGGTTGGAGTCTGCAAAATAGGAGGAATATTCATCTGTTCTTCTAGGGTTGGAACCTGTAGAAAGGAACTAGTATCAATATGCTTTTCCACATCTATCAAAGTATTCTCCACATCTACTACAGTATTCTCCACATCTATCAAAGTGTTTTCCAACCATTCTGACTGGTTGGCAAATCTCTCAATGTTTGGCCTAGGATCATGTATGAAAGGACTTAATTTGACTTTGAGCCTTAGTTTATTTATGACTCCATGAGGGTCATATTGCCACATAGAACTGCTCTTGAAATTTGTCTGCTGTAAAATTTTATCTGCCTCTGGTCTAACTTCTCTATTATTACAAATAAAGGGGCCCAATTGATTTTCATCTTAAATTGGGCCTACTTCCTAGCTGACAGGAAATTAACTTCATCAGAGTTTATAATCTGCCTAAAGTACTCTAATGCAAATATCCTCATGGGGAGGTATTTGGGCAGCTTGTAGGGAGTAAGTTGGCATCCATATATCCTGATTTCTGTGTGGTCCTGGTATAGATACTAGTCTCCCACTCTACTATTCATTGCCAACAATAAAACTCTCTTAATCTCCTGACTGATCCTGGGCTGATAGCTATTGGTTAGCATATTTATAACTGGATGAACAAATGAGTCAATGAACTCTTTATAGGAAAAAATAGTGGAGTATCTTTGGATCAATGGTGTCCAATAGATGACAGATCTTGGATTGCCTTTGGTGTCTAACTTCTGAATGCTGACTGGAAATTTGTTTGACTGAAAGTACAAGAACATATGAAATAACACTAATGAATATTTGAAGACTCTCTCATTTGGTAGTCTGATGAACTATTCATGGATTCTGTCTGCTATGAACTGAGCATAGTTGTAAATTGTAGTAGGAGGCTTTCTTGGGCAAAAGATAGAAAGGAAAGCAAGAACAACCTCATCCACATGTTCATCAGTGGTGTACCCTAGTATGCAAGAGAGCATGGTAATAATTTGTCTGCCTCTCTCAAAGAAAATGGTGGTAGCATATGGAGGACTATCTATAGGAGTATGAGACTCCTCTATGATGAAGGTTTGAAAAATTTGAGCTTTCTTGGGAAGGTCTAGCTTGATGTAGAGTTCAAGTAAGCCTTCAATGGAAAATGGGGTCTCATTTGGGCCTTGGCTGGATCAACAACATTTGATTTATTGATTCTGCTGTAATAGTGAATAAAACCTGTTGGTCAGGGGTGACTATGGCTCTTTGATTGGGAACATAACAAGCTTGGCAGAAGTGGATGATTTCTAGGAATAGGTGTACTTCTAGGAACAAGTACTTGGGCAAATTGGACTCCCATAGGTGAATGTCATCATTCTGGTTCAAAAACTTGTCTTTACTCCAGCAGTGGAGTTTCAGTAGGTAGGCAGGGGAAGCAGTGTCCTTGATTTGAAATTCTCTATCGGCTAATGGAAGGTGGTCAATGTCCAGGTGAGGGGTTTGCAGGGGTCTTACATCCAGAGAAGTTTGGGAAGCCATAATTTGGTATATTGAACTGAATTACTCTTTTTATGGCTTCAGGAGTGAGGTCAGAAGGTCTGGAATAGTGGGAGGGTAATTTCAATCTGTAAAAAGGGGTTTGGTTGCACAGTGGGCTTTTCTTCAGTTCAGGAAGGTTTTTTAATTAATTTAATTAATTAACCTTGGATAATTACTGTGTATAACTTCAAATTACAGGGCCGTTCTGGTTATATCAAGAATACCTGGAAATTTGACAGTTTGGTGCGCAAACAGGGTTTTGTGGTAGTTGTAGAGGGTACTGAGGCTTGAACTGGCTGTTTGCTGCTTCAATTTGGTGTTTGCAGTGTCTTCAGGTGGCAAAAGGTGGCTAAATTGGTTGCTCAGAGGTTCAGGGTGTCAGAATTGGTTTAGCAGAGGTTTATAGTGAAAATGAGCGAAAAGAGAAAATTGGGGCTTTTTCGGCCTTTTAACCAATAACGGTTAGATTTTGGCGCGAGTATTATTGAATGAACAGTGGGCAGTTTTGGTTTTAGGCGGGGAGGTGGTTTTGTGTGATATCACACTGCTTTTGGATGGCGGGCGGTATTTTTCGCGAGCACGCGATATAACCTGGTGCCGCCACGTAGCCAAACAGCGCTCGGCCAAAACCGCGAATCTTGCGTGCTCTCGGGCTGTTAACAGTCAGACGATGAATCCGCGTGATATGGTTGTGCATCGTTGGATCTGGGGTGGGAGATCGGAGGGATATCGCGCAGTGAAGTTGCACGGACGGAGTCGAGAAAGTGGTTGGCGGGGCCCGGGGTTTAATTACAAAGAATTGTAATTAATTAACAAAATAATGTTGGGAATTAAATATAAGCAGCAGGTTAATAAGAGGTGGGGACCATGGTTTATGTGGCAGGGTTATTTAATTGCACCAAGGGTTGGTGGGTTAAAAAGGGTGTTGGGAAATTATAATGTGGGGGATTTATAAAGTGGGACTTCAGGAAAAACTTAGAATAAAGGGTTTTTGTAGGCTTTTAAGGGGAAAAGGGAAATTAATAGGGGGTAAAGTATTATGTGTGATGGAAATGTGTTTCACACTAGGGAAAAGGGGTTTTGGGAAGGGGGAATGATTTTTGAAGGGTAAGGTGTAGGGAAATGTGTGAAACAAAGGGATAAAAGGTGAAAATGGAGGGAAAGGGTTTTTACAAGTAATGAAGGGATAATGAGGGGAAATTAGCAAATAAGTATGTGGTGGTGAAATGAAATGAGGGGAAATTAGTAAATAAGCTTTTAGTGAATGTCCTTTCTCTTTCACAATTCCTCCTGCACATGAAACATAGGATTAAGCATGATGAATGTGCTTTTGACTTAGCAACCTTTTGCATTTGCAACATTTCTTCTACCTACCCTTTATTTACCCTAGCCTTTTCTCTTCATTCATTGGGTGCATTTGAGCTTGCTGACCCTTTATTTCCTTTTCTTTTGATAAAAAAACTATCTAATTCTAACCTTATATCTTCCACTGACTTAGATTAAACTGATGAGCTCATTATTATTCTCTACCTAACTACTGATCTGCCAAGATTAAACAGTTTGGCTAGATCTTTACTCTCTATCTATCAACATGAAGTTTAAAGCATGAATGGGTCAAGATTAAGTTATTTGACCATCATGGATTGTGGCATTTTTGACAAGCTGCACACAATATTGCAGTGTTGATAATATCGCCGAGAAAAATTCAACGATATTTCGGCAAAATATTGCGCGATGATGCAATTTATCGCCGGGAGACAGTAGAAAATATCCGCGCGGGTTATAAAATTTGGATTTTGGTTTTTTATGAATAATTTTCATTTCTGATTGCCAGAGAAGGAAGGGGAGAGCTATGTGCTTGCTGCCAAGGAGTGTTTGAACGTTCCATAGCTATTATCACTACCAACAATGAAGATTTCATTGATCTAAGCTTCAAGAACAGTGAGACAATTTCATTTCTTCCATTAACAGGTATGTTCAAATAAACCCCTATTTTAATGAATTTTTTGTTAGTTTTAGGATTGTTCTTGCTTGCCTATTTGCCTACAATCATTTTGCTTGATTTTTTTTTTCCATTTGAAAAGATTTTCATGCCCATGAGCAAATGCAAGGGTTTTAAGTTTTTAAGTTTTCAAGTTTTCTCCATATTTGGAGAGGAAACTCCATTTTTTTTGAGTCCATAGTTGCAGAGGCTATTTATTAATTTTATTATCTATTAGGGGTTCATCTCTATAAAATTTCTTCACCTTAGAAATTAGTTTCTTATTATGCAATGTGAACAGTAAGGTAGGTTTACCGTTTGCCTATTTCTATGTATGAATTTATGAAGTGACGTGCTTGATATTGAATGTTGTATAATGTCTTCGAAGTGAAATGTATTCCTCCTCTTATTGACAGTGTTGTTTATTCATGTAGCCATGATTATCTACTTGGTGTTTCCCTTAAAGATTTCTCTGATATTCGAGAGCAAACTGCATTTTTTTTTTTAAACTTTCAAATACACCCTCTTATTGTCATTTATGGTTTTTCATTGAATTTTCAATTTTCAATTCACATTGCAAAATTGCAAATAATGTAGCAAAAAAATTGTTTTGTAAAATGATGTGGTTATTACTTATTAAGTTACTAATTCCAATTTTTTTTTGGTGCCCTAGGTTTGAGTTAGCCCACTACAAAATACAAATATGCCAAAAGCCTTGGACCCATTTTGGGAGTATGGGAACCCTAATGGTGGGACAAATCGTGCATATCTTACATGCAAATTGTGTGGGACCAGGATGACAGGTGGGGTTACACGACTGAAATACCATCTTGCTAGACTCAGTGGACATGATGTTGGGATTTGTATAGTTTCTAGTCCAGAGCTTATACAAAAAGCTCTTGAGGCAATTAATGAAAAAGACAGAAAGAAGGAAGAGGCAGAAAGAAACAAAGCTGAACGTGCAGGTAGATCTTTTGGGATATCTTCTCCTGATTTTGATGTTGAGGGTAGTGGGAGGGGCGCCACAGCTGGAATTGGCACATCATCACTTGCTACTGCTAGTGCGAGGTCATAATTTTTTGTTCCACAAACAAGACCTGGAGCACAACCTGGCATAAAATCTCTTGTTAAAAAAAAGGAGAAGCAAGAAGCAGATAGAGTCATGGGGAGGTGTATTTTCTGGAGCGACTTACCTCTCAGCATCACCAAAACCAATCCATTTTGGCAGCCAATGTGTGATGCTATTGCTGTTGTGGGCCCAGGGTACAAAAGTGCCACATATGAGGAGTTGCGAGGGCCAATTCTTCAAGCAGAAAAGTAGGACATCAACTCTAGATTGGCGGAGTTGAAAGAGACATGGGAAGTTACTGGATGCACAGTGATGTCTGATGGTTGGACAGATAGGAAGGGTAGGACCCTTCTAAATTTCTTGGTACATTGTCCTAAAGGTACCATGTTTATTAAATCGTTGGATGCATCAGAACATATCAAAGATGCAACAACGATATGTGAGTTGTTAGATGGGTTCATTCGGGAGATTGGTGTGCAGAATGTGGTGCAAGTCATAACAGACAATGCAGCTAATTATGTGTCTGCCGGCAAGATGCTTATGGAGAGGCATCACACATTGTTCTGGACTCTGTGTGCAGCACATTGTCTCGATTTGTTACTTGAGGATATGGGGAAACTCTCCTTCATCAAGGAGGCAGTTGATATGGCTAGGAGCGTCCCCAAGTTTATTTATAACCATGCTTTTGTTCTTAGCCTCATGAGGAGGTTCACTAGAAACAAGGAGTTGCGGCATCCTGCAATCACACGTTTTGCCACAAACTTTATTACTCTTCAGTCTTTGCTTCGATGTCAGTTCGAGTTGAAGCAAATGTTTGTGTTTGATGATTGGTGTAATTGTAGATACAACAGGAGACAGGACGGGAAAGCCATTGCAAAAATGGTGTACTCTGAGACGTTTTGGCGTGGAGTAGAAGAAGCATGCGTAGTTAGTGAACCTATAGTAAAGGTTCTCAGATTGGTGGATGGGGAGAAGCCTGCAATGGCTTATTTGTATGAGGGCATGGATAGGGCCAAGGAGGCCATTTGTTCTTATTATGCAGACAAGGGTTCTGTTGGCCTTGATCGGCAGATGATGTTATGGGATGTGATTGATAGTTAGTGGACAGGGATGCTTCATCGACCCATTCATACAGCAACACTCTTCCTCAACCCCGCATTTTCATACAAATGCGGCTTTGATTTTGATGGCGAGGTGATGGAAGGGCTCCATTCCTGTATTCAGAGGATGGTACCTGATCCTGAGCTTCGTAGCAAAATCAATCACGAGATACAGTCTTATCAGGATTGTGTTGGCCTATTTGGCTTTGATGATGCTATTAGGGAAAGGACCCTCTTCATGCCATGCAAGTGACAAGTCATCACACATTAGAAATTATAATTCTCAATTTAGAATTTCCTTACTTATAATTCTATTTTTTTTAAATTCAATTATGTAACTTTTATTTGAAAGTTTAATTATGTTTTAAGTTTTTGAATTTTTTATTTCATTATTTTGTTGTAGATATTTGGTGGTGAAGCTATGGTGCAAGGGCACCAAATTTGTAGAAATTGGCCATACGAATCTTGAGTCAAACATGTAGCTCTTTAGGGTGTGAGCGCAATTAGAGTGTATTTGAGAAAATACATGCAAAAAAGCGCAACAGGTATAATTTTGAGCTCTAGCCTTCAGTTGGGAAATTACACTTATTGTAATTTTTAATTTTTAGTTTATGACGTTCAAGTGTCAAGAGTCGAGTCAAGATTCATTACTTTTTTTTGACACTCTTACAGGTTGGAGTTTGCACGCCTCAACGATTTGGTGTATGTGCATTATAACATCCGACATCGAGTGAGGCAAATAGAATCACCAATGGATCCAGATGCCATTTCCTTAGACAATATGATGTATTATCTCAGTGGAGTGTGGAGTCTGAGGAGCTCATCTTGGAGGAGTCACCTTCATGGTTAGAGCCAGTGGCAGATGATCCATTAGAACAGGGGCAGCAAGAGGAGGAGGACTCAGAGGAGGAGGAGGAGGAGGAGGAGGAGGACTCAGAGGAGCAGCAGCACTCAGAGGAGGAGGAGGAGGACACTGCGGGAGCATCAGCATCAACACCATCTGCTATAGATATAGGAGAGCATAGCCCCATACCTAGCACTCATTATTTGACAGTAGGTGCAGAGGCAGGGTCAGGGCCTGCTACTACTAGGGGCAGGGCTGGCAAACAGCCCATCATGTTTTCCCGTAAAAGGCGGAGAGGGCAATGATTTCAGATAGATAGCTGCTAGCCTGTTAGTTTTATTTGTTATGCTACATATAACTCATGATGATGAGATACTTTTATATATGTGATGTTATTTTGTATTGGTTCTCCACATTTGAGTCCTTGAATGGACAATTATCAGGGATCAACAGGATTTGGTATTGCCTTTGATGTATCATTTCTATTTGACATCATATATATCAGGGCTTTCTTCATATTTATGTGCCAATGTGTTTATTTCATGTTGTTATTGCTTTATATGTTTAAAAATCTGAAAAAAAATGAATATATTATTCATTTTTTATGCTTGCCAATATTTTGTCGATATTTTCGTCGATATTGCTGAAGATATTTTCTGGACTTTCGCCGATATTTTCCCAATATCGATATTTTCAACACTGCAATATTGTTTGCAAAGTAAAATGAGTGGCATTTGAATTTGCACACTTTCATGATCTATTTTATCTCTTTTTGGGGTTCATTTTTTTCACTTTTTTTTTGGATCTTTTCTCTTTCTTTTTGTCCATTGATTATTCTTTTAGGACATACCCTCTTTACATTTTTTTTTATTATTATTTTTTTAATATGGAAAACGTTTTGCAGAAAGCAAAAGTATGTACAATATTACTAGACTAACCATAGCCAATTCAAAATTGTGAATCCTATTATTATAGGACCCTAACAGAATCAACTCAAGGACATTAAGATGAATAGAGGAGAGACCATTCAAGCATATTTCATGAGGATATCAAAAATCAAGGATCAACTGCTGGGGAAATTGTATCCGATAAAGAATTGGTGTTGATTATGCTTGGAGGTCTTTCTCCTACTTGGGAGACTTTTATTACTACCATCAACAACAATGATAAGTTTCCCACATTTGATGAGCTCCTGGGAAAGTGCAGTCAAGAAGAGGCCATAATGATTTCCAGAGGAAGAATTTCTAAGAATGAAGAGGGAAAGCCTATTGCCTTGGCTATCCAAGGCAAGAAGCAGAAAGGAAGAAGAGATCATCCTTTTTAAAGAAAGCTTGCTCCCAGATACAACAATTACTATATATGGAACAAGGATGTATCAGAAGTTCAATGTTGCAACTACCATAAGCATGGCCATTATGCCCGTGACTATCCTAAAAAAAAAAGAGCAACAAGATCCAATTTCAACAATTGTAGCAACAACTTCAAATCTGATTATAGAAGAAGAGAAACTCTCGCTGTTCGTAAAGAAAGCCACTGTTCTTCCAAGACTTCAAGGAACCCAAGGTATGATAATAAGGCAGTTGAGACAAATTCATAGGACTTTCTTGTTTCTGCTCTTTCTAGTTCCTCTCTTGCAGATTCTTGTGATAGCTTGTTGATTGATAGTGGTGCTTCAAGGCACTTTACTGGCTATAAAGAAGTTGTTTCAAATCTGGTTGAGGGAGATGGATCTAAAAATCATACTTGGAGATAACTTTACATATCCTATAAAGGGATTTGGTTCTGTTTCTTTTCATCTGGATGAAGGTAAAACTATTTCTCTTCAAGAAGTTTTTTATGTACATGGTCTGAAAAAGAATCTTGTATCTATATCTTCTTTAGAAGATAAAGGAATGAAAGTTGTTTTCATAAATGGAAAAGTTCTCACTTGGCCAATGAGATCTAGCATGAGAGATGCCTTCAATTTGTGTTAAAATTGGCAACTAGGGCCAAACTCCATGTGGGTCATCTTATTAATGGACGCTGATATTTTTCTTGGATCCCTCTCATCGAGAGGTGTAGGATTGATCTAAAGATCATCCGATTCCAATAAGTATTCATGGAGATATGAATTTATTTGTGTTATGGGACAATTCGTCAAGGTTGGCCAGCAACCAAATAAACCCCACTTGTGCTCAACGTTTTAGTATAAATAGAGGTGGCCTTCAAGTCATTTTCAACACACTTGGGATCTCTTCCTCTCTACTTGTTTTTGGGTTTTAGTAGGAGGAGAGATCCTAAGGTATAATGCTGTCCTAATCTAGAAGGCAGAAGCCGGAACTGCCCGAAATGTCGGGAACTACCTGGAACAACCGGAACAGCCGGAACTGCCTTGAACTGCCGGGAATTGCCGGAACAGCCAGAATTGCTGGAACTGCTGGGAATTGATGGAACTGATGGGAACAACCGGAATAGCCGGAACTGCCGGGAACAACCGGAATTGCCGGGAACTGTTGGGAACAACTAGAACTGACGGAGCTGCCGGGAATTGCCGAGAACAACGGCAACTGCCAGAACAGCTGGAAACTGCTAGAACTGCCGGGAACTGCCAGAACTGCTGGAACAGCCGGGAACAGCCGGAACTGCCGGGAATAACTGGAACTGTCGGAACTGCTGGAACAGTTGGAGCATCTGTCTCCGAAGGAGAGCAGCATGCAAGGGACAACTTACTAACATTGGGACAGTAACATGGTTAGGATGGCAACATGGTGCAACAATGGCACGTAATGCAATACAGTGATGGGTACAGTCATGATTAATGAAGTGTGATGAGATGCAACATAGTGATGATGGAAGCAACATGGTGCAGTGCGGTGAGGTGCAACATGATGATGAAATGCATCACAATGATAGGTGAGGAGTCACCTTGGAGAATCAGTTGAAGCAGCATGTCTTCAATTGATCTCATGTATCATCTTCTTAGAGATGATCTCTGCTCTTATCTAGATAAGTCAAAGTGTTGACTTCTGTTGGAAACGTACTATCTCTCTCTCTCTCTCTCTACTGAACTATTGAAGAACATATAAGAAGAATTGATCAAGGGTTTCCCCACATTGGGGTTTGTCCCTAGCTTCCGCCACATCTTGTGTCCTTTTGTCTTGGCTTGTCTTCTGAGATTTTTGTTTATGTTCTATCTACAGTTTACTTTAATGATGATGCGATTGCTTATTTGGAAAATATATTGAGCTAATTGTGAAAATGGAAATAAATTGCTCTAAGCATAGAACATACCTAAAATTAACAATCTGGGATCGAGGTTTGGAGGTCTCTATAAAGTCCAACGGAAGACCAATGCATGCACTGATTCATGACAACAATCATCGATGTGAACTTTGGCACCGAAGGTTCGCTCATCTGCTCTATAAAGCATTGGCCCATGTAAGAAAGATGGTTTCAGAATGTTGGAGATTAGATTGGATCATGATGGAGTTTTCCAAGGGTGTGCAAGTGGAAAGCATGTAAAGGGACCATTCCCTTCAAGCAAAAGCAAAACCAGTCAAGTACTTCATCTTGTACATTTTGATTTATGTGGACATATGCCTGTAACTTCTCTTGGTGGCTACTTGTATTATATAATCTTTGTGGATGTTTTTTTCCGCAAAAGTTGGATTTTCTTTTTGGAATTCAAAAGTCATGCATTTAACATGTTCAAAGACTTTAAAGCTTTGGTAGAAAAACAATTTGGAAAGTAGATGAAAATCTTTAGATTTGACAACGGAGGAGAGTTCACTTCAAATGATTTCATTGACTTCCATAAAGAAGCTGGAATCAGGAAAGAGACCACCATACCATATAACCTAGAACAAAATGGTGTGGCGAAAGAAAGAACAAAACCATCATGGAAGCAGTGAAAGCTATGTTGCATGATTAGAAGCTACCAATGTTTCTTTGGGGAGAAGCTGCTAACACTGTTGTTTATGTCCAAAATAGATATCCACACTGAGCCTTAAACAACAAGAATCCAGAAGAAGTGTTCACTAGTGAAAAGCCTGAAGTTGAGCTCTTGAGGATCTTTGGTTGCCTTGTCTACTTTCATGTGCTAAAGAAAGAGAGGACGAAGTTGGAAGTTTCAGGTAAGAAAGGTATGCTTGTTGGTTATTGTGAAAATTCTAAAGCTTACAAAATATACGTGTCGGTCAACGATGTTGAAAAATGTAGCTAGGTTCGGTCTTCATAAAATGTATTTGTTAAAAGAATTTTTATTATTGTTACAATGACTTATTAAAGCATGGGTTTCATGCTTGGGTCATCCTTTTATTACTCATATTCCCCATTGTGGACTCTTAGGATTAATAATGCGTCATTAGAGTCATTGTATATTTTATGAGACCCTTCTTGGGCTTTCGAACGACATAAAAATAATTATTTTTGAGGCAAAGATGAATTATGTAACCTCCACACCAAGTCGGCTTCAACTAAGCAATTCAACCTCACCAAAAGCCTATATATTGAAGCAGATCGAATTCATTTGGACTCACTCTCTCTCACAAGTTCGATATCCAAGAAAGAGTTGGGAAAAGTGCGAAGGTGAAGGAGGCTAAAAGGAGTGCGAGTTTGGTCAAGCAGGGAAGGACAAAATCGAAGTTTGGGGATGTCTCTCTCTCGCTCGTGTTGTATACTTTAGGAGATCGAAGTCTCTTTGTCATAGTCAAAGCTGCTACTGCTACTAGTTGATGTCGGAAACTGCCAAGTCGAAGTTGCTGGGGTCGAAGTGTTGTTGGTGCTAGGCCGAAGGTTGGATCGAAGAAGGAAAGGCTGGCTTGGTGTGGATGAGGTCTGTGTCTAGGTTAAAGAGTCTCAAGAAAAACTATTGAAGGAAGAGATTTTGACTGGGTTTTCCCTAGATAGGGGTTTTGCCCTGACAGTGTGCCTACATCTTGTGTCTTGTGTTTTTGTGATCTTGATGCACATATAATTTGGTAATTGCTTGATGAAAGATAATATAACAAATAACTAAAAGAAGCCAACATAATTCACAAGTAATTATCAAGAAAGAGAAATCTAACCCTAATCCTACTAGCATTGATTTCTCAACATGGTGTCAAAGCTAAGGTTGAAGAAGATTGAAGATCACTTCGTTGGCTTGAAGAAAATGATTTTTCCCTCTATGATAAGAATGGAATTCAATATTACAGGGAGATGGATCAAGAAGATTGTCGACTACTTATTCAACAAGGTTAAAAGTCAAGGGTTCTTAGCTGCACTTACAGGATCACTTAATGATGATAATGCATGGATCATTGACAGTGGAGCAGCATCATGGCATATGATAGGGGAAAGTAAACAACTTCAAACTCTATCAAAGTAGCCATCTTCTCATGTAGTGGAATTAGGAGACGACAAAAGCTATGCTGTTAGAGGCCTGGGATCAACATCTTTGAAGCTGGAGAATGGAGCAAAATTGCATCTCAATGACATACTATATGTTCCAGGTTTGAAAAAGAATTTGTTTTCAATTTCTTGCTTAGAAGATAAAAGGGATAGAGTTGCTTTTGTTGATGGAAAGGTCTTGGTTTGGGGAAAAGGTTCAAGTATTGATAAAGCTAGGGTTATTGGAGTTCGTGAAGGAAGCTTGTATAGAGTCATTACACGACACAGAAGAAGACAAGGAAGAACAAGAGGTGGATTGGGTAAAATAGTTACCTACAACAAAGGCATTGCAACCATAGAAGATATTGGATAAAAGAGTGTTTAAGAAGACAAGGGGACAAGAGTATTTTCAGTACTTGGTCAAGTGGAAAGATCAACCAATTGCTGATGCTACCTGGGTGACAGAAACCATGCTACAGAAGTTGGGCAGTTTTGTAGAAGAGCTCATGGACAGGAGCCCATGAAGAATTTTGTCCTCAGGAGTCTGATGTAGGAGCATGAGGCTTGAAGGCAAAAGGCTTCATTTTATTCCAAAAATCCAAAAAAAAGTTTACAAGCAAAGGAGTGGGATCCTTTAGCTGTCAATTTACAAAGTTTTCTAGATAGGAATTGAGCTAGAATATAGGTATTTGAAGGATTTTGTAATTAATCCAAGTAGTTCAGACTTAGTTGAGATTCTCGAGGAGAATATCAAGCAGTTTAGGTATTTATCTAGGATTAGATAGATTCGATCCATTGATTGAGGATTGGATTGTTGGATGTAAAGTATTTATGTAAGTTTTGAACTATTGTAAGAGGATTTGGCTGGATTTTGGTTATGGAGAATTAGATTGTAAAAGAATTGGAATATCTCTATATCTCTGTGTATTTTATGCATGAAAGGTTAAATCCCGGAGGTTTGGATTCCTTCGAAATATCTTTGTGTATTGTTAATTTCCAGTTTGGCCTTTAGAATTCGAGGTTGATAATATAACTTTGTGTTATCATGATTAAATCTTTATTTCTGTGTATTGGGATAATCAGGATTTGTTTAAAAGAAATATAGTTTAACACAGTCTAAACTTGGCGAAGGCAAATACTTGGCGGAACGGAGGAAAACCCGATAAAAGCTGAGAGAGCCTAAGAAAGAAGCCTAGAGCCGTCTGATCGACAGAACCGTTAGATCTACGGTAGTCACGTGCAAATCAGCGTCGAGGTTTAACCCAAAACCGAATGCGATATTTTATCAAACTGGGTTAATAGTGCAGTTGATTTGGGCTGTTCGACTAGAGGAGCGAGATCCAACGAATATTGCGTGGAAAAGTGAATGGTGGTTAATCGTCGGTTGCGGGGGCCGCGATCCAACGGTGGTCGCGTGGTAAAAGTATACGTGGGTTTATCCAGATTTCGGACCTGGGAAATTATAAGCTGGAGCTTTGTTTTCTTTTGGTCCGGGTAAGTGAAGTTTTTCTATTTTCTGGGTAAAATTAGCAATTCGGCTGGTTTAGTAGAATATCTAAATTTGGAGGTGGATGACTGAAACTCCAAGGGAAATAGAAGAAGAATTTCCCCCTGCGCTTGAGGAGATCGTTTGAGGATTTGAACGATTATCCCTTACACCTGCAACTAGACCACCACATATATTGAGGTTGATACATCATAATGCATATGTTTGGTAGCTGGTTTATCGATTGTTTTAAACTAGGAATGCTTTATCGACACTTAAATTCTAATGATAGTTTTTAAACATTAGTAGTGACCTTTATTACACTTTTTGATTATTTTCAGTATTATTCAATTGTTACTAATGCAACAAGGAGAGTAGGAGGTGGTGGAAGAAAGGTCTTCTAGCAGTAGCAACATATTAGAAGTTGCACTCAGCAATTATATTTCATATATATTGATAGTTTATTACAGTCACCTTTTATTGTTAAGTTTTCTGCCTTAGATTTACTGCCGTATTTTTCTTTTCTTGGAATAATGGTACATAATGAAGGCCTTTGCTATGTATAGTTTGAAAGTGATGTAGTATTGAGCAATGAACCCCCACATGTATGTAGGATATTTATCTGCATATTTATAATTAGTTGGTTTTGGTAAACGTTTTTGATTTCAACTATAGCCTGCTCACTATTGTATTGTGGAATTATTGTTAAGATGTTTTTCAGGGGCTTTTTTCAAGGAGCTATTGGAAAGGGCCAATGCCCTGGATTCATTGTTATTGTTTCATGCGGTCAAATGAAACAGAAGAAATGATTATTGAGGTCTTTCTGTCTCTATCTCCACAGCCCCCCGCACCCACACACACAGAGATGCACCAAATTGAGAAATTAATGTTTGTTTTAAATCTTGCTTCTCCAGTTCTCCTTTATGTGATTAGTTTAGAAATTGTATTTAATGCATGTTTTTCCCTTGTAATCATATGTTATAATTTCATAGACTCTTTAGGCAGCTTGGATATAAATATATTTTGAGCTGTATGTGAGTTTGCATGCATTTTCTGTCTACATATAAGGACTTTGTACTTTTTAAGGATGTCTGAAGATTGGTTTTAACAACATGCTGATTATATTGTTTAGTTTTCTTTTTACATGTGAAGACCTACACTCTTGTTTGGATTATGAGTATGACTAACTCTTTTCCTTGGGTTTGAAGTCATTACTCACAGTAGCTAACTGATAATTGATGTCTAGACTTAACCTGGTTTCAAGTTTTGTGAAGTCACATCAAGTTTAATTCCCAAACCACATGTTTCATGCTGCTGTCATAAACATGAATTAAACAAGAAACACATGAGCCTACTCTACCCTTCCACTTTTGCTGAGAAAAATACAAGCAATCACACAATTTTAAGACAAGGAATTTTGGTCTAATGATCCTGGAAAAACCCCGAAGGGAAAACCATTGTGAGAGAGATTTTATTTCTTATCAGAGAAATTATTACAGCAATAAATGACAACAAACTACACAATCAACTTATCTCCCTGATTTCATGCTCAGAATTCCTTGGGAAATGTGATGGTAGCTCCTTGAAACTTGTGCCAGCAGTTGATTCCTGTGCTGACAGGCCTCGCCTTCTGTGCCAAACCTGCCCAGAAATACGTGCCAATCTCAGATCTGTCAGTCTTTGAATTTCGTGCTTGACTGCTCAGAATTTCACACCATCTTCCTCGATTTCTGTGCTGCTGTAGCAGTTCTGACAGACTTCATTAAATGGCTGTCAAATCCTGAAAATCATGTCTAGAACTTCTCGAAATTCTTGCAGCCATGCCTCGAATTTTGTGCCTGAATTTCTGCTGCTTTGACAGCACATTAAATGCGTTACAAACTTACACCTCAATTTTCATGCCTAAGTTCCTCAAAATGACACAGCTTCAGACTGCAACTACTGCTCCTCAAAAATCGTAGTGGTACAGTGACAGTATGCTAGAGGGTGCCTTGAAATTTGTGTTATTTTTCCTTGATATTGTACTTGTTGTACTCTCCTTCCTCTGCTATACTTTACCCTCTTACCCTCTTAGCCTCCTCCTATTCTCCAAATCTCATGAAGAAAGTATGCGTAATGGTGCCTTTTCTCCCTTTTCTTTTCCTTTTTGTTCTCTCATAATGAAGAGAGACCTAACCCTAAGATCCAATGGCTGAGATTAGATCTTAGCCATTGAGATCAAGGGTGGGGATTTAATTTCTCATTGACCCATAAGTCACTTTATCCCCCAAGTTTCCTTTTCTTTAAGTAATAAAAAAAGTCACTTTATGACTTTGTGTCTCCTAAAGTCACTTTAACTTTATTTCTCATAAAGTTAAGTCAAGGGGGTCATGTTAAGACACCTTTTCCTAGGCTAGACACCAAGCCTTAGGAACACTTGTCCTTGATACTCTTTTTTTCTAACACTCCCTCTTACCAAGGAATGTGTTTGTCACCACTCCCATCTTGTCTCTAAAATAGACATGCTTGCCTTTTGTCAAAGCCTTCATGAGAATATCGAACACTTGCCCATTAGTAGATATGTACTTAAGTTGCACTGCTCATTTTTGAACACAAACATGGATGAAGTGGTATTTGATCCCTATGTGTTTTGACCTGTCATGAAAAACTGGATTCTTTGTAAGTTTAATGCAACTTTGATTATTGCAGTGAATCACTGTAGGTCTCCACTATTGACCGAATAAGCCCACCAACATCTTGCGAAGCCAAATGGTCTCACAATTAGCCTAACTAGCTAACATATATTTTGCCTTAGCAGAACTCAGTGTTACTGACCATTGTTTCTGGCTGAACCATGATACAACTGCCAAACCCAACTTGAAACGCTCAAAAGTTCTTTTCCTATCACCAACACATCCTACCCAATCCGAGTCTATGTAGCCAATCAATCTGATTCCATCCCCCTAAACATAGTCCAGACCATAATCCACTGTCCCTTGTAGATACCAAAGCACATGTTTTGTAGCCACCCAATGCACTCTCCTAGGCTCAACCATAAGTTGACTAAGAGTGTTGACTACAAAACATATGCTAACCTAGTGTTGACCATATACATGAATGAGCCTATCAATTGACGATACATCGTGGGATAAACCAACTCAAACTCATAACTGTGAAGCTTCTTCCATTTGGTAATCATAGGTGTGGAGTCTGGACATGGGCCTATGATCCTCCATATGAAATCTCATCAAAATGTTTGCGTCATACTTGCCCTGTCCTAGAAAGATGTGCCGCTCCTCTTGCCACACCTCTAATTCAGAGAAATAATGGGTTAGTCCAATGTCTGTGATCTTAAACTATGAAGCAAGATCACACATGCAGTACTCCATGAGTCTCTCTGTGCCTGTAATACATAAATCATCCACATACAATGCTAGAAGTAGAGGATCCTCACCAACCCCAATGTAATAAGGTTAGGATTCACATCACTCTTCTTAAAACCCATCTGTTGCAAGTGTTTATCTGAGAATACCAAGTTCTCAGAGCTTGCTTTAGGCCATATAATGCCTTCTTCAACTTGTAAACATGGGAATACCTCCCATGCACCTCCAGGCTGAAAGCCCTGTGGTTGCTCAATGTACACTTCCTCCCGAATAATGCTATTAAAAAATGCGGTCTTTCACAATCATCTGGTGGATCTTCCAGCCAATCTTTGCTGCTATAGAGACCACTGATCTAATAGAAGTTTACCAAGCAACTGGTTCGAAGGTCTCCTCATAGTTAACTCCCTTTACCCATGAGAACCCTCGAGCCACAAACCGAGATTTGTACTTCTCAATGCTTCCATCCACAACATAGTTGATCTTATAGAGCCACTTGAAAGTCACCAGTTATTTCCCCTCATGCCTCAACACTATCTCCCACTTATCATTTTTCATGATGGAAGCATACTCTTCCACCATGGCATCCCTCCAGACCTGTTGGCTTGCGACTTCCTTGTAGCTAGAATGCTCGGTCTCAACAATGCTACTCACCATAGCCAAATAGCCACCAAACCGCTTTGGTGGTCTGCTCTCCCTAACTAACCACTTGGGCTTTCCCGTTGACTCTTGTGCTTCTTTGAAGGTATCATGAAGCTATTTTGGCTTCCTTTTCCCTGAAGTAGCCTCATGTACTGGGGTAGGACTATCCTCCTCTAAAATTGGTACCCCTAAAGATGATGCCTCTGTGGTCGATGGTGAATTTGTACCCTGAGAACCTGTGCCTTGCGACCCTATAACCTGTGAACCTATCACCCCTGAAGCCTATGATTCTTCAAACCCCTGTGATCCTATACCCAATGGTACAATACTCTGTGGTGGACTCCCTTGCTGAGGAGTTTGCTTCTCTACCTGATCTAACTCTCATGACCTTGTCAAATCTCACATCTTGCCTCACAACAACCTTCCTCTTGGCAAGAATGTATATGCGATAAGCCTTTGAGGTCTCGCTATACCCCACAAAATTACCATTTTTAGCCATGGGTTCTAGCTTTGTCTGCTTCTCCTTAGGGACATGTGAATAACTTAGGCACCAAAAAATCTTGAAATGCCCAATCTCAGGCTTCTTCTCAGAAAAATCCTCCTTAAGAATCTTGATCCACAAAACTCTGTGGGCTCCTGTTTTGTAGATACATTGTAATGTTACATGCCTTAGCCCAAATAAAGAAAGGTAGCCCCTGATTGTGAAGCATGAATCTCGTTGCTTCAACTATGGCCCTGTTCTTCCTCTCTGCAACCTCATTCTATTATGGGTTGTCAGGAATATTCAACTCCCTGTTGATGCTTGCTCCATCATCTCATTGGAGGTATATTCTGTGAAAATTTCTGAATCTAGAAACAAAAATCCTATTGCAGTGACTGGTTTAACATCTCCTACTTGTTATTTCATTCAACATGTTATTTAATTACATAAACATTGATGTAAACACTACTGCAATCTATACAGATATATAGATCATAAACTGAAGCAATAATTGAGACACACACAAGGGACACCATTATTTTTGGACAACACGTCCTCGGAAAAACCCAACTTGGGAAAACCGGTGCAGCAGATAGAGGGTTTTATATTATTAAGCAAGCAGAATCTGAGTACAACAGGTTGCCTCTCACACTGGCAAACCTTACAGAGAAATCACGACAACAAGAAATACATACGAGGGTTTACCTCATCCCCAAGCCCCAACTGATCTGATGAGCGATCTAGCACCCTCCCAACAAATTTTGCGTAGTCCCTATGCAATCACTGTGTGGGCTTGCATCCTGCCTCTAGAGGACTGCGCCACCCCTTCAGCTGGATCGATTTGCTGGATGAAGACTACCGTTTAGCCTTCCTGGCTCAGAACTTCGCTTATCCAGCAAAATCTCGGACTATAGACGACACTTTGCACTGCCAATGCGTGAGCCCCTCTTGGACTGTGTAAGCTTTGCGTGAGCCCCTCTTGGGCTGCGTAAACCTTTACCTTGTCTCCCTGTCGCTCAAGCTACCTCTCTGCCACGTACTCTTTGGCTCAAAACTTACTTTCCGATCCAAATCTCTACTTCTGCCCCTCTCACTGCAACAAATCACTGGTTCGATTCTCTCAACAAACCGTGCCCCAAAAAATCGAACTAACTAATCAATATGCTCACTTGGTGTATCTCCAACTGACCCTCAAGCCTCCTCTTATACTTTTCCTATTGATGAATCAACGATCGAGATTAAGTCTCTAATCAACGGTTAAGATTAAATTAGACTTGATCCTCGTCTCTTAGAAGCTTCTCACCCATATTTTCATTAATATCCATTAATATTTTTAGTTTCCTAAGTTTAGACTTAGGAACCCCATTAAAAATATTAATTATTTTAATAAATACAATCTGGGTGGAATTTCACCAGACAATTTTTGGGTGTTGGAGATCTCATGTGTTCTAGCCCCTCATCAAAATGTCGGAGCTAGAGGACATCCGATGCTACCCAAAAATCAACACTCCTTCTTAGCGAGGAATGTGCTCTAGCAATACTTCCAATAGAAGTATCACAATGATCCATGACATCGTTCCTTTGCGCTGGTGATGCTTGACCTGCTGCCCCTCATCTACTGCGTTGCTGCAATCTGTACTGTTGCCCATGACATTGCCACTGTCATTGCTACATCTGTACTGCAACTCTCTCTCAATATGCTGCATCATGATGCCTATAACATTGCCACTGCTAACTGCTGCACTGCAACTCAGTTGCTGAGAAGTAAGCAACTGAAAAGTCACCCAAAAGTGACATGCTGGTCAGTCTAGATGGCCCTAGATGCTGAAGCTACCTCTGTTGCTAATCTGTGCTGACCCTCTGATGCTATTGCACTGCTGTTGTATCTGCTCTGTGCCTCCCGCATTGCTGCAACACTCCACTGTGTTGCTTCAGAATTTGGCACTCTAGCTCTGCCACTGTTGCTCGCTCATCCCTCGTACCAATTGACTCCAATCATTCTGCTACTGTCATTAAGGGCTCCTGTAGCCATATGTTATCCAGAGTTTGGGCACCTCAAGGATCATGCCCCTTTTCTGTAGTCTCCCAACTATAGCTCAATATCACCCCACCTCTTTTCTAGAGGTGCTTGAGCACTCATGGCACAATCATCATCATCGCCCTCTTTGTTAGCTTGTGCTGGAGCAGCCTTTGAGTCAGACTTCTTTTCCTTGCTCTTCTTTCGAGGGCACTGAGTGGCGAAATGTCCCAGTTCTCCACATCTGAAGCATCTGACTTTGGATATATCTTTCCTTTTCCTCTTCTACTGCGCTTGCTGCCTCGCTGATGCAATAGATGCATCCTCCTCTTCCTCCTTGACTCTGATCCCTTTGCTGCTGCTTCCTGCCTTGGTCAACCATCTAATCTCTTCCTGTTGAAGAGCTACCCACATATCCTCCCAACTGGGGAGAGAAGCCACCAACGCCACAGATCTGATCTGCACTGCTCCTACTGCCTCGACAACTGATGGAGCTGAGCCCCTCAAGCTCTGCACAGTCATTATGTGAGCTAGATCAGCTTCTTCCGGCCACTGCGTCATTGCTTCTCGGTCCAAAAAGATGACACGGCTTTGCGTGAGCTTGATTTGCCCCTCCCAGCCGCTGCACTGGCCCAAAGAGCTGACGCAGTCACTGCGTGGGCTCCTCTCGGCTACTGTGTCACCTCTTCAGCTGCTTCTTTGGCTTTGGAACAACACTATCACTCTGGACGACTGCCTCTCTGCAGCAGATCTGCTGGATCTTCTCGGCTGATGGCTTCATTGTCCTATGATCTGCAATCCCTTTGATACCATGTGAAAATTTTTGAATCTAGAAACAAAAATCCTATTGTAGTGACTGGTTTAACATCTCCTACTTGTTATTTCATTCAACATGTTATTGTATTACATAAACATTGATGTAAACACTACTGCAATCTATACTGATATACAGATCATAAACTAAACCAATAATTGAGACACACACACAATGGACACCATTATTTTTGGACAACATGTTCCCAGAAAATCCAACTTGGGAAAACCAGTGCAACAGATAGGGTTTTATATTATTAAGCAAGCAGAATTTGAGTACATCAGGTTGCCTCTCACACCGGCAAACCTTACAGAGAAATCATGGTAGCAAGAAATACATATGAGGGTTTACCTCATCTCCAAGCCTCGATTGATCCGATGAGCAATCTAGCACCCTCCCAGCAAATACTACACAATCCCTACGCAATCACTGCATGGACCTGCGTCTTGCCTCTAGAGGATTACGTCGCCCCGTCAGCTAGATCGATCTGAGGGATGAAGACCTTCGTTCAACCTTCCCAGCTTAGAACTTCGCTTCTCCAGAAAAATCTCGGACTATAGACGACACTCTGTAGTGCCACTGCGTGAGCCCCTCTTAGACTGCGTAAGCTTTGCATGAGCCCCCCCCATGCTATGTAGACCTTTGCGCTGTCTTCCTGTCGCTCAAGCTGCCTCTTTGCCATGTACTCTTTAGCTCAGAACTTACTTTTCGATCCAAATATCTGCTTTTGCCCCTCTCACTGCAACAGATCACTGGTTCGATTCTCTCAGCAAACCGTGCCCCAGAAAATCGAACTAACTGATCAATATGCTCACTTGGTGTATCTCCAACTGACCCTCAAGCCTCCTCTTATACTTTTCCTGTTGATGAATCAACGACCGAGATTAAGTCTCTAATCAATGGCTAAGATTAAATTAGACTTGATCCTCATCTCTTAGAAGCTTCTCACCCATATTTTCATTAATACCCATTAATATTTTTATTTTTCGAAATTTAGACTTAGGAACCCCATTAAAAATATTAACTATTTTAATACGGGTGGAATTTCACCAAACGATTTATGGGTCTTGGAGATCTCATGTGTTCTAGCCCCTCCACAAAATTTCAAAGCTAGAGCACATCCGATGCTACCCAAAAATCAACATATTTGTCCCAATTGTTGGCCCTCAACACCTTGATCTTCTAACCTGTGTGGTTCTCCACAAGAGCTTTAAACTCTTGGAACCTCTTGAAGGCCTCGTCCTTGGTCTTCATGAAGAAAATCCAGGTCTTCCTGAAGTAGTCATCAATGAAAGTGACATAATACTTATATCCGCTCAATGATATTGAAGACATAAGACCACACACATAAGAATAAACCAAGTCAAGTAGCCTTGCTACCCTAATATCGCTACTTGGGAAAGCAGTCTCGGCGTACTTTCCCAAAGAACACCCTTTGCACACACCTTGGTGCTTAGTATTGAACTTTGGTAACCTTGTAACAATCTCTCTCAATACTCTCAAAGCCCCATGGTGCAAGTGGGCCATTCTTCTTATGCCACAACTCACATAGATCATTGTTGTTGGCGGTCAAAGCTAATGCTCTAGTAGGCTGAAACATGAACCTATATAGCTTCCCATGGCGGATTCCAATCACTTTGGCATACGTGATATTGGATCCCATAGGATACATGAGAATTTGTCCATCACGGAACACCACCTCATATCCCTTGTCCTCAATAGTGGACACTGATATCAGGTTCTTCTTTAGCCCTAGAACGTATAAGACCTTTGTCACTTTCGAGGGAGGTTGTGACTCCCTTTGAAAGGATACAGTTCCAATACCAATTGCCTTGACTGTGGAGTAAATGACCAAGCACAACCTACAGATGTACCTCCCTCAGTAAGACCTGTAAAGTGCTCCCTGACACCTTTCATATGGTGTAAAGCTCCATTGTCAATGTACCATATGCTGGAGGATGTAACACTAGTGGAACGACTAACCACCAAGGAAAACTCCTCGTTGAACTTGGTGGAAAACTCATCCACCTCCGTTGAAGCTGCAACACAGTTCTTATTCTTATTAGGACGCGTAACAACATAGTGTCCCATCATCTGACAAGCAAAGCATCTCACTTTTCTCATGTCCTCCTTTTGTTTACCCTTCTGCTTGGTCCCACTCATGGAACCCTTCTTGTACTTCTTGCTGTTTACTACAAGAGAAACATTCTCCTCATCTTCCCCACCATGGCACAACTCACACTGCCTCTAGAAACTCACACTTGCAATTCTGGCAATTTGCACTACCTCTGGGAAGCTCACACTACCTCCAGAAAAATAACTCGATCCTCTCTACAGACAATAATTTGGCCAACAAAACTCCCTTTGAAACTCAAGACGCTGGAAGTCTTCTCGGATGAAGAATAAACCTTGCAAAACTCTTCCTCAATCACTGTTGTTGAAACCCTGCTGGTGTCTCTCTTAAAACTCACCTAACTCAACTCAACTTGATGATCTCCAACATTGCCCATCAACCTCCCTTTATAATCTCTCATTCACAAATGAACAACCAAGATTAGAAGTTATCTTGTCCCAATCAATGACTAAGATCATCTTAGAAACTTTCTACAAGCTTCTAGAGGCAAATCAATCTTATCTCAACTAATGTCAATTAATTATCCAGTTTCCCTAAGTTTTAACTTAAGAAATATTTAAAAATCATTAATTGACTTAATTAAGACATTTTCCCTAGGTGAAACTTAGGAAAAATTACATGGGCTTGGAGATAATTAATTCCTCTATGTTCCTAGCCTTAGTGACACCTCTCAAGGCTAGAACACCTGTTTGAGCTACAATATTTAACACTTAAAGAGGTAATTGAAAGGAGTAATAGGAGCGATCCTAATGGACCATGACTAGGAACTTTATAAAAGGTAGTCTTTCTATATCCACCAAACCAACCCCATGAGTGGTGGGATCTTAAATGTAGTGACCCTGGAAAGCTTCACTATTGCCAACTAGAATGTAATAGGATTTTGGAGATGCTAATGCGTTTCTCCTTTAATTAGGAACATGGGGTGTGTCTCTTAAAACTCTCCTAACTCAACTCAACTTGATGATCTCCAACGTTGCCCATCGACCTCCCTTTATAATCTCTCATTCACAAATGAACGACCAAGATTAGAAGTTATCTTGTCCCAATCAATGACTAAGATCATCTTAGAAATTTTCTACAAGCTTCTAGGGGCAAATCGATCTTATCTCAACTAATGTCAATTAATTATCTAGTTTCCCTAAGTTTTAACTTAAGAAATATTTAAATCATTAATTAACTTAATCAAGACATTTTCCCTAGGTGAAACTCAGGAAAAATTACATGGGATTGGAGATAATTAATTCCTCTATGTTCCTAGTCGTAGTGACACCTCTCAAGGCTAGAACACCTCTATATCCACCAAACCAACCCCATGAGTGGTGGGATCATAAATGTAGTGACCTTGGAAAGCTTCACTATAGCCAACTAGAATGTAGTAGGATTTTGGAGATGCCAATGTGTTTCTCCTTTAATTAGGAACATGGGCCTATCCACTAGATCCAAATATCTTCAGAGTGTTAGATAAGATAAGATAATTTTATTAATGTACTACAATTGGCCATTTCTTATAAGGAGTCGTACCTAAGACAATACAAGAAGGTGTTCTACTGATGATATGGGATGCATAAACGATTGCTTCTCCCCAATGAAAGCTTCATTCCTTTGAAATGAAGCATGCAATGAGCCATGTACATGATAGCCTTATTCTTCCTCTTTGCTAGTTAATGTTGAAGTTAGGTTTTTAGTAAATATTCTCTTCCAAGAGATGCCTTGAGATAGGAGAAACGATTAGAAAGCATTGCTAATATATTCTTCTTCACTGTTAGTGTTGAGACACTTAATCTTCTTGTATCTTTGATTTTTCACAAGGGATTTGAATTCCCTGAACTTGGAGGTGATGCGCTTGCAATGAAATAAGATCAGTTAAGATACTTTTATTAATGTCCAAAGAATGACCACAAAAGTAGGTCAATGGGATTGAAGAATACAACCATTTTGAATGCAATGTGGGATTGCAAGTGCAACACAAAGGCAATGCCTAGAATAGCTAAAGAAAGGAACCTACAATAGTACTGCCTCAAAGAACATGTATATGACCATGAAATAGGTATGGGAATACAATATACTAAGAGAGTTTGTCCAAGATTGAAAAAACAAACAACTCAAGACTAATTTCCAATAGTGAGAGAGAGAGAGAAATTTGATGATGAAGGAAATGATGTCATGGTATCCTTTGTCTAATGGAAGAGGATGATGGGGGGTGTATTGGGCATTGACTTGTTGTCAGAGTCCTCTGGAACCATCAAGGGGTTTGACTGTATGATCCTCGGGGGTTGATGCAAGAGTAGGTGATACTCCTAAGATCCAAGGTTGAAAGAAAAAACTCTGAAGAGATCCCTGGTTGCACCTATAGAATTTGTAGGTAATCTAATGGGTGGGACACACCTCACTCTTGATTCGTTTAGAGTTTATCCCTCTAATGCTGTTAGGACGTGTAAATCGATGTACATTTCAATACCTTTGAACCAATCTTGATGATACCAATTGATCTCCTAGAGGGACAGGCTGAGTAGAGACCTGAGGTGTCACCATTATACTATCTGGTGCACTTTGGAACATTGTTTGTTGTTTGTTGCTTCAATATGATGGATCAACATGAAAGTATGAGGTGATCTTCTTGGTCATCCCAATGTGGGGAATGGCGTGCAGGGATTGAAATCTGTCGTTGAAGATCTCCTTGATTAGGAGGGCTAAGCATCTATGGCCTTAGTATTAGAAGGAAATAGAGAGGGAGCCCTCCAAGTTACTATAGGGACAATTATAGCATCCTTTGTTGTCATAGTATGGGGGCACCTACACATGAGGTGCATCTCTGTCTCCAGCACTTGTAGCTGGCACATCTAGAAAATCCTATAAGATCATGGTATATGGTGGTTTGTCTCTATTTGGAGTTAATGAGAGTCGACTCATAACTATCCAAAGGGATCTTGATTGAGTGCATAAATGCCAATTCATGTTGTTGATTTGGGGTAGCATCGGATGTGCTCTAGCCACGAAATTTGGTGGAGAGGTTGGGGCACATGAGATCTCCAATACCGAGAAAGGGTTTGGGCAAATTCTAAACAAATCAGGAGATATTAAAATAATAATATTTTTAATAGAGTCCCTAAGTTTAAACTTAGGGAAAATACAATATTAATGTGTATTAATGTGAATCTGTGTTAGAGTGGTCCAAAAGACATGGATCAAGCCAGATCTAATCTTAGCCGTTGATTAGGGACTTAATCTCAGCCATTGAATCGTCAATAGGAAAAGTATAAGAGGACGCTTGAGGGTCACTTGGAGAACACACCAGATGATCAATCATTCTATTCTCTAGAGCGGGGTTTGCTAAGAGAGATAGAATCAGTGATCAAGAGAGCAACTGAGGGGCATTGAGTATAGAGAAATAGAGAAGGCAGAGATTGTGTCGGGAGAGCAGCGCAGCAGCCAAGGAGAGTGATGCAGAGCCAACAAGGGCTCATGCAGGGCCATGCAGAGGCAACCAAGTGCTGTGCAGAGCACCAGAGAGGCCAGCGTGTCTGATGCAGAGGCCCAGAACGCTGGCACATGGCCTCCTGGGGCTGACGCAGGCCAAAAAAAGGTGACGCAGAGCCAACGTGAGACAGAGAGGGGTAGACACAATCCAGATTGGGCAGACGCTGGGGTTGCAGAGCAGTTTTGTGCTGAGGCCCTGCCGGAAGGATTTTCCGGGGTTTCAGCCAAGAGATTTTTCTCAAACTGTGAGGTATAACTGCTAAGGAAATTCTCTGTTGGGTAGGCCAGTTTCGACACCTAGATTGTACTCTGATATTGCTTAATAAGAAAACCCTCAAATAGCTGCACCTCAAGGGTCTAAGTTGGTTAGATTGGCCCTCAATTTTGTCTCAGATGAGTGGCAAGTCTTTGTCTAGAGTATCATGAGTAGGGCGACTTTGCCAAATTGGGATGAGATGTGGGCAGCTCTTAAGCAAGAGGAGCTGAGGAGAGACTTGGTCAAGTGTAAGCTTGACAGAAGCAACAACAGTGGGTCGAAGCCCAAGGAGGAGGAAGAGAATGGTTGCAGAGCAGTTTTGTGCTGAGGCCCTGCCGGAAGGATTTTCCGGGGTTTCAGCCAAGAGATTTTTCTCAAACTGTGAGGTATAACTGCTAAGGAAATTCTCTGTTGGGTAGGCCAGTTTCGACACCTAGATTGTACTCTGATATTGCTTAATAAGAAAACCCTCAAATAGCTGCACCTCAAGGGTCTAAGTTGGTTAGATTGGCCCTCAATTTTGTCTCAGATGAGTGGCAAGTCTTTGTCTAGAGTATCATGAGTAGGGCGACTTTGCCAAATTGGGATGAGATGTGGGCAGCTCTTAAGCAAGAGGAGCTGAGGAGAGACTTGGTCAAGTGTAAGCTTGACAGAAGCAACAACAGTGGGTCGAAGCCCAAGGAGGAGGAAGAGAATGCAACTCTTGTATCCAAGGGGCAGCAAGAGCAGCGAAGGCGGAAGAAGGACATCTTGAAGATCAAATGCTTCATGTTTGGTGAAATGGGTCACTACACAAAATAATGTCCTCTCAGAAAGAAGGACAAAAATGAGAAGCACGATCTAAAGGCTGCACCCGCGAAGATCGAGGAGGAGGAGTTTTCCATGAAAATTGAGATACCTCCAGGAGGGAGGTGGGCTGATTTGGAGTTCTAGTTCGAAAGAGCTACAGATGGGCAGGATCCTTGAGGAGCCACCTCTCGGATCAATTCTTTGCTACTGGAGCCCAAATCAAAAGTAGCAGGATGGACCAATGTCAGCTGGCGTAGAGGAGTGTTGGAGTGACAGATGCAGTGGCTAGAACGCCAAGTCTGAGCAGCGTAGTGCAGAGTTGCAACAGTGCAGTAGCAGTAGCAACGCAGTGGCTTCAGAGGGATAGAATGGGACTAGCAGCTTTTAGATCTTCAGCATCGAGATGCATCTATGATGAACACTTGTTCAGATTTTGGGATGTATTTCAGTTTGCAGGGCAGATGCAGTTGGCAGTGGCAGTGCCAGCAGCAACAGGGATGCATAATTTCAGAGGGAGTTGTAGTACAAATGCAGTATTGACAGTGGCAGTGTCAGCAGCAGTGCAGTAGTTGGTGGACAACATGTCAGACATTAGCAGCACAGAGAATGATGTTATGAAGTCAGGGTGATGTTTCAATGGGAGGCATTGCTAGAACACATTCCTCACTAAGAGGGAGTGTTGATTTCTAGTAGCATTGGATGTGCTCTAAGTCTCAAATTCTGCAGGGAGGCTTGGGCACATGTATTCCAAAGAACCCAGAAAGCACTTTGGGAAATTCCACCCAGAGACAGTTTTATTAAAATAATTAATTATTTTTAATGGGTCCCTAAGTGTAAACTTAGGAAATTTGTAGAAATTTCTGTTTTCCCACCCCGATTTTCAGTTTCTCCTTATTTCTCCCATGTAGTTAAATGCCCATTCCCATAACCATACATTTAACAGACTGAAAAAAATAAATATTGCTGAAAACACAAATTCTGGAAATTTTTCAGAATGCTGGAAATTGCAGAATTAAAAATATTAAAACACTGATATTTTTGGTCAACTTGACCCTGGAAAAACCCCCTACAACTCTTGGGGAAAACTAGTTTGAGAGCTCTTCTTTATTTCTGAAAATTGCCTTTTTACAGTGAGAATTATTCAGCAAAAAATCAGCAAGCAAATTTACAACTTATCTCCTTTCCCGTGCCTCACAGCAATCTGGAAATTACAGCAAACAGGACAACAATAAATGCTGTATGGCCTCCGTTTTGTGTGCAGAAAAATCAGCAAACTACTCCTTGATTTTTGTGCAAAAATCTGCCTTTCACTATGTGCTGAATCAGCTGTACAAATCTGCTCAACTGCTGCCTTGGAATGTGTGCCAAGCTGCTGTCTCCTTCTCCTCCCTGCTCAGAAATCTCTCTTGCTCTCCTTCTCCCAATCTGCTCATGAAAGAATGAATGACCTTTTCCTCCTTTTCCTCCTTTAATATAACTCCAAGTGACTTTTGGGTGATCCAAGTGACTTTTGGGTGATCTCTAAATCCAATGGCTGAAATAGATTTAGATCAATGGCTGAGATTAAATGCTCATTTAAATCTCACTTTCTATTTTTTAATTCACCCGACTTTAATAAAGACCCACTTAGTCATTTATTTCCAAAGTCACTTTTCCTTTCTAATTTTTCATTTACTTTATAAAAGTTACTTTAAAATTAGACTTAGTACCTTTATCACTTAAAGTCACTTTTAAATTAGATTTAACTTTATAAAATTATAAAGTCACTTTAGGAGAAAAATTAAATTCTTTTGGACACTTTTCCCTAGGCCAAAGATCAAAGCCTAAGGGAACCACCTATCCTCCGGTACCAAATTTCAACACTCCCTCTTACCGAGGAAGGTGTTCCTCACCACACCCATCTTGTCCCTGAAGTAGACATGCTTGCCCCGTGGTAAGGATTTGGTAAGGATATCTGCAACCTGCTCATCAGTGGAAATATACTCAAGCTTCACAACTCCCTTCTGAACATAGTCTCTGATGAAATGATATCTGATCTCGATATGCTTTGACCTGTCATGAAATACTAGATTCTCCGTGAGTTTAATGCAACTCTGATTATCACAGTAAATCACTGAAGGTCTCAACGGCTGACCAAATAAGCCAAACAACATCTTGCGAAGCCAGATAGCCTCACAACTAGCTAGACTGGCTGCCATATACTCTGCTTCCGCTGAACTCAGTGCTACTGACTGCTGCTTCCGGCTGAACCATGACACTACTGCTGAACCCAACCCAAAACAACACCCTGAAGTGCTCTTCCTATCAGAAGCACAACCTGCCCAATCAGAATCAGTGTACCCTGCCAATCTCACTCCATCTCCCTGCCTGTAGTCCAGACCATAATCCACTGTCCCCTGCAAGTACCGCAAAATGTGTTTTGCAGCCACCCAGTGAACCTTCCTAGGCTCACACATAAACTGACTCATCGTGTTGACTGCAAAACAGATATCTGGTCTAGTGTTGACCAAATACATCAAGGAACCAATCAGCTGCCTGTACAATGTGGGATCCACCAACTCGGAATCCGAAGCATGAAGCTTCTTCCAGTTGGTGATCATCGGTGTCGACATGGGTCTACAATCCTCCATGTGGAATCTGCTAAGGATGTCCACAATATACTTCCCCTGCCCCAGGAAGAAATGCCCCTCCTCCTTCCACACCTCCAAACCCAAAAAGTAATGCATCAAGCCGATGTCCTTCATCTCAAACTCCGCCGCAAGATCTCTCTTGCAGTGCTCTATGAGTCTCTCTGCACCTGTAATGATCAAGTCATCCACATACAACACCAGAACGAGAGGCTCCTCACCAATCACAATAAAGTAAAGGTTCGGATCTGCCTCACTCTTTGTGAAACCCATCCCCTGCAAGTATGCATCTATCCTGGAGTACCAAGCTCTGGGAGCTTGCTTCAGGCCATAAAGGGCCTTCTTCAATCTGTACACATGGGACTCCTTCCCATGCACCTCAAAGCCCTGTGGCTGCTCAATGTACACCTCCTCCTGTATGAAGCCATTGAGAAATGCGATCTTCACATCCATCTGGTGGATCTTCCAACCCATCTCTGCTGCTATCGATATAATGGAGCAGATCGAAGTATATCGAGCCACGGGAGCGAAGGTCTCCTCATAATCAACTCCCTCTACCTGGGAGAACCCTCTAGCCACAAACCTCGCTTTGAATTTCTCAATGCTGCCATCTGCAGCATGCTTTACCTTGTAAAGCCATCTGGAAGTAACCACGGATTTGCCCTCAGGCCTTGGCACCACCTCCCAAACATCATTCTTCATGATAGAAGAATACTCCTCCTGCATGGCCTCTCTCCAGACCTGCTGGCTAGCTGCCTCCTCATAGCTAGAAGGCTCAGAGTCAAGGATGCTGGTAACCATCGCCATATAGCTACAAAACCTCTCAGGTGGTCTACTCTCTCTGACCGGCCTCTTCGGCTCAGCAACAGATGTGGCATCTCTCAAGGTGTCCTGAAGCCACTTGGGATTCCTCTTCCCTGAGCGCACTTCTCCCACCGGAGAATGAAACTCCTCCTCATCATCATCATCAGTAGCCTGAACTCCTGACTGTCTGTCTGCTGTCCTCCTGCCTGCACCTGAACCTATAGAAGCTGAGGTACCGTGTGAACTGTCCATCAGTGGACTCCCTAGTGAACTGCTCTGTGAACTGCTCTGCATGCTGCCCGGAGCACCACCCCTCTGGCTCGATGAGCCACTGCTCACTGACGGACCTGACATCCTCATAGATGTACCTCCTGATCCTTCTGATCCCTGCCCACTGGATCCCTGCGACTGACTCAACTGCTGCTGAGGGTCTGGCTGATCCAGATACTCTAACTCCCGTGACCTCCTAAAGGCCCTGTCCTCCTCGAACTTCACATCCCGTCTGACAACAACTCTCCTCTGTGCAGGAATGTAAATCCGAAAGGCCTTTGAGGTCTCACTGTAGCCCACAAAGATACCCTTCTCTGCGGTGGGCTCTAGTTTGGTCCTCTTCTCCTTGGGTATATAGGAGTATGTAATGCATCCAAAGATATGAAGATGACCAAGGTCAGGCTTCTCCCCAGAGAAAGCCTCCTCCGGAGTCATGTGCCCTAAGGCACGATGCGGACCCCTGTTCTGCAAGTAAACAGCTGTGTTGCAGGCCTCTGCCCACAAGAACAATGGCAACCCCTGATCATGTAACATGGCTTTGGTAGCCCCTATGATGGATCTGTTCTTCCTCTCTGCAACCCCGTTCTGCTGGGGGTTGTAAGGAACAGTGAACTCCCTCCTAATGCCTGCCTCCGCACAATAGTCAACAAACTCTCGAAGGGTGTACTCTCCTCCATTGTCCGACCTCAAGGACTTGATCTTTCGACCTGTCTGAGTCTCCACAAGAGCTCTGAACTCCTGAAACCGCTTGAAGACCTCACTCTTGGTCTTCAAAAAATAAATCCAGGTCCTCCTGGAGTGATCATCAATGAATAACACATAGTACTCATATCCACTCAAGGAAACATGAGACATCCGACCGCTCACATCGGAATGAATCAAATCAAGTATCCCTGTCGCTCTGCTGTCACTGCTGGGAAAAGGGGATTTGGCAAATTTGCCCATCGCACAACCTCTGCAAGTATCAAAGTGATCAGTACTGAAATCTGGCACACCTGTAGTGATCTCCCTCAATGTACTCAAGGCTCCATGATACATATGTCCATCCTGCGGTGCCAAATCTCACACAGCTCAGAACTGCTAGCTCTGCTGTCGGTACTACTGCTCAATGCCAAAAGGGGTTGGAATGCAAACTTGTACACCTTTGCATGGCGTACACCTATCACTCTAGCTAAATCAGCTGGAGTGCCCCTGGGATACATCAACACCTGTCCTCCCCTGAACAGTACCTCATATCCTCTGTCCTCCAAAGCTGAGACGGATATGAGGTTCTTCCTCATCCCTGGCACATAAAGAACCTCTGACACCTTCAAGGGAGGTTTGGACTCCCTCTGAAATGTCACTGTCCCCACCCCGACTGCTCTAACAACTCTGTCATCACCGAGTACTACCTCAATATCAGTGCCACTCTCTGAAAGCTCTGAGAAGTACTCACGGACTCCTGTCATATGACATGAAGCCCCACTGTCCACATACCAGATACCTGAAGATGCTCCGCTAATCGAGGGAAAAGCATGCTCCCTCTGAACCTGTGTGGCAGGTGATCCTGCACTAGAGGACTCACATGTAGTGAACGCAAACTCCCGGTCAAAACGACCAGCAAAGTCCTCAATCTCTGCTGAAGCTGCCACGTCCTGGTTCTTCCCCTTCTTCTTCTTCTTCTCCGGACACACAACTGCATAGTGTCCCATCTTTTGACAATTCCAACACTTCACCTTGGAATAGTCCTTCTGTGTGTTCCCCTGTTTACCTTTACCTTTGCCTTTGCCCCCACCACTGCTTGTGGAAGCCGGCTTCTTCCCTTTGCCTTTCTTGCCTCCTACCACCAGTGCTACGTCCTCATCCTGCTCAACTGGCTTGGCTGCCCCAAGCTATTCTTTCCTGATCTCTGTCTGAATGCAATCATCCCAAAACCTCTCCCATGTGGGAAGGGTCTCACGTGCACAAACCCCATCAGCAAAGTTCAACCATGAACGGGGGAGGCCATTCACTGCAATACGCACCAACTCAGTGGATGGAATGGCCTCTCCAATCGCTGCCAACTCATCTCTCACATTGGTAATCTTTGTGAGATATCCAGCTGCACTATCATTCCCCATCTTAATGTTCTTCAGCTTCTCCTTCAGGACCATCTTCCGGTTCTCATTGGTACTCTGGTAGAGATTGGACAATGCTATCCACATCTCATGGGCATTGCTCTTTCCTCTCACATGAGGAATGCAATGGTCTTTGATTCCGTCTAGAATCAGCCTCTTACCCTTATTGTTCTTCTTTTTATACTCAGCTAACTGAGTAACATCATTGGGCACAACAACATGGTTCTGTGCGGTATGCACCATGATATCCCAGACTTCTGCCTCCTCAAAGATACTCTGCATTCTCTCCTTCCAAACACTGTAATTTGTATGCCCATCCAACCTATCCTCCACCCTCAATCCCAATGACATCCTGTTGTCCTAAAACTGAAAAATAGCACTGCTGTAGTAAAGATAAAACTGCTGTTTATGAAAAAATCAGCTTGCTGGAATTTTCTGAGTGAAAAATCAGCAACTGTAATTTTTCCTTTTGCTGTCCCAAACTGCCCTTCAGCACTCAAGCTCTGATACCATGTAGAAATTTCTGTTTTCCCACCCCGATTTTCGGTTTCTCCTTATTTCTCCCATGTAGTTAAATGCCCATTCCCATAACCATACATTTAACAGACTGAAAAAATAAATATAGCTGAAAACACAAATTCTGGAAATTTTTCAGAATGCTGGAAATTGCAGAATTAAAAATCAGCAATCAAAAACAGCCATTAAAACATATTAAAACACTGATATTTTTGGTCAACATGACCCTGGAAAAACCCCCTACAACTCTTGGGGAAAACCAGTTTGAGAGCTCTTCTTTATTTCTGAAAATTGCCTTTTTACAGTGAGAATTATTAAGCAAAAAATCAGCAAGCAAATTTACAACTTATCTCCTTTCCCGTGCCTCACAGTAATCTGGAAATTACAGCAAACAGGACAGCAATAAATGCTGTACAGCCTCTGTTTTGTGTGCAGAAAAATCAGCAAACTGCTCCTCGATTTTTGTGCAAAAATCTGCCTTTCACTATGTGCTGAATCAGCTGTACAAATCTGCTCAACTGCTGCCTTGGAATGTGTGCCAAACAGCTGTCTCCTTCTCCTCCCTGCTCAGAAATCTCTCTTGCTCTCTTGCTCTCCTTCTCCCAATCTGCTCATGAAAGAATGAATGACCTTTTCCTCCTTTTCCTTCTTTAATATAACTCCAAATGACTTTTGGGTGATCCAAGTGACTTTTGGGTGATCTCTAAATCCAATGGCTGAAACAGATTTAGATCAATGACTGAGATTAAATGCTCATTTAAATCTCACTTTCTATTTTTTAATTCACCCCACTTTAATAAAGACCCACTTAGTCATTTATTTCCAAAGTCACTTTTCCTTTTTAATTTTTCATTTACTTTATAAAAGTTACTTTAAAATTAGACTTAGTAACTTTATCACTTAAAGTCACTTTTAAATTAGATTTAACTTTATAAAATTATAAAGTCACTTTAGGAGAAAAATTAAATTCTTTTGGACACTTTTCCCTAGGCCAAAGATCAAAGCCTAAGGGAACCACCTGTCCTCCGGTACCAAATTTCAACAAAATTAAAATAATTAATGGGTATTTACTATTAATCTAACTATGGGTGTAACTTCTAGAATAATATGAGGATCAAGTAGAAATGATCTTAGCCATTGATTAGCTTCTAATCTGGGATGTTGAATGTCAACGAGAAGATTATTTAAGGAGGCTTGAGGGTCATTTGGAAACACAAAGAGAGTTGATCAGTTGATCGAATTGCTAAAGCTAGAGGAAGCGCAGTGATTTGTAGTGATCACACAGTGAGGAGTAGAGGGAGTTTTGGATGGAGGAGCTTCTCCGAAGCCAAGAATACTTAGCAGAGAGGCAGAGAGACACACAAAGGAGGTAACGTAGAGGCTAGAGAGGGTGACACAGTGTTAGGAAGGGCCCATGTTGAGCACCGTAGAGCCTCCACGCAGAAGTACGAATTTGTTGAGGAGGTTGACGTTTTGCGGCGGGAGAGATGGAATTAGCTCCTGAGAAGCAAATCGATCTCTAGCAGAGGTGACACAATGCCTTAGAGGCTAATGCAGGCCCACGCAGGGGCAACGCAGAAGTAGTCGGGGAACTCGTTGGTTCAACTGTCAGATCAGCCGGGACTTGCAGAGTAGAGTGAGGTAATCTCACTAATTTCTTCGGCTGAGTGATATTCTCTGTATTGGATTGCCAGCAAGGCATCTAGAGGTTGTATTAAAAAATACTTTATCTTAATAATAAAAACCCTCAGATCTGCTCCACTGGTTTTCCCGCATTGAGTTTTTCTAGGGACATTTGTATAAAAACAACTGTCTTTTTTGTTGTATCTTTCTCTATTGTTCAGTTTCTTGTTTTGGCATATTATTTAAACTGCAAATAACTTGTTCATGTAAATCTAACAAGTAGGAGAAATATCATTAGTTGCTGCAGTAGGGATTCTCGGGTTTAAGAAATTTTCATAGACTTTGTCACCTTAGCTCTGATACCATGTTGAGAAACCTAAGGCATCAAGATTAGGTGATTTCTCTTCTAATGATAACTGCTTGTGAGTGCTTTTTACTTGTTTAGATTAGGATCTTCTCTTTACTTAGATTATTATTGAGTTCTTTTTCATCAAATAGCTACCAATGCATAAACAATAAAGAGACAAGAGACACAAAATGTAGGCGATCAACCATGTAGAAAACCTCTCCAACTTGAGAGGAAACCCCAAACGAATTCTTCTTCTTAAAAAGACTTAAATTGACGAATACCAATACCAAGACCTTTACTCAACAACCTCTCCAAGACCAAGTTAGCTTACTTCAAGTCAAAGTTAATCCTTTGGTGATTCAGCCACAATTTCTTCTTCAATCTTTAGCCTTCACTCCTCTAACACATATTTGAACTTTTCGGCCTCCTTGACTGTAATCTTCAGCCTTCTGCCGTGGACTATTCTTCTTGCATGTGTGATAGGTTTAGGGTAAATTCTGTCCTTTATTTCTTTGCTTAACTAGAGAGGATCTCTATGTTAACTTGGCATGAAGTATAGATAAGTTTCTTGCCTTAACTCACACTCTCGAAGTTTTGCAATTTGGCTTCCCTGCAATATGTGTATGCTTTAACCCTTCCTCGCACGTGTGGCAAACTTTGCCCAATACAACCTGTAATTTCTTCGATTTTCCCTTTGATCTTGATCTATCTCTTTCGCTTGGATATAAGGCTTCTATTGACTCTTTGATCGAACTTCTTCGCACATTTTCTCTATTAGATTGCCTTGACTGAAAATATGTTCTCTAAATGAAAGACAAGCTACCTTATTTATAGTGATCTGCCCAACAAGTAAGCCAACATCTCCTAGAGCCAAGGCCGACATGCCTTTCTAGATATATCTTTAGTCCGACTTGAAGGAGGTGCTTGAGCTTGGTCTTGGAGGGTTTCTTAATGACTCATTTAGATAGGTAACATGCCCAAGAAGAGTCTTCCATAAATGACATTGACTCAATAGACTTTTATAACATGATGACCAACCCTAAATGCACAACTCACAATGGGAGCCTTAAATAAAATTCCTTGATCATGAAACCCATGAGTCAAGAATTACAAATAATTTTATTTTCTTCTTTACATCAGTGACATAAAATCATAATAACACATGTCATTATGAAGACCAAACCTAGTTACACTTTTCAACACTTTTGACTCTAACAATGACTCAAATAAATTTCTTAAAATATGCAACATGCCCAAGAAGGGTTATTCATACATGACAATGACTCTTTTGACTTTATAGACTCAATGACAAATCTTAGAAGCTCTCAATGGGAGCTTGACCTAAAACAAATTTCCCTTGAGCATGAAATCCATGCCTCAAGTACAATAATAATAATTTTTTTTCTTTTTTCATTGAATACATAAAATCAACATTAGATATGTCATTATGAAGACCAAACCTAGTTACATATTTCAACACTCCCTCCTAACTAGGGAGGTATTCATAATCCATTTAAAGTATTTGGACATTTTCAATTTGAAGAATTCTCATAAGAAGAGTCGGATTGATAACCCATATGTTTAGCATCATATCATTCAACATTGTCATATAGCAAGGCCTTTACTAACAACTCTATTCCTCTACAAGATTAGAGCACAGTGCTGGCGAGACCAATGATTTATAGACACCTTCGTCATTGTCTCTCCAGAAGCATACCCCACCAGGGTGTTCATAGGATTTGTCCTTTCAAGACTATTCTTATCTTGGATTCCCAGCCCTCAAAGAATATTGGTCCTTCACAACTCCTTTTATCTTGAATGCCCTATCACATCGTCAAAGAGTAGTATCGGATGCCAGATGCTTACCCAATCCTCCATTCTATCTTCCCAAGTGAAGACAAGAATGATGTGTCCATCTCTCCTCTTGGCCTTTACTAAGACTTACGACTGTTAGTCCTGGTCTAGTGCATGACACATGAAGTAGAGAACTATATCTGTCACTCCCTCTTAGGGATGACCAACCCATTCCATAAAAGGAATGTACCCAAGCTCCCTCTTAGCTTAGGGACTTGCTTCCAAGTTTCTACCAAGTTAGAAACTTGCTTCCAGGCTCCCTCTTAATTAGGGACCTATTTCTAGCAACAACTCTTTCTTTTTTGGTGGAGATTATGGGAGAATTAGCTGCTTGTAGGACTCCCTTCTTTTGATGTCATGAATTTCTTCCTTGTTATGGAACGTACATCTTTTGGGACTTCTTCGTACGGCATCAAACATCCATCACTTTCATTTAGGAATTTAGTCATGTCATCCATCTTTTCATTGGAAAGTGATTCATTAGTCCATCTCTGGCCTTCTTTCATGTCTTGCTACCTTTTTTCACTTTAGGATCTTTCTTCCTATCACACGAGTATCAATTGTAGATGATATCTACAACTCTTTCCTTGGTAGCCCTTCGTTAGCCCATCCAGATATTATTCAAAAATCAAGAATGAACATTAAATCAAACTTACCTTTGACATCTCCTTGCTTGCAGCAACATTATGCACATATATTGACACATCTCCAAAAAGATATACAATGCCAAGGGTCACTTTCTTTTTCATATCTTTCCTATGGAGACACCATAGTCGAATATTTTAGTCCTTGAATATTGATTGCCTTCTTCATAGTTGCATTTTTCATGATCTTTTCCTTTCTTTATTCATATATTTCTTCTCAGGAACATTCAGTCATAGTTTCTTCAAGTTTCTCAACCATCTCATATTTCATATGCGGACATATTGTGTTGATTCCATCTAGTCAATTTGTGAATCATGCCTTCATGCATCCTTCCAACGGTGGAGATCCTTTCTTTTGATCATGCTCTTGAGGTAGAACATTCTTTCATGTTACTTGCAACTATATGACATGACTTAATTTTATCAAATACAAGCATACATACCTCATTTTCTTCCTTTAGGTCATTGAAACTTCCTTCAACAACTACTTTGATTGAAATAATTTTCAATCCCTTGACCTGATTATTCCATGAATCCCATACAAGGTGGAATTCTCAGCGAGACACTTGCTTCTTCTAGTCGGTGAACCTTCCAATGAAGATTCTAACAGAGGATCTTGATCATCCTTATCCAACAAATGCTCCTTTTGAAAGATGTGTGATGAGCTTTATACTATATGACTTTCTCTTTCCCATAAGTACTACTTATGCTTCTAATGAGGTTACCAAGAGCTACATCCTTCTATAGGTGACAACCATATCCTTCTATTTCAGCTATATTTCATGCTTCTTTATGATGATGTCACAAGCTCTTGCTTTCAATCGTATGCTTCTATGATGCCATCTCCTAACATGATGCATCCTATCATGCTTCTAATGATTCCTACCATGATAACTATACTTTACATCAGAAAACTTGAAAGAACTAGGCAGGGAAGACTTATCTCAATAATAGTAGAGATCTTTTACTTCCTCTTTCTTACATTTCTTTTTCTCAGCTTCTTCTACTTCTTCAGTGATATGGGCTTCTTCCCTTCTTCGTTTGTTGTTGTCCTTCTTGAGCTTAGGACACTCTCTCTTGTAGTGCCCATATTCTTGACATCTATAACATTGGATTTGCGACATATTGATCTTCTTCTTTTTCGGAGGACCAAACTTTCCAAATTTTCCTTTTCTTCTTGTCATGACAGCAAATGTTTGAACTTGCTCATTTGATCCTACATCACTTTTTTCCTTCAACCTATTTTCTTCAATCTTGCATAGTGACCACAAATTATTGAATGGGATAGCTTTCTTCTCTTCATAGGCCTTTGATACAAGGTTACCTTGTTCATCAGTTAGTGCATTTAGAACAATGGTAATCATTTCTTTATCGGATATCATCTCTCCTAGATCTTGAAGTTGATTCCTTATTTGTGATGCTTTAGTAAGACATGTAGATATCCCTTCATCCTTTGATGCTTTCAACTTGTATAGTTCAGATCTTAGTGATATGACTTTTCTTGTCGTGCTTTCAGAGAATAATTCTGCTAGCCTATCATATATCTCTTTTGATGTCTCCAACTTTGCTACATATGGGATGAGGGAATCCTTGATGGATTCTATAAGAATCCTTTGAGCCTTTAGATCCTTTTTCATATATTTAGATAGTGTTTTCCCTTCAAACGGTTTGGAGACTTTTCCATTGACATGATCAATAACTTCATTTTCTTTGGGGACTAAGTCTATCCTCCTTTTCCATGCAAGGAAGTTTGATGACCCAACCAATTTGTTGATCTCCTTGCAAAATGAAGTCATTTTACTAGATTTAGTCATAGAAATAAAAATAGTTACTTGTAAAGTGAAGATGAACTCTTCAACTTGATGCCTTGATGCTTCTTGCATGATCTTCTTTGAAATAAGGATTCCCTTTTGAGATGAAATCCTTTGCTTCAATGAGAGGGAGATTGCCTTGATATCTTTGATGATGATGATAACACCTTTCTTCTTCTACCCTTGAATGAGAAAATTTCAATATGCTTTAAAGTCCTTTGTTTCCATTTGATGATTGATAGAGCGAGGATCCCAAGAAAGTTTCAAGTGTAGATGCCTTCTTTGAATGAACTAGGGTTTTGACTTCCTTCAAGATGATGATGTGATCCTTGTCCTTGAAATGCCTTGGAGATGAGAGAATCTTCTTGATGCTTTGATGTCCTTGATACTTTTCTCAAACTTTGATCCTTGAGTGTCTTTTATTGAGTCGCCCTTCCTTGACTTGTCACCTTAGCTCTGATACCATGTTGAGAAATCTAGGGCAGAGTGATGAGGAATTTCTCAATTAATGATAACTACTTGTGAAGACTTTTTACTTTTAATTGGGTTCTTCTTTGACTTGTTTATTATTATGTGTTCTTCTTCATCCAATAGCTACCAAACCAAAAAGAACAATGAGAGAAAGGACATAAGATGTAGGCTATCAGCGAGGGCCAAAACCTCTCCAAACTGAGAGGAAAATCCACACGAATTCTTCTTCTTATAGAATCTTCAAACCTTTCTTCTTTTGCAAAGTCAAACCAAGTCAATGTTGTCTTGTAACAAATGCATATCCTTCATTAGTCTTGGATCTCGGACCTGCACCCTTATACCGCAACTTCAACCTGCAATTCATCACTATAATTTTGGCTATTACAGAAACCCTAATTTCTACACGTGTGAGGAAAGATGGAGATTCTACTTCTTTCTTTACTTCGCTTGGGATTGGTTCTTCTTCTATGGACTTCGGCTTGTAGTGAAGACTCCTTTGAAGACAATTCTCAACTTTCCTAGATGATTGCATTTTGGCTTGCTGCAATTTCAGATTGCACTAGTTTCTCTTTGCATGTGTGAGAGTAAAGACCCAAAACAGACCCACACACACTTCAATTCGTCTATCTTCTTGACTCCCTCTTCTTCGCTAGATATGAGGCTTCTTTCTTATCCTTGATCGAGTTCCTTGATGTGAGAAGTGTGTCTTCTTGAATGAGGCCAAGTGCCCTATATATAGGCTTCCTAGAGCCTCCTATTAGGTCAATTTGACATTGCTTCTACGCTGACATGTCTTTGATAGGCCGACTTGTCCTTTGCATTATGAAGAGGCCTTGGAGGGTCTTTTGACTTTAACAGTGACTCAAATAAATTTATTACAATATGTAACATGCCCAAGAAGGGTTATTCATACATGACAATGACTCTTTTGACTTTATAGACTCAATGAAAAATCCTAGAAGCTCTCAATGGGAGCTTGACCTAAAATAAATTTCCCTTGAGCATGAAACCCATGTCTCAAGTATAATAATAATATATATTTTTTTCTCTTTTCATTGAATACATAAAATCAACATTACATATGTCATTATGAAGACCGAACCTAGTTACATATTTCGACAAGAAGGGATATTATAATCTCTATCGATCTTTATCAAAATAATATATGTTAGTACTGAATGTGCTAATCAATTAGTGATTCCAGAATCGAAGATAATTGAAACGATGGATTCAATGAGTAACAAAAAATATTGCATAAACAATCTACAACTAAGTATTGGAGATTATACTTTTATTTCGCAATTCATCATTAAAACCTTAAATTGTGTCAATAGTGATATAATTTTGGGTTTGCCCTGGATGGAATCAATAGGATCTTTCATCCTAAATACGAAGAAGTTTTTAACATTTTCCTACAAGAAGAAAAAAATAACACTACAAGACATTACATTGAAATCAGATTCAGTAACACCAAAAGACATACAAGATATCTCAAAAGTAAATTTTCAAGAAAGTAAAAAAACGATACAAAATATGCAAAGGGAAGTTGACAAAATCACTGCTAACAAAAATGAAGAAGTTTCTCGGCTTAAGGACCATAGTGAAAAATTACTGATGCAAATTAAGAAGCTTAAGAAGGACAAAGTTGTTGGAAAACAAGGTACAACAACTTATCGAGAAGGAAGCATCGAAACCTTCAAATGTATAAATTCAAGTTGAAGAAAAAGGAGCGAATATCGATCCAATGAATATTACAACTCAACCAGATGACAAATCAGTTGCAGTTCAAACGATGAAAAATCCAAATGAAGATTTTGTAACCAACTCAACAACATCAATGTTGAAGTAAATCAAGAAATTGCCACATGCATGATAAGGGAAAATCAAACCACAAGAACTCTTTATCAACATCTGAATCACAAGAGCAGACAACTCAATCAGTTTGCATATCTGTCTCACTCAAACAGAAACAACGAACTTATGTTCAAAAGACTACTAATGTTAGTGCAATTCAGTCTTGTGATAAAAATTCACACGAAGTATCCAGCAACCACAAGATTCCCCAAAATATTGACTTAGGATGGTCAGATCCCTTCTCAGTTGGACAATTTTGTTTATCACTTAGAGGATCCTATCATCTTGTATCAACAAAAATAACAAATTGAAAAATTCCAAAAGATGTCAATAGATTACAAGACAAAGAAATAGATGACACGCATTGTCAGCAATAAGCTTTGAGGACAAAACCTTTTGAAGGGCAGGGATATATATATATATATATATATATATAATATATAACAATCATAATAATGATTAATTAGTGATTAGTATAGAAGAGGCATGTCTCTAAGGACATGACCATTCATGAAGGGGCACCCGCCTAGGTATATAAATGGACCCTCATTTGTAACAATGACCATCTCATGCTTTCTGTACATTTCTATATAAATATACTACTTGTCCTATAATGGATATTTACATATTTCAGATCTCCCGAGTATTCTGCTGCATATATGAACTTTGTTCATAACAAATACAAACAAGCATAAGCAGTCAATTGCAAACTGAATAAAGTACCTTTTGATCGGAGGCCCACCTTTGTCCATGTGCTTTGGCCAGATGGGTGTGAGAAGACATATGGCTGATGCAGGTGGCGGAGATAAAATGGCATGTCATAAGCTAGTGGTGGCTGTCAGGGGCTGTTCGCTGGCCGGCTGGATGAGAAATGTGGGAGCAATTGTTTCTCCTATGGGGTCACCCACTTTTGGTGGGTAATAGGGATCATGTAGAATACTGCATCCTAGTGACAGCAACATCATACATCAACACACCAAGTCACTAGGAAACATCATGAAACATCTACCTCCTAACATCATCATCCAAACCCTTGGGGGCTTAGAACCATCATCTATATTGAATATAAGCATATACATGAAACCAAAATAATGAGATAGTATGCTTCACTTCTATCAAAAGTGCAAACAAGGGGAGATCAACACATGCGAAGACCACCAAGAAGTGAGCACAATCATCCAACCAAGAATAAGTGAGCATCCCCCAAGCCAAAGATCTCCAAGGAACCAGCAGCAAATCTCCACAATGTGATGAAAATCACGAAGTGGAACCTCATACAATATGAGGTTTAACAGGTAGTTTATTTAATCTTAGTAGAAGGATTCTGCTAGAGAGTGAACTAGGGTAGCAGAGTGATTTTGCTATTGTGTGATAGTATGTTTTAGGAGTGAAAGTTTGTGTGTAATGCCAATCCATGTAATTTTTGTGTTCTATAGGTAATAGCAAAGAATGTGATTGCTACTAGAGATATCTATTATGGTGTCCCGAGTTTCCAGTTTGCTGTTTATGTAGATCTAACCTTTAGGTTTCTGCTGGTTTGATCTAACCTTGTGATATGCAATGTCTAAACTCTTGAGTTTTTCTTACAGTTTTTTGTTTAAGCAGATCTACTGTTTTATAGGTGTTTTCTCATTTTCCATTGTTAGCTGTAGGAATCGGTTCTTTGAATGCAGTTGATCAATGTTGCAAATATGGCACCAAGGCTCTGAAAAGAAACTTATCAGAAATATCAGGGAAAATATCAGAAAATATCAGCAAGAATGAACTTGAGTTGGAGTAACTTGGAAAATATCGGACAAATTGACAACCTAAACAATTTGGGAAAGATTAGAAATATCAGGAGAAATCAGGGATATTTGCAACACTGTACTTTTAATTATCATGAGATGAAAATTGTAACACTAGCTTGTCTCTCATTTTACTGCCATGCAGCACTCTGTCTACATGGGCTAACCTCTATTCTTTTTAGAAAAAATGTCGGGCCTAATGTGATGGACTTGAAAACCACAGCAAATACCTCCATTTAATTCTTTGATTAACACACTCAAATAAATTTGTTGCAAAAAGAATATCCTTCGTTGAAGGTCAGATCTACTCCATTCATTCTATATCCTATCACTGATAAATTGTATAAATTATATATTTCCAAGGCAGTTTCATTGATAGCTGTACTGAATGTAATACCTTCACCTTAGAAAGTCACTCATAATGACATGTAGAGACATTCCCTATAATTGAAGTAAAGTAACATTGCCATGTTAACTCAATATAAATTAGGCCTTTTGGTATGAAAGTAGTATTTTTGAAGTGGTGCTTTGTTATTTGCGGGAAATTGTGTTTGCCTGTAAATACTGTGCATATAATATGGGCTCATTTCCATAGTTCTACTGTTATTGTAAATACTGTGCATATAATATGGACTCATTTCCATAGTTCTACTGTTATTTTGACCTTCACATTGTATATTATATGTGCATGCAGCGTGCAGAAACAGCCTTGCTGAGTAAAATAGAAGACCCGATTATCCATAGAGTTCGGGATGTGGCTCCAAATAAGGTAAAACTTGAGTTGTTGATTCTGAACATGAAATGGTTCTTTCTTATCAAACAGACACTCCTTGCGAACATGTGAACAAAATTTATATGATATAGAATTATTCCAACCCTTTTATCTAACTGGTAGATTCTTTTAGTTATAGAATATATTTCTTCCACATTAAACAACTTGTACCTGTTCAGTGTTACTCCCCGCCACCCCCTTCCTCTCCTTGAGAATAGTGTTGACAAGCAACTCTACATGTTGATTTTCCAGTGCAATTAGGGTTAGCACAGTATTTCTGAAATTCTGATAATTACTTTTGATGTAGATCTTTTTTATTTATTTATTCCATATATAATTCAACGGTTATACTTTAGAAATTCAACAATAAAGAATAGTACAACAATAGAGATCACGATGAACAAAAGGGAGACAAGATTTACCCTGGGAAAACCCACTACGGGTAAAATCCCAGAAACCTTTTCAATAGAGAAATTTCTTCTTGTTCAATGAGAGACACACCTAGACCTATGGTCAAACTTGGTCTTCTCCTCCAAGCTATGTTGCCAGGAAACGTGGGTGCGGGGACGGGGACGGGGACGGGGACGGCATTTTTGGAAACAGGGTGCGTGGGTTCGTCGGGTAGTATAATAATATTAAATTTTAATAATTATATTTTATAAATTATAAATTTATAATTAATAATATATATGAAATTTGAATTTGTATATTTTTTCAACTTTAAACAAGAAAACTTTGAGAATGCTGTGAGAAATTGGCAGATTTTGATACTTAATTTAGCCATTGTCCAAAATAGCCCTTCGCCATTTAACAGCATCAGCTGATTACAGCTTATGGCTGGTCTCAATCCTACTTTCTATTTGATCGAAAATGTCTGAACCTGTATGTGTGCATTTACAGTTTATAATTTGATGGTTATTTGGCTCAGGAATGAATGTTTCATTCCAAATTGATTTACAAGAATCTGCAGGCTCAAATTACAGAGTAAGAGGTCTCTTTTCCAGTTCTGGTTTCGATGCCATATATTCTATGTTCTCGACATAAGTGACATATTTAGCTTTTAAATTGAGTTGTTACAATTGAATGTCCATCTGTATAGAGAAGGGAATTATTTATTATATGTTTTGCCAGCTCAATGTTACATGTCGATGGAAAACATTGCAATTAAACTTGCTAATATGCTCCAAGGAGCCTTACAAATTAGATGGTGGCTACGTTCCGTTCCACAAAGCTCATCGTTGGAACAGAGAACACGGGACTACAGGCCTGGATTTTTGGTTTTAAGTAATCACGAACACCTATGGCATTAGGGATATTGCAGTAGTGACTGCTAGTGGGCAATTGCGATCCACTTACAATGAAAGTGTAATGCAACTTAATGTAGTTGAGCCCCTGTGGGTGTTCACTGTTCAAATGTGTAATATAAATTATAATGCACCTATATTTTTCACACGCGGGTCTTGTGAAACTTTTTCATGGAATAATAAAATTGAAAACGAAAACTCGTAAATACCACTGTCGTTGAAGCTGCTCTGTCCACTGCTGCTGAAGCTACCCACTGCCCACTGCTGCTGAAGCTGCCGGAAATGGTAAACGGGGACTGCTCAAGCCTCAACCAAATGGAAAAAACTTAAAAGTTAAATGAAATTAGTAATCAGTGATCACGGTGTTTGTTCTTCTGGTATGTCGCGGTGCTTTGCCGCCAAGAATAATCACGTATCACGGTATCAGTCTATCAGATATTTGCTTGTGTAAAGAGTTAAAGTCTTAAAGATTTAGGGTTTTTTAAGTTTTTTACCTTTGTTATAAGTTATTTTTTAAATTTCAATAAAAAAAATTATTTGAAAATTAAATTTTTAATATAGTTTTCTTTATGAAGAACCCGAAGAACCCAAAGAACCCAACCCGAAGAACCCGAAGAACCCAAAGAACCCAACCTGAAGAACCCGAAGAACCCAAAGAACCCAACCCGAAGAACCCGAAGAACCCAACCCGAAGAACCCGAAGAACCCAAAGAACCCAACCTAAAGAACCCGAAGAACCCAAAGAACCCAACCCGAAGAACCCGAAGAACCCGAAGAACCCAAGAACCCAAGCACCCGAAGAACCCAAGAACCCAAGAACCCGTTAAAGGAAAAGAACCCAATTTTTTTTTTTGAAGAACCCGGTTCTTCATGGAAGAACCTGGTTCTTCTGGGTTCGTCTGGGAAGAACCCGTACCCGAATCCGGTACTTGGGTGCGGGAACCCGGGACGGGTTCGAGAACCCCACCCCCGGGTGCGGGTACCCGTGCAACACAGCCTCCAAGTCAAGTCACCCAAACTGATCTTGCACTTCCAGAATTTTGGCCCTCCTGAAATAACCAATTGCCCAGAATTTCGGCCCTGCAGCCATTGCCTCAGTAACCCAGAAAATTTTGCCCCCTGCAACAATTGCCCTAGAAACTGTGAATCACAGAGAGAGATTCCTTCACATGTGAGTTGCTAGAGAGAGAGAGTAGAGAGAAAATCTAGCCTCCTTCTTCGTCCTTCTTTGTCCTTTTTGTCCTTCGCTCACTTGCCCAAAAGCTGTCTTGAGAGTAATGCGAATTGCCTAAATGAGAAGTTCGAGCTGCCTTTATATAGTGGTCTGTCTAGGGTGAGTGAATGTGTCTCTTAGCCAGGGCTGAATTGACTTGGAGGGAAGTCGACTTGTCACTTTTGGAGCCAAAAATTTCATTTTAAAAATTCAAATTTACATCTTTTAAAAGTCGCAATGGGACTTTGACTCAAAATAAATTTTCCTTTGACTCAAGCATTTATAAATATGCTTTACAATGATAAATATCATTACATCAAGTGACCAAAAGTACATTATGATGACCAATCATAGTTACAAATTCAACAATATTTAAGTGATGTGAATTGACACATAACGTAGTTTCACATTTTCGCTATGTTGCATGGGGATCCGTCCCCACCATAATTCATGATGTTTCCTCCGTTTCGGCGATCCGAGGACTTTGGAACTCGTCGGAAACATTCCAAATTTGTCGGGGACTCCATCAGGGACTTGGGGACTTCAAGGCCGTCCCCTAGTTGTCCCTCGAAAAATTGGGGACTTTTTGGGGACTTCCAAAACGTCCCTCGATAAATCGGGAACTTTTGGATGTCCCCAATATAATTTAAATTTACAACTTAAAAAAATATTAAAATTTTTCATTTTTTATAAAAAGATTAAAAATCACAACTTAATTCAAAATTGTAAATAAAAAAAATTAAATTAAATTGTTTACCTACCCTAGTGTTGGAAATAATGAGAGGGGGGTGAATCAATATTTCTTTTCAATTGTTATTTTTACCAGTTAGATCACTTATAATTAGAACATAAAATGAACAATAAGAATAAATACTTTTATTAATCTTTTCTTTACAATAAATCCAATACAATAATGTGTAGGGCTCCAACCCTAGATGAAGACACCAATCTTCAATCTCCGAGGCTCCAACCTATAGTTTTCCAAGCACCGACTTGGACTTCCCAAGGCTCCAACCTTGTCACTTTGAGGCACCAACCCTATCTCTAGTACAAGCTCCAACCTAGTCTCTTGAGGACTCCTATCCTCTAGTGCTCCAACCCTATATTCCAAGGCACCAACCTTGTCTCTATGAGGCTCCAACCTCTTGGGCTCCAACCCTCAACTTCAATTCGTCAAGATAAGTTTGATGATTCTTCGCAGCTCCCAATATCTTCTTTAATGAGCCTTGTCAATCTCTTCGGCAATGTCTTCTCCAAATTACTTCATTAATAACAACCTTGTCTTCTTAGAAGGTGTCACCATTGCTCTTCATGTCACCCTAACAAAGATCTCCAAAATCACCTCATGATGGCTTCAACCATGCAACATGGTCTCCAATAATGTCTCCAGTTAGGCTACCCTTAGAAGTATCCAATGTCTGCTATAAAAGCAAGTCCACTCCAAAGGTTGCTTTGTTAAATTATGGTATGTTCTATGCTTAGAGCAGTTTACTTCTTTTCTTCTTATTAGCCACAGATTAGCAATCACATATACATTAAGTAAAGTGCAGATAGAACATTAAACGATCAACAGAAAACAAGCCAAGACAAGAGACACAAGATGTGGCGGCTAGCCAGGAACAAATTCCAATGCGGGGAAACCCTTTGATCGAATCTTCTTTTATCTTCAATAGTTCAGCTGAGAGAAATAGTACAAAATCAGAATTTTGTAATTTTATATTAGTAGCAGCAAACCCTAGATCAACGAAGTCAAACTTGGTCAAACGAGTTGAAATTGACCTCGAATATGCTTGGTCAATTCCCGGTCAACGAGCCCTCAAATAGGCCTCGAACAACCCTTGAACAGCCCCAAAAACATAGTCAAATTGTTGTTCGCTGAAGTCAACCTGCTACCCAAAACTAGGGCAGTCAACGCTGGTCAAACCTGTGGACGGATTGCCTCGATTTTTTTGCCAAAATCTGCGGTCTGCCTAGGAGAGGCAGCCACATCAAAACCACACCTTTGATGAGTCAACGCTTGGTCAACGCAGGTTAAAGAGAACTTCAGCGATTTCTGTGTCCTTTTAGCGTCCTCCTTTTTCCCACATGTGAGCTGCTCCTTGTATAACCCAAAGCTAAGGAGAGAGAGAGAAGAATGAGTGAGATGAGATGATGAGAAAATGAATCAACCTCTCTTGTATTTATATGATTCACTGGGCATGTGTGCCACACATTTAACTACTGGCCGACCTTGACAATTTGTCAAGTAAATACAAATAAATTCATATCTCCATAAATACTTGTCGGAATCGGATGATCTTTAGATCAATCCTACACCTCTCGACAAGAGGAATCTAGGAAAAATATCAGCTGCCATAAATGAGGTGACCCACATGGAGTTTGGCCCTAGTTGCCAATTTTAACACTCCCTCTCAACTAGGGAGAATTCCATCTGCAATTCGTCTGACTGACTACTATCCCAGCCATCAAATCGACTGGCCTGCATTGCTTGGCCCTGCTTTGCTCTAATTGAACTATGAAGAAGAAGAAATGATTGAGGATGTATCATACCATCCTCCACTGACCCAAAGTCAGTCTCAGAGTGTGTCATACCACTCTCGCTGATCCCAGGTCAGTATCATTGATCCTAGATCAAAGGAGGTCATCTTAACATAGGGAGTACGGTAAATACAACGATGTGTCCATCGACAGTACTACTAATGGTCCCTAACCCCATTTCCCTACTCATTGATCAAATGAGAGGTACTTACCATGAGTCCCAGACTGCATGGGTAGGATTCTGACAGGAGAACTAATCATCTTGTCAACAGGAGAACGAATCATTCTGTCCAACATTTGCCACAAGAGAACTAATCATCCTGTTCCACAGTTGCCACGAAGAACTAATCATCCTGGCCCACAGGAGAACTAATCATCCTGGCCCACAGGAGAACTAATCATCCTGTTCCACAGTTGCCATTGAGAACTAATCATCCTGGCCCACAGGAGAACTAATCATCCTGTTCCACAGTCACCGCAGAGAACTAATCATCTTGGCCCATAGGAGTACTAATCATCCTGTCCTACAGTCGCCACAGGTTGTCACAGGGGAAAGTTGAACCTTTCACCTTGTACATAGTGCACCACCAGGGGATGGTGAGTCGCCCAGTGGTCGCATGTCGCTCCAAGAAGTACCCCGCATCCCCCTTGAGCTCCCAAAGCTCAATACATCATACTCGACCCTCATAATAGGGTCTCTGAACAACACCAAGTCATTCTCGGAAAGTCAAGAATTTGACCTTTCCCAGGGGCTTTGTCAAAATGTCGGTGACCTGTTCATCTGTACCGATATGTTGGAGCCTTATTGCTCCCCGCTACACCATATCCCGAATATAGTGGTACTTGATATCGATATGCTTGGAGTGATCATGAAATACGGGATTCTCTGATAAACGAATCCCGCTCTGGTTGTCACACAGGATCACGGTGGTATCCAATGTAAATCCAAACAGCTCACTGAAGAGCTTTCGCAACCAGACCGCCTCACAGGAGGCCATACTAGTAGCAATGTACTCTGCCTCGGCGGTGCTCAAAGCCACCGACTTCTGCTTCCTGCTCATCCAGGATATCAAGGCAGATCCCAAAGAGAAACAACACCCAAAAGTGCTCTTTTGGTCCACCACACTTCCTGCCCAATCAGCATTAGTATATCCAAGTAGTCTCACATCTTCGGCAGTGTATCTCAACCCATGAGTGATTGTGCCATGAAGATATCTCAACAGATTCTTGGCACCAATCCAATGTGTGTGGTGAGGCTCAACCATATGTTGACTCAACGTGTTGACTACAAAGCATATATCCGGACAGGAGTTCACCAAGAACATCAATGCTCGTCGGTAGCATTTTGTAAAATAGGTCCGGCAACGCTACCGCTTAACTTCTTGAAATCAAGCTCCATCGGGGTAGTCACAAGCTTGCAGTCCACCATATCGAATCTCTCCAATATTTTCACCACGTATTTTCCTTGAGATAGGAAAATCTCCCCTGGTTTCTGCCAGACTTCCAGTCCTAGGAAATAATGCATCAGTCCTAGGTCTTTCATCTTGAACTCAGAAGCCAACTCCCTCTTACATTTTAGAATGAGAGGGTCTGCACCTGTTAGAAAGAGGTTGTCAACGTACAACACCAGTATGAGAGGTTTGTCATCTTCAACCTTAAAGTAAAGGTTAGGGTCGGCTTCACTCCTAGTGAATCCCAACTTCATTAGGTAGCTATCGATCCTCTCATACCACGCTTGGGGTGCCTGCGTTAGCCCATAGAGGGCCTTCTTCAACCTGCACACATGAGATTCTCGATCATGAATCTCAAATCCTTCGGGTTGCTCCACATAGACCTCCTCTTTGATCAAACCATGCAAGAACGCGGTCTTGACATTCATCTGATGTAGGTTCCATCCTTGCGAAGTAGCAAGGGCTATGATCGAGCGGATGGTGGTATATTGGGCAATAGGTGCAAATATCTCGTCATTGTCTACACCTTCCTTCTGAGAGAAGCCATGAGCGACAAAATGAGCCTTATACTTTTCCGCACTTCCATCAACTGCATGCTTTATCTTGTAAAGCCATTTTGAAGTGACAACTGCTTTGTCTTGGGGTTTGGGGACCACATCCCAGACATCGTTTTTCATGATGGACTCATATTCCTCAGTCATAGCATCCTTCCATACTTGATGCTTGATAGCTTCTACAAATGATGAAGGCTCATTTTGGATGATCGTGCTCATGATGGTCAAGTATCCCAGATAACTGGTCAGCTTCTTACTTTCCCAGAAGGTTCCCCTGGGTGCAACGTGCCCTTCAGCATCATCAAGTGTCCCCCTAAGCCATGAAGGCCTCTTCCTAGAAGAGGAAGGCTCTTGCAAAGGGGGATCAATAGGATCCATAGGTTCTTCCACATCGGGCATTGTCTCATCTTCCTTTTCCTTTGGTTCCCTGGTGTCAGCTTCTTTAGATCCCCTTTGAGTAGGAAGATTGTCAACTTTGCTAAAAGCCATATCTTCATCAAAGGTGACATCATGGCTAATCTCAATTTCCCTTTGATCAACCACATAGATTCTATAGCCCTTAGTGTTTTTGCTATAACCCACAAAGATTCCTTTCTTTCCAGATGCACCCAATTTATTCCTCCTCCTTCGGCACATGAAAATATACTGGACTTCCAAAAATTCTAAAATGAGATACGTCAGGTTTCTTAACAGTGAACATCTTTTCGGGAGTCTTGGAACCCAATGCTTGATGAGGGCATCGGTTTTGCACATATACAATAGTATTCGTAGCTTCGGCCCATAGAAACTTCGGATGTCTTTGATCGTGAAGCATAGCACAGAAAACTTCCACAATCGTACGATTCTTCCTTTCCGCCACACCATTCTGCTCAGGAGTATATGGTGTTGTAGTCTCCTTCTTAGTGCCAACTTCTTTGCAAAAGTCATGGAACTCATTGGATTCATACTTAGTCCCATTATCAGTCCTTAAGATCTTGATTTTCTTTTCAGTTTTATTCTTGATCAAGGCTTTGAAGTGACGAAACCAAGTGAACACTTCATCCTTCTTTTTAAAGAAGTATATCCAATTCTTGCGAGAATAGTCATCTGTAAAAGTGAGGTAATATAACTATCCTCCCAGGCATCATACCACCAGATATATCTGAGTGAACCAACTGCAATATATCGAAGTCTTGCTTGGGCTTGAGGGGAATGGTCCCCTTTTGAGCTTCCCTTCCGCACATCCTGGACATACACCTTCTTGCTCTACTTGGAACTCGGGCATCCCTGTCACCATTTGTCTTTCATTGGGTAGAGCTTTATAATGAAGGCAAGCAAACTTTCAATGCCATGGTTTGGACTAAAGTAATGTGTCACAAGACATGACAGCCAGCAAACTTCCTCTGCTCTAATATAATGAATCAACTCGAAACCCAAGAGTGAAAGCTTCTTTAAAATTCTTTTTCCATACATGTACCTTGCCATTGATGAAGGTTACCTTGTAGCCTTTGTCTTCCATTGCTGAAACGGACACCAAGTTCTTTTTGAGATCAGGTACATATAGGACTTCTTGCAAATGGATTGTATTACCCTGATTCAATTGAAGAGTGACATTCCCTACGCCTTTCACAGGATATTTTGCGTTGTCCCCAAGAACAATTTCTAGGTTGGTCTCCTTCTCTATCAAATTAGAGAGAGCTTCTTTGAAACTAGTGAAGTGCCTTGAAGCACCACTATCAATAAGCCAATTTCCCAGCGTGTCCGGGGGAGCAGTAGTAGAGACGGCTGCTAGTAGACAATATTCATCTTGCTTATTGTTAACAATGTTAGATTCATACCTGGAGTTTCTTGCCTTCTTGAAAGGTTGTCCTCTTGCTTGATTTCCGACATTTCTTTTACCTTTGCCATTGGACCTTCCATTCCTTTGATTGCCTTGAGAGTGATTTTGGTCATCGTCATGGTGTGAGTCCCTTTTATCAGCGCACTCCCTCGCATAGTGGCCCATTTTATTGCAATTGTAACATCGTCCTTTTCTTCCACCCTTCGGTCCAACCTTTCCTTTAGATTTAGCCCCAGAATTGTTTCTTCTTTTAGCATGCGAAGAAAAGACAGAGGGATGGCCTTTAAGTGCGGACATTTCTTGCTCTTCCATCCTTGTCTCTTCTTGAATACATCTAGCCATCAATTCCTCAAATATTGGGATGAGAAGAGTAGTCCTGAATATATACTATTCAAGTGGCAGTCCTCCAAGAGTTGTGATAGTCATTTCCTTGTCAAGAACTACTTCCCCAATAGATAGGAGATCATTCTTGATCTCAGTGATCCTAAAGAAATATGCTTGCATACTCTCATCCTTGCCATTCTTAATTTCCTTCAGCTTATTTCTAAGGAACAGAACTTGATTTGCATCATTAACTTTAAATAAACTCACCAGTCTATCGTAGATTTCCTTGGAGGTTGTCAGCTCAGAAACATAAGCCACCAGGCGCTTGTCGATAGAGTCCCGGATGATCTTCCTTGCTTTGACTTCTCCCTTGGACCACTTGCTTTTGGCAGCAGCAGATGCATTTGATGGAGGCGCAACAATATTGCCTCTCACATGGTCCAACACTTCCTGATCTTCTAAAGTCAGATCGAGAGACATCTTCCATCTATGATAGTCAAACTTCTCACGAAGCTTGTCTTCGGTGGGGAAGAGTGTTGAGGACCCCATGAAGTTTTTAGGATAGCCTTGCCAACCTTCTCTTCGGTGATTGCTCTTGCTCTTGCTCTTGCTTGGGCTTTGTCTTCACCTTAGCTCCGATACCATGTTAAATTATGGTATGTTCTATGCTTAGAGCAGTTTACTTCTTTTCTTCTTGTTAGCCACAGATCAGCAATCACATATACATTAAGTAAAGTGTAGATAGAACATTAAACGATCAATAGAAAACAAGCCAAGACAAGAGACACAAGATGTGGTGGCTAGCCAGGGACAAACCCCAATGGGAGAAAACCCTTTGATCAAATCTTCTTTTATCTTCAATAGTTCAGCAAAGAGAAATAGGACAAAATCAGAATTCTTTAATTTTATATCAGCAGCAGCAAACCCTAGATCAACAAAGTCAAACTTGGTCAAACGAGTTGAAATTGACCTCCAATATGCTTGGTCAGTTTCCGATCAACTAGCCCTCGAACACCCTGAACAAACAACCCTTGAACAACCCCTAAAACACAGTCAAACTGTTGTTGACTGAAGTCAACCTGCTGCCCAAAACTAGGGCAGTCAATGCTGGTAAAACCTATGGACGGATTGCCTCGATTTTTCTGCCAAAATCTGCGGCCTGCCTAGGAGAGGCAACCACACCAAAACCGCACCCTTGATGAGTCAACTCTTGGTCAACGCAAGTCAAAGAGACCTTTACAATTTCAACGTCCTCCTTGCCCTAATGCATCCTTCTTCCCACGTGTGACTTGCTTCTTGTATAACCCAAAGCTAAGGAGAGAGAGAAGAATGAGTGAGATGAGATGATGAGAAAATGAATCAACCTCTCTTGTATTTATATGATTCACTGGGCATGTGTGCCACACATTTAACTGTTGGCCGACCTTGACAATTTGTCAAGTAAATACAAATAAATTCATATCTCCATAAATACTTATCAGAATCGGATGATCTTTAGATCAATCCTACACCTCTCGACAAGAGGAATCTAGGAAAAATATCAGCTGCCATAAATGAGGTGACCCACGTGGAGTTTGGCCCTAGTTTCCAATTTTAATATGCTTCAACAAATATCTTCAAGAGGGCTTCTTCAAAATGCTTTAATAAGACTTCAATTTCTTCAAATTCTTCACTAGGCCAAATGATGCTCTCAAGAGGATGTCAATAATTTGCCAACCACCGAACCTTTTATACAAGAGTTTTGTACTTTAGACCCAACACAAGTGCAAGGTTATGTACTCACAGGTTTGAAGATTATATCACCGCTCTCAAATCACAGGTCCGATTTTGCCAAGTCGATTACTGTGCACAGAAGAATATTCAAAAACCAAATTATATTACTCCACAGAGATTATCACAGACCCGAGCCTTTTAATCACACGTCTAAGCTTCTTCAATCTGACTGTAATCTGATTAACCCAAATAATATGCCTTGGAGTCTTCCTCAAGCACTTTTGTTCACGAGATGTGAACTTTTCTAACTTTTGCAATATTATTCTTCGCCGAGATAGATGCTTGAAATGAAGTATTTGACTTGTGTTTATACAAGTTTCGCCAATAAACGAAAAGACACGTTCATTAGAGGAGAGGTTGACTTGTGCATGAGGTGGCACATTGAAAATATATTAAATAGCTGTCGGAAGGGGTCTTTGTTAATAATCGACCTAATATAACATAACTTCATTATTTCAGAAACCGTATTATAATAGCAAGATAGGAGGGGCCATAGATTTTGATCAAACGAATACATTTAAACAATGTGAAACCATATTATAATGGATGTCGAGAGGACCCACATGCCACATCATCACTTTACTCCCGTACATCGGGACCACATGGATATCGAGGATTTTTAGGTTGTGCACATGCCAAAGTTTCAATATGTCAACGATGTCAATATTTCGATATCACATATCGCCCCTACTTGCTTTGACTTCCGATGATCCAATGGGGCGATACTCTGATGATTTGATGACCTGATGTGGCATATCGAGGATGGATCGCTCGACTTCCGATATATAGTATAAGTGATTGATCGCCCGACCTTCGATGGGTATTGGTGATTGTCCACCCGACCTTCGATGGCTCCTCTCGCAATCTCCGATATAGCATATCGTATCACTGATGTGTCGCTCGACCTCCGACATTTGTCCGCCCGACCTCCAATTTCCGACGGACCTATCTTCCGATATCCGATATATGTTCTAGACCTGATATGGTTATACAATGGGTTTAATTGCGATTTCGGGTCTGCTTTAATATCGTGACATTTGTGATGCACTTTTTGGAAACCTCCAATATGTGAAACTTCCGATATGCTTGATTTCCGATAGACCATATTGGCTGCTCTTGTGGGCTCTTCTTGGATATTACTTCTTCAATCGGGCTCTTATTTGGCTTTCTTCCGAAATATCGTTTCTCTTTGCTCCTCCAATATCTGTTCTTCACTCCTCCGATACTTCTTTTCGTTCTTTTCTTGGGCTCCGAAACTCCGATATCACTGCTTTTTCCTTTTGGCTCTTTCTCTTGGGCATATGCGGTCTTCTCTTAGATCTGCTCCTCCTTGGCTTATCTTGGCTCCTGCTCTTGGCTTCCGATGGCTTCTCTTTAAACTGCTTCTCGCTCTTCTCTTTGGTATTGCTCCTCTTGCTCCTTGGGTCCAACGCTTCTTGGGATTTTGTCTGTATATATATATTCAATGCTTATGCTATATTCAATCCATATGACCATCAATGACAACATTGACATCTCAACACCTAGCACATACCTAAGTTCACAAAGGTAAAAGTTAAAACATAAAACATAACCCACATAACATTTTGCTTTCATTTATCATTCAGTCGACAGGGAGAGTTCAAGCTTCATGCAGGCAGTTTTCTTCACACACACAGGAGGGTTTTCAATGTTTCACGTAGACTTCCGAGCATGCTTCACGATAGGGGTTCACTTGGACGCAGGCTTCACGCCCAACAACGAGCAACGAACAACCTTCACGCCCAACAGTTCACGCCCTTCACGCCCTTTATGCCCAATAGTTTAAACGCCTAGTAGTGAGCAACTAAATACAATTTTGCGTTTTTTGTTGTTGAGCAGCAAGGCAAGCCAAAAGTCAGAAGTTGAGCCAAAAAAACGCAGGTTAGGAGGCTGCACAAATTTAACTTTAGTTTATGATTTATCTGTCATCACTAGAACCCATAAATGATAATTTTTTAAAACTTTTTTGGTGTTTTTATTTTTTTATTAGAGTTTTCAATTTCTTGCTTGGAGCTATCAAAAAACTTGGAGGAACAATGCAAGAAACTTGCAACAACAGTGCATTTTTGGTTGCCAAGTAAGTTTATTTTTATTTATTTATTTTTTTCTTGTAACTAGTAGTATGTTTTGATATTTTTTATTTTCTTTCCTTAAAATTTAAAAGAAATCTGTTGTATTTTTAAATTTCAGACGTCACCTCTAAATAGTAAAAACAAATCAAATGGACAACAATACTTCAGCAATTTCTCAAGCTGAGGGTGAAACATTAGCAGGGGCAACAAAAAATTTTGTTTTCATCAACACAAAGAAACCCTTGCTTTAGTTTGTCAAAAAAATCTCCAAGAATGAAAGGAAAAACAGTGGTGGTTCAGAGGAGTAGGCATGCAACCTTTGTGGTCATAATTTCAAGGGAAGCTACATTAGGGTTTACCATCATCTTTTGTCTATTCCTGGAGATGGAATAAAGGCATGCACTTGTCCATTGGAAAAGAGAATTGAACTTACTAAAATTCACATGGCTTCCACAAATGGCATTGTAGAGATGGAGGAGGAAAACTCTACTGTCTTCAAAAAACAAAAAACAATTTAAGCATAGAAGAAGAGTACTCTCAAAAAGAAATCAATGAAAAAGATTCAACTGATTTAGGTTCCAGTAAATCTAGTTCAAGTAAGAAAGACAAAGTTGTTGTGGCAGAGTGGTTCAATATGCAACACAAGAATGAGGCGGAGGATGCAATCGCTGAATTCTTTTTTGTCAATGGGATATCATTTAATGCCACCCATTCCCCTCAGTACAAAGAGATGATAAATAAAGTCATTGTTGTTGGTCCATCATTTCAACCCCTTGGTTACAATAAATTGAGGACAACATTGTTAGATAGAGGGGTCACAAAGATGCAGGCAGTGATGGAAGGCCTTAAAAAATCATGTGTTGAATATGGGTGTTCAATTGTCATGGATGGTTGGACAAATATTCAACAAAGGCCTTTGTTGAACATCATTGTCACCTCTCCAATTGGACCATATTTCTTAAGGACAATTGATTGTACCGGAAAGATGAAGGATGCAACTATTGAATTTTCTAAGTCTATGCGTTAGAAAATTAATTTGTATTTTGCTGGTTTATTTCTTCTACTTGTTTAAATTCGAACAAGTTATTTAATACATTTAAATACCGAAATAAACACAATACAGTCAAAACATCTACAGATCATCAACTGAAAGAACACAAGCACACAAGTGACACTATAATTTTTGGACAATTGTCCCCGGAAAAAGCCAATGCAAGAAAACTGGTGCAACTATTTAGAGGGTTATATTATTATGCAGTCTATCTGAGTACAACTGGATGCCTAACCGACTCACCTGACTAAGAAAAATACACGGCAACAATACCTCTATATTCTAAAACATGTATTCAGAAAACCTGTCCCACGAAACCCTCTCCGGCACAACTAAAGCTCAGCGCTAGCGCTTCTGGCCTCTGCGTCAACCTCCTGTTGACTTGCGTTAACCCCAGGACCCTCTGCGTCAGCCCTCTGAGGCATTGCACAGCCTTTAGGACCCTCTGCGTCACTCCAACAGCCTCTGCGTGGATGATACAGTCCCTCTTGCCTCTGCATTGTCTTTCCTGGGCTCTGCATAGCCTAGACTAGCTATTGCTCTCACTCTCTCTGCTTCTGCACTGGTCTCTCAGTATTGTCTCTGCCTCGTACTCACTGCCCCTCGCTGCTGATCACCGATTCAACTTTGCTTAGCAACCCCGCTCTAGCAAAATGAATAACTGATCACTCTGGTGTGTTCTCCAACTGACCCTCAAGCCTCTTCTTATACTTTTCTCGTTGGTCCATCAATGACCGAGATTAAATCTCTAATCAACGGCTAAGATTAGATTTGGCTTAATCCATGACTTCTGGAACCTTCTAACCTAGTTTTATATTAATACCCATTAATATTTTATTTTTCCTAAGTTTAGACTTAGGAACTCCATTAAAAATATTAATTATTTTAATATCTCCCAAACCGGGTATAATCTATCCAAACCATGTCTGGGCCTTGGACATCTCATGTGCTTTAGCCTCTCCACCAATTTTCATGGCTAGAGCACATCCGTTGCTACCCCAAATCAACACTCCCTCTTAGCGAGGACTGTGCTCTAGCAATACTCCTCACTGAGCATCACTTTGATTATCCGGCACTGGTACCTGTGCTGATGCTATGCTTCCCCGCCCAACATCCTCTGCATTGTTGCATCTTGTACTGCTGCCCATGGCTCTGCCACTACCATTGCTGCATCTGTACGACAACTCCCTCTGCATCCTTGTTGTTGCTGGTCGATCCTCCCAACATTGCACCTCCGCTGCATCCCCCTCTCATCATGCTGCATCGTGCTACTGCATACTGCTACTGCACTGCAACTCAGTTACTGAGAAGTAAGTAACTGATCCACCCAACTTCTGACATCCATGTCAGGCTATAAACACTCCCGATGTTGAAACTCTCCTTGCCGCTAACAAGTGCTCCCTCCACTGATCTCTGCGCTGTTGCAACAACTCCCTGCATCTTGCACCATTGCACATCTCTCTGTGCCATCCTGCACTGGTGCAACATTCCCGTGCCTCTCGCACTATTGTAGCCTGCTAGCCTCACACTATCTGGGGACTCCTGCACTGTAGCACTCTCTACTGCTTCATTTGCATCCATTTCTACCGACATCCGCTAGTCGTGCTACTCCTCTTCGGGGCTCCCTAGCAAGGTATAATCCAAGAGGTTGGGTACCTCAAGGATCCTACACCTCAACGCTTATAGTCATCCTAACTACAACTCGATGTCTCCCCACTTCTTCTCAAGTGGCACATGAGCACTCATGGCAGAATCGTCATCCTTCTCGACTTCTTTCTTTGCCTTCGCTAGTGCTGCCTTCGAGTCTGAAGCCTCTTCCTTGTTCTTCTTCCTTAGACACTGGTTCGCATAGTGACCCAGTTCCCCACAATGGAAGCACTTGACCTTGGAGAGGTCCTTCTTCCTCTTCTCCTACTTCCCCGCAGATGCTAGAGCCGCATCCTCTTCCTCTTCCTTCTTGATCTTGACCCCTTTGCCACTACTCCCCGCCTTGGTCAGCCGTTTGATCTCTTCTTGACGAAGAGCCACCCACAATTCTTCCCAATCTGGAAGACTCATCCTGCCCAATATGCTCTGGACAAATATCTCCCAATCCTCGGAGACTGCGTTAAGTGCGGTCCTCACCATCAATTCCTCATCCGACGTGGCCCCTATGGAAGTTAGCTGGTCATGGATCTCCTTCAACCGACTGAGGAAGACATCTATCTACTCTCCCTTCTGCATCTGGTATGACCTTAGCTGATTCTCTAGGAGCATCTTCCTCTGCACGGAAGTATGCTGGTACAATGTCTTCAAAGTGTCCCACATCTCCTTTGTCGTTTCCTTCTCGGCAATATGTGGTACCACATGATCCTTGACCCCATCAAGGATGATGCACTTTGCCTTAGCCATTGCCTCCTCGTACCTATCATTTGCTACCGGGTCAACTGGGATAGCCATAGTTCTCAAGGTGAAGCCCTTGATGTGATGTCTGTCTAGAATGGACAAGATCCTGGCCTTCTAGACCACAAAGTTGGATGCTCCGTCCAGCGTATCCTAATCTCTCAGCCCATTCACGGCCATCTCTTTGCTCTTCTCTGTCAACTCCTTTGAGTCTCTCTACTTCCTGCCTGGAAGTTCTCGGTTCGACTCCTACTGAGTCTCTCTACTTCCCGTTTGGAAGTTCTCAGTTCGACTCCTCCGAGTCTCTCTACTTCCCGTCTGGAAGTTCTCTTTTGGACTCCCTTTGAGTCCTGATTTCCCTCCTGGAAATCCTTCTGCCAACGTCAAGTTGCCCCACTCTGATCATCTGTGCAACTGCAACACTGATCTAGATTCCTTGGCTAGAAATCCGCCTTGGCAGCAACTCCCTCCACCTTGGTCTTGCCCTGTTAGGTACTGTTCTGACCATAGTACCCCACTAGCTTCGCCAAACTACCCACGACGTCCTATGCCCCAGCAACTAAAGGATTGAGCATCTTGGCCCTATGTAATCTCGACATCGGCAAAACAACTCCCTCAGCCAACTGCGTCAGCCCACTTGGCCTCTGCGTGAGCCTGATTCTACCCTCCTCAACCTCTGCGCTGCCTTTCTCTGGCCTAGATTGATGTTGCAGTCCCTCTGCATCACTCCTTCCTCTGTCACTTTCTGCAAGGATCAGCTCTGTCACTCGAGATAGCTGAATCTACCGCAAATGCTCTGCTAAGCTGATGCCTTCAGTTTTCCTGTGATCTGCAACCACGCTTTGATACCATGTTGAATTTTCTAAGTCTATCCGTTAGAAAATTAATTTGTATTCTGTTGGTTTATTTCTTCTACTTGTTTAAATTCGAACAAGCTATTTAATACATTTAAATACTGAAATAAACACAATATAGTGACAACATCTACAGATCATCAACTGAAAGAAAACAAGCACACAAGTGACATTGTTATTTTTGGACAAATGTCCCCGGAAAACCCAATGCGGGAAAACTGATGCAGCTATTCAGAGGGTTATATTATTATGCAGTCTATCTGAGTACAACTGGGTGCCTAACTGGCGCACCCGAAAGAGAAAAATACAAGGCAACAATACCTCTATATTCGGAAACAAGTATTCAGAAACTTGTCCCACGAAACCCTCTCCGGCACAACTGAAGCTCAGCGCTGGCCCTTATGGCCTCTGCCTCCTGCTGACCTGTGTCAACTCCAGGACCCTCTCTGTCAGCCCTCCGAGGCACTACTCAGCCTCTAGGACCCTCTACATCACTTCAACAACCTCTGCATGGATGATGCAGTCCCTTTGGCCTCTGCGTTGTCTCTACTGGGCTCTACGTAGCCTGGACTGGTTGCTGCTCTCGCTCTCTCTGCTTCTGTACTGGTCTCTCAGTATTGTCTCTGCCTCTCTGCCTTGTACTCATTGCCCCTCGCTGCTGATCATTGATTCAACTTTGCTTAGCAACCCTGCTCTAGCAAAATGAATGACTGATCACTCTAGTGTGTTCTCTAACTAACCCTCAAGCCTCTTCTTATACTTTTCTCGTTGGTCCATCAACGACCGAGATTAAATCTCTAATCAACAGCTAAGATTAGATTTGGCTTGATCCATGACTTTTGGAACTTTCTAACCCAGTTTTATATTAATACCCATTAATATTTTATTTTTCCTAAGTTTAGACTTAAGAACTCCATTAAAAATATTAATTATTTTAATATCTCCCAAACCGGGTACAATCTGTCCAAACCATTTCTGGGTCTTGGAGATCTCATGTGCTTTAGCCACTCCACCAATTTTCATGGCTAGAGCACATCCGACGCTACGCCAAATCAACAACAACCTTTCAGTGTGTGGTATTAAAAGATGCAATTGGGGAGATTGGTCCTACAAACGTAGTTCAAGTTATCACAAATGTTGCACTAGTTTGTAGGTCTGCAAGGTTGATGATTCAAATCAGGTACAAGCATTTATTTTGGACTCCTTGTTGTGTGCATCAATGTTGCAGGAAACGCCCCCCTAGTTCTAACCCCTGAAATGGCGTTTGTAAGGATGTGTGGGGGCAGTGCCTCCCGAAACGTGCTTCGGAAAAACCGAAACGTGTTTCAGACTAATAAAGGCGCTTCCTGGAAATTCTGGAAGCGTCCTTCCGAAGCGGGTTTTGTATGGTGCTTCGGAGGCCGAATCGTACGGATCACGTATGATTCCGTACGCGCTTCCAAAAAGTGCACCACGCGGCCTAAAAAAATCAGTGATTTATTTATTTTTAATTTTTTTGTGAGTTTGCTTGTTTGGGGTGGGTCCACCTTGGGTTAGGGTGATGAATGAAGGGAATAAAGCCCCCATTCATCCATCATTTACTCACTTTGAGTTTATGAGAGTTGGAGAAGAGAAGAGAGGAGAGGAGAAGAGAGGAGAAGAGAAGAGAAGAGAAGAGAGGAGAGGAGAAGAGGAGAAGAAAGGAGAGCTTGGAGGAGTGAAGGAGGAGGAGCTAGGAGAAGGAGGAGGAGTTTGGAGCAGGAGCTTGGAGGACTTCATCTACAAGAGCTAAGAGGTAAGTGCAAACCCCAAACTCCCTTATTTTTTTGACATTTTTTTTTGTATTTTTCTCCTCCCTCTCCTACTCTTTCCCATTGTTTCTACTTGCTCCTTTACTTGCAGGTTGCCCACCACCTATATCCATATTCCAAGATGGTGTTCTTTTGGCTTTTGTATCATATTCATTCCACTTTTGGTTTTAATGATGGCAAGGGGGAGTAGGAATAGAAGGGAAGAAGCACAAGAGGACAATGGTCCCAATATGAGTGAACCAATGTATGATGAGGAGGAAGGGTTTGAAGAGGAAGGGGATGAAGTTGAACCTGAAGAGGAAACTGAAACACTATAGGGGAAAGCTGCATTAACACCTTTGTGGAACTATGTGACCAAACTTGAAGGGGGAAAGGGTGGTGGAAGCTCCAATTTTTTGTGCCCTCATGGTTGTCATGGAGGAAAACAATTTAGTGGTTCATATACCCGTGTGAGGAGGCATCTTTGTGGGGTGCTGGACAATGATGATAAAAAGGGTCTTGTGTGGAAACAAATTTGCCCAAACATTTCATTTAAACAAAGAAGAAAATACATCCAAATAGAGGAGGCTGCACAACAAAAAACTCATTCTGAATCAAGTGCAACCTCTAGATTTGGTAGCTCATCTCCTCATGGTACTTCTGGAAACTCTGGAGGTAAAAGAACAATAGGGGATTTCCTTAATGTTGTTGGGAGGGATGATGTGGATGGAAAGATAGTCCGATTTCTTTGTGCTTGCGGTGTACCATTGAATGTGCTTTGCTCTCCCTATTGGCATGAAATGGTAAAGGCCATCAATGAAGCCCCAAAAGGATACAAGGCCCCCAGCTATGAGAAAGCTAGAACAGTGTTATTAGAAAGAGAAAAAGCTAAGGTTCAAAGAGCTTTGACACGTTTTATAAATGAGTGGGTAGATTCTGGGGTATCCATTGTATCAGATGGGTGGACAAATATTAGAAACCAACATCTTATAAATGTTCTTGGTGTTTCTACTAGTGGTTCAATATTTATTACATGTCATGAATCCTCCTCCATCAGTGGATCTGCACAAAAATTTGCAAATCTCTTATTGCAATCAATCAAAGATGTTGGTCCGAATAATGTGGTTTAAGTGATCACAGATAATGCAGCAAATTGTAAGGCAACAGGAAAAATTATTGAGCGTACTCATCCACACATCTTTTGTTCTGGGTGCCTCGTTCACACATTGAACCTTTTGATGCATGATATTGTGAAGCATAAAGAATGTGGGTGGATTACTGAGCTTTACAGGAGAGGGAAGCAACTCATTAAATTCATCACAGGGCATACAAGGGTAAACTACTTCTATGGCACTTACTCCAAGTTGCAGTTTCTTAAACTTGCAAAGACAAGATTTGCGAGTTATTACCTCACCTTTAGGCGGCTAGTGAAGGTGAGACAAGCTTTAAATAATTTGGTGTGTGCTGAAACATGGGATGAAATTAACACTGATAGAGATGGTGCTAATGCAGCCAAGGACACTATTCTTGACATGTACTTTTGGTCACAGATTAAATATGTTTTGCAATTCACCAAACCAATTTATTACATGATCAAGTTTGGAGATTCAAATCGACCAATAATTGGGGAGGTATATGAGCAAATGGATAGCATGTTGGGGCAGAGTAAAGACATTGTTGAGCCTAGAGATATCATCATGTACAATTATATTCGTGTAGAGGTGGAAAACTGATGGGAAATGCTAAATGTTCCATTGCTTTCATTAACATATGTTTTGACACCTAAATACTATCATCCATCATGGCTTTCAACACCAACATCTAGGGGGGGAAGCAGGAGAAAACCACACCAAGATCAAGAGGTTCACAGAAAATATATGATTGCATTGAGTAAATTAATCCCTGATGAGGAGGTTGCCATGGTACAGAGGCAATTGAGCAACTATACGCTTAACACTAGTCCATTTGGGAGTATGCATGCAATTAAATATCGAGAGACTTTTTCTTCTCTTGAGTGGTGGAACATGCATGGAGGGGCTACTCCACTTCAACAGACTTTGGCATTGCGGGTGCTATCACAGGTGGTAAACACTTCTTTTGCAGAGAGGTGTTGGAGCCCTTATTCTTTCATCCACAGTGTTAAAAGGAACAGGTTGAGTTTAGACTAGGCAAAGAGCTTAGTTTAAGTTCATTACAACTTGAGTTTGTTGTCCCATTACTATGATGATGCAAAGACTAATAAAGACCTATTGATTTGGGACAAGAATCCAGAGGAGCCTAATTTGGAGGATGGAGTGTTGTGATTAGAGCAATTAGAGGATGCTCTTATCCAGGTATGTCCATTGTGGTATGAATTTTCCTTATAAAGCATTTCTCTAATTCATGTTTTTAATTTTTTTGTTAACTAGTGTTTTTTTTTGCATGAATTTTTTGAGCGATTCCAGGATGATGATGATCGTGTTGAGATGCCACCCCCATCTGGTCCCTTGGTTCCTAGGTTCCATGGTTCAACACCAACAGCAGGGGGTTCGTCTTCATCAGTTTCAGTGCCACTGCCACAACTTCCATAGGCAACATCTTCTTCATTGCCACCACATGGAGGCCCGCCACCACGTTCTCTTCGTGGTGGAAGGAGGAGAGATTAGTAGATATATTCACAATTTACTACTTTTGTCATAGATTAATCATTAGACTTGTAGGCTTGTGAATTTGAACCTTTTTTGTCTTGGCGGTGACCAAGTGACATATTTTGTAAACATTATTATTTGAATTTTGGACATGACAAATGTTGACAGTTGCTCACTTGCTAGATAAATCATAATATGCTCTATGTTTTATGTTTTATAATATGCTTAAATGTTTTATGTTTTATAATATGCTTAAAAATTTGATGTATATTTGTAATTGCTAGAATATAGAGGGTTGATGTACATACTAGTAAGTACAATGGAATCATGGATGCCATATCTATCTTGATTTATGCAAAAATATGCATGTTTTCATGTCTTCTACAACTAATTTGGTATTTGGGATGTTTGTTTTGAGTATAAATGCAATATATATATATATATATATAGCAGACATTTCGCTTCCTAGATTTTTGGAAAATGACGCTTCTGCGTTCCCGCTTCCAAAAAACGTCCCCGTTTCGTCCCCACTTCGTGCAACATTGGTGTGCATGCTTTTAATGCACTTAAAGACATTGGTAAAATTTCTTGGATCACCCGCATTATTTTGGAGGCAAGAGAGGCAAATGTTCATTTGCAACCCCCATGTCTCTCTAGCTATTTATAGAATTTATGCAAAAAATGAGCTCTTGAAACCAACAAATACAAGGTATGCCACCTACTATCTCCTTTTTGACCGCATGCTAGAGGTGCAACATGCCCTAAAGGCCACTGTTATAAGTTTTGAGTGGTCTGCATGGGGGGAATCCAAAACAGATCAGGGAAAGAAAGTAAGGCAGTTGGTGTTGAATGATGATTGGTGGGTTGATGTGAAATACATTGTCTCATTCACTGCTCCAATAGTGGAGCTAATCAGGTATGCATATTCAGATTCCCCTTGCCTTGGGGAAATATATGAGTCAATTGATAGCATGATTGGAAAGATCAAGTCCATCATTCGTCAAAGGGAGCCCTCTTTGGGGTTATTTAATGAACTCCAAAGGTTGATTGAAAAGAGATGGAACAAGTTAAACACACCTCTTCATATGGCCGCTTATGCACTTAATCCAAAGTGGTATGTGGAGAGGGAAGGCAAAGTTCCACCAATAGATGACCCTGAAGTGAAACAAGGCTTTATTGATGCCATAAAAAAGATGTATACATCAGAACAAGCAACCATATTTCGAGAACAATTTCTTGATTTTGCTTTGCTCAGTAGCCCCACTTTCTCTAGAGCTGCAAAGAAAGATTTGTTGGGTATGGCACAAAAAAGTCCCAGTGGATGGTGGAGGATGTATGGGGACAAAGCACCAGAAATAGGCACTCTTGCTATGCGTTTACTATCTCAGGTTGCTAGTTCTTCAGTTGCAGAAAGGAATTGGTCTACATTTAGTTTTATCCACTCTATTAAGAGGAATAGGCTTACCTCTAAAAGAGTGGAGAAACTAGTTTATGTGCACAATAGTCTTCGCCTTCTTACAAGGAAGACTCCAAAGTATTTACAGGGACCTGCAACACAATGGGATGTAGATCCTGAGGATGCTTCACAGATTGATGATGATGATGATGGGCCATCTATCCATACAGGATTGGTTAATGTACCATTAGATGACATTGAGCTGCAGTTGCAAAGCATTGATGATGATGGGAGAGAAGATAGTGAGGCTCAAGCATTTTCAGATAGACTTGATGTAGAAGATATGAATTTCTGAGTAGCTTCAACCTTCATGCTACTATGGATATTGACTCATACTTCCTTTTTTGTTGTCTTGAGACATTTTGATTTTTCCATTTGGCAACTACACTAGTGACTATATTATTTTAATTTTTTCCATTTTGTTTATTTCATTGTAGTCTATAATTTATAAATTTATAATCCATGGTTTTCTAGACTCTTAATTTGAGATTTATATTTAAATTTTAACGACTTGTTCATGTTTACAACTTTATTAAATTTTATTACTATTTACTTTTACACTTAAGTTGCTATTTAAATTTTGAAATGATTCATCATGCATCACAGAATGATTATGTAGATACTACACTGTAGTAGATTGTAGGTTGTAACTTGTAACAAATTAATAGTACTTCTTAAGTTATGCAATGATGATGAAATTTGTTTTTGTGATGCACAATTCTCAATGACAATTAGATATTATTAGTATTAGACTTTAGTCTTTTGATTTATCATTTTAGTATTTTATTTTGTAATTTGAATTTCAAAATAGTAATAGTTTTAATTTTTATATTTTAATCAATGTTCCACCAAGGTTCCGGGACGAGGGGGCGAGGGAGCGAGGGGGCGCGGGAGCGGCCTATGCAAAAGCTCCCTACCATTTTTTAGGAAACGTGGGGGAGCGTCAGGGTCTTAAAAATTTATAAATATAAAATATAAATTATTAATTGAGTCCACTATGACAATTTGGTTTGAATTGAAAAGTTGCAAAGCATGATCATTGATATGAATATCATTTGACATTATCCAAATTTATAATATCATATAAAATAATAAATTTAAAATTCTAATTTAGCTTGGTCAAATTCTAATTTAGATTTTGGTCAGACAAAGGGAGAGCTTCAGCTTGATAAGGTAGCCACTGAATTCTGTGAAAAGGTAAATGAACAGATCAGGAACACTGCATTGGCAGTGGAAGGGGCAACTACAATGGGTTGTCCAGCTGTATTGGATCCAACAGCTAGAAAGTTTGTTATATTATATATAATATAGATAGTACACCATATGCTGAAAGAAGAGTTTTAGTTCCAGGAGAGATGAGAAGATCACATGAAAGAGTTTCTGACAGTTTACTATCAAATGACATTGACTGCAGGATGACCATCTGTGAACCAACTTGGGTGACCAATGATGGCATGGATAATTTGTCTACCTTATTAGAGCAATGCCATGTAGTTCAAACTTCAAACTAGCAGTGTATTTCAGGGGTGAAAATAATTTTCAGACCTGAGAATTCAAGCTGAGCCACTGTGCTCTGTGTAAATTTTGTAACTGTATAAATTCATATATAACGACAGTTCCTGAGATTTCTTGTTGCCCATAGTATTTTGTCATGCTTGCAGTAAACGCATGTTAGTCTATAGTCCACCCAATTATTTCCCACATGACATAGGTGCTGCTTCCATAGTTTGTATGTCAAATGTCATGCGAATTAAAAACACAAACTGAATGTCTCATATTCTTTGCCTGTCACTCCAGTTATCTCCCCACTGTAATCCAGCCATCACTTGAGAAAAAAATGAGAAGTTTTAAAAGGGAAAATTCATGTACGTGCTATATGGTCCAGCAAATTTCCATGATACTGACCCTCTAAAATAATGCTTGTTGAAACCAAAAGACAGCACAAGACGTTATCCCCATACAGAACATGAGTAGCTTTGTACCACTTTAGGTCTATTAAATCATAAACTATAAGCAAGGCCATTTTTTTGGGAGCGTGGGGAAACGTCCCCTCAGGGAAGGGAAACGTTTCCCTGGCACGTCCCCCCGAGTTTCCTCCATTTTGGGAGCGTGGGGAAACGTCCCCTACTCATCCCCAAGTCCCCGGAGCGCGGGGGAGCGAGGAAACTAGACCCCTAGGGGGGGGGGGGGGGGGAGTCCCCGTGGAACACTGATTTTAATTTATCATTTTGATTCATGTTTATGTTGTATTACTAAATTTTATTTTAATTTTAATTTTTTAATAAATATAAAAATTAGTTGCCGCAGTTGCCGTCCCCAAGCCGCCGTCCCCTGAAAATTTGGGGGTGCGCTCTAGCCGTCTTGGAAACTCGTCCCCCCATCCCCACAGCCAGTGCAACATAGCTTTTTTGGTGGTCTTAAAAGGACGCCAATGCATTCTATGGTGGACTAGTCATATGAGGCCTTGGTACTGGGTGGCTTCCAATTAAAATTAGAACCTCTGATTTGCTGGTAATGTTTAGATGCAACCTTAAGTGTAGGCATGGCCTAGATTTTCTAAAGGGTCTTAAATTTTCAAATTCATGGAAAACAATTGCAATGATTAGGATCCATGAAAATCAAATATGGTTATTCAGTTCATGGATTTGTTGGTGCATACAATTATTTATATGCTTGTTACTTAACGTAAATTTGTTGTACTAACATATGATTTCTGTAAATAGTTTCCTTACCTATATATTTGCAATTACTGGTGCATAGAAGCTTGTGTATCATGAAATTTACTTCAGGTTTAATACTAATTTACGATATCTATCCTTATGTATGACAAATGACATTTAGGTCAACATATTGAACATAAATCTCCTTGAGTGATTGGAGACTTCCACAGTTATTCATATTGTTGGAGATGTCCAGAATAGCATATTGTTGGATTTGACAAATATTACACAGTGCTATTCCGGAAATCTCCAACAATAAATCTCCTTATTTATGTTTTCTCTTTTAGAAAAATTCAAAATAGAGTCTAGATAGTATTGTCAAAGTCCAAGTTTGCAAATAATAAGTGGTACTTAACGCTTCAAATGAAATCATTATGAGAAGGTGATGATGTGCAGCCTGTTATTTGTGCCAAATTCCCAAGTCGTCACTGTTGTAGTTAGTGATTATTATAAGTGAAGTTGATACGTTTTCTCTGTTTTGGAATAATTCAGAATAGTGTCTAGGTAATATTGTCAAAGTACAAGTTTGCAAGTAATAAGTGGTACTTAATGCTTCAAATGAAGTCAGTATAAGAAGGCGATGATTACAGACTTTCAATTTTGTCAAACTCCCAAGTCATCATTGATCTAGTGGTGATTATTAGAAGTGAAGTTGATACGGTTATGGAGAAGTGTGCAATATTCAATGAGGAGTACTGGGAAGTGCTGGGAAAATTGATTTGTCATTGTGGGGTTTTTAAATCGTTAGTTGTGAATTTGTGATAAGGGAGTTTAAAACCTGTCCTGTGGTCAGTTTAAGAATCTCACTGAAGTATTGAAGTAAATATGGCATAAATATTATTAAAATCCAATTTTCAAATTATGTTGGAAATTTGCTTAACTCCATGTCATCGTTTTTCATTAGGCTAGAACCTGACTATCCTTATGTTTTTTTTTCAAAGATTTATGAAGTGTGCAAAGACCTTTTAAATAGAGTTAATAGAAATACTAACATTGTTGTTTCATCTCGGGTCTGTATGGATTATTTTTAAATTTTAATATTGATATTTTGTTTCACCTGTGGCTTTGATATATTATCATATCTGAACTTTGCAGGCAATGCTATGTTTAAGTTTTAGGCTACCAGAAACTGCTGCATTTAAAGATGACAAAATATCTCCAGATTTTGAATGCCAAGATGACCAGGTTAGAAATATCAATTCAGAAGCTCTTCTGAAGCGACCACGGACAGATATGGGGCTGGTTTCCACGAGCAATCTAGTATAGCTGAGATCAATTTTGTTTAGTCACATTAAATTGTTCATCAGTTTAATTGCGTAATAACTGGGTTCTGCTCAAGCTTAAGCCTTTTTACAGTGTAACATTTCTGTGTATCATGCTCTTCCTGATTTATGGGCATCCTGGTTTTGTGTTGGTGGACCTGCTTTTTAAAACCTGGATCTACTTCCAATTTTGATTCATCTGTATAGCCCATTAAACTCAAATGGGAGCAAGGAATGAGGAACCCAATTGTTTTAATTGTATATTTTCTAATTTATGCTGGAGTTACATCTAGTTAATGCTTTAGTTTTGTCCAGTAGAATGGGCCTGAGTTACCCAGCATGTTGTTTGTCATTCACTTTTTATTGAAATAACTTGCAAGGTTTAGAAGTATATCAATGTTAATGGACAAAGAAGCCACTTTGCAGCATCTCCACTATGAGGAAACAGTAGCACAAAAATTGGAGGCATCTGGATGGCCACATGACAAGCATGCTGCAATATCAAAGCACTGTATCCTGTAGATGCCAAGCACCTGATGTTACCACTTACTAGGCTTGCATTCCAAAACCTGTGGAGCATGCGGGGTCTTTTGTTGGTCTTGGTATGATAGGATCAAATGGTTATGGCTGGTTGCCACTATATGGAAATTATACTTCAAGACGTTAGTTAGACTTGGAATTTGATGGATGTATGGCTATCATACCCATTTTAACCATTTTTTATAGGGAAATAATTTCAAAAGAACATGTGGAGAAAGACACTGTCATTTCTCCAAAGTGTTAACTTGATGCCCTTTGTTAAGACATTACAAGTTAATTACTCCTAGTTAAACGAGAACTGAGTTTATTGGTAAGTTGGTGAGTGAAATTTCCGATTCCTAATCCCTTGTATATCTAGATATTTCTCAGTACATGTTCCTGTCTTCAAAATTTTAGGTTTCCATGTAGCTACAACCTAGAGAAATTCTATCATCCAATAGAGTGGCAGAGACTGCAACTCAAACTATTAGATCACAGTAGTGGATAGATCTGTAATCCATGAATCCATGTGGCTTTTATTGAATTAATATAGGCCCCAGAAGGCTGTAAAAATCTGTACTTTTGTTTTCATAACCACAACCAGCTTTAGGATTCATCATTTATGTATCATTTGGGGCATGGGTTCGTGTGCTCTTTATATCATGGGCAGCCACAACCTGTTTGCTTATCGAGCTCTAGCATTTCCTTTATGCATGCCAGAGTAATGAATAAGGGACCCTTCCCTTTATTTATTCAATAGCTTGTTGAGGTGAGTGATTCAGATTCTGGAATTCAATCATCTATCGAAGTGTTGCCATGTGGAAAAGGAGAAGAATGATTAAGATTCCAGAATTCTACAATCTATCGAAGTGTTGTCAAGTGAAAATGGAGAAGAGCGATTACTATTCCAGAATTCCACCTGTCAAAGTATTTTCAATTGGAAATGGAGCAAAGAATTTAAGATTCCGGAGTACCACCATCTAGCAAAGTGTTATCAAATGAAAAAGGATAAACTAACCAAGATGATATTTGAACTGAATGATTCCTAGGGAGTCATCATCCACTGTGAAAGTTGGGTTGCATATTGGATGTACAGAATTAGAGATTTTCTTATTTTTTGAGAGTTCAGGATATATTGCTTCCTTTTTCCTGGGATTGAGTAGATCTTTCTTCTCACTACAGTGTCTTCATCCTTATAATATCGGTGGATCACAAAACTTTCTCTGCAGTTTCTTGAGCTGCATATTTGGTCAAGCAATGAAAAGCCCCTTTAATGTCCTCCAAGCAACCTGCAAGAGCCCCAGTATTTTTGTTTCTCTTGTCATGTCTTGGTAACAGAGGGAATATTGTGGATTTTAATAATCTCCATTAGAGGTTCCTGATACATTTTGATGTCCTTTTTTCATGAATAAGTTCATACTATGTATGATATATTCCCGCTGAATGTTTTGGGTGGACACTTCACCTGTCTCCAGGGGAAAGAAAAACAGTGAGATAGAAAACGACCTGTCAGTGATGAATGAAGTGCTGAACATAAAGGCTGTAGAGAGGATGAGACAGAAAAATGACACTAAGTTCATGATTAGTGTCCACTTGAAGTTGAAACACGACCATGTGATTTCTTAATTGCTGAAGGTTGCAATTTCATTCCAGATAAATGCTTGGAATGTCCATTAAGGCTTTGAATTTTTAATTATACCAGATATATGGTAAGAATGGAATGTGATTTTGATTAAACTTTTAGCTGTAAATGCATCTATAATATGTCTGTCAAGACTCAAGTGAGCTTTAAGTGTCTATAATTTATATCATTCGACTGCTTTTGACCACTTGGTCGGTATTTCAAACATGTTAAAGGTCGAAGAAATGTGATTAGAGGATTACAGAAGCATATCAATAAAGGATTATAAACTATATATTAAAATAAAGTCAATATGTTAGGACCTTTTATATAAATTTAATACATTTTATTTAGTCTTTAATTAAATGGAATTCAAACTCTGACTTCTTCATAGCATACTCATATAGTACTTTTTGACATGTAACGGTATATGGTTTATGTACCTGCTCAAATGGTTGGTGCACTTAATTTTTGCTATTGTTATATTGATTTATTAAAGTTGTATTAGAGTCACAATAGAAATTGGCATTTCAAACATGTTAAAGGTCGAAGAAACGTGATTGGAGGACTACAAAATCATATCAATAAAGGATTATAGCCCAAAGGTAGGTAGAGGATGGTGTTGTGATGTGTTTTAGAAGATGATGTCGTGATGTGTTGCAGAAGATTTAAGGGTGATCGAGACCAATCAACACCCTAGTTACCCTAGTTTGATGTGGAGGGAAATTCCAATAAAAGAGAGTTAAGGATTGGTTCAAGATACAAGAGAATATGTATATTAGGGTACAGGGATTTCTAGATTATCCCATATCCTTTTTAATATATGTACGAAGTGTAGTATATATAAGAGATGTAGTTACATAGACAGTGTTCACAAACAAGCACTTTAGTGATAAGAACTAGAAGGTAACACCCTTTAAGCCACCACAAAACTAGTTTAGGGAATTCTTTTCAAAAGATAAATTGGAGTCAATGGCATTAGAAGCATATGTGAGGCATAGTGCCTTGACCTAAATCTTATAATACCCAAAATAGAGCCCTCTAACCACATTGATATGCAATTCATCAAATATTGGAGAAATATTCACCGGATGGAAAAGACAACGTAGCCTAGATGAAAGGTACAAATGGTGAATAATAAGATTGAGAATAAATCAACATATGTAATCCCTTAGATACTGAAGGAAAAATATTAATAACTCAAAAGCATTAAACCCAAGTAAGAAGTGCACTATAGTTTCTTAGGCTTTGATGAATTCAATAAGAAGCAAAAAACTAGAAAAAACCATATTAAAGAATAATAATAGTAGTAGTCTAATTCTAAGGTCATAGGCAAGCTATGCACCAAATTGGTGTATGAGACCTCCTTGTTTGTGGGACAAAGGACCTACCTCTCTACAACAATTTCACTCCTAAAGTTTACCAAAATCCCATTGAATATGAAATCTCTAAAATAGCCCACCCACAAGTAATGGTATAATGAAGTTTCAAAGGTTGTATACAAGTTTATATATGAATGCATTGAGAGATTTAAGATAAAGGAAAATACAAGGGAAAAGATGGATAAAGAAAATGAACCTTTGAGAGAATAGGTCAAAGATGAAATACTACTAATGTTATTAGAGTAGTTCACAAAGAAGGTTCACACCTTGAAGGTTAAGGAGAGTCTCAAAAATGGAAAAGGACTAGTTTGAAAGATGAGTAGCATCAAAAGACACTAGTGGATCACATAATTAAGGGTAATCCAAGAAAATCATAGGCATTAGGACAAAAGGGTGGAAATGATACAAAAGGGATAAAGAAAAAGATTACGAGGAACACTTGTAAGGAAATAGAGGATGATGTGTACACTATTGTGAGTATTCCATTGGAATAGTTCATCACAACAAAGTTCATAATATTATGAAATCCATAATTATGCAATTTACTTCATAAGAGTCTGGATTAATTATTACTAGCTTTAGTGCTAATGTATGAAATCATTGAAATGGAAATGAAAGAATAAAACAAATGAACATGCCATCCATACAATGAACATAAGATGTATCTTATGAAACCTAAAACATGAGGAAATAAAGCTAGAAGGTGTGGCTTGTGCTTTATTCTCGTTTCTTCAATTATGATATGCAAATACATAGAAAGGGGAACTCATTATGGAATTCCCTATTACACTATGGCTTGAATGGCTAGTAAATTTGCTTGCTCTTATGTTATTCTCTAAAATCCTACTCCTAGATGCTTCATTCAACAATGGAATAAATACAATGCTAAAGAATAGAACCCCTTTTATTCTTAACAACCTAGTGTTTAAAAAAGCTTGATAGTCAGTTTTGGCATGCCTTAACCTTCAATTAGTGATAAGGTTTGGACCTTCTAGAATCTTCTTGAAAGTCTACACATGGCTAGCCCCACATGTGTCCATTATGGGAGATGATGGGGATCCACTTGTACCATAGTGATAAAAAAGGTAGGTCAACTTGTAGGAGACATAATTTACATACACAAGCTTTGATTTAGGTGATTTTTACACCATTATGAATGTAACATACCTAGTTCCCTCAATGACTTACAAAGGTTACAGGGTACCCAAAAGTTTATATTTTTGTTTACTAGCTTGACAATAAGCTTTGATACCACTTTATTAGATACCCCTACAAAATTTATCCTAACCATACTTGCATAAGCTTGTTTTTCAACTCATATATTTTATCAAACACTTTACATGTAAACCTTTTCTCAAATACCTTGTATACAACCAATTGGGTATCATTTTTGTTGTATAAATTTTTTCAAACATTTTGTATGAAACCAAATTAGAAACATTAATCTAATTCCACTTGTAACATACTAACTGAAACATGGCACTCAATCATACAACTTTTGAATTTTGTTTTCGAGGTATTTTATTAAAGAGTTTGTACGCACTTTGCAATTAAATACCTTTAACACATTTCTTCAAATTCTTTGCATGCAAATGGACATAAATCAGCTACAACAATACTATCATACAACAATATTGTCTCCATCCATAAAACAACATTTATGTTGGGGCATTTCATCAAACAATTTGTATGCAATGGTATTTTATTAAAGTGTTTGTATGCAATTTGCAATTAAACACCTTTAACACATTTCTTCAAATTCTTTGCATGCAAATGGGCATAAATTAGCTACAACAATACTATCATACAACAATATTGTCTCCATCCATAAAACAACATTTATGTTGTGGCATTTCATCAAACAGTTTGTATGCAATGAATAATTAAACCATTTAGGAATTTCTTCAAACACTTTGCATGTAAACTAATATGGCAAAATTTCCAGGGCATATCTCCCAAATTATACCAGTCCAAGTTCTAAACACTGAACTAGATATATGTGGGAATTTTCCTCACTATGTTTCAAGTTTCAACTTCCTGAACATCCCAAATGAAAAGTTATAGCATAAATGCTAACATGACATGTTTGATGCACGATTTTAGGAGCACTTAAGTAGCTCATCTTCCTCCGTTCGTATCTCTTAAAATATCGTGACTCAAGATATGAAAGTTGGACTAGATGATGAATGGGATTTCCCCTCACTATGGACCAAGTTTCAGCGTCTGTAACCTCCCTGAAGGAAAGTTATAACGTAAATGTTAACATGACTTGTTTGATGCACAATTTTAGGAGCATTCAAGAAGCTTGACATCCTTTAATCATATCTCCTAAAATATCACGGCCCAAGATCTGAAAGTTGGACCAGATGATCCATGGGATTTCCCCTCACTATGGACCAAGTTTTAGCTTCTAGAACCTCCCAAAAGAAAAGGTATGATAGAAATGTCATCATGACTAGTTTAAATATGAATTTAGGAATCCCAACTTCCTCTTATCATATTTCCTAAAATTTTGCGACGCAAGATTTGAAAACTAAACCAAAGAATTAACAAGATTTCCCCTCACCATGGTCCAAGTTTTAGCCTTTGAAACCTCCCAGAAGAAAGGTTATCACATAAAAGTGAGCAATTGTAATCATAGAGCTCTACATGCCCACATGCACATATTAACTTGCACATAAAAATCAAGACATTTTTCTTACAACTTCAAGGTAGAATTTCAATATAATCCATAGAACAGTGAAAACATTTTTCCTATTGATTTCATGCAACAGTTTCCTACAACCATGCAACATTATCACATTGCTATACATTAATTTTAATAAAAAACTAATCATCATATTCATAGCTCACAATCAATAACACTTGTTGAGATCTAACAATGGTTGAAATTGAAGGCAAGACTTCAATTTTCCACCCAACCATAGACTAGTTATAGCAATCACCCTTGAGCCAAATCCACGATTCAAGGGGATTTTTCAAGCAAACTTAGTTGGAAATCATGCTCACAAGTTTGGCTCCTTGCTGAAAAATCCAATTTTTTCCTCAAACTTCTTTCATTCAACAAAAAGCCAACCACTTGTTGTTTGAATGTCTTTTTATCCTTTTTCTTATATGTCTCTTCATGTTCCTCATGGAACGTTCTTCTAGATATTTCTTGCTAGTTGCACATTTGATTAAGTAGTGGTGCCAACTAAAACCAATTAGGTTCATTAGGGGAGTTTTGAGGTCTAAAATGGGCCTCCTAAGGAAATTATAAAATAATAGTGGAAATAATAAAATAAGATTACATTTACATCATCAAATTTTAGAGGGAAAAAAGAAAAATTTATTTTTTCAACTCGTATTTTCAACTTATCTCCCTAGGGGTTTTCTCAAATTTCGAGCAGAAACATTCATTGGATGCATAATTTGATTCCTCCTCCAAGGAGTACCCATGTTGCATGCTTTCGATCGACCCTGCTACACTAAAAATGAGAAATTCATGAAAAATGTCATTGCAATCGCACTTTTTAAATGTATTTCTCATTTTTCTTATAGCAGGATCCATCAAAAGTATGCAGCATGGGTACACCTTGGATGATGAATTAAATCTTCCATTCAACGAGTACTCCCACTTGAAATTTGAGTAAAATTGTAGGGAGATAAGTTGAAAATACGAGTTGAAGTAGTTTTATTATTTTATTAATTTTTAATCTTTCTACTTTTTTACTCCAAAAATGGTGAATCATCCCCCATGGTTGACATCATCATCTTAAATCCTATTGGTTCTTATAAAGTTTTTTTTTTTGTTGTACATTTTTCTTAGGAGGCCCATTTTAGACCACAAAATCCCCCTCCCAATGATTCTTCATTTTCCCTATCAGATCGTGGATCTGTGGTTCCACTCTTCAAGCCATTCAAATAAATTTATAATCAGAGTACCATTACATTACAAAAATTAGGGGTGTTAGAAACCCCACCCCTTTAGGGGAACATGTTGAAGAATCTAGGGCAATGTAGGTTAGTAAGATTCTTTTCACCATGATAACTATTTGTGAGGTGTTTTTAATTTTTCTTATTAGCACAATCTTTAATATTATAGTGTGTCTTCTTTAGTTCATCAAATAACTACCAAAACAAAGAGACAAGAACACAAGATGTTGACTTTCTGTGAGGGCCAAAACCTCTCACTCTTTGAGAGGAACACCCACACAAAATTCTTCTTATAAGATTCCAATTAACGAATACCAAGACCATGGCCCTTGACCTATTATGCCACTCCAAAACCAAGACAACAATCCTATTATTGTTGAGATCATCATTATCACTATTGCTTCACTAAGGTCATTATTGTTGCACCATTGCTACACCTTTACTGAGATCTTCATCTTGTAACTACGTTTCCATTAGGATCATGACCATATCTATACCGAGATCATGAATGCATCTAGAAGTATGCTGAGATAGAATGTCACTGTGGCTACACCCTGCACCAACATCTTCATCATCATAGATTTGATGAGACTGTCTAGCTGCACCGAGATCTTCATCATCATAGATATGCCGAGATTGTCTAGTATGCCGAGACATTGATTGTGTTCTTTAAGATCCTTCTCTTCATAAGTATGCCGAGAGTGTAAGGTTACTTCAGAGATTACTACTATTTTGATAGGCTGACACTGTGATCACCATGGTTGTGAGGGTGCCGAGACTTCATCCTTGTGGTGCCCATCCGAAAAGCACAAAGATGCTTTTCATCCGAATTTTGTACCTCATTGTAGCCATCCGAATTATATAGGGAATTTGAATTTTGTACCTCACTGTACCCACTGTGATTACCATCGAAGATTTCGGAGACATTCGATACCCTAAACTATGGTTATACGAAAATATCAGCAGGGTATTTATAGTAGTTTCGTCTCCATAAATGAACTGATGTGTTATGCTGAATGGGTGTGTCTCCATAGGTGAGCCGACATGACTATTTTTAATTCATTTTGCTGGTCGACATTAAGAGGATTGTGCTTGTCTTTCTAGAGGGATTTTCAAGATACTAGGTTGACTCATATATATTTTTCATATGCTCAAGAAGAGCCCTTCATACATGACATTGACTCTTTTGACTCAATAATAAATCCTAAGGCTCTCAATAGGAGCCACTAACAAATAAACCACTTGCTCATGAAACCCATGCAACAAGGCATACAAAAATTATTTTATTTCTTTTATTTCATCATTTACAAATATCATGTCATTATGAAGACTGAACCTAGTTACACTTTTCTTCAACACTCCCTCTTAACTAGGGAGGTATTCATAATGGTGATTGTTCATTCTCAATCTGAAAAATTTCTCATAAGAAGACTCAGATTGGTAACCCATTTGTATAGCATCATAGTAACCAACATTGTTTGCACACTAAGGCCTAGACTGAGAGTATATCTCTCATTAGATTAGAGCACAATGTTGGCGAGACCAATGAGTATAGACACCTTCATCATTGTCTCTCAAGGTACATACCCACCCGGGTGTTCACTGAGTATGACATGTTAATCAATGTTGCCATTGATGTCAATATGGCATTGGTCGAGATGGAAAATATTCTTGATATGCCTAATGAATATCATGAAACCCTAGAATGAGATGGTAAGGTTGAAGATAATAGATGCCTAGTTCCATATGATGATGTCGTATCTCTTGTTTGATAAGAATGTCATCAATTAATATGTCAAGTCACTAATGAAGAAGTCTTAAGGAGTGCCAAGTGCCAATCATTTAGAAGCCCTTGATGACATATGGAGGACTACATTTGATGATGTCATATTCTTGATGAATGACCGCAATTGATGATGGCACTTGATGAGGTCTTGATAACATGGTTGGAGATCATTTGATGGTTGGAAGATTATTTTGGAGTTCTCCTAATGATGCTGCACTTTGGTTGCACTATGATTGCACCAGTATATGATGACATTGTTCATGTCTCATCCTACATGGATGTTGCACTCCTACATAATGACTCTATGATCCTATGACTACATTGATAAGAATGAAGAAGCCACATTGTCCCAAACATTCCTCATGTTGTCCCAAACTTTTTATGCATAAAATTTAAGGAAAGTCGCAAAGAAAAACTATTTTGGACACCTTGGAGGCGTCCTTTCAAAATGGATTCTAGATCATCTTAAAGAGGATTTTTTCCTCTTTCGAACGAGCCTATATTTGCCCTGAAACTCCTAATAGTTTGTGAGATATTGAATTTTTAAGTTAAGGAAATTATTCCTAGCAATGAGCCAACCTACACTCAGTCATACAAGTCAACCTCACTTCAAATAGATGTGCCCCTTCAGTTATAAATTAAATCTCTATAAATAGACATCTAAACACTTCATTTTGATCAGTAAATCGGGAAAGAATTCAGAGATACGAAGTATAGAAGAAGACAAAACGCTGAGGAGAACAAGGAGACTATTGTTTAGGACGAAAAAAGAGCATAGTTTTGTTTGGGCATAAAATCTTGGTCGAAGTTGTCGTGGTCGAAGTTATCGTAGTTGTCGTGGTCGAAGCTGTCATAGTTGCCGTGGCCGAAGCTGGCGTAGTTGACGTGGCCGAAGCTGTCGTAGTTGTAGTGGTTGAAGCTGTCGTGGTTGAAGTTGTCATAGTTATCGTGGTCGAAGTGTTGATTTATTGGGATTGGACAAATAGAGCTTGTTGAAGTCTTCTCTTGAGAACATAATAGGGAAGAGTTAGAGAACTTTGTGGAGCAACATATTGAAGATTTGAGGAGATCATTGAAGACCATGATGCATTGAAGTCATCATGAGGTGACCTTGAAGAAGTTTTGTTTGGGTAACATGAAGAGCAGTGGTGACACCTTCATGTGAAGAACAAGGTTGTCATTGATGATGTGACGTGGAGACTAAGTGAAGGCGTAGTTGAAGATTGATAGGGCTTGTTGAAGAAGACATTGTGAACCGTGAAGTATAACCAAACATATCTTGAACAAGGTTGTCATTGATGAAGTTGGTGCCTTGGAAGATAGGGTTGGAGCCCTAGAGGATAGGAGCCCTTAAGAGACCAGGTTGGTGCCAGTACCAAAGATAGGGTTGGAGCCCTAGAGGTTGGTGCCTTAAAAGTGACAAGGTTAGGGCTTTGGGAAGTCCAAGTCGATGCTTGGCAAAATAGAGGTTGGAACCTTGGAGATTGAATATTGGTGTTTTCATCTAGGGTTGGAGCCCTACACAAATATTGTACTTGATTTATTGAGATTAATACAAGTATTTATTTTTATTGTTCGTTTTGTGTTCTAATTATGAGTGATCTAACTGGTAAAACTAACAATTGAAAATAAATACTGATTCACCTCACCGCCCAGTATTTCCAACATGACCTTCTAGGTCTATTCTTATCTTGAGTTCCCAGCCCTCAAAGAATATCGGTCCTCTGGCCTACTCTTATCTTGGGTGCCCTACACATCCTCAAAGAGCATCGGATGCTAGATGATTATCCAATCCTCCATTATTTCTTCCCAAGTGAAGACAAGAATGTTGTGTCTAACTCTCCCTCTCAACTAGGGAAGATATGCCCTTTCTTGTAAAGGAATGTACCCAAGTTCCCTCTGACCAGGAACTTGCCCAAGCTCCCTCTCAATTAGGGACTTGTCAGAGCTCCCTCTTAACTAGGGACTCTCTTTTTCATCAGCAACTTCTTCTTCGTGGGTCTTTCAGCTACTTGATCAATTTCCTTGATATCATGAAATTCAGTTGAGCTTCTTCCTTGTAGGGCATTAGGCATTGATCACTTTCCTTCTTGGTTTGTCATGTCATTCCTTTCTTCATGGAAAGTGGCTTCCTTGATACATATTTGGAACCTTCGTCATGTGGTTACTTCTTCATCATCATGTTTCTTCTAGGAGTTTCCATCCACCACATGAATGCTGGTTGTACTTGTATTTGCAATTCTTGTTCCAGCAGCCCTACATGAACTCATCCAGATATGTAGGTATCAACATCCTTTATACATGTTGACACATCTCCCAAAGATATCCATTTTCAAGGGTCTTCATATTTTTAGACTTTTATCAGAGTCTTCATATCCTTCCGGGAGATTTCCTAGTCAAATCTTCTTGGTATTTTGGACGTTGATCGCCTTCATCATGGTTGCATATCTTGTGATCTCTTCCTTCCTCACACATTCCATTCCAAAGAGCTTTCAATCAGAGTTTCTTAGTTGTAGTCAACCTCCTCATACTTCATATGAGGACATATTATGTTGATTTCATCTAGAGTGACTTTATGCCTTCCTTCATCCTTTTAGATGAGGATATCTTTTTTCTCTTGATCATGCTTCTTAAGGTAGAAGTGATGATCCATGTTACCTGCAACCATATGACATGACATTATAATATTAAACACAAGAATACATACCTCATTTTACCTTTAGGTCATCTAGGCTTCTTCCAGCAGGTTCCTTGACTAAAAATATCTTTAATCCCTTGATCTGCTTCATTTCTCATGTCATCACACCATCATTCCATGAATTCCATAAGTTGGAGTTCTTGATGAAACACTTACTTCTTCTCTAGATTTGTGAACCCTTCGATGAGGATTCCATCAGAGAACCTTGAGGATCTTGCATATCCCCATCTGGCAGATGTTTCCTTTTTTGTATGATGAGCCTTGACTTGGATGACTTCTTCCTTTCCTTCAATGTCCAATGAGGTTCCCAAGGGTTATATCCTTTATGTTTGACTGCCATGGATTTTTGTTCTTCATGATTCCCATGGTGATGTCACGAGCTCTTGTTTCTAATGCTTTCATGATGCCATGATGCATCTTATTATCATGGTCATATCTATAACACAAGATTTAAGAGCTTATGATAGGACCCTTTTGTGAGGGATACCATCTCAATCATAGTATAGATCTGTTACTCCCTCTTTCCTTGGTCATTTTCTTTAGCTTCCTCCATCTTTCCAGTGATATGAGCTTCTTTCTATAATCTTTCCATAACATTGAATCTTAGCTATACTATTCTATCTTGTTTGAGGACCAAACTTCTCTTTCCTTTCTGCACATGTTTTTAACCTTCAATACTTTTGCCATCAACTTGTCTTTTTCTATCTAGCATAGAGACCACAAATTGTTGAATGAGGTAACCTTCTTGTTCATGGACATTTGTTACCTTGCCTATCAGTTAGAACAATGATGATTATCTTCATCTCCCAATTGAGATCTTATGAAGATATTCTTTCATTCTTTGATACCTTCAATCAGGTTTAAGTGATGTGACCTTCTTCACTGCATTTCAGAGAGTATATTTTCTAGCATTTCATATCTCTCTTTTATGTCACCTCCCCCGCTACATAGGGATGAGAGGACCTAGGACTGATTTCATATGACTTCTCTTATCTATGAGGATTATGACAATCCTCCTTATTTTACGTGAGGACCTTTGATCACCCATCCAACCTATAGATCTCCTTGCAATCATGAAGTCATTTTACCAAATTGATTAATGAAAATACTTACTTGACATGTGAAGATAAATTCTTCACCCTGATCATGTTGAAAGTGGTTAAAGCGGATGCATCAATGCTTCCTCTGAATGAGATCCTTGTTGTAACGATATGAAGCTTGCCTTCATGTTACTATGACTTATACATTTGATCCTTATGATTTTAGATGGCATTGTATTGCTATCACACAAGTGAACCTTAGTATCATGTAGAATCATAGAGAATCTTGCTATGATCACCTTATATTATTTGGACCTATTTATGAGCACTATGTTGTAGATGATCCACTTCAATATGCTATCGAGTATGCATCATGAATATGAATTGTCAAGACTATATTCTTTAACGAATTCAATCTGAGGTAGTGTCTATTACTAGTATGATGAGACCATGTTACTATTGAGATCACTATATGATATAGACCGAAACTGTGGGAGGCACCAAAATTGGATTTTCTTCTTTTGACTGTGATCCAAGTTCTAAGCATTGTCATCTAACATCAAGACCTCATCTTTCCAATATTATCGAGACTGTGGGTAGTTGTAGACTGCTGCTATAAACTGATTCTTGTAGATCTTTATCCCTTTCTTTTAATATCCTTAAACATGCTTTGATGTCCTTCTTGAAGCTTGATCCTTGAATGTCTCTTTGTTGCCCTTCCTTTGACTTCATCACCTTAGCTTTAATTCCATGTTGAAGAATCTAGGGCAATGTAGGTTAGTAAGATTCTTCTCGCCATGATAACTATTTGTGAGGTGTTTTTAATTTTTCTTATTAGCATAATCTTTAATATTAGGGTGTGCCTTCCTAGTTCATCAAATAAATACCAAAACAAAGAGATAAGAACACAAGATGTTGGATTTTTGCAAGGGCCAAAACCTCTCACTCTTTGAGAAAAAAACCTGCACAAAATTCTTCTTATAGAGATTCCAATTGACGAATACCAAGACCATGACCCTTGACCTATTATGCCACTCCAAGACCATGACACCAATCCTCTTACTGCTGAGATCATCATCATCACTGCTGCTTCACTGAGGTCATTATTGTTGCACCATTTCTACACCTTTACTGAGATCTTCATCTTGTAACTATGTTTCCATCAGGATCATGACCATATCTATACCGAGATCATGACTGCATCTAGAAGTATGCTGAGACAGAGTGTGTCACTGTGGCTACACCCTGCACCGAGATCTTCATCATCATAGATATGTCGAGACTATCTAGTATGTCGAGACAATGATTGTGTTCTTTAAGCTCCTTCTCTTCATAAGTATGTCGAGACTGTAAGGCTGCTTCAGAGATTACTATTTTGATAGGTCAAGACTGTGATCACCATGGTTGTGAGGGTGTCTAGACTTCATTCCTGTGGTGCCCATCTGAAAATGACATAGATGCTTTTCATCCAAATTTTGTACCTCACTGTACCCATTCGAATAATTTAGGGAATCTAAATTTTGTACCTCATTGTACCCACTGTAATTACCATCGAAGATTTCAGAGGCATATGAGATCCTGAACTATGTTTATACGAAAATCTTAGCAGGGTATTTATAGTAGTATCGTATCCATAAATGAGTCGATGTGTTACGCGGAATGGTTGTGTATCCATAGGTGAGCCGACATGATTGTTTTTAATTCATTTTGCTACCCGACATTAAGAGGATTGTGCTTGCCTTTTTGGAGGGGTTTTCTAGACACTAGGTTGACTCATATATTTTTCATATGCTCAAGAAGAGCTCTTCATACATGACATTAACTCTTTTGACTCAATAATAAATCCTAAGGCTCTCAGTGGGAGCCATTAACAAATAAACCTCTTGCTCATGAAACCCATGCAGCAAGGCATACAAAAATAATTTTATTTCTTTTATTTCATCATTTACAAAGGTCATGTCATTATGAAGACCGAACCTAGTTACACTTTTTTCAACAAAACATCGTCCTTGGTGTTCTTAGTGTTACACAGTATTTTGTCATACTTTCCATCCCATATCCTAAAGCGTCAAAATGATGAAATTTTTCAGTGTATTCACCATGAAACACATACAAAAGCATCCTTGAAGAAGACAAGAAAAGTTGCCCTAAGAAAGTTTTGAAGAAGTTTGCCTAAAAACCTAGTTTTTAGGATCAACGCTTTTTGCACCACTGCTGGCCCGTGTTGATGGCTTGTTGCAGCATACTGACCTAACACTGTGAGCACAGCTTTTGATAGGAAAACTCACACTGAACCTCTTCTGGCGTTTTTCCTAAAGTGGAGAAGCTTCTCTTACTAGAAGCCTCAAGAACGACAAGCTGGATATTGTTGAATAAGGATATGGTCGAGTTCTCCCATTTTGAGTCCTTGATCCTACCTTTAGGGATCTTCCCCTTAAGATGTGGACCTTCTTCCCCCTTTTGTGGATCCCTAACTCCCTCTCCTTTCCTATAAATGAAATCCCTTCTATCCCCAACTGGTTGGTCATTGCTTGGTTGCATTCCTATGTTGAAACTATGCCTAAATGCTGCCCATCTTACTAAGGAGAAGGAGTGCTTGAAGGTCTTGGCTTGGACTTGGAAATCCACCATAAAGGAGGCTTCCAACATCAAGGCTCATATGGTTGTATTCTTCCCTCATTTTCTATTAATAAATACATCAGGTGTTTACTTTCCATAAGTGTATAAATCATTATTCATTTAGTATGATATTCCTTGATCTGTCATATAGTTTATGTTAGAATGAATTATGCTATGTATGTTCTTGTCTCTTTTGTTTGATCTTCCTTGCAGGTACTCATCCACAACAGTGTAAAGAGGATTGAACTTGGAAGCGAGAAGATTGAGGACGACATCAACGAGCGCTTAGCATTAGAGTGAGGTAGGTCATCTGTCTTACTTTGTATTTTCCGACATGAACTAGGAAAGTTTGCAAGTATTTGTCTAAGTTGTTGTTAGATCCTCTTATAGGACTAGAGAGATCACTTATGTCTGCAAAAGGGATTGTCTTCACAACAAGAAATCATAGGAATTCCATTCTTACTCATTAAGAATGTATTCCCAAATCATATTTTAACACATCAAATTAATGCACATACATTACTCTTGAATCTACATTCACAGTTAAAAGTGACATCCTTCAAGGTAGCTTTTGTTAAGTTTCCATTAGTGTAGGTAAGAAAAGAGTCAAAATTAACATGACGAACTCAATCATCATGTTAATTGAATCTTGGCCTTACACTTGTTACACATTCCCAAAGCATACACACCAAGGTCATCATACTATATTTTAGATTAGGCCAATATTTTTCTTGGTAGATACAATTTCAGCTAGTAAAGATGGCTAGTAAGCCCATATCACATTGATAATGATGCATTAAACATATATGCAACCATGCATGCACTCCACATATCTCACTCACCCATTGACAATCAAGCCATTCACATGCTTGGGTTTAACCCCAACTTCTCAAGCACATCCTTTCCCAACATGTCTTTAAGTCCTTTATCATATTTCTAATAATTTGTATTAACAAAAATATAAAGAAATATAAGAAGGCATTCTTTTTCTTTTATGAGTTTCTAAATGACTTAATAATAATAATATCATTTATGCAACCAATATGTTTCCAAGTCAACATACACAATAATTCAACATGCATGCAAAATCAACATTCATGCATCAAGCTACAAGAAAGCATGTTGGCCCATTAGGCCCTAGTGTTTTAACTTGGCTCTGATACCATATGTAAGGTCCCACCTTACCAACCATCAAGAGTGTAGATAAGTAAAGGTTATGTTGAACACTATCACTCAATTTTATTTATTTTTACTCATAATATGACTAACTTGGTTATCATGAAGATCATGTTCCTTCATTTATTTCAATATAAGAATATAACATAAGAAGTCAGCGATAACTTTCCCTTAAAACCAATTCCAAAACACATTTCTCCTCATGTTTAAAATAACATAGCATGTGCTCTTTTCATACTTATACGTGAGTTCTATGTAAGACTGGAAATAAATTCCATCGTAATGCCATGTGTGAACATTAAACTAGATTAACCTATTTGATTTCCTAGATTATGCTAAATAAGCTTCATTTATTGACCCTTGATATCATAACTACAAAAGCATCATACTTATTTTGCAAAAATCACATATAAGTGCATGAGTATTAACCTACCTATAACAAGGTATCTGAGGGAAGAATATGCCTCTCTTCACCAGTAAATCTAATAAATATGATATGTTTATGAAATGGAATCACAAAATATATTGACCCAACAACATTTCCAAATTCATCAGTTAAAAATTCTCAATCCCAATTATTAAGGCAATGCTGCAATCATTAGAATTATGTAATGAATGTTGTAGCAATAACAACCACTGTTACCAATTCAGAAACATGTTATTCTTCAAACAATGTCAGGTAAAACAATGGACCTGCATAAATTGGGCATAAGAAGTTGTTTTCTACACTCATCGAAGCACAAAATGCACCCATGAATACATGCAGCTCAGACAACACTTATTATGCTCACTTGCACAAAATACTACATAAATGGTCACTGTAAAATTGTTTCCAACAACCCTTTTCTTCTTTTTATGAAAGGTTTAGATAATAAAAGTAAAAATTATCCTATTCTCTATTCACATTTCAAAAAATTATTAAATTAATTTTCACATTCATACCAAAAACTTGTAGACATAGGAAGCTATATCCATCAAATAGTCTATTCATAAATTTCTAGTACATAAAAACTACGGGAAGTAAGAATTTTACTCTAACAATTTATATGCACAAAAGTTACAGCCATTTAGGCCACTTGACAAACACTTCGCAAACATGCAATCTACATCCAATGAGACATTTCGACAGACACTTTGCAAGCATGCAATCTGCAATCATTGAGGCATTTTGTCAAACACCTTGCAAGTGGGCAGTCTACAACCATTGAAACATTTTGTCAAACACTTGGCAGTAATAAATTTGAGATTCTTCTTCAAACTATTTATCTCATAAAATTCGTAAACTGAAAGGAAAATGTTGGCATATTAAAACAGATATTTTCACCAAAAAATAAAAACACTCGACAACACGCAAACACAATTTGAAAAATTGCTTAGATTTACGAATCAGGTTCTGAAAATAAATTTTTGGAATGAAATCGGGGGTTACATGGTCTTAAGGTACGAATACCCCCTGATGTTGAGCTGAATTACAATAAAAACTCCGAGAGATTCAATTCTTTAAAACAACAAAACTTTGGATCTCATTTACCACTTTTGTCAAACACATAGCATGCAAACTTTCATCTACAACTCTACATGAAGAAATATAACCCAAAATTATGCTACTATGAGTTGTTCATTGAATTTACGAATTTCTATGTTCACTATATGAATTCTTGATACAAGTAATTAATCAAACATTTTACAACTTGCAAAGTTACTTCCTTTTACATGAGTTGACAAACTTATTGCAGCCGCTGCTACAATTTGGAAAACACATGGCAACCCTGAATGCTACAACCATTAATACCTTTTGTCAATTAATTTGTAATAGAACAACAATAAAAAATTACATACAATAAGCTATATCCATTGAGGAGTTTCTTCAAACATTTAGTGTGCAACCTTTTTTTTTAGAGATCTAAGTTTTAACCAACAACCCAATTCACAAGAAGCAAGAACCATGTATTAAATTGCTAAAATGTACAATGAAATTCTATCAAATATAGAATATTAGATTTAGATAATAGGCATGACCTTCTATGGACAAAATTTCATTATAAGAAGAATTTGAAATCCTTGGCAACACATTCTTCTTTTAGTTCCCTACATGTAAATTCTCACGCTCAACTTCCATGAAACTATTAACTCATTGTGGGTTAGCTCAGAAATAAATTTCTAATTATTTCATAAATATTCATAATGTTTTAATAATTTAAAGTAGCAATAATAAATTTAAAATATCAATACTTTAAAACTAATAAGAAACCAAAATTTCAAGAGAATTTATAGATATATCTGACAATGTGTATATATATAACTCGAGAAAGATGAGAGTATGCTCCAACTCCAATGTCATTACCAACTCATTGTGAACTATCCAATTTCCACCCAACCATATCCAGGGAGAAATTCCTCCCCTGGAACCCCCGAGCTGTAAGAGCTCCAAAGCAATACCAAAATATAGTAGTAGAGAGATATACAAGGCAAGGTGAGGAAGATAAGTTTCACTTCCTCTCAATACCACTCATGGACAACTTAACTACGTAGAACTAATTAGTAATTTGTTTTAGGAATTTAGATTCATTTCGATAACATTTGGATACTCTCCAAGACTCTCCCACTCACAATCTTCTTCAAGTCTCTCCAACTCTTGGTATTGCAATGCACCTCCCTTATCAAGTGAGAATACATGAGACACATACATAGGAGGAACAACAAATTCTTTTCATAAAGGAGGAGTAATATGCATGCATTGTATTCCATTTAGAAGAGTGTAACTCATGCCATTAAGGAGATGTATGCATACTATAGTTAAGGAGAGTTAGCATATGCATTAAAGAGAGTGTAAGAGGAATCTTTTATGACATGTCATTAATGAACGTAAGATGAATATTCGATTATTTGATGAGTGCATAATAAAAGAGTGTAATGTATTATTAAAAGAGAGAGAGTTACATAGAGCCATGAGAATCATCAAGGAGATAGGTGTGAATTGATTTAGGAGATGAAGGTGACTTGCAATTCCCTTTTAATAATAATATCATAGTCTCCTAAATGATAATAGTAATATTAATAATATTAATAATTCTAATAATATTGAGGATTAAGTCGAGATAGGAACTATTAGGATTGATTAATGATAATTTAATTGGTTTTCCTTCAACTATACTTGATTACCCATTGATTGAAGGTGATTTACTATTTTTGGAAAGTCATACTTGAGATGCTAGACATGACTTTCTATTTTTATAAACTCACTCCAGAATTGTCAGAAATGAGATTTTATTAAAGAAATTCATCTACGAGCTTCCATGAGTGGTATTTTTCTTCCGGAGAATAGGGATTCTGCATCCCTATTGCATACATCTCCATGCCTTAGTAGATTGAGGACTCCACACCCTGATCTACTCCAAGGATCCAAGATTCCACACCTTGATCTTTTAAATATTTAGGACTCCACGTCCCAATCCTTTTATTATAGATCCAAGACTCCATGTCTTTATCTTTCATGGATTTAGGACTCCGCGCCCTAATTTCCATGGCTTATCATCTACTCTACTTTGAAACTCTGCACTTCACCTTAAGGTACTGATTGTGATCTCATACCCATCTGATGGTTCATTGGTAAGGTCTTGTTCTAAGACCTGTACACATCACAATCTCATAGATCAAAGGAATCAAATGAATTTTATAATTAACTTATTCCTATTTTACCAAAGATGGTGCATGACTTCCAAAGTCATTTTGGTTCTAGAGAAACGACTTCCGAAACCATTTAAAATTTGAACATCCATGCTTGCAAATAATCACATCCCCTGTCATATCCTGCTCAATACAAGATTAAGCATATATAATCATAAAAATCATGTATCATGACTTCTACAGTCATTTATAATTTGAGCATTCTTGTTTGCAAATAACCATGTCTCCTGCCACATCTTGCTAAATACAATATTAAGCATATATAATCATACAAATCACATACCATGACTTCCACATTCATTTATGATTTGAGCATCCTTGTTTGCAAATAAACAAGACCCCTGCAACATCCTGCTTAATAAAAGATTATTCATATATAATCATACAAATCATAAATCATCCATAAATCATAATTAACCATATGTTCCACTTAACCATGATCATCCATGGAATCTTGGATCACCATCCATGTCATACGCCTATGCCCAAACTAGGATACCAAAAGAGAAAACATCGATAATATGCTCTTAACCAAAATCAATTCTTATACACGCAAACATAGATATTATCATAAACACATAGAAACTAGGTGACCCAAACTAGGTCTATAACATATAAGTATGTACATAATTATGTCATGCATAATATTATATCATTACATCAAAATCACCATCTCTAATTGTCAGAAAACTAACCTTGCCAAGGTGGTACACTCCATTTGCGATTAATAAAGTTGTTGTGAACAAGAATTGGATCAGTTGAAAAGTGTCGACACTGAGTTTGGTGCTACCAAATAAGTTATAGAAGGAAGTTTCCATCAATATGTGTTTGAATATAGTGATGACCTAAGAAGCATCATAATAGTTGAAGACCCTGAAGATTGTGCTAGCATACAAGATCATATATTGGAAGGTTGAATACTGGTTGGGTTTGCCAAACAACAATACGTGCCAATAGATGAACATGTAGCTAACGTGTTGATGAAATCTCTTCCCATAAGAAGTTAGTTTTAAGAGCATGCTCAGATTGGTGGATATGTTGATCTATTCCTGAAAAGTTGGTGTATTGATAAATGTCTTTGATTTGGTTTAGAGGGAGAGATACAGTACCATAAGACTTCTTGTATGTTGGTACTTGGGAGGACATCATAACCTGGTTAGTATTGAGATCTCAGTTGATGTCTAGATCTCAAAGGGATCGTATCAGTTGGAGATTCAGTTTAGTGTTGATACCTAGATCATTGTAAGGGTTGGTGTCAAGGCATGGAGGCCTAGATGGTATCATGTTGTATGGATACCAGGGTTGTACCCTTATGGTACCTATATTGGAAAATGCCTAGATGACACCTTATTCCCTGTTGGGAGGTTACCTTCGCAGTAAGGGTATCCCAAGCGTTGTGTATGTTGTATTATTCTTGGAACATTTCAAATTGAGATCAACCTTCCACCGATTGAACATTTATGAATACCTCCCTAGTTAAGAGGGAGTGTTGAAGAATGTAACTAGTATTGGTCATCATAATTATACTTGAGTCATATATTTGTCAAAAGAAAGAAAAAAGAAATAAATAAGTAATGTAAATATAAATAACAATAATACATCAAAGATAATGATTAATTAGTAATTAGTTAATGAAGAGGTATTTCCCCAATGACATGACCGTTCAAAAAGGGACACCTGCCTAGGGTATATAAGCAGATCCTCACCCTCATTGTAATCATGTCACTTGTATTCAAATATTCTTATATATAATTACTTGTCCTACAATGGATGTCTTTGTCTTCAAAATATTTTGAAGATTATTACATGTATATGAACTTTGTTTGTTACATTGGTATCAGAGTTCTTTGATCCTCTAGCCCCTCACCTGTTGCACAGAGTTGTGTTCTCCGATCCAAGTCTTTGGCCATCAAAATTCGTCAAACTAGTTGTTGTTGAAGCGTTTCGCTACATAGTGTGGAGGTTCTCCATTTTGCAAGTTGTTATTTAGGCCTTTGGTTAATTAATAATAATAATAATAATAGACCTTTGGCTATTTAAAAGAAAAGGATATATATCTATCTATCTATATATATATATATTAAAAACCCAATTAAAAAAAAGAGTTCTTATTATATATATATATATATATATATATATATATATATATATATATATATATATATATATATATATATATATATATATATATATATATATATATATATATAACCGAAAAGAAACATTGGTATCAGAGCATTCCTTTGAGTATACAAACTTTGTTTGTTACATTGGTATTAGAGCATTCCTCTGAGTAGATGAACTTTGTTCGTTACATCAACCTTGTATCGGTTGAACAATTATGAATACATCCCTAGTTAAGAGGGAGTGTTGAAGAATGTAACTAGTATTGGTCTTCATAATTGTACTTGAGTCATGTATTTGTCAAAAGAAAGAAAAAAAAATTATTGTAAAAGAAAAATTACTTATGAGCATGGGTTTCATGCTCATTTTATTTTTGCTTCTAGGTTAAGCCTCCATTGAAGGCTTCTAGGATTGAGTTATAAGTAATTGTTAATGTCTTTATTTTGTAGACCCTTCTTGGGTTCATTGTAACAAAGAAAGAAAAATATTTATTTATTTTTGGTCATGTGATATTCCTCCACGAAGTCGTCCTTCCCATTCCCTTCAATCGACCTCTGAAGGATATTCAAAATATTATTCATACCCATGCATTTGACCTATTGAGGACACACATGACATTTGATTTGTAGCGAAGAAGTAGAAATGAAGTGCGAACTACTAGAAGGAGAGCCTATCCTATGCCAAGAAGAAAAGGAAACCAAGTGAAATACTGAAATTAATGATCCTTTGCCACACGTGTGATTTTTTTGAAGTATTACAGGGCCGACAAAGTGAAGGAGACTGAAAATTGCAGAAGAAGGGAGAGAAGGGACGAAACCCTAAATTGTATGATATTTTTCCTTGACTTGATACCTAACAATTTGACTTGTTCATGGGAGGCTGACTTGGCAGAGTGGAGGAAGTCATTTTTCTTGTACTTGGGTCCTTTTTGTCTTATTTGATTTAATTCTAAAGAAGAGAAGAAGAATTTTGGGTTTTCCCCTTGAAGAGTGGTTTTGCCCTGGTTGAGTGCCTACGTCTGGTGTCCATTTGTGTTAGATGATCTTGATGATTTTATGATAGTTGTTTGATGATAAAGAACATAATAATGATAACTAGAAGAATATTTTAATTAAATAAGTAAGATAACATCAGAAGAACCTATCAAGTTAAGAGAAATCATTTTCATTAGTTTCCTTAAGGATTTGTCAACACCCCGTTGGGGTTACTTGATACATCAACTTCCTCGGGTCGTAACTTTGGCATATGATCTTCATTTGATGCGTACAATACCTTGTTAGGAATATCTATCCGAGGACTACAAATTTTGACTGCAAAACTCTACCACAGGATTTTTTATTTCCCATTAAAAAGGAAATGTCATTTAGGGCTTCAAAACGGTTCCATAAGTTTAGGACCCGAAAAATTGCAAAAAATAGTAAATTGTGCTACAATTAAGGAAACAAAAATAAAAAGTGTTCGTGGTCCAAGTGGAATAGGTGGGTGGCCACCACTATCCACCTAGATCAGTCCTCCCCCCTTAGGAAGCAAAGGTCTCCATTTCATTGAGTGCCTCCATGAGATGAGGAAACTTCTGTTGAACTTGGTCCCTAGTGAGCCACTTGCCTTGGTGCAGGATCTAGCCAAATTTGACAACTCGATACAGTTGGATCTTCTATTTGTGATTTTTCTTGATCTTTGTGTCCATGATCCGATCAATTGTGGCCAATTCAATGCAGTTTGGGTTGAGTTCTGTTGGTGCCAACTGCTCATCAATGTATGATGTGACCAACAATGGTGGAAAGTATGGCCGAAGGAAGTCCACATTGAATATGGGGTGCAAGCCAAGGAATGGGGGGATACTAAGCTCGAAAATGTTGTATCCCACAACCTTGGTGATGGTGTAAGGCTCATATTGGAGTGGTTGAAGCTTTCGATTGGATTTGACAGGGTGTTCTTTCTGTAGATGTAACCAAATTTTGTTACGCACTTGAAACTTATGTGGCACTTGATATTGATCATGCCACTATTTGTAGTTAGCATTGGATTTTTCCAAGATGCCATGAAGCATTTGGAGGATGTGTTAAATGCACTCAATAAACTTGGTGGCTTTATTAGCTTCAAATTAAACATGGGCAAATTCTTCCTTTTAGTTGCAAAAGGTAGTGCAACATGAATGGGACGTAATGGTTCAAATCTTAGGCCCACTTCAAAGGGGCTATGGCTAGTCGAGCTATGGAAAGCTCTATTATTTCTATGTTGCACATAGGGAAGACTCTCATCTGATGTTCATGGATGCTTTGAGTTGTACATACGCATTATGTGCACGATCATCCTATTGATGACCCTTGTTTAGGGATGGAATGTGGTCGAATTGGTGAGCTTAGTGTCCAATAATGACCATGTTGAGAAATCAATACTAGTAGACTTAGGGTTAGATTTATATTTCTTGATAATTACTTGTGAATTAGTTTGGATTATTTTTCTTCTTTGTTATATTATATTTCATAAATAAATTACCAAATTATGTGTGTATGAGGGTCACAAAAATACAAGACACGAAATATAGGCACTCTGCTAGGGAAGAACCCCTATCTAGGGGAAAACCCAGTCAAAATCTCTTCCTTCAATATTTTTCTTAAGACACATCAAGGTAGACACAAAACTCCTCCAACCACCAAGTCAACCTCCTCTTCTAGCAACTTTGACCTTGAAGCAGCAACACTTCGACCCAACAAAGCCAGAATTTTGGCCTTCCAGCAACAAAATCTTTGACCTAGCACTTTCAAAATTTTGACCCTTCCAGCAGTAAAACTTCGATCCAACGATTGGCCTAGTAACTTCACATAAGAGAGAGAAAGATATACCTAAAAACTTCAACCTTGATCCTTCCAACACTTCTTCTTCTTCTTCTTGGAATTTAACACTTTTTTGCCTCCTTCTCTTGGATATCAAACTTGTGAGAGAGATGCTCCAAATGAATTTGAACTGCTTGTATATATAGGCTTTAGGTGAGGTCTAATTTCCCTGTTTGAGGCCGACTTGATCTCCTTGAGGCTGACTTGGTGTGGAGGTTTCAAATACCTAATTTTACTCAATAATAAATCTTTTTACATTATTGAAAAGCCCAAGAAGGGTCTCATAAAATGTACAATAACTCTAATGAATCAATATAAATCCTAGGAGCCCATAATGGTTACTTTGACTAATAAACGGTGACCCAAGCATTAAACCCATGCTTTGATAAGTCATTGTAATAATAACAAAAGAAATATTTTTTCATTCTTTTGATAAGTACATTACATAATGACTCTGTTGGTAACACTAGGGGGGGGGGGTGAATCAATATTCCTTAGCAATTCACACTTTTAAATATTTTCAGAGCATTAGTTAATCTTCAATTATTATTAATGTTTATGCAGTAATAATAGTAAATAGAAGAACACAATAGACACAAGATTTTTAGGTGGAAAACCCCCTCCATGTCAAAAACCACTGAATGCTTTTATGGTAAATTCTTTAATATTCAGGCCCAACAAAAATGAAAGCAACAACTTCCTAGAATTCTACAAAAGAATTCTTCTCTAGCTCCCACTGGAAGGATGCCCCAACACCCTGGTTTCTTTAGTAGTCAACTAAATAAATGCCCCAACATCCTAGACCAACCTACCACCCTGAAGTGTTCACAGGCTCCAACCTGTTAGCGATTTCATGCACCTGCCTAGCACCTCCCTGCCACCCTATAGTGACTGAAAATGAGATAAGAGTGTGGATTCATGTACCAGGGACAACGATCCATGATAAAATATGATCTATAATGATTTTGACCGAACACCCAATCACACTATGACCTGAAACCCAACCATGACATCATCCCAACAGAGATTCCTATACCTCCCAATAATGCCTTTTCAACTCTAGGCAGATTGAATCTTTTACAATAATGACTCTTTCAATGATGACCCTTTTACAAATGACTCTTGGCCTTGACACTTCTTCACAATATACAGATGGTTGTCATGTCTTCAGAGGATGTCTTCCTGCAATTCTTCCTTTGATTTGATATTTCTGCTATTGAATTCTTGCTTGAAGTTGTACTTGAATCTTCTTCTACTTGCATGCAAAATTTACTCAACGAAACCAATCCCAAAACAAAACAAAATACCCTTCAACTTACCTTTGCCTGCAAAACACATGTAAGTGCATAATAATGAATAAATACAAATTAAAATCACAATGTGTACCTTAAGTGTTCTTGTCACTTTTATTGTTGACTTGCTGCAACAGTAGACAAAAAATCCCACTCTTGATATAGGCCTGGACTCTATGCAAGACTTTATCCAAAACTGACCTAAAGATATATACAATAGAAACTGATGACAAACCCTAGGCTTGTGATGGACCAAGTTCTAAGTACAACAACATAGACCATTAAACTATCAAACATGACAATACAAGTAACATGAACTTACACCATCATATACATTTAGCAAACTTAGTGTGGCATCAAGAACATGTAGCATCAAATGTGTAGTATCAAGAATAGGACATTCGAAAAACTAACTGTGACATATAGAGACATCAAGACCCTGTATATACTTACGTTTTCCTGCAAAAACATATGTCAGAGATGATACTCAAAATTCAAATGTAAACGCTAATCATACATACCTTGCTATAGGAGACTTACCCTTGACTGTTGATGTGTGGTCCTTACTGTAGTGATCCTTGAATGCATGCTTTTTCTTTCCTTCTAGGATCTTGATATTGAATCTATTGTATCTATGTAATTTCAGATCTCCAAGGTCTGAAATTTCGTCCTGTGGTAGCCCTATGAGTCCTCTTTCCAACCCCACAGGTCTGATGACCTGATTATAGACTAGTTCAGTAGATTGAACTTGTACGAAGTGACACATGTCACTGTTGCAAGATTCGGCCCTGAACAAGCTACTAAATAAACTACAGTCCGTCCTATTTCTGTGACTATTTACGAAACTTGAATTCAATGCTCAGAGAGAAAGTCATGACAATGTTACCAACGTCACATGTTTGACATGGAATTCGAGAGCCTGCAAAAATCCTAACTTTCTCAGATCATATCGCCGACAATATAGCGAACCGAGATATGAAATTCGGTCACAACGTTCATCAAGATTTTCGCTCAAATGGGTTTTAATTTCAGCTTTTGAAGCTTCGTAAAAACAACGTTATAGCACAAATACCACAATGACTTGTTTGAAGCCATGAAATCCCTACTAGAGGAGGATACGAGGGTCGTTATTATATGAATGTCTTGAGTTGAGAGGGTCCTAAACAAGTGAACATTGGAGGGATTTTAGGGGAAAAAAAGATTTATTAATTATTTAATATTCAATTACCACAACGAATTTTGAGTGTCATTCCATGACCCCATAGGGTTTTAGCCCACTAACTAGGGTTACTAACTTCAAACGCAAATAACTCTCAAACCGTGAAGAGCTGGGAGACATGCCATATATCAATGAAAACATCTTGACGAGTATAATCCATAGAGAAGATATTTGATGCAAAATAATATGATTTTTCAAGTCAAAATTCTCTTGCAAGATCGGGGTAGCCTTTGGTGCTTCTTGGGTTGACATCAATGACAACCACTGATCAACAATTCCCCCTTTGGCATTGATGGAAACACAAGTACTCCCCCTGTGGTCATGACACCTCTTCCTATTGCCTTCTCCCCCCCTTCATCATCAATGTCAAAGGGTAACTCCCCAGGACAAAGAGCCATCCTATAGACCTGTACACACCTCCACTCCCCCTTTCTACTCAAGTAGATAAGAGAAAGAGTCTAATGAAAACTTGGGGGAATCCCTAGCTTTTGGAAAAGATACTGAAATGCTTCACGAGGTAATGGTTTGGTAAAGATGTTAGCAATTTGTTCCTTTGTGCCAACATATTCAAGGTTGATATTATTTTCAGTGACTTGCTCTCTAACGAAATGATATTTAATCGGAATGTGATTTGTTTTGGAATGCATCACAAGATTCTTGAAGATACTAATGGTGCTAGTGTTATCGTAAAAGATGAGAATAGGCTCATCAAACTTGACTTGAAGATATTTCAAAGTTTGCTTCATTCAGAGAAATTGTGTACAACAAGATGTTGTCGCGATATATTCTTCTTCTGCTATGGATAGCGAGATTGAAGACTGCTTTTTACTAAACCATGAAACAAGACAACCACCTAGATAGAATGTTTCTCCACTGATACTCTTACGATCATCAACACTTCCTGCCCAATCTGCATCTGTATAAGCTTGGATAACTAGATCATTTCCTTTGTGATACCATAGAACATATTCCGTTGTGCCCTTAAGATATCGAAAAATTATTTTGACAACAATAATATGAGATTCTTTTGGTGCTGCTTGGAATCTTGCTACTTGTCCAACTACTTGCATCACATCAGGCCAGGAGGCTGTCACATATAGGAGACTACCAATCATGGATCTATACAACCTTTGGTCCACATCATTTGATGAATCTTCTAAGCTTAACTTGTAATCTGTTATCATGGGGGTAAGGACTAGCTTGCAATATTCCATCTGGAATTTTTGAGTATTTCCTTGATGTACTTGGTTTGATATATGAATATTCCTTTATCCTACTAAGAAACCTTGATAATTGTTAGGTTATCTTAATCCACTTTCACATAGAGATTATCATCGGTGCTTCCTTTCTTGAATCCTTGTTGATGTAGATACTTATCAATACGAGCATAGCAAGCTCTAGGAGCTTGCTTGAGACTGTATAGAGCCTTCTTTAATCTGCATACATAGTCTTCTATGTTAGAGAGAAGAAAACCTTTGGGTTGTTCAATGTAAACTTCTTCCTCCAATTGACCATTTAGGAAATCTAACTTAACATCCATTTGGTAGACCTTGAGTTTTCTCAAGCAAGCATAAGTGAGAAACATCCTGATAGCTTCCATTCTGGCAACGGAAGCAAATTTTTCTTCAAAATTGATTCCTTCAACCTATGCATATCCTTTGCAGACTAATCTTTCCTCGTTCATGGTAACTTGTAATCCTTCAACTGTTTTTATCCCCCTGAACCTGTAATGAAATTGCCATCTTGTTCAATCTACCTTCTTTTCAATCCTAGACTTGTGCCATTTACTACTGCATAGACTCCTTTTCTACAAACATTAAGGAGTCGACAAGCCAGATTGTTCAAAATAGTGACTCACCTAATGAGCCATCTTGACTTGAGTCATTATCTGAAGCAACTGCTAATTCCTTATGACCTTTTGCTTTTACAAATCCTGAAAGCATAATTACTGAAGCCTTGTTATCTGCTTTGTCTTCCTGTACCTGTTTCCTTTTCCAGACCTTCTTATTCCTGCAATCTCGAGCCATGTGCCCATAGTTATGACACTTGAAGCATTCAATGTTGTCCATAGTTGATTCCATATGATATCTGCAACCGCGACCGCTACGGCCATGGTTATGGCATTTGAAACATTCAATGTTTGGCCCATCTAACATGTATTCTCTTCTGACAAAATCATTTTGGAACCTATCTCGTGATCATGCAAACTTGCTTCTATGGTTTTGCAGATAATGATTGTACCTGTCAAAAACTTCACAATCCCTAGCCATATGTCCATAGTTAGCACATAAAAAGAAATAACCATTAAATAAATGTGCGTACCTGAATGGTTCATTCAGATGTGATGGTCCTTGATAGTTGTACCTATCAATAACTTTACAATCCTTGGCCATATGTCCATAGTTAGCACATGAAAAACAATAACCATTAAATAAATGAACATACCTGGAAGATTTTTCATTCTTCTTTGGAGGCGGTGTTGTAGTTTGTTGTGGTCCTTTGTTCTTGATTGCTTTGGTCTTGTTCTTTGGAGTTGCAACATTCTTCTTTGGCTTTTCACTTTGATCAACTTCCTTCTTAGAATCATCCTGTGAAGATGTGGAGCTTGTACCTTCATCAACTGGAGCTTTACCATCTTTAATTGCCTTCTTTTTTGCTTCTTCATTTGTCTTATATTGTAAGTGTTCTTTTTGTGATCCCTTGAGTTTGTTGATCTCATCATGGGTTGCATCAAGTTCTTCTTGCTTTTGAGCAAGATCTTCTTGAAACCATCTTTTCAAGATCTTCCTTCTTTTTTCTGCCTCCTCAACCTGTAGCTTGAGAAGAGTTGTCTTCTATACTTCTCTGTTGAGAACGTGTATCTGTTCCTTCTACTTCTCATTTTCAATCCTGAGACTCCTTATTTCTACTGAAGATGTTTCTAATTCCTTTTGCTTTTGCTCAACAGTGGATATGTATCTTTGATCAGATTCCTTCCTTTCAATTTCTTCTTCCTGCATCTGTTGTGTGATCCTGCTAATCTCTAAAAGCATTGAGTCAAGTTCTTGTTGCTTCTATTGGACTTCTCTCTTGAGGTCTCATGTCGCCATACTCTTGATTTCTTCCAATTGAGTTCTAAGACTACTAATCATCTTCTCAGACTCTTCATTTTCTCTGATGAGTTCTTTTTCTGTCTTGAATTCTGCTTCCAAAAGTCTTGTCTTTTCATTTTGACTTTTGAGTTCCTTTATCACCTTGATCACTTGATTTTGAAACTATTTTTTACTCATTTCTCCCATTTCTTCATCCTAATCAGAAGGATCTAAATTTTCAATAGCATCTTGTCCTGATTGCTTTGCTGGATAGAGATTATGAAGCTTTTCCCAAAGAGATTTAGCTATTGAACATTGACCAACTTTTGTTTTCACATAATTTGGAAAAACATTCAAAATTACATTCATGGCCTTTGAATTGTACCTTTTAGCTTCGTCGGTAGATGTGTCTTCAGAAACAATTGATTCCCATACTCCATGTGCGTGCAAATGTACTTCCATCCTGGATTCCCATATCCAGTAATTATCTATATCAAAATCAGGGGTTGGTACACAATACTCACTTTCTTCAGATTTTGTTGTACTTGTACCTTCCTTTGAAATCCTTGTAACCTACTTCTTTGACTTTCCCATCTCTATGCTCTGAAAGTTGACTTCCAATAGTCAAGCTGTTACTGAAGGAACCAAGATCTGATACCAATTGTTGGAAATACTGAGAGGGGGGGTGAATCCATATTCCTTAAGAATTAACACTTTTAAATGTTTTCAGAGAATTAGTTAAAATTCAATTATTATTAATTTTTATGTAGTAATAACAGTAAATAAAAGAACACGGTAGACACAAGATTTTTAGGTGGAAAACCCCCTCTAGGCCCAAAACCACTGAATGCTTTTCTAATAAATTCTTTAATCTTTATCCCCAACTGAAATGAAAGCAACAACTTCCTAGAATTCTAGAAAGGCTTTCTTCTCCATCTCCCACTAGAAGGATGCCCCAATGCCCAGGTTTCTTCAGTAGTCAACTAAATGGATGCCCCAACATCCTAGACCAACCTACCACCCTGAAGTGTTCATAGGCTCCAACCTATAAGCGACTTCATGCACCCTCCTAGCACCTCCCAGCCACCCTATAATGACTGAAAATGAGACAAGAGTGTGGATTCCCGTACCAAGGACAATGATCCATGATATAATCTGATTTACAATGATTTTGACCGAACACCCAATCACACTATGACCTGCAACCCAACCATGACATCATCCCAACAAAGACTCCTATACCTCCCAATAATGCCTTTTCGACTCTAGGTAGATTGACTCTTTTACAATAATGACTCTTCGAATTATGACACTTTTACAACTTTACAATGATGACTCTTAGCCTTGACACTTCTTCACAATATACAGATGGTTGTCATGTCTTCAAAGGATGTCCCACTGTAATGCTTCCTTTGATTTGATACTTCTGCTCTTGAATTCTTGCTTGAAGTCGTAATTGAATCTTCTTCTACCTGCATGCAAAATTTGCCCAGCAAAATCAATCCTGAAACAAAACAAAATACCCTTCAACTTACCTCTGCCCGCAAAACACATGTAAGTGCATAATAATGAATAAATACAAATTAAAATTACAATGCGTACTTGAAGTGTGCTTGTCACTTTTTTTGTTGACTTGTTGCAGTAGTAGACAAAGACTACCACTCTTGATATAGGCCTGGACTCTATGCAAGACTATATCCAAAACTGACCTAAAGATATATACAATAAAAACTGATGACAGAACCTACACTTGTGATGGACCAAGTTCTAAGTACAACAACAGAGGCTCTTCTACAAAATATGACAAGACAAGTAACATGAACTTGCAACATCATATACATTTAGCATACTTAGTGCAGCATCAAGAATATGTAGCATCAAATGTTTAGTATCAAGAATAGGACATCCGAAAAACTAACTGTGACATATAAAGACATAGAGATATAACAGAGACCCTGTATATACTTATGTTGTCCTGCAAAAACATATGTCAGATATGATACTCAAAATTAAAATGTAAACACTAATCATACATATATTTTTGTAGGAGACTTACCCTTCACTGTTGATGTGTGGTCCTTACTGTAGTGATCCTTGAATGCATGCTTTTTCTTGCCTTCTAGGAGCTCAGTATTGAATCTATTGTATCTATGTACTTTGGGATCTCTGGGGTCTGAAATTTCATCCTGTGGTAGCCCTCTGAGTCCTCTTTCCAACCCCATAGGTTTGATCAAGATTGGATTCTTCAAGAAAACATTATGCCTAATATCCCACGATGACCGGATTATAGATTAGTTCAGTAGAGAAAACTTGTACGAAGTGACACATGTCACTGTTGTGAGCTTCGGCCCTGAACACACTACTCAATAAACTAAATTATATCCTATTTCTATTACTATTTATGAAATTTGAATCCAATGCTCAGAGAGAAAGTTATGACGATTTTCCCAACGTCACATGTTTGACATGGAATTTGGGAGCCTGCAAAAACCCTAACTTCCTCAGATCATATCTCTGAAAATATAGCGAACCAAGATCTGAAATTTGGTCACGAGGTTCATCATTATTTTGGCTCAAATTGGTTTTAATTTCTTCTTTTGAAGCATCATAGAAAAACAAATATAGTGAAAATTCCACGATGACCTATTTGAAGCCACGAAATCCATAGAAAAGGAGGATATATGGGGTCATTATTTATATGAATGTCTTGAGTTGGGAGGGTCCTCAACAAGTGAAAGTTGGAGGGATTTTAGGGGAAAAAATATTTATTAATTATTTACTATTCAATGACCACAACCAATTATGAGTACCATGCCACAACCCCATAGGTTTTTATTCCACTAACTGGGGTTACTAACTTCAAACATAAATAACTCTCAAATCGTGAAGAACTGGGAGGCATACCATATATCAATGGAAACATATCGACAAGTAGAATCCATCAAGAAGATATTTGATGCAAAATAATATGATTTTTCAAGTCAAAATGCTCTTGCAAGATTAGGGTAGCCCTTGGTGCTGCTTGGGTTGACATCAATGATAACCACTAATCAACAAACTCATACATTTACGAAGAATGAACCTAGTTACATTCTTCAACACTCCCTCTTAATTAGGGAGGTATTCATAACAACATATAAAAGTACAAGGAATATCTCAAAACATATGAACTATGAAGAGTTTAGGCATCGCAATGCCATGGAGTAGATTCCCCACAAGGGAAATCTATCCAGGTGGGACTAAGATGGACTAAAGCTTTCAACCTGTCTAGGTACCATCATACTTACTTGCTAACCATCAACCCAGGGATCTAGGTGTGTATCTGAGGTCAGAGCTCCATGACCAATGCCACCTTCCCTACTTCAGGATCCATACATGAACACATAGTCCCAGCCAGATGTCCTCCCAGGAAATGTGTCGCACACACAAAGCCTCAACAAATCTCTTCCAAACTTTTGTCATCATCAACAAGATTTAAAATGTCAACTAAACCAAACATGCTTCTAAGATATTCAAACTTCTTATTAGGAAGATACTTTGTTAATATATCAGCTACCTAATCGCTTGTCAAGACATATTGTAGCTTCACGATCCCATTCCGGCACCAATTTCCTAATGTAATGGAACTTATTGTTGATATGTTGCATCCTAGTATGAAACATAGGATCCTAAAACATCTTGATACAACTTTTATTAACACATTTTCTCATAGTAGGACCCAGAGGCTTCTCGAATAAATATGTCAGAAGCTTCCTCAACCATACAACCTCTTTTCCTACTTCACATGTAGACCTATACTTTGCTTTAGTACAAATCAAAGCAACATGATCTTGGTTCCTACTAATCCATGAGATCATGGAAGATCCAAAACTAAAGAATCCACCTGTAGTGCTTCTTCCATTAGTCTCATGGGCATCCCAATCAAAACTTGTGAAGCCAATTAGCTTGACTTCCTTGCTATCGTAATTTAGGTAGTGATGTATAATTCCACAAAGATATCTCAATATATGCTTGGCATCGATCTAGTGATCATGACAAGGCTCCAACTGAAACTGACTAATAATATTCACAACAAAACATATATTCGGCCTAGTATTTACCAGATACATCAGAGAACCCACCAACTTATGATAGGAGGTAGGATCTACGAGACTTGAGTCAAATCTCCTCAACTTATTAAGGTTGGTGATCATAGGAGTATTCATGGGCTTGTAATCCATCATCCCAAATTTCTGTAACAACTTGATAATATAATTTTCTTTCCCCAGATATATCTCCCCATGCTTCTACCATACTTCTAGACCTAGTTAATAGTGCTTTAGTCCCAGGTCCTTCATCTCAAATTCAACTACTAGTATCTTCTTGCATTCTTGTATCCTTCACTCTACACCTATAATGAATAGATCATCCACATATAATAGAATAATGACTGCCTCATTATCCACAACCTTGATGTAGAGATTTGAATCAACAATACTCTTCACAAACCCAATTCTTTAAAGGTATGCATCCATTCCTGCATACCATGCCCTAGGTGCTTGCTTCAAACCATATAGGGCCTTCTTGAGTCTACAAAAATAAGTGTCTTTTCTACTTACTTCAAAGCCTTCAATTTGTTCAATGTATACTTCCTCATCGATGGTCCCATTCAGAAAGGCTATCTTTACATCCATTTGATGGGTATTCCATCCCTTTATAGAAACCAATGAAATCAAATATCTAATGGCAGAATACCTTGCGGTGGGTGCAAAGGTTCCTTTATAATTTGTTCCTTCCTTTTGAGAGAAACCCCTTCCAAAAAATCTAGCTTTGTATTTGTCATGCTTCCATCAACACTGTGCTTGATCTTCTAGATCCATTTGGAGGTGACAACTGATTTGTCACAAGGTATAGGAACAATTTTCCAAACCCCATTCTTCATAATGGATTGATACTCTTCCTGCATTGCATTCTTCCATACTTCTTGATGAGAAACTTCTTCAAATGTCAATGGTTCAACTTCAATCAATTTTTCATATATGTAGCATATCCAGAATATATTTTCAGCCTTTTACTTTCTCTAAAGGTTCCTTTCGTAGCTCCATGTCATTCAACATGTTCAAGAGTAGCTTTTAACAAATTTGGCCTCTTCCTTTTGTTCGGTATGATTACAGGTTGAATAGGCTCACTTGGTCCTTTTTCTTCTTCTTGAATTGTAGATGGATTGTCATGTTGTACTTCTTCTTCTTCGAATATAGGTATATCTTCATCATCAAAATCAATAGGAATGTCCTTGGATCTTTTGTAGGCATGATTTTCATCAAATATAATGTCCTTTCTTACTTCAATATGTATTCCTTCCTTGATGTAGATTCTATATGCCTTTGAGGAGAGACTATAGCCAACGAAGATCCCTTTGATGCTTGTAGAATCTAACTTCTTTTTTTTTGTCTTTGGAATGTGGATATAGGCAGGACTCCCAAACATTCGAAGATGGTCCACACTTGGCTTCTTCCCTATGAATTCTTCCTTAAGTGTCATATTCTCAATAATTCTATGAGGACTTCTATTTTGAATATATATTGTTTTCATCGCTGCTTCTCCTCATAGAAATTTCGGTAAGTCTTGATCAAGGAGAATTGTTTGTATACCTTCTTCAATTGTCTTATTCTTTCTTTCAAACACTCCATTTTGTTCGGGATAATAGGGAATAATGAGCTCCCTCTTAATTCCTGCTTCTTTACAATATGCAATCAATTCTTTAGAAGTGTATTCCCCACCATTGTCGGATCTCAAAGTCTTTATTTTTCTTTTGGTTAGGGTTTCCACTTCATATCTAAACTCCTTGAATTTCTCAAATACTTCATCCTTTTTCTTGAGAAGGTAGAGCCATGTATTTTTAGAGTGATCATCAATGAATCTTACATAGTTAAGATGACCTCCAAGTGATTTTTCAGATATAGGCCCACACACATCAGAATGAATGAGGTCTAATATTTCTTTAGACCTTTTTTCACTATTTGAAAATGGTTTTCGTGTATGTTTACCCAAATAACATCCATTGCAAACTTCTTCACGATCTTCTTTGATATTGGGGATGCCATGAACTAATTGATTTAGAGTGGGAATGAACTTGTAGTGTAGATTGCCATATCTTATATGCCATAGCTCAATGGGATTGATTTACATATCAACTAGAGCTTGAGGAGATGGTGTTATGACTCTATCTAAGCTTCCTTCACAAACTCCAATAACTCTAGCTTTATCAACACTTTAATATTTTCCCCAAACCAAAAACTTTCCATCAACAAAAGAGACTCTATCCCCTTTATCTTCTAAACAAGAAATTGAAAGAAAATTGTTTTTCAAACCTGAAACATATAGTAGATTGTTGAGATGTAGTTTAGCTCCATTCTCCAGCTTCAAAGATGTTGATCCCAGGCCTCTAACAACATACATTTTTTGTCTCCCAATTCCACTACATGAGAAGATGGTTCCTTTGATAGAGTGTGAATTTGTTTACTCTCCCCTATCATATGACTTTATGTTCTACTGTCAATAATCCATGCATTATCATGATTAAGTGAACCTGTAAGTGCAACCAAGAACCCTTTACTATTGACCTTTTTGAACAAGTAGAAGGATATTTTCTTGATCCATATTCCTACAACATTGAATCCCATTCTTATCATAGAGGGAGTACCCATTTCCTTAAATCCAATAGAGTGATATTCAATCTTCCTTGACCTTAGCTCTGATACCATGTTGAGAAATCTATGCTAGTAGAGTTAGGGTTAGATTTCTCTTTCTTGATAATTACTTATGAATTAGTTTGGATTCTTTAATTATTTTTTTTATTATCTTTCGTCAAGAAATTACCAAATTATGTGTGTATGAGGATCACAAAAACACAAGACACAAGATATAGGCACTCTTCCAGGGAAAAATCCCTATCTAGGGGAAAAACCAATCAAAATATCTTCCTTCAATAGTTTTTTGAGACTCTTCAACATAGACACAGACCTCCTCCAACCACCAAGTCAACCTCCTCTTCCAACAACTTCGACCTTGAAGCAACAACACTTCGACCCAACAAATCCAGAAGTTCGACCTTCCAGTAGCATAATCTTTAACCCAACACTTTTAAAATTTCAACCCTTCTCGCAGTAAAACTTAGATCCAACAATTGACCTAGTAACTTTCATAAGACAAAGAAAGAGATACCCAAAAACTTTGACCTTGACCTTCTAACACTTCTTCTTCTTGGAATTTCACACTTTTTTTGCCTCCTTCTCTTGGATATCAAACTTGTGAGAGAGATTCTCCAAATGAATTCAAACTACTTGTATATATAGGATTTAGGTGAGGTCAAATTTCCCTGTTTGAGGTCGACTTGGTGTGGAGGTGTCAAATACCTAATTTGACTCAATAATAAATATTTTTACATGATTCAAAATACCAATAAGTGTCTCATAAAATGTACAATGACTCTAATGACTCAATATAAATCCTAGGAGTCCACAATGTGGACTTTTAGTAATAAAGATAACCCAAACAAGAAACTCATGCTTTAATAAGTCATTGTAATAATAATAAAAAAAATATTTTTCATTCTTTTGACATGTACATTACATAATGACTCAAATACATTTGTGAAGACCAAACCTAGTTACATTCTTCAACAGACCAAATGCTTGACGAAAATGTGCTTCGAAACCTTCTATCCCAATCTGATATAATGGTTTGCATGATTCCAAAATATACCCACACTCGTTCAAGGAAGAGTTTGGCAGTGGCTTCTGCTATGACACTCTTCTTGTAGGAAACCAATATGGCCATCTTAGAAAATATGTTTACGACCACAAATACACAGTCATTACCATGCTTCGTAAAAGAAAGGACAAACATATAGTCCATGGAGATGGATTCTCAGGGCTGGCTAGGAGTAGGCAGAGGAATATACAGGCCTTGCTTCTTAATGGTTGACTTTGCGATGACACAAACAATGGATGATCTGATGTAATTTGCAACATCCCATCGGAGATTTGGCTAAAAAAAATACTTTGGTAGTAAAACCGTAGTTTTCTCCACACCAAACTGTCCTACGACCCGAATTTAGTGTGCCTCCCAAATCATCTTGGCATGCTTGCTTAAAGGAACACAAAGGTGGCTCAGTGGCATAATAATGCGTCTTGGAGGTGGAATTCTGAAACTTGCTTTCCATCCACTAGCCTCTGGTATGTAGTGTTGAACTATAGATCATTTTTATATATTTGTGGCCATCTAGAGGTATCGTGGCCATAAGAGTTGAGAGCAATGGTCAGTGCTACAACTGGGGGACTGCTGAGACAATCTGCAACATGATTGGTGTTGTGCTTCTTGTATTTAGTATTCAGATGGAATTGTTGTAGATATGTGGACCACTTATGATGGTGATCATTTTGCAACTTCTCTTGTGTTTGTATAAACTGAAGATGTTGGTGATCTATATGGATAACTGTCTCCTTCCCCATAATGTAATGTTTCCATTGTCGGCAAGCCTACTCGATGTAGTACATATCTTTATCATAGGTGGGGTGTTTCCAAATTGTATCCGAAAGTATCTCACTGTGATAGGCCACTAGATGCCACTTCTAGGTGAGAATTGTAAAAATAGCGTAGTCAAAGATGTTTGTCTCAATTTCAAATGATTTCTGCAGGTTTGGAAATGTGAGTACTAGTGCAAAGTAAATGTGGTGCTTTATCTCAATGAATGGATTTTGTTGGGACTTAGACCAAAAAAAATTACGGTTTTTGATCTGCCCTTGGTAACTTGAATTAAAGGCCAAGTGATATGAGAGAATCCCAACACGAAGCTTCAATAAAAATTAGCAAGGCCCAAAAAATTGTGAAGCTTTGTTAGAGTGGTCGGGGTTGGCCAATCCTAAATGACTTGGATCTTAGTTAGATACACATGCACGCCTTGCTCATTAATGATGGAACTCAAATATTGGACTTGGATCCTATCAAAGGTGCATTTTTTCAAGTTAGCACATAGTTTGTGCTGCCACAGGGTTTGAAGGACCTGTCAAATGTGCTGCAAGTGCTCTTCTTAATTATTGCTGAAGATGAGGATGTCATTCAGATATACAGAAATGAATGAGTTAGTAACGGGCAACAAGATGTCATCCACTAACCTCATAAAAGTTGCAGGGGCATTTTTCAACTTGAAAGGCATGACCAACCATTAAAAAAGGGCCTCTTTAGATTTCAAGGCCATCTTCCACACATTTGTGGGTTCTATTGGAACCTAGTGGTAGCCAAACTTCAAATCTATCTTGTTGAAGTACTTTCCCCCCTTGAGCTAGTCAAGAAGGTCATCAATCCATGGGATTGGATACCTATTCTTGAAAGTGATTTTATTTGGTGCTCGATAATCAATGTAGAGTATTTAGGTCCCATCCTTCTTATGTACAAGTATAATCTGGCTCCCACAAGGTGAGGAACTTGGTCGGATGTGCCCTTTTTTTTGTAACTCCTGGAACTATTGCTCGATTTTTTCATTTTCTAGAATAGAGTGATGACATACCGACCCATTGGGTAGAGGTGCTTCGGGGGTTAGATTGATCAAATTCTTGACTTGATAGTGCAAAGGTGCCCCTTTGGGTGATGATAAGATGTCCCTGTATTCTTCCATGATCTTATCCACCTACTTCTGCTGCCTAGAGGAAACATTCCTAGGGCCCATGGATGTGGCCATGATCTTCCCCTTATTTTCAGAGTGAATAAAAAAGAAAAAAAAATCCCAGTCTAGGAGATGATCTTATTGCATTGCTTAGTAGAGATCAAAGAAATGGAGATAGGCAGAGCTATCTCTAGTATCTTGTATAGATTATTTCCCAAAGTAATATTAATAGTGTGAGGCCTAGACTCATACAAAACATGTTGCTTCCACATGTATGGTTTGCCTAATAATAATCACAAACTTCGAGAGGAGAAATCTCACACAGTACCTCATCCATGAAGGGCTTGGCACTGTAGGGAAGGGGACAATGCTGGTTGACACAAAGATCTCGTCGCTGGTGGAGCCACTTGATGGTGTATGGATGTGGGTGTGGGGTGGTTGGTAGGCCCAAACGATTATTGAAATCTATTGAAATGAGGTTCTTTTGGCTCCCGCTGTCGACAATGAACTACAACGGGGAACCATTCACCCACATCCATGAGTGAAAGAGACACTCCCCCTCCTCTCAATCTTTGGGCTTGATCTTTTGGACCTTGGTGGTGGCAATGGTGGCACTAGGTTCTGTGTCAATAATCTACTTCCCATTATTGTTCCCCTTGTTGGGTTCTAGCTCAGAGTCAGAACATGCATTAGACTTTGAAGCTTTCAGCTTGGCCACCAATGGTTGCTTGGCGTGACACTCATTTGTGTTGTGAGTGGGGATTTTGTGGAACTCACACCACTTTCATATGTCCTTCTTTGTCTTCGTGGTGCCATTCTTTGCTTGTGGCTTCGATAGGTTGTTTTGGGCCGCCCCACCTTGGATCTATCCTTTGTTTTGTGGTTTGGGGATGCTCTTTCCTGCTTGTGATTTGCAGATCCAAAGTTGCACTTCTTTTGTTTAAATTTTTGTTCAATGTTGTCAGCATATCGGTATGCTACACCAAGCGAGATGTCCAGGAACTCCATTCCTTCTTGAATGTATTTGTGTATACATTTGCGATACTTAAACACCAGATCTTGCTCAGAGTCTTTGATACCCAACTTTATGCGTAGAATATGAAAATTATTTGTGAACTCATGCACATCTTGGTCCCTTTGTTGTTGTAGTGTGGTCCATTGTATGTACTTGTCCTCATAGCTTCCCACGAGGTAATATTGTTCCTTGAAAGCATCTCAGAAAGATTTCCAAGAGGGTACAACTATAAATAGAGAGGGTTCCTTAACCCTTTTCTCACAATAAGTTTCCCACCAGTGGGGGAGACCTTAAGCAGTGCAAAAGTAATACTTCCCCTATCAGAGAAACTATGGACCAAAAAATAACCTTCCAACAGATTCGACCATTTATCCACAACATTTGCATCTATTTGACCTTCAAATATAGTGACATCAAATTTAACTTGTACCTTGAAGGGGGCAGTGCCTCTGAAGTGACTGCTAGATGAAGATACGTCATCAGTGGACATTTTCTAAAGGATCTGGGCAAAGCTGTCCATCATCTCGTTCTTTTTTGACTCGAGGGCTTCTTCGAGAAATATTTGATAGAATCTCCTACTACCTTGTCTTTCTTTTCTTCCACCATGGGAGGTCATCAACGTCAGCAGGGACAGTCTTGTAAAGCCTCAACCAGTTCAAGTCCCAACTCCTTATACGCCGACCTTATTGGGGACATGCACAGAAAAATAGAGAAAGAGAAGACCACTTTGATACCACTTATCTGGATTTATGAAGGAATGAAATGAAATACAGTTGTAAACAGAAACATAGAGCTACAACGTAAACAAAGCTTCAATTCATAATAATAAAGTACTGAAAATTGTTTACGTGCAAAATGGAAATAAACTAGCTCGAGTGATGGTAGCTTATCTTTGAGAAGAGATGTGGCAACTACATGCCTTTCGATCTATGTTACAATGAAGCTCGAAGGCCTTTTAATTATTTAGAGACAAGGGAAATACATAAACATCCAAAAACCTAACCTTAGGACATGAAGCGCCAAAAGTTTGTGGGTCCCGTTGGGGTTAATTGGTATATCAATTTCTCGGGGTCGTAACTTTGGCATACGATCTTTGTTTGATGCACATGATACCTCATTAGAAATATATATCCGAGGACTACAAATTTTGCCTAAAAACCCTTGTTGTGATGTACAAGCTTGCCCCTTAAAAAAAAAAAAACATCATTTAGGGCCTCAAAACAGCTCTGGAAGTTCAGAACCTGAAAAGTTGCTAAAATTAGTAAATTATGCTACAATTAAGGAAACAAAAAGATAGAATGTTGGGGATCCAAGTGAAATAGGTCGGTGGCCACCAATATCCACCTAGATCATAAATTGAGCACTTGGAGAAGCTAGTCAACAAGTATGAGTGTGAGAAAATTTTGCGCATTAAGTGGCTAGAAGAACTTGCATTAAAATCCATTGAGAAAATAAAAGAGAGAGAAATTAGATGCATTGCGACATCTCATTTACATCTTATTGTTCATCTAGTTTCTTTTTAGCACCAGGTTTCTTTCTAGGATCTAGGAGCAAATCATCTATCACCATATCCAATTTCTTCAACGAATGAGCTAGTAATTGTATGGGATCTAAAAGTGGGGCAACTTAACCCCTCATAAAATAAGTAAGGGAACACAACTTGAAGTTTGATGATGGGTGTAACTGATTGAAATTTTAAACCTATCTCTAATGAAAGAAAGGGAAGGTGTTACAAAATTGATGAAGATTTATCTTGGAGTAAACATAGCAAGACTTGGAGTGCTACATCTTGATGAATCTGTAAGATGAAGAAACTCTAGCCCTTACAAGTCATGAAAGAAAGAAATTTGATTGTAATAAAAATTGATGTTGAGGATGAGGATGAGAATTTCAAGCTTCATAAAGATTGCAGATGGATTTCAGTGATTTATGCAAGGATGCAATAATCAAGAGGGAGTTGACAATTCCTTACAACACTCAATTATTTTCCTCTTTAATCAAGAGATGAGTACTTCATATTTCTCCATTGATTATTATTATTATTATTATTATTATTTGTTAGCCTTTTGTATTTGTATTTTTTCTTGGTTATGATTTTTTCTTCAATGGCCTCCTGAATGAGGTTTGCAGGTACATCATGAAAGTTTCCAAGATTCTAGAAACAAATGGAAACATGAGGAAAAACAAAGCAAGACTTCTGACAAGAGGGTTCTCTTAGTAAGAGGGAGTAGTTGTGAGAGAAGGACTTGCTCACATGACAAAGAGAACAACAGCGGTAGGATAATTTTATTTAGTGACAGAGGGAGCTACCATGACTACCACAAGAAGAACTGCCTCAAAAACCAGAAGACATGGCCAAGCCACTTCATCCGAGACATGATACAGAGAGGAGCAAGAGAGCTCCAATACATATCCACAAATGAGCAGATTATGGACATACTTCAAAGATGATCTTAATATGATACTAAATGTTTCCCTCATTGGAAGGAAATGATGAGGTCTATGCAGATTGGGCTGACCATCTCCTGAATCCATAAAGGACTTTGGATGGGCCATAAAGGACTTTGAACAAGAGGAGATGAATACATTCACCTTCAAATCCAGAAGGACTTGGCTAGGTCATAAAAGACTTTGACCAAAAAGGTGAATTGCCTAAGGAAATTATAGGGGAAAATTATAGGATACATTCACCCTGAAGCCAAAAGGACTTGGCTAGGTCAAAAAGAGGTGAATGTCCTAGTGAAGTTATGGGATTGGACATATCTTCTCCTTATAAGACAAAAGGAGTTGGCTATGTCAACTGAAGGAGATAGATTTAATTCACCTTTGAAGCCAAAACAACTTGGATAGGTCACAAAGGACTTTGACCATAAAGGTGAATGGTCCAAAGGAAAATTCTCTATTAAGAACCTAGAAGAACTTGGACTCCATATGGACTTGGCGGCGTCATGACCAGAGGAAATTGATAGATATACCTAAGGATTCATAAAGGAAATTGGCCAAAAGCCTTGAATGCTTACATATGGGAGTTACATTGCCCACTCTAGGATGGAGTTATCTTATAGACATACATCAATATGGAAAGCTCATAAGCTCTTCTTAAAGGAGGAGAAATTTTAGGTAAAGAATAATATGTTGTAACCAAGGAGAATACCTCCCTCACTAAGAGGGAGTGTTAATTTGTGTGTAGCATCAAGAGGTATTCCTACATGCCTAGAGGCCTCCTAAGTTGGCTTAATTTTTTTAAGGAAATTAAAATAAAATAAATTTTATTTATGGGTTTCATATAGGCTCATAAAGGACAAGTCGGCCCCAACATGATAGGGTGTGTCCCTTGGGGTAAATGAACCCATTCGACTTGTATATATACACATGATGTGACATTTCATTTGTCACACTCATTCATCATATCTCCTATATAGAAGATACTCATGGGAGCAGAAGAATGAAATGGCTAATGTTTGGACTTGTTTTTTGTCACGTATTTATAGACAGTTTATTGTAAACATTGTTGAAGAAGAATTTCTCCTAGAAGAAGAGTTGTTGAGTTTTCTCCCAAGTCTGGGTTTATCAGGTAAAATGTGTTTTCTGCATTGTGTGTGGTTGTCTCTTTATAATATTATTTGTTTCTATTGTTTTCGCTGCATTTTTGTTGAGATTTTCTGTGTATAATTTCTTAATGATATATGTGGCACAAGATAAATTAATTCAAGATCATTAGAAATTAATTACCAAATCAGAAGATGAGTTTATATTGTGTGTTATTGTAGAAATTCAACACATGAAACATGTCATGTTAACGTTTATGCTATAACTTTTCATCTATGAGGTTTCAGAAGTTAAAACTTGAACCATAGTGAGGAGAACTCCCACTAATCATCTAGTTCAATTTTTAAACTTGGACAGTTACAATTTAGGAGACATGCGTAAAATAATTTTCTATATTAGTTTGCATGCAAAGTGTTTGAAGAAATTCCTAAATGGTCTAATGATTTGTTGCATACAAATTGTTTGACGAAATTCCCCAATGAAAATATTTTTTGTGGATGAGGACAATATCATTGTATGATAGTATTGTTGTATCTGATATATGTAGATTTGCATGCAAACAATATGAAGAAATGTGTTAAAAGTGTTTTATTCACAATTTTCATACAAACTATTTGATAAAATACTTCAAAGACAGAAAATCAAAAGTTGCATGATTGTGTGATATATTTCAATTAGTATGTTACAAGTGGAATTAGAGCAATGCTTCTAATTTGATTTCATACAAAATGCTTTGTAAAATGTATACAAGAAAAATACTACTCAATTGGTTGTATACAAAGTATTTGAAGAAAGGTTTACATGTAAAGTGTTTGACAAAATGTATGAGAGATCAAATTCAAGTTTATGCAGTTTTAATTAAGATAAATTTAGTAAGAGTAAGTAATAAAGTGGTATCGTAGCTTATTATCATGCTAGTAAAAGGAAAAAGAAAATTTTGGGCACCCAGTATTCTCTTAAAGTCATTGAGGGAACTGGGTATGTTACAAAATGGTAGTAGAGCTTCTAAGTTCAACACTTGGACAAAATGGGATCTAGGATATGTGAAATGAAAAGAAAATGTGCTATATTGGAACTTTGGATATTAAAATTTGGAACTCTATGTTATTTTAAAAGAATGATTGTTTGTTGGGTGCAAGTGTTTGTTGTTTGTTGAATTTTGTTGGTGATTGTGTACTACATGCATATGTGTTTATGTGAAATTATTTTTTTGTACATACGAATACACTGATGTTACTTAAATATTAATTTGAGTTGATGCAACAATATAAACATGCAGAACGTTGACTAGATTCCTTAGAGCAACCCAACATGATTGCAAAAGTTTATGACTGAATGAAGCAATGAAAATTAGGAGGGGGGATCTCTTAACTCATTTCTTACTAGTTCACACTTTTATTATATGAGAATTTATCATAACTTGATGAATAATATCATAGGCATGATAAAATGCAATACATGAAATAGTTTATAGATGCATGTCCATGAAATAGATATTAAATAATGATATGCTAGATGCATGAAGGTATGCCAGGTGTATACAGTAATGGATGTGAAAGCATGAAGATTGTTGTCATAATATGATTCAAATGACTAATAGTGGTTAATGATAAACATGTAACCAAAAGCAGGTTGACAACACAATTGTGAAGCCAATGAAAGTATTGCATATGATCTTTGGGAACCAAGACTATGGAAAATAAGGTTTTGATGAGATCCTAACAAATGTGACATCTATTCCTATTGATATGCATGTTGTGACAATCTTGTGATTACATTAATATGAGTTTTGCTACTAGTCAATGGTCTTCTCTAAAGAAGTGTTCTAAAAATTATTGATTATGATTCTTGAACTTTATGGACACTTAAAATCTTGCTGGAATGCTTGATTAAGTGCATGATATGAGTATGTGCTCATGATATTGCATGAATGAATGATCATATTTTAAGACAATGGCACTAATACAATGTTTTTTGAGATAGTTGATATGCATGAGAGTACAAGTGGGTGCTAGTTGTAGCACTATGGTTGGTGACTATGAGCTAATTTCAAATTGTGTCATGGTTGCTAGCCTTGGTAAGAGATTGATTTCCAATCTTGTGATAGCATGGTTATAAACATTTTGATATGTATTCCTTATTCTCAGAACATGTGACTGACATGAATTCTAGATGTGTGAATGATTGCAAATCAACATACTTGGTATTAACATGGAAAGGTAACAACTGATTTGTTTATGTTGATATAACTAGCAGTTGGGTGTGTGTGACGACATGTAAGAAGAATCAACTACAGTAAGAAGTAAATGCATGGAAAATGGTATGGTGTAGCATAACATGGATCAACCCATCATGAACAAGAAAGGGGAGGTTCCCTTAAAAGGGTAGATCCATCTAGGATCTATTTCGAGGGATGTTAAAATATTAAGATTGCCATAAAACTTTGGAAAATGCTTGGTCTAATTCTCTCTGTGTGTGTGTGGAGGTGAAGGACACATTGAACAACATAACTCATGGTATTGAGTTGTTGTGGGTTAATGAATGTTTTATATGTTTTTTATTTTATTGATTGGCTTCACATTTTCTTTGTTGTTTTAACTATTGACCTTAATCATGGGCATGTTGTTTGTGTTGATATTATATGTTTTTGTGAGTTTTTTATTTTTCCTTGCTTTTTCTTTATTCTTGTAATTGTGTTTTGGTCTTAGTGTTTGTTGAGTGTGGGGAAAGGAAAGAAGATGGGCTCTCGAGAAGAGATGAAGTACAATCCAACCAGAAAGTGCAAGATCTTGGTTAAACCTCACACATAAGATAAACGGCAGTCAAAAGGTAGAAGAAGATGATAGAACAACTAAGATGGGCCTAGCTAAGTCCACTTCAAATAAAATAGGAAACACTGTAACAACCATGGAAATGGAACAAAAAGGGAAGTTTTCCTAAACTTTAATACAACATGGCTCAAATATGTAAGGCATAATGACACTATCATAGCTTGATAGGTAATTAGTTGAAAACCATCATAATAGCATGATAAGTGATCAATCTCTAAAAATGTGATTAATGTGTGAATGGGATGGAACCTGAGTTTGTATTTTCCATGATTCGTTAATGCAACAAGGTTATTTAATGGGTTCCAGGTTGCATGGAACACCATTGGAAAAGTGGGTAGGAATGACCCATCACTAATATTCATGTTATATTTATGCTCTTGAAAATTGTGGTGAGCATGAATGAAAAAGGACAAAGGCTAAAAATTGATAGCTTATGAACAACATGGATGAGAACATGATGAGTTAAATAAAATGTTGAATAATGCAAGAAAAAACTATCAGTTGATAGTTCTCATGATGACAACAAGGTAAAAAGCGAAAGGAAAGGAATTAGGTGAGAATTCCTTTGGCTAACTTTGGAAACTATTGTTTGCAAATTAATGCATTATTTGCATGGATACCAAGAGGTTTTCTAACCTTAACACCATGAATGTGCTATATTTTATGAACATGTTAATGATGAAATAAATTAAATGTTGTGACACGAGTGGTGCGATGGAGGTAGGAACTTGGGAATAATATTGCAAGGAAGGCATTGTAGCCTGTGGCACTTTGTTTAACTCATGGGAGCAAGTCATAACCAAGACCTTGACTATAAGAGTCCATGATTAGTGCAGGGGAGCATGCCAAATTGTGAGTTGGCCTTAAGACTCCATGCACATGTCATTAGAACATGACAAATGGATATTGGGTTGTAAGACTTTAAAGACTACCTCCACGTAGAAAATCCCTTAGACAGTTAGACTTACCAGAATGGGGGTTACCTAGGCCCAGAAGGGTGAGTGACTTATGAGGGGGGCATGCAAGAAAGATGATTTGAATTGGAGCAGATTAGTAATGTTGTTCTAATTACCCATTCAGAATAAAACCTAATATTCTTATCATTTTCTTATCAAGTGCTTAAGGATTCAATACTTTTTCTTAATTAAAAGATTCCCATGAGAGTTTCTTATGTAAATGTTATAAAATTTTTAACATAAAAACATTTTTTGAACAAAAACAACAAAGAACATCAAAATATAGCACACAACAAGCATATGATAAAGGAGTTCACCCCTCCTGGGCTACATCTCCATGGTCCAACTTCCAATGGATTGGGTCTCTCTATTATTCTCAAATTACATCAAAAGTGTGTTTTCAATGCTCAGATGCCTCTTAAACCTGTTTCAATGAGTTTAGAATACTCAAAAATGGCTATCTAGCCTCTTTTTGCATCCAATTTGGATAAGAACTGAAGAAGTTATGAATTATCCTAGTTCCTCCACTATTTGTTCCACAAATTGCTCTAAAACAAACCAAAAACTCCTTTTCCGCTCTAAAATCTGCTAAGGAAGCATGAAATTCGCCATTCGGCAAGCTATATTTTGACGGCTTTATCATAATCGACAAGCGACAGTGTTGTGGGCTCTTAACACAACAAACGTTGTGATGCGGTATTGCGAACCCGATGGGATAATGAACTATAACACATAAGATTCCTGTGTCCGGAACCTCCCGCTCATCACAATCGGCAAGTTCAACACCCGAAGGTTTTGTTACACGGAAACACTGCGATTGCAGTGTTGTGGACCAACTGGGACTTTAAACTGTGGCATTTATAATATCTTGCGTTTAGGTCTTATCGCAATCGGTAATCAGCTACGAGAACTTAACCAGTGCGATATGACAGACCCACTGGGACTCTAAACTGTAACACATAAAGTATCGCATCTGGCAGTCTATCGAAATCAATACTTATCAGTGGTAACAAATGATAACAACGGGGTTTAGTTGTGATTTGCGGGGGCCGATTCTTAACTTGCATCCTTTCGTTTCCGATGTGTGATATGTGGGACCCAGTGACAACCTGACACTTGGCGCTTCCCCATTCGCTGGAACCCTTGCCATGTCATCCAATCCTGCCATATAGACAAGTCAAACTTGAGCTTTGAATTGCTCTATATTTTGCATACGAACTCATATTTGAGTGTCGTTTGCAATGTTGGATTCAGAATGACGAGCTCTTCAAACTGAAGCTAAGTTTGGCAATATTTTGACACTATGATTTTTGAGCATAATTCTGAGCACCTGATCACTCCTCCCCACTTGAAGCATTTTGGACCCCAAGAGATTTATATTCAGTTATTGAACAGATGAGGGTACTATTCCCTCACCTTCCTCACTTCAATCCATTTGGCCTTTGATGGATGTGTACCTTTGAGACCCATCCGAAGATAATCAGTGCTTCCCCTTTTAGTTGTCCTTGTCCTTCTATCAAATATAGTGTCTTGCTAAAGCACATCAAGGAATTCTGGAGAAAAGTCTTCAATAAATGGAATTTGAACATTCTCTCCTTGATCTTCAATCAAAGTAGGTTCATAAAATCTCAAATTTTCAACATTAACAACGGAAGAGATTTTCATATATGAAGGCAAATCAAGCTTGAAAGCATTATTACCAATCTTTTCCAGAATATTAAATGGACCATAATGGATTGGTTTCAAATTTTTACCTTCACCTTGAAGCATTTCCTTGCTAATGTATAGCAAAACTTCATCACCTACTTGAAACTGATGATCCACACGATGCTTATCATGCCTTGCCTTATACTTGCCTTGACTCTTTTCTACTTGTTCTTGAACTGTTTGGTGAATCAACTGAATTTTCTCAATGAATTTCTTTGTTCTGTCTATGTCATTGTGTACATCTACAACTAAATATTTCTCAAAGATGAAATCCAAAGGCGATTTAGGAAAATAACCAGGACGTGCCTCAAAAGGTGAATTTGGAGCATAAGAGTGTTTTGCTCGGTTGTAAGCATGTTGAATATAATGCAATTGTTCATCCCACAACTTAGGATGTTTGCTGCAATATCCTCTTACCAAATGAATAACTGTCATGTTAACCACTTCAGTTTGACCATCTGTTTGCGGATGAAAGATTGTACTTTTATTTAGTTTGGTGTCCATCAAGTTCCATAAAGTTGACCAAAAATTCCCAACAAATCGAGAATCACGATCACTTACAATAGAAGTAGGCAATCCAAAATGAACCCATACATTTTGAAAGAAAAGTTGAGTTGTTTGTTCAGCTGTAATTTTCTTTTTACAAGGCATTAATATGCACATATTGTTGAACCTATCCACAACTACATACAAATAATCATGACTTTTCCTTGATAAAGGAAGACCTCCTACAAAATCCATAGAAACACTTTCCCATGGTTGTGAAGGCACTGGAAGTGGTGCGTACAATGCTAGTTTCCTATTACTAGGCTTACTGACTGCACACAATGAACAACCTCTAATAAATTGTGACATACTTTCAAGCATACGAGGCCAATAAAAATACCTTTGAAGATTTTCCACTGTTTTACTTACACTGAAATGTCCAACAATAAGATAAGTGTGTGCTTCCCTTGTGACATTTAATATTTCTCCATATGGAACACAAAGTTTTCCCAAATGATACAACAAATTGTCATGTACATGGTAGTCTAATTCCTCAACTTGGTGGTCTTGACTCAAGTTCAAATACACCTCTTGAAAATCAACATCCTGTGCATATTGTTCAACATAAATTTTAGGCAAAAAAAATTGTTCTTGAGTAAAATGGCTACATTTACAACTGGTCTAGAAAGCATATCAACAACTCTGTTCTAAATGTCTTTCTTGTACCTAATTACCAAGTGGAATTGCTATAAAAATCCCATCCGACAAAAGTTCCTTGACTGCCACAATTTGGTTTGAGATTGCAGATATTGTAGAGGTTGATGATCAGTGTGAATAACGGTTTCTTTTCCCATGAAATAATGCTTCCCATTCTTCACATTTTGTACCAATGCATAAAGCTCTTTATCATACGTAGGATAATTAATAACAACACCATTAAATTTTTTATAATGAAATGAAATGGGCTTACCATGTTGTAAAAGAATTGCACCCATGGCATAGTCACTTGCATCTGTTCGTATTTCAAATGGTTTTTTCAAATTTGACAATGCTAAAACTAGGGCTGAACTAGTCTTTTGTTTCAAAGCATCAAATGATTTTTTTTTGTTTGCCTCCCCACTAGAAGACAACCTTCACACTGGTCAACGCATGTAGTGGAGTTGCTATGGAGGAGAAATTAGAAATGAACTTCCTCCAGTACCACGTTTCTCCTAAAAAAATTCTTACTTCTGTAATTGATTTGGGTATTGGCCAATTCACAATGACCGAAACTTTAGAGGGTTCAATCTTCAGCTCACCTCCTCCAACTATGTGGCCCAAATATACTAAGGAAATTTTCCCGAATTCACATTTAGACATCTTTAGAAATAACTATTTTTTTCTTAAGACATCCAACACTTTCCTAACATGCTTGACATGCTCTTATCGTGATTTGCTGAATATCAAAATATCATCTAAATAGACAATTACAAACTCATCAAGAAATGATCTTAAAACATCATTCATAACTCTCATGAATGTAGTTGGATCATTACAAAGACCGAAAGGCATAACCAGCCACAAAAACAATCCCTGTTTGGTTTTAAAAGCAGTCTTCCATATGTCCTCCTCAGCGATTCTAACTTCATGATATCCACTTCTCAAGTCTAATTTAGTGAAATACTTTGCATTTTTCAATTGATCTAGCAAATCATCTATTATGGGCAGTGGGTATCGATTCTTTATTGTAGTCTTATTCAAAGCTCAATAATCTACACACATGCGCCAGGTTCCATCTTTCTTGGCTACCAATACAATTGGTGAACCACATGGAGAAGTAGAGGGACGAATTACTCCTTTATCTAACAATTCCTAGACTTCTTTCTTAATTTCTAAGATTTCCAGAATTTACATTTGATGCATACTGATGTTTGGGAGTGGACAATCCTATTGTAGCTGAATTTCGTGCTAAATTCCTCTTTTTAGTGACAATCCCTTTTATTCTTGAAACAAGTCTCCATATTGATTGACCACATCAACCAATTCAACTTTTAGATTCACATCACAACTTGCAAAGGATTCCTTCTCTATGTCATTCTTCTGCTTAATCATAAGGAGCACAAGGCTCTTGTTGGAATTAACCAATCACTTCATTTCACCTGCACTTGCCAAAGATAGACTAAGATTTCTGTGATGAGCTCTCACAATGTACTCCACTCCGTCTTTGAACAAATGGTATTTGTTCTCAAATCTATGGAAAACATCTCTCCTGTCATACAGATACGGGCTTCCCAATACAATCCCTGAGATATCCAATGGCACAATGTCTAATTCAACTTCATCAATGAAATTAGTGGTGATTTCAAACCTGAAAACACATTTCCGTGTGACCTGCAAATTAGCATCCTTGGTTATCCAACCCAATGGATACGGTTTATGATGAGGCACGGTTTCCATATTCATTTTCTTAACCAAATCTGCAGAAATTAAGTTGGCCTGAGATCCATTGTCAAACAACATATCGATCTTCATATGTTTGGAAATAACTCGGATATGGAACAAATCAATTTGGTTTTACTCATTTGAAACGATGGGAATTATTTTTTGCGCTGGTGCTTGCCACGACTGTCTCTTTGCTTTCTTTTGCCATAGATTTCCCTTTGGTGACTGTGGTTGCGATCTTGGTTTCATCTCTTGAGTCAGAACCCAAGTCTTGTTGTGTAGCAACATTGGTCTTCTGTTTCCATTTATTGTTAAATTTCTTCAATCGTAATTCTAGATGAAGCTTCCAGCAATGAGCTTCATCATGTCCCTCCTTGGAACAATTCTTGCACACGGGTTTCTCCCCTTCTTTCTTAACAGAAGCAATTTTCTTCTTCTTTCCTTTAAACTTCTTCCCTTTTTCACCACTCTGAAATGGCTTCTTCTTACCTTCTTCCTGTATATTTTTCCCTCTTGCTTCGAGGTGTGTAGCTTGAACACAAACCTCGTCAAGATTTGTAGGATTGAACAATATAAGAATGGTATGTCGAAGATAGCTATGCAACCCTTCTATGTATTTCAGTAAGGTATCTTGTGATTGTAAGTCTACTCCTAGCATAAGAGCTATTTTCCTAAACTCTTAAGTATACTCTTGCACATTTTGACCTTTCAATTATTTGAAATTTTACCAATTCATAATGCCTTTCTGCATATGAGCTAAAGGGTATAATTTTATTTTTATAGCAGCAATGAAATCAGACTAAGAAATAGAGATCTTACCATGTTTTTTGATCTTGTCTAGAGTCCTTGCTTCCCACGATACAAGTGTTGCACCCTCCATTCTCAATGAAGCCAACTAAATTTTGATATCATCCTTTTGAAGGTTATGAATTCTACAATACAGCTCCAACTGTTGAATCTAGTTATCCAGCTTCTCTGCATTAACTTCACCATTGTACATAGGTAACTCAAATTTAACATCATGCTTTATAAAAGGTGATTTACCAGCCCTTTTTGAAGAATGATGATGAGTATGAGTAATGATGGTATTTGTGGAAGAGTGTGAAGATGCTTTCAAAGAAGAAGATGAAGAAGATGGTGGAGATGGTGGAGGTTTTCCTCCATTCCCATTACCTCCTTTTCCATTACCTCCTCCTGAAGAACCTTCTCCATTGGGAGGCTTGGAGATTTCTCCTTGCAATCTATTGTTCCTCTCTTCATAGAGGACCTTAACCATCTTTGTCATATCAAAGAAAGCCTTTCTGAAGGTCTTCTCATCTTCTATCATGATAGGTTCTCCTTCATGAGACATAGTCTCTGAAGACTCAACTACAACTTGAGGTTGTACTGGTGTTGGAATCTCAGTTGCAACTTTTGCAACTTGAGGCTGAATTGGTGTAGAAGACTTTGGAAACCTTTCTCTTCTTCCACTTGACCCAACTTCAGGGCTTTCAACCAGCTTTCCTTCACCTTTTTTTAGCTTTAACCTTGTAAGCATGACATAAACTTGCAAACAATTAAACCCTTCTTTCACAAAGAAAATCTAGTAAGAAAAACCAGAGCTCTGATACCAACTTGATCTGAATTGGAGAAGATTAGTAATGTTGTGCTAATTCCCCATTCATAATAAAACCCAAGATTCTTATCATTTTCTTATCAAGTTCTCAAGGATTCAATACTTTTTCTTAATTAATAGATTCCCATGAGAGTTTCTTATGTAAATGTTATAAATAGTTTAACATAAACACATATGCTGAACAACAACAACATAACAACAAAGAACATAAAAATATAACACATAACAAGCACATGATAAAGGAGTTCACCCCTTTTGGGCTACATCTCCTTGGTCTAGCTTTCAATGGCTTGGGCCTCTCTATTATTCTCAAATTACATCAAAAGTGTGTTTCAATGCTCAGATGCCTCTGAAACCTGTGTCAATGAGTTCAAAATACTAAAAAATGGCTATCTAGCCTCATTTTGCATCCAATTTGGATAAGAACTGAAGAAGTTATAACTTCACCAGGTTCCTCCACTATTTGTTCCACAAATTTCTCTAAAACCGACCAAAAACCCCTTTTCCACTCCAAAATCCACTAAGGAAGCGTGAAATTTACTGTTCGGCAGGTTATATTTTATCAGTCTTGTCGCAATTGGTAATCAACAGTGTTGCGGTCTCTTTAACACAAAAAATGTTGCAATGCGGTATTGCAGACCCGATGAGATAATTAACTATAACACATAAGATTCCCATGTCCAGAACCTCCTGCTCATTGCAATCAGCAACTTCAACACCCGAAGGTTTTGTTACATGGAAATATTGCAATTGTGGACCCATTAGGACTTTAAACTGTGGCATATATAATATCCCACGTCTGGGTCTTATCGCAATTGGAAATCAATTGTGGAAACTTAACTAGTGCGATATGACGGACCCAACGAGACTTTAAACTAGAACACATAAAGTATCGCATCCGACAATCTATCGCAATCGACACTTATCAATGGTAACAAATAATAGCAATGGGGTTTCGGTGCGATTTTTGGGGGCCAATTCTTAACCTGCATCCTTTATTTTTCTGATATGCAATATGCGGGACCCAGTGGAAAACTACCATTTGGCACTTCCCCATTCGGTGGAACCCTTTCCATGTCATACAATTCTGCCACATAGATAAGTCAAACTTGAACTTTGACTTGTTCTATCTTCTGCATACGAACTCAGATTTGAGTGTTGTTCACACCATTGGATTTAGAAAGATGAGCTCTTCAATCTGAAGCTAAGTTTGGCAAGATTTTGACACTTTGTTTTTTGAGCATAATTCTGAGCACCTGATCAAAAGCCCTTGGATAGGTAGACTGCCCAAAATGGGCATTTCCTAGGCCCAAATGGGTGAGTGATTGACAAGGGCCCATGTAGGAAATCCTTTGGCAAGGTAGCCTATCAGGAATGGGGGTTGCTTAGGCCCATAAAGATGAGTAGCTAGTCGGAGAAGAAATATGCATATACTCACTAGGAGGTGAGCATGAGGAAGATGTTGGGAGTTGTGTAAAAATATTGTGTGGAGCAGTGTGACTGCCACTAAGTGTTTGCTTTAGGGTTGATAACCACTCAGTCAGTTGGGTTTGAGGATGGAGCTATATGAAAAGAATACGTGGAGCAGTTTGACTACCACTGAGTGTTTTCCTTAGGCTTGAGAACCACTTAGTGCAGAAGCAAAGAAGAAGCTATAGAGATAAGTATTAATTATTAGTTTAAAGATTTTTTTTAAAGATTATGCTTTAATTTGGTTTAAATTTTTGATTCATAATGACTTGAGTTATATTTTAATATGATTATGCTATGTTATAAATTGATTTAAAACTTTATGATTACCTCTCATGACATGTGTCTGTGATGTAGGAGAATCAATGAACTTCCCAACACATATATATGAGGCTAACTACAAGGTAAGAAACATCAACTTAAAGATATCAACTGTGCAGTAGCATAATGGAGCTGAATACTTCATAAACTAGGCCATTGTGGTGACATTGGAACCCATTGATATGCACTAATTGCCATGGGATGCACCATGACATGTGTTGTGTTATTAAAGCAAGGTAGAGGGATGCCTTGGCTAACAAAATTATTCTTGTGCGAGGAATCCTTATCAAGAGGAAAATCACCTGAGCGACTAATGAAGGATACTGAAACTCAAAAGATGAATTGATTATGACAAAATCAAGTCCACACCGATAGGGATTAGGAATGCCTTGGGTCTGTCTCGGAAAGAAATAAGCTAATTTTTTTCCTAAAGGAGGACTGAGCAAAATGGATGGCATGGTTGGACATTAGAGATGTATCATGCTTTTAAATTGAGTAATCAAGCAGGTCAAGGTGCAATTGAAACACTTTGGACCTAATGAAGCCACATGGCATATGGATGATCAAAGGAGGGTGTCATACCCATTTTTGGTTGTCGAGTAAGAAATTGTAAATGTAATTGTAAATATGTAAGAGTTATATATAAAGCTTAGTTTTGTTTTAGTATTTTTATACTAAGTGGTGTGAAGACGATCCCCTCTGCAGATAGAAGTGATCTCTGTAGTCCTATAAGAGGATCTAGCAACAAACCAGAAAAACACGTGCAAACTTTCCTAGTTCATGTCGGAAAATACAAAGTAAGACAAATGACCTACCTCACTCTGATGCTAAGCTCTCTTTGATGTCTTCCTCGATCTTCTTGCTTCCAAGTTCAATCCTCTTTAAACTGTTGTGGATGAGGACCTGCAAGGAAGATAAAAAAAAAGAGATAAGAGCATACATAGCATAATTCATTCTAACATAAACTATATGACAGATCAAGGAATATCATACTAAATGAATAATGATTTATACACTTATGGAAAATAAACACCTGATGTATTTATTAATAGAAAATTAGGGAAGCATACTACCATATGAGCCTTGATGTTGAAAGCCTCCTTTATTGTGGATTTCCAAGTCCAAGCCAACACTTTCAAGCACTCCTTCTCCTTAGTAAGATGGGCAGCATTTAGTCATAGTTTCAACATAGGAATGAAACCAAGAAATGACCAACCAGTTGGGGAGAGAAGGGATTTCATTTACAGGAAAGGAGAGGGATTTAGGGATACACGAAAGGGGGAAGAAGTTCCACGTCTTAAGGGGAAGATCCCTAAAGGTAGGATCAAGGACTCAAAATGGGAGAACTCAACCATATCCTTATTCAACAATATCTAGCTCGTCGTTCTCGAGGCTTCTAGTAAGAGAAGCTTCTCCTCCACTTTAGGAAAAATTTCTAGAAGAGGTTCAACATGGGTTTTCCTATCAAAAGCAGTGCTGACAATGCTAGGTTAATATGTTGCAACAAGCCATCAACACGGGCCAACAGTGGTGCAAAAAGCGTTGATCTTGAAAACTAGGTTTTTAGGCAAACTTCTTCAGAACTCTCTCAGGGAAACTTTTCTTCTCTTCTTCAGGGATGCTTTTGTATGTGTTTCATGGTGAATACACTGACAACTTTCGTCATTTTGACACTTTAGGATATGGGACAGGAAGTGTGACAAAATACTGTGTAACAGATGCCCCCTAAAGCATGAAGAAAGAACAGGGAGTGATGGTGAAATGCTTTACAAGTCAAGGCAAGGACCCATTAAAACATCATAAGGAGACCTGTAAATTAAGAATGATAGAATATATTGACATATATGATGTAAATATGCCTAATAATACATCTCTGAATAGGCATCTAATAATACATGAATCCACAGCATGGATGTAACCATCTGAATAGAAGGGATCATGTGTATGGATCCACGGCATGGACGCAGCCATCTGAATAGAAGGGATCATATGTATGGACCCATGACATGGATGCAACCATTCGTATAGAAGGAATCATGTGTACAATCATGAATAACTAATAACTCCACACAACCTGGATTTATCAGATGAAACCCAGGGTCTTCATCTCTGTCTCGATCCAACCAAAGTATGAATCCTACCATGTGAATAGATGTGTCGAAGTCGAACATGATAGAAAACCACCTGATTACCGATCAATGATGTGAATTGTTAACAAGCACGAGAGAAACCACCAATAATGAAAATGGCTCTCAAGGTACAACAACACAATCCATGAGTGTGAATAAGGAATTTGAAGTCGAACACCCGCAAAATCACCTGATCAAAGGCCAATGATGTGAACCTATCGTCACATGCAAAGAACTTTCCATTGATGCATGCAAGATCCAAGGTATTGAAAGGGAGTTTCTAGATCATCTTCCTAGATAATGAGTTGAATTCGATAGGGAGAATAATGTTTCCCACATCATCGACATGAAACAAAATATGGAACAGAGTAGGTAAGAGTGATTCAGGATTGTTGTAGAAAGGTTAAATATGGTATAAGTGGTAAAAGTGTAGATGGGACTTCTCTTGAACATATCAGCAACATGGCTCCGGAGTTTGGAAGCATTTGACTCAATCATAGGATCAGAGTTCATGATGACAACAAGATATAATCAGATGAAAGGAAAATGGATTCCAAAAAGTCAAGAACGCAAGTGACGAAGTGAGGATAACCCAAACCTGACATGAGCGATAGCTAATTGTCATATTCAAGAGTGACAAGCTATCTTTACACAAAATACAGGACATATTCACTTCCATTTTTCCCCACTATTTCTAATGAGTACCTCATTATTTTTTATCACAATATTGGAGAGGATAACATATGTTTTTTGTATAAGTTCATCCGTCGAATGAATCCATCTTAGTAATTTTAACGAGCTGACATAGGAAAAACCACCTAAAGGCAATTTTCCTGGTTTTCACAATATCCTTATGTGAGCCTGTGGGTTATGGCCCACCTATACCAATCAAAACTGTTACATTATTGTATTTTATCCAAAACCCAACTAATCACCGAACAACAAAATGACGCATAATCCGCCGACGAACATCGGTTCCACTTGAATGCATAAGACTAGACTCCAAATGAAATAAACCCGCATCTAGAAATTTCTCGGGTCCATTAAGAGATTATCGTTCAATCATCTTTATGGCCCAAGCCTTATCGCTTCAATCTCCACTGTTGGTCTCATCATTAATCTGACGGTCTGCGGCCCTTCAACTAGCACGCGGATTATCAAGCTCTCAACCCTCGTAGTTGACTATGACGCAAGGATTTGAATTTGTGATTGACGGCTAAGACCGATTGCGGGCCTTCAACCTCGATCCATATATTCGTACACTTCTATCTCCCACAGTTTATTCCTCAGCTGTTAATATCCATCTAAACAATCTGACGGCTCCCTCTGCGTGTGTTCGCTTATGATGGAATTTTCTTATCACACTGTGTTATCTTTGCCATACTTAGCCTACACACCCACGACACGCATACAACAGTTAACAAGTTTTATCGTTGGATCGCCATCGATCCTTATAGTGATCGATGGTCGATCAACAAACCTACAAACGGAATTTAACTCTTTCGATGCATAAACAATATACAACCACACAAATTCCACATAACACACATATTTTATATTATACACAGAATTAGATTACATTCTAAGGCATTTCAGCCTTAGTCACAATTTCTCCTCTCGACTACATTGAATCCACACTCTCTGTCTATGCTCTCTCTGTCACTCTCTTCTCACACACACAGACTCTTTATAGAGAAATTACAAAGTCGTGGATCATCTCAGATCACGATTTCCTCTCAAAAATCGCCTAAATCTCTCAACGCACATACATGGCAGATAATTACATTAAAATAAGTCTTCTCGAGACTTATCAATTCCATCAAATTAGCTCATTTTTAACAGAAATTTTCTCTCGGTTTACATGATTGTCCACGTCTCCTCCTCCATAGCTTTGACATTGACTTGATTAAGGGTGGTCAGATGCTCTTGCATCAGACTCTTGAGGCACAAAAATTTATGACCTCCAGGTCATATGCTTCTCCTTCATCCCATAGCAATTCTACCCACTTCCTCAGTGGAACTGCTTTCATGATCTTTCTGTGAGCTGCAACAAAACCTCTATAGTAATAGTCTCCTCTGCTACATGATACCTCACCAATCTTCTCTCCTTTGAGCTCAGTCTTTCGGCATCTCTCTGGTTCTCTCTTCTTTGGAACCATTTGAGCACTCCATGCTCTAGGCTGCTGCAATCTTCTCACCTTCTTCTGCTGCTACTTGTATGACAATATAAAGATCACAAACTCACCAATCTTCACATAACTGTACCTCCTCCTTTTGCTTAAAATGACGCAGGCGGTCAATTGAACAACAATTGAACAACAACAATTGAACAGCAATTGAACAACAATTGAACAACAATTGAACAACAACTGAACATCAATTGGACAACAACTGAAAAAGAATTGAACAACAATTGAACATCAATTGAACAACAATTGAACAACAATTGAACAGTAATTGAACAGAAATTGAACAGCAACTGAACAACAATTGAACAACAATTTAACAACAACCGATCCCACGTTGACTTCCGCGGTTGAATTTCCCTTTTTGCACACAAAATCTTCTTTCTACTCGCAGGAAACCTTTCCTTACTCTGATACCACTTTGACGTAAGAAAAACCACCTAAAGGAAATTTTCCTAGTTTTCACAATATCCTTACATGAGCTTGTGGGTTATGGCCCACCTATACCAATCAGAAGCATTACATTGGTGGATTTTATCCAAAACCCAACCGATCACCGAACAGTAGAATGAAGCATAATCCGCCAACGAACGCCGACTCCACCTGAATGCATAAGACCAGACTCCAAATGAAATAAACTTGCATCCAGAAACTTCTCAGGTTCATTTGGAGATTATCGTTTGATCATCTTTATGGCCCAAGCCTTATCGCTTCAATCTCCACTGTTGATCTCATCATTAATCTGACGGTCTGCGGCCCTTCAACTAGCATGCGGATTATCAAGCTCTCAACCCCCGTAGTTGACTATGATGCAAGCATTTGAATTTGCGATCGACAGCTAAGATCGATTGTGGGCCTTCAACCTCGATCCAGATATCCGTACACTTCTATCTCCCGCAGTCTATTCCTCTGCCGTTAATATCCGTCTAAACGATCCGATGGCTCCCTCTGCGCTTGTTTGCTTATGATGGAATTTCATTATCACACAATGTTATCTCTGCCATACTCTGCCTACACACCCATGACACTCATACAACAGTTAACGAGTTTTATCGTTGGATCGCCATCGATCCTTACAGTGATTGATGGTCGATCAACAAACCTACAAATAGAATTTAACTCTTTTGATGCATAAACAATATACATCCACAAAAATTCCACATAACACACATATTTTATATTATACATAGAATTAGATTACATTCTAAGGCATTTCAGCCTTACTCACAATTTCTCCTCTCGACTACATTGAATCCACACTCTCCGTTTATGCTCTCTCTGTCACTCTGTTCTCACACACACAAACTCTTTATAGAGAAATGACAAAGTCGTGGATCATCACAGATCATGATTTCCTCTCACAAATCACCTAAATCTCTCAATGCACATACATGGCATATAATTACATTAAAATAAGTCTTCTCAAGACTTATCAATTCCATCAAATTAGCTTGTTTTTAACAGAAATTTGCTCCCGGTTTACATGATTTTCCATGTCTTACTTTTGATTAAGGGTGGTTAGATGCTTTTGCATCATGAGCCCTAGGAAGGAGTAAATCGGTCTCATCATGGTGACAAGTCTTGCGTCATTTGAGTTTTACGAGTTTGATGGAGGGTTAACTCGACATCTTTTTCATGTTTAGAGATTTTGAAAAATAGGAAAGAAAGAAACTCCAGACGTCCCTTTTCGTAAATAGTCTCTCTAAACCGAAAAGGTAGAAAACAATATTCAAGAGAGTCTCTTAGCCATGTGTGACCAAGGTATTCCTTTTTCGTACAATAGTCTATCTCAGTCTGGAAAAAGGTTAAACTTATATTGAGTAGATTTCATTTCATTTCATTTACTTTAACGAGTTCGAAACAACAAGTACTCGACAATATTTTCATATTTCGAGAGTTAGAAAAGAGCTAAAAGATGACTGGAGGGGTTTCCTTTTTCGTTTATTTTTCACGAGTCCGAAAAAATGATAAAATGAAACTCGTTAGTTCATTCAAAATTAATCATTGTCACCATTTATCCATGACCTATTTCTACACAAGTGGACACATGTTACCCGTTTTCAAGATTTTTTTTTATAATATAAGAAAAAATGTGCCCTAAATGGTAAAACTATTTCAAAAAACTTATAAAAACTCAAAAAGTAAAAAGACATTTACCATTTGAAATTTGATAATTTGGAGAGCACTTTTTACCCCAATTTTCCCCAATCTTTAGGAGAGGAGTACGACCAATCTAGGACACCGTTCAATGATCTTTTTGCAAAAGGGAAGAGATCTATCCTTCATTTGCATTTTTGTTGTGTTTTCAAGTTTTTTTATTCATAGGGTAGATGGTCAGGAGGGCTAGAAAAAAGTTTATGTTGGTGGCAATCAACGTGGGTTTTACCCATCAGACCCACATTGCTCACTCTGATCTCAACTGTGCCATCACGCTGGAAGCGTGGAAAACAGTCATGCTAGAGCAGAGACATGAAATTTTTTAAAAATCCTCTATGGTTAATGATTTTTTGTCAAATTTACTTCCATAGAAGCTAATAAATTCTTTGTTTATGGATGTTCCACAGGCTATTCATTAAAAAATGGTGATTGAATGGAAGGAAAGAAGGCATGAAGCATAAGATCATGAGGCAACATAAGATCAAAATTGGATAAGGGATCTTCGGGATTGTGGACTACTCAAATTCTTTTGTATCCCTGGGATTAGGACACATATTGAATTACAGTAGCATTTATTTGGATGGTGGGATGTAGACCACCAACTGTTTATTATAGGAGATAGATATTGTAGACATCTGTTTCATTACAGGTTTGTCCATAAGGGGACAACAAATTCAGTTGTTTGGTTCTTGTACTGGGGGGGAGGGTACATATATGCTGATAGCGAGATATTTCCCAGGATCTCGGAAAACAAAGAGTGGGAAAATAGACATAAAAATTATCACAAATCTCCCACTGAGAACGATTCTTCATACCATGGCTCGAATAGCTAGAGCTCAGGCTCTACATGAAGCGATTAAATCTCACTTCCAGAATGCCATAGACTTTCTTAGTCCCATGGGTTTTAACTGGTGCGTTGGGCTGTTGATCAACATGAAAGACAAACTTATGAAATGCAAGATAGGGAAATTGAAAAAAATTGGTTATGGATCTATCTTGGTGACATTCTTTCTAGAACGTGTACCATTATTTCGGTATCAGTGGATAGAGGTGGAGGCTCCAAGGCCTAGGGATCCATGACTACTCAGGTGGGGTGAGTTGATGCCTCACCATGGAGGTGGTTAGAAAATGTCTTTTCCCCCAATGTTCTTTGGATGGCTGCGAAAAAATCTTATCATGGTATATGATTGGTCTTATGTCAGTACAAAATTCTGAGGGGATCCTAACCTCCCACTTCCACTTGACACACAATGGACTGATGCAAGTAAAATAAACTATTTTTAGGTTTTTTTAAAGTTTTTTGAAGTTTTTTTTTTATGTGCAATGAGATTTGAGACTTATGATTTTTGCAGATGTTGGACTAGAGAGACCTCCAGGGGTTTCTCTAATAGCTAGGAGGGTGGCTCAACAGATCAAGGATGCACCCTATGAGGAGGGAGTTGATCTGATAGTAGAGGTGGAACACAACCTGGAAGCCTTGACAAGAGGCATTCCAGAGTATGCGTCTATTGATGAGGTGCCACTGCGGTATCAGAGACATACCATAGGAGTGTTAGCCAGACTGTGTTGGTTGTTGAACTGAGTTATCAGAGTTGTTTCATGCTACCATGAGCACCATGTTGGCGGATACTGTATCTCTAGTTTTCATTTTTTGCACTTATGTAGGCTCGAGAAGCCATGTGTCTTAGAACACATATTTTGATATTTTGATGTAACAGACATTTTGAAAACTCTCTCTCTCTCTCTCTCTCTCTCTCTCTCTCTCTCTCTATATATATATATATATATATATATATATATATATATATATATATATATATGTATATATACATATATGCATGTTTTACCTGTTATATCTACTGTTCCTACTATGTGATGGTTTTCTTTTTACATGCGTCGCAAATGTCTATCTAATACATGATTTTCCAATGTGTCCGTTAATGTATTTAGATGTCTCAGAATATGTTGATAAGTAATGTAATCATAATTTCTTTCCAAGAGATGAATACCTAAGTACATCCTTAAAATATTAGGTTTTTTTACGGAATAATGCCCGGTTAAATTGTAATACAATGAGTTGTGAGTCAATTTTAACAACTAATGCCCTAATACCAAGAGCAATAACTTCAGAAAATAGTTCGGTAACTACACTATATTCAGAAATATTGTTAGTTGTATGACCTAGACATGTGCCCTGTAAACTCACCAACTCACCATTGGGAGCATAGAGTTCCCACATAGTGGAAGAGAGATTCCTTGTACTACGACAAGCACCATTAGTGAAACCGATATGAGGATGAAGGTTTGTTGACATCTGCAAACCAAGTGGAACACATGGTAAGTAGGGAAAACATGTTCACAAGAATGCAAACATTCACACCAAAAGACAACACACTAATGTACAAGGTATCTATGCAAAATCTAGGCATAATATTTTTTGAGGTAGAGCCCATTACGGGGCTCAGACAACTGATTTCCATCATATTCAACTAACTCATATGCACCCTTTTGTAATACACATTTAATGATATAGGGTCCATGCCACATAGGTTCAAATTTCCCGACTCCTAATTTTTCATTAGCCTGATCATATAACAAGACTAAGTCACCTTCTGCATATGCACAAGGGGTCACAATTTTGTCATACTGAATTTTAACTCGTTTTTTTAGACTCAATTACTATTGTAGAAATTGGACAAGTCTCATCAAGACGTTCTAAATAAAGTAACTGTTCTTCCTCCGGTGAAGTACCAGGGAGTAATTCGATAACTAGTTTTAAAGATGGGATTTCGCATTCGATAGGTAGGGTGGCTTCCAGACCATAAACCAATTGAAAAGGTGTGAATCCAATCATGTTTTGGCAATGGTTTGATATGCCCATAATGCCAAAAAAAGCATGAGGTGACATTTATTTTTATGTATCCCAATGGTTCATTGAAGAATTGTGTTATGAAGCCAGCTCACAAAATGATAGGAAAGATAGATCAACGTCCTAGAATTCGGGCTCTTTGAGGGGGCAACCTCCTTTACATTACACAAATGAATAATTATTGGATATTACAAATGACTAAACCTCCCTTCTATATATAGGAGTCTAAGCGGTCACAATATAATCAAGCTGACATAACAGTAATAATATAAGGGCACAACAATAACAATAGTGGGTTTCTATGGGGCACACTAATAACAACATGGGGACAATAGGGGCACAATAATAACAATAAGGGCTACAATGATAATAGTAATGGGCGAATCACTAGTATTATAGGGACCTAACATGCCTCTCTCCTTCCGAAAAGCATTGTCCTCAATGCTTGAGTAGTTCTGGATTCTTCTATATAAAATTCTCATCCTCCCATGTGGAATCTTCAGTGGATAAGTTCTTCCACTTGATGAGATACTCTGAAATTGATCGATTTCGTAGATGTCAAGTTCTTGTGTTTGTGACTGCTTCCGATTCCAATATGATTTTTACTTCCTCGTCAAGTTCCGGAAATATTGTTTGAATTGGGAACTTGTCACCTATAACCTTCTTTAAACATGAAGCATGGAAAACTAGGTGCACTCGGGAAGCTGCAGGAAGCTCCAATTTGTATGCCATAGTACCAATCTTTTGCAACACCTTGTACAGACCATAATACTTTGGTGATAATTTATTATACTTCTTAGCTTGCTTGAGGGACATTTGTTTATATGGTTGTAGCCGTAGGAATACCCAGTCACCTACATTAGAACTTCTTTCACTGTGATGTTGATCTACCTATTGTTTCATTCTATTCTGTGCCAACGTGAGGTTATCCTTTAAGAGTTGGAGAACATGTTGTTGATGCTCAATGTGATGTTCCACTGCTTGAACCTTATAATTTTCTCTTAAATATGATGTGATGGATGGTGGATGATATCCATAAAGTGCCATAAACGGGGTCATTTTTGCTGTAGTATGGAAGGAAGTGTTATACCACCATTCAACCAGAGGAAACCATTTGACCCATTGTGTCTGTTTATCAGATACAACAAAGATATCCTTCCAAACATTTGTTTACTATATCAGTTTTCCCATCAGATTGAGGATGATAAGATGAGATATGAGCTAATTAAGTACCGAAACAAGAAAATAATTCAGTCCAAAAATTTCCAGTGAAAATGGGATCTCTGTCGCTTAAAATAATATTTGGGTTTCCATGTAGCTTTTGAATTGTTTCCATAAATGCAGTAGAAACTGTACTGGATTTAAATGGATGCGATAATGCACAAAAGTGTGCATACTTGGTAAGTCTGTCAACTACCACCATGATGACACTCTTTCCTTCAGACTTGGGTAAACCTGTGATAAAATCCATTGAAACCTCCTCCAAAAGTTGGCTTGCAATGGATAAACGTTGTAATAGACCTAGGGTCTTAATTGTTTCAACTTTATTTCGTTGGCAAACCAAACATTCTACCACAAACTTTTGAATATCCGATTTAAGGCCATCCAAAAAAATTCCTTCTTAACCCTGTGGTAAGTTTTTAAAAATCCTGAGTGCCCTCCTAAGGGAGAATTTTGCAATTCCATAAGAATATTTTCTTTGAGTTGTGAATTCTTACATAGGTATAAGCAATATTTGTACCATAACGAATAATTTTTCCAGCTAAATGTATCAAATGTATTGGGATCTTGTTGTAACTTTTGAATGAGTGCCCACACTTCTTTTTCATTCTTCCATTCATCCCATGCTTCATTTATCCAATCTGGTTGGATAATAGAAATGGTTCATAACAATGCTTCCACATCGTCATCCTTTCTTGAGAGTGCATCTGCCACAACATTTTGCTTCCCTTTTTTGTAGATTGATGAGCCTCATAAATTGGTAATTATATGGGCTCATTTTACCTCCTAATATAGTCAAATCAACCATTCTCTTAGGTTATTGTATGATTTTTTGATAATATTTATGCTTATAGGGTGAGTTGAGTTAGTTATTATGCCATGTGGTCCAACATATATTTAATGTAGATTATTGATGGATTTCGAGGTCAAAGTCAAGGATCTAGTGGTCAAACTGTAGAAATAACTCGAAGTAGACAGAGGAGAGGACTTATGGGAGGGAATCCCCCTCATTTATTGCTCCTCACTTTGAATTCCCTTTCATTCAGCTCGAAGTACAAGCAGCCAAATCATGCACTAGAAGGCAATCGAGAAAGTGGAAGATGATTGATAGTTATCTTGAGTTTTGGGAGCCAAGCCTCCATGATTTTAAGGAAGTTGTTGGTAGCTTCAAATGTATAAGTAGACAGGCCTAGGACCTCACTAGGGTCAACTTTTTTTCTTGTGTAAACTTTGCTCAAATTTCGAGCTTACTATTTTATGACAGTTTTATGTAATCTTGCTATTTTTTGATAATGAAGATGGAATCCTTTTTGAGCTAGCACTGAGTTACCTCAGAGGTTTGAATCTCTTGGGTTAGGGCCCAATCAAAGAAGCCAAGCTTCTCTTTAATTGTATTTTTATGCTTTACTTCAGTTTGTAGATTAGTTTGCTGTTAGATGTATTTCTCTTATGGTTAAGAATAGGTTGCTTTTGATGATTTAGTAGCTTGCTTCCATTTGTGATTTTTGTAGTAGGTTAAGCAATGATCAGAGAAGATTCAAAAGGCTAGAAATAGTGCCTTGGCCTCTCTTCCTCCCTTTGGGACCATGATTTGAGGCAAGGACCCTTTTGTTGCCCCAAAAACACAGATTTTCCTCATTCCTAGGACTTCTAGTGTTTGCAGCTCTGTAGTAGGTTGATAGTCCAAAATTTCTTTGCTTTAGATCTTCTTTATCATGTTCACTTCCTGATTTGCAATAGTCCTTTTGCATGCTTTCCTTTCTTACAACATTTCCTTCTATACATCATAGTTTAGGACATTTTAATGCAAAACTCTGTTTTTCCTAAGATGCACTCATTTCATTGGTTGCTTGCTTTTCTTGGTTGACTGTCAGTTTATATGCAACAAATCTCTTCCAAAACTAGGCCAGCTTACTGGTGATCACATCCTCCATCTGATCCATGCCCTATAGGTCTCCCAAACATCACCTCAATTCTTCCCTAGTTTCCTTCATTTTTCATAGAACTTCTTCCTCTCTCCTTGAGCAAACCCAATCATCTTTCTCTCTCTTGGTGATTCATGGTAGACCTTAGGCACCCTAGCAACTCATTCCAACCTTCATCCACCTTTTCCACCCACTCTTACACCCTCAAAACAACGAAAATTTCTCTCAGCCTCCTCCTGTAGTTTCCCTGTTTTCCTCCTGTAGTTTTCATGTGTCCTCCTGTAGTTTTTCTTGTAGGCTTTCTTTTGAAGGCCGAGTGTGGGAAAAGCCTCCAGAAGACCACCTAAGACCTCCTAGGACCCATCCACACCATCCTACATCCTCCCAAGCTCCAAAACCACCCTCTAATGCCACCTTTTCGTTGCCACACTCACACAATAAATTAGATGCATGTTAAATTCACATAAAAACACATAAAACTCCAAAAATATGTTTTTTGCTTATTTACTTCCAGAAATAACATGGTTAGATGTTTTTTACTTCCTTGGTTAGGTAATGGCATTTCTTTGATGGGTTTCATAGTGTTTTTGGAAAAAGTAGAATTAGTTTGTTAATTAGGGTTTACCAAGTTTTGCTTTACATTCCAGTCTTTCTCCTTTCTGCAGTTAGAATAGAATCTATAGAGTAATCTGTTGGGTCGTTAATATGCCATTATTATTGTCACTTGTGAACGTTTATTCCACCCATTTCTACCATTCTTCATCATGTCATTTATTATAATTTATTATATAAATCCATTTTATGATGATTTATGCTCTTACATTATTTATTCTCCTTTATTTCTAATAAATTGATGATTATGCATTATTTTACCAATGATAGTTCTAATAAGTTGGTTATAACATTATTCACCATTTTTAGCCTCCAAGGTAACTTCCAGATTGAAGATTTGATTTTTAAATCTGCCAACTCAGAAATTCGCTGGTTTAAGGAGTGACAGTTTTGCGGTTGCGATTCTGAGCAAATGAAGACGAATTTGAGAAATCCGGAACATGGGTTTTGTCCAGAACGGGCCCAATTAACTTTGGTAAAGAATGGTTTGCCCAAATTCGGCTTGTACAGAGAGAAACGTAGGGTTCTTTGAGCACGATTTTCTCAGATTTGCAGTTGCGGCCGTCCTCCAAATCTCAGCTGCCAACCCAAATTCGTCTTGCTTTTGTTGAGAGATGAAAGGAAATATATTTTCTTGTTGATCATCTGGTTAGAATCAACCCAATTTTGTAAAAGAAATCATGTTGTACTTATCTATGTTGTAACTGCTCTCTGATCTTTCTCTATTTAAATGAAAACAAAGATCAGAGAGAGGATGGCTTCAGGATGACTTCAGAAGGACTTTTGGGATTCGAATGATGGAATTGAGGATGTAGAATTAGAGATTCAAGAGTGATAGGATAGGGGGAGAGATGGAACGAGTATTATGTTGAACTGTAATTTTATTTGCAGACTCTCACTGCTGAGAAGGCACCACTCAATATAATGCTGTTCAATTTGATGATCAATATATAAGCAGAGTTATTATTCCTTCGCATCTTCTGAAGCACTACCGGCAGTGATCGCTGGTGGTTACGGGCCCAACCCCAGTGGATTCACTTGCCGTTCTTGTACCATTATTTCATGATCTTTATTGTGTGATGGTTTGATTTTATTTCTACTTATCGTAATCATGTAATTTTACTGATTGGTATTTCCAGACTGAATGAACTGATATGTTTTATATACTGTACTTAAATTGCGTTGCTGTTCATTTCCTTCTTAACAGAGCTCACTGCTTTTTGTCAGCATGTTGTTGCGCTGTTCATTTCATCTTCAAAGCTGCGCTGATCACTCCAGTAATTTAACAATTTTCTGTTCATTACAATTATATAAGTTTGGCTATTCAGTTCTAATACTTAGTGTTGTTATTTATTTAGTTTCTGCAATTATTTAAGCTTACCTTTCAGCATTCTTTTAATTAGCACAATTGTTTCATTTTCATCGAGTTGTAGTAATACGATTGATTTAATTCTTTGCACTTTCCAATTGGTTATTTAATGTTGTGTGTTTGATTTCAATCGCATCAATATCCAGAGGAATGATTTATTGCTACTGTATCCTCAATTGATGGTTGTTTGAATGAATGATTTAGTTTATTGGATTGTTGTTCCATTTACTTTCTGCTGTTCCATTTACTTGCATTTTCTGCTTTGGTGTGAGAGAAGGTCTAAGGCTGTCGTGAGCCTCAGCAATCGCTGACTAGCTCCTAGAACTTTGGTCCATGCTCTAATTTCTTTTCCATCAGTTTATAGAGGGATGGGTTATCGCTTCCGCACCCTTGACTGATAAGTTGTCTTGTGTGATTTTATCCTTTTGAAGTAATTTAGTCATAGTTTAGCATCCGTCTACTCTTGTGTCCTCTGAACGCTGTACTACTAACCATTACTCTTGAGTAAATAGCCGCCTCAGACTGAGTACACTCTTGAAATAAAAAGTCGTCCCTGGGTTGATAATTAATGTGAAGGTAATTAGGAGTTCAAAAGACACCTTTTTAAGCTTACCTTTCAGCATTCTTTTAATTAGCACAATTGTTTCATTTTCATCGAGTTGTAGTAATACGATTGATTTAATTCTTTGCACTTTCTAATTGGTTATTTAATGTTGTGTGTTTGATTTCAATTGCATCAATATCCAGAGGAATGAGTTATTGCTACTGTATCCTCAATTGATGGTTGTTTGAATGAATGATTTAGTTTATTGGATTGCTGTTCCATTTACTTTCTGTTGTTCCATTTACTTGCATTTGCTGCTTTGGTGTGAGAGAAGGTCTAAGGCTGTCGTGAGCCTCAGCAATCGCTGCCTAGCTCCCAGAACTTTGGTCCATGCTCTAATTTCTTTTCCATCAGTTTCTAGAGGGATGGGTTATCGCTTCCGCACCCTTGACTGATAAGTTGTCTTGTGTGATTTTATCCTTTTGAAGTAATTTAGTCATAGTTTAGCATCCGTCTACTCTTGTGTCCTCTGAACGCTGTACTACTAACCATTACTCTTGAGTAAATAGCCGCCTCAGACTGAGTACACTCTTGAAATAAAAAGTCGTCCCTGGGTTGATAATTAATGTGAAGGTAATTAGGAGTTCAAAAGACACCTTTTTATCGCTCCACATTTTGGTGCCGTTGCCGGGGAGAGTGTAGCCATTTCTAAAGAGTAGTGTGAATCTGATGAGTGCCTGCTAGGGAAGAGTTGGATCTTAAAAACGGAAGGTAAGAACCTGCATATGGAGCATGTAAAAACCCTGCTCCCCCGTCCGCTTTCCAGCAGGACTGTTAAAGAACCTAGGGTAGAAATAGATGTTTGAATTTTTGTGTGAATGATTAGGAAAAAGATAGAAATTTTTAAAAAATGAATCACATGATCTCACGCAAGTGGTGATGTAAGCACCACCCATTTCACTAACTGATTGACAGGAACATTTGAAGAAGGAGCCTTGAAGAAACACATGAAGAACATCTTAAACTATGGTAAGAAATGGCTCACGTTTCTACTTTTGAATTTCCTATCAAAGATCTAGGAGGAGTGACACAAATGCACATAATTCCCCCATCTTTACCAAATTTTCATGGTTTAGCAAATGAAGATCCACATACATTTTTGTTTGAGTTTGAAATAATTTGTAGAGGATATGATTATTGTACTAATGATCAAAGATTGAAAGTGTTTCCTCTTACTCTAAAAGGAGCAACTCTCCGATGGTTCATGAGCCTAGGTGGGAATTGCATCCAATCATGGGAGGACATGAAAAACATATTCTTGAAGAAGTACCAAGACTATTGCAAATCCAATGAAGATATTTTCAGTATGATACAAGGGGAAGATGAAAGTTTGGACGACTATGTAGATCGATTTCAATACAACCTTCAAAAATCAAAATATAAGCATTTGGAAAAAGAGATCTTAAAAACACGCCTTCTTAAAGGAATCAAAGATAAATTTTTAGAACTCTTAAATCTGATAGGAAAAGGTGATGTTTTTCAGTTATCATATGATGATGTTTGTGAGTTATGCATAAGGTATTCAAGAGGAATCTCCAAGGCTGGTAAGAATTCTAGAGATGTTTGTTTTTCCTTTTCCAAATCTGCTACAAGAATAGGAGACATAAGAGCTGAAATCAATGTGTTATTTGAAAATTTTAAAGTTGATTTTATTAGCTCTCTAAATGAAAAATTGGATGTTTTGCAAGTTCATAAAAATCAAGAATTTGATGAAGTGTTTTTCACTTATGACCGAAAGGAGCATACCGTAGATGGTTACTCTTCCTTATCTAGGACAGAAGTATCATATCAAAGAGGTGAGGAAGCTACAACAAGGTCAAAACCATGGAAATCATGGCCTACAGGTATGGTTCAAAACACTTCTTCTCCATTCTCTTACTTGCATAATCCATCATGGAATACTAATGTGTTAGGGCAGCCATGTCAATCTCAATATAACCACCAGCAATTTTCTCTACAAGCTTGGCATGGTTCACCTTATGATTGCATGACTACTCTCCCCCATCTTGTAGCACAAGCACATTCTCCATATTCTCCACCGGCTCTTTTGCAACATCCTACTTGCATATCAAATTTATCCACTCAACCCAACCAACCACATCATCACAATGCTCCATTCTTTACACATTTTCCTGCTCAACTAATTCCACACCCTCACCATAATAAACCAGTACAACATGCTTACAATGTTGAACTGGAAAATTTACCCACCCTTCCCACCCATTCTATCTCACATGTGTTATTAGAGAAAACCTACAATGAGATTCAGAATGTTTCAAATGCAAAAATTGTAGAAGCTATGGAAGAAAATGAGGTTTCTTTTACTATGCATATAAAATGAGGTTTATTAGATGGTTGCTTTTAGTACAGCAGTTTGATCTGACCATTATTGATAAGCTTGGTAAAGAAAATGTTGTTGCTGACTTTTTGTCTATAGTAAATTTTCCTACAAGTGAAGAAGGAATGGTGGATGACCAAATTCCAGATGAACACCTATTTGCTATATCAACACTCTCTCCATGGTTTGCTGATATAGCAAACTACTTGGTTTCAACACAATTCCCACCACACCTATCCTCAAAAGAGAAGAGCAAGATAGTAAGGAAAAGCGCCCCTTTCACCTGGATTGGAGGCAATCTCTTCAAACTTGGCCCAGATCAAATCTTGAGAAGATGTGTCAGGGAGGAGGAAGTCTTTGACATCCTCCTGACCTATCATGACGGGCCTTGTGGAGGTCATTTTGCAGCAAAAAAAATCACCTTCAAGATATTGCAAGCAGGCTACTACTGGCCCACTCTTCATCAGGATGTGAGGAGATACACGAGCCAGTGTGATCGGTGTTAGAGGATGGGGAAACCCACTCCAAAGGATGAAATGACCATGCAACCTCAAGTGACCTTTGAGCCATTTGAGAAGTGGGGCATGGACTTTGTGGGGCCTATCAACCCCCCTTCAAAGTAAAAGCAGTACATCACTGTGTGCACCAATTACCTGACAAAGTGGGCGGAGACAAAAGCAATCAAAGCAGTGACAGAGGAAAACATAGTTGACTTTTTGAGGGAAAACATATTCTACAAGTTCGGGTATCCGAGAGAGTTGGTCATAGACCAAGGCAGTCAATTCACTTCCAACCTGATTGAAGACTTGCTCACACATCATAAGATCAAGCATATGACTTCCACCCGTTACCATCCACAAGCCAATGGGAAAGTGGAGGTCACTAACAAAGCATTGGAAGGGATCCTAACCAAGGTAGTGAGCAGCAGCAGAAAAGACTGGGCAGACAGATTAGTTGAGGCGACTTGGGCCTACAACACAACATGGAAGACCACCACCGGGTTCACACACTATGAACTGGTCTATGGGAAGAAGGCTTTGCTGTCAACAGAGTTTGAATTCAATACCCCAAGGATGGCAGCTTCGTTGGACCTAGACCTCAGCCTTGCACAGAAGGAGAGATTACTTCAACTCAATGGACTGGATGAATACAGATTGCAAGCCCTTCTCCATATAGAGGTAGTTCAACTTCAAAGAAAGATATGGAATGACAGAAATATCAAGGAGAAGCAATTCCAAGAGGGATATTGGGCACTACTCTATGATTCAAGATACAAGTATTTCAAAGGCAAGATGAGGACAAGATGGTTGGGACCCTACACTGTGGAGAAATGCAATGACAATGGTTCAATTCTGATCAAAACCTGTGATGATGAAGCCATCCCCATGCTTGTCAATGGACATCGGTTCAAAGTCTACAAGAAACCCCTCCCCAAGCGAGAGTTTATCGAAGATTTGAATAAAACAGTGATGGTATTGGAGCATGTCTTAGCTTCTACTTCACCCACTCACTGAAGAAAAAAGAGAAAAAATAAGGACTCAAGTGAAAACCTCCATGAGGCGCTTGAGTCCCATCATTGGGTTGAAAACCTCTTCTGAGGCGGCCCAGTGATGTTAAAAAAAATAAGGGGAAAAGAATAAGATCCCTGAGTGAAAACATCCCTTGGAGGCACCCAGGGTAGACAATTAAGGTGAATACCTCTCTGAGGCACCCTAGTTGTTTTCAAAAAAAAAAAAAAAAAAAAGAGAAAAAAAAAATGAGTTTTTATTGCATTGCAGGTTTGCAGGAGGATTATAGGGAGCAGAAGAAGGTGCCAGGGGGACCCTGACATTCATACCAACATCCATCTCATCTTCTCCACACCTTCCTCCATCATTTTGGCATCTCTTTCACCCCACTATACCTCTTCTTCCAAAACTGTGTTTTCTACAGGAGGCTCCCGTAGGAATTACAGAGAGCCAAAAGTGTCTACAGGAGGCAATTTGAGGGACAAGAAAATCTTCATGAGGAACCTTATATCCTTCTTACCATATTCAAACCTCCTTGTCATCATTTCCAAGCCTGCATCACACTCCAAGCATCATTATAATAATAATAATAATTATTATTATTATTATTATTATTTTCCTTTCCAAGAAAAATACAGAAAAACAGTTTTTCAGTTTTGAAAAAAAACAAAAATAAAAGGAGGAAAAGGCACCATTAACTTTACCTGAAACTTTCCTACTATCCCTCCATCATTCATCTCCACCTTTGGCATCATTCTCGAGCTCTAAGCATAGGGAAATAGCTGAAGTTTCAAGGGGAGAAGCAGCTACAGGAGCTCCTGCAGCAGCTGATCCCATAGAAGTCCAGCACCAATAGCAAGGGAAAACACATCGAAGGTTGAAGAGGCACATGCAACTCAGCTCCAACAAAAGAAGAACCTGCAAAAACACACAACAACACATCAACAAGCAGAGACAGCATGCATGAAGGAAAATGAAGGCATGTAGCAGAGAAAGCCACAACACCTCACAGTCGATGGTAGCAAATACACTTGGATTACAGGTAAGTAGCTAAGTCACTCCTCTATCAGAATTTGTGTAATTAGGAATCATATGAAGGCAACGAGATGGTTGAAATCGAAAGTGGGAAAGGTGGCCAGTTAACTTGGCCACCTTCATTTAGTTGACTCCACTTAACCGAGATATCACCCACATGTGTGCACAGTCAACTCAAGCAAAAGATGCGAAGGATAGGTAGTGGGAGGAAGAGTTAACTCCAATGCAGTAATGAGGGGATGATTATGAGGGGGGTCATGATGACCAAGCAGGTGGGGACCAACGGTCCTAATATGGGCAACGTACAACTTTCCAGTTCAACACTCATAACCGAAAACAACCATAAAAGGTAATGAGCACTCCTCCCCGCGTATTCTCACCACCTTTTCTTTAGTTTATCCTCGTAACTCAACCACACAGCAGTCTTCTTATGCCCCCACAGCCTCGTATCCACCATCCTCCATCGATTTCCTCCATATTTTTTCTATTTGCATCTTCTACAGGAGCCCTACAGGTTTTCTACAAGAGCACCTACAGGAAATCTACAGGAGGGACAGCAGACTTCTACAAGAGGGGAAGTGAGTCATTTTGAAGGGAGGAAACGTGATTTTTGGCACGAATTTCAGTGTGAAGAGGTAGGTTTCATGAATGCCCTTTGTCTAATATCAAAATGTGAAAGAGTTGGTCTCAAATTGAAGATAAAATGAGTCTTTAATATGGTAGAAAAAAAATAAAATAAAATATATATATATATATATATATATATATATATATATATTTAAAACAAAAAACATAGTCCCCTCTGTTTTTCTATTTCACTCAAAATTCTTTGTCTCCACCTCCATATCTAGTTTTTCAAAAGAAGTACAGGTAGTATGACAGGGGGGTTTATGAGAAAAGAGCCCACTAACTCCACTAGACTCCATGCACATCCTCAAGTGGTGGAAATATTTACAAGGGAAAACTAGATGAATTTCTTTGAGAAGTTTAGAGGGTTTGGTGATGAAATTGGCCATGAATTTTCTCTCTCTGGTCCCTCACACAAGAACTCATGCTATTATAACCATTAGAGGCCTCTCCATTGAAACAACCCCTGAATTCATCAGTAGGGTCACTACCCTTCCTCTTGGGCTGCCTTGGAGTAAAGATGAGAAAATAATTGGCTAGGCTATCAAGAGGAAATCTTTCCAAGATAATGAAACCCCTATTGAAGACAAAAATGGAATTAGGAGGGCTAGTGTACCATATCCCTAGGATGAGGTTAGCTACCAAGTGATCAAATACATTTCTTGTGAGGGGAGACACAACATTGTTTATGGATATCATTTCAGAATCCTCCAAGAATTGAGATATGGCATGGATACCCCGACACATCAAAAGCTCAGTATCCCTTAATTTCTCCTTCAGTCCCTCATTGACTCCAGCACCAAGGTACAAGAAGGAAATTCACAACAGCTAGCTCACCATGGCCTAATCAAGATCCTAGTAGAAGAAGCCCTCCATACCCTTACAATCCCTATAGCATGGGAAGTTTTCAGAAATATGATAGCTGAGGATGACATCAAGGCATTAACCTATGATGTCAGTCCTGCTGTCATCAAGGAGGAGAAGATGAAGCTAGTGATGAAATAGCAGAGCAAGAGAGGAAGGAGGAAAGAAAAGAAATAGAGGAGGGGAGAGTTGAAGAGACATAATAGGAGGTAGAAAAAGAGACAGAGTAGGAGGGGGAAAAAGAGACAGAAGAGGGAGAAAAGGAGGTAGCGAGGGCAGAGCAAAGAGAAGAATCCCCTAAAACTTTGGAAAGAGAAGCAGTAGCTACCCTCACTACCCTCAGTACACCAGTCAAGAAGAAGCAGAAGAGGAAAAGAAAAACCTCCATGTATTTCAGGGAAAGGAAGAGTACTAGAATTAAAATAGGCAAACCTCAGCCCTCATCAAAGACTCCCATTAACATTGAAGATTCACCATCTACCAAGGTGAAAGAGTCTCATTCCAAGACACCCATAACCTATGAACAGAGGACTATAAGATTTTCTACATGGAAGGGAAAGGCAATTCTACAGGACCCCAAACCAGACCTATAGGAGGCTAAAATAGTCCTATAGGAGACACAAAAACTTGAGGAAAAGATAGGAGGACAGACAGAGGTGAAAGAGGAAGCACAAGAGCTACAAGAACCTGACCCCTAGCCTAATCTTGACTCCTATTAGAGACTACTTGAGGGAGGCAAGATAATCCCACAGAAATATTAAATTCCACTGTTTTCAGAATTGGAAAAAGAGAGAGTGAGAATGCATAGGTGGATGCAGATAGCCAAGTCCAAAGGAGTTGAGGATATTGGCCACATGGAAGACAAACTCAGGGAAATGGGTAGGGAATTGAGTGCTCTTAGAGATAAAGAAGCCATTACAAGAAGCCACCTTGAGAATGAGAATGAATTACTAAGGAGGTAGTTGTAGGAGAAAGAGACTCATTTGGCATACATGGCTAGCTTATCCATAGAAGCATTACAATGCAGAACACTAGCCAAATCTTATGGCCTCTATCTGAAGGATCAATGGCTTCAATTCCAAATAAAAACTTTGGCACAAAGAGGCATAATTTCTTTCCAAGACAACAGGAAGTTCATGGATTTGTGTGACCAAAGCACCTCCGAGGACAAAGAAAAGATCGTAGAGTTCTATCTACACAACATGGCCCTCACAGACTTGAATGTGTGGGACCCCAATTCCAAGCTAGGGGATCTGCAATTAATGGCCATGGTGTCATAGATGAACCATGAAGAATTGAGGGAAGCACAAATTAAAAGATTGTTAATAAAAGAGCAGAATGAACTATTGATGATAAGAGCTGAGCCATCAGATCCTATGGCACTCATCAGCACACACAACCTACTTGTCAATGACCCTCAGATTGCCCCTAAATATGTAGCCAATCAGGAACAAACCATTGCACACTTTGAAGATATGTTTAGGCTACTTTGGGATGACTATGTGCATGCATTCATGAGAATATGGAACACCCTACCCCACAGCTTGCAGATCATAGAATACCATTCCCCCATGAGGTTGAAGGAGGCATTGTAAAGAGTGCCAATGTACAAGCACTCCATGCAAAGGCTAAAGGTCAACTAGATTGGCCTCAAACTGAGTCCTCCACTCATATTAGTCATGATGGAAGGTAGAAGAGAAGAAGAAGAGAAGGAGCAGTGGAAGGACATAGACAGAAAGGTAGGATTTTATGGAGAACATGAGTAGATCACATCAGAAGCCTGGAATGCCAGGGAGGCCACCAGGGCCATGAAAGACCAAGAGATTGACTAGGTTGTTCAAAGGATGAGAAACACCTTCAGTAGGGGGGTGATGATGAGCCTCATAAATGGGTAATTATATGGGCTCATTTTACCTCCTAACCTAGTCAAATCAACCATTCTCTTAGCTTATTCTATGAATTTTTGGTTATATTTATGCTTATAGGGTGGGCTGAGTTAGTTATTATGTCGTGTGGTCTAACATGTATTTAATGCAGATTATTGATGGATTTCGAGGTCAAAGTCAAGGATCTAGTGGTCAAACTGTAGCAATAACTCGAAGTAGATAGAGGAGAGGACTTATAGGAGGGAATCCCCCTCATTTATTGCTCCTCACTTTGAATTTCCCTTCATTCAGCTCGGAGTACAAGCAGCTGAATCATGCACTAGAAGGCAACTGAGCAAGTGGAAGATGATTGATAGTTATCTCGAGTTTTGGGAGCCAAGCCTCCCTGATTTTAAGGAATTTGTTGGTAGATTCAGATGTATAAGTAGAGAGGCATAGGGCCTCACTAGGGTCGACTTTGTTTCTTGTGTAAACTCTACTCAAATTTCAAGCTTACTATTTTAAGACAATTTTATGTAATCTTGCTATTTTTTGAAAATGAAGATGGAATCCTTTTTGAGCTAGCACTGAGTTACCTCAGAGGGCTAAAGCTCTTGGGTTAGGGCCCAATCCAAGTAGCCAAGATTCTCTTTACTTGTATTTGTATGCTTTACTTCAGCTTGTAGATTAGTTTGTTGTTAGATGTATTTCTCTTATGGTTAAGAATAGGTTGTTTTTGATGATTTAGTAGCTTTCTTCCATTTGTGCTTTTTGTATCAAGTTAATCATTGATCAGAGAAGATTCAAAAGGATAGAAACACTGCCTTGGCCTCTCTTCCTCCCCCTGGGACCATGATTTGAGGCAAGGACTCTCTTTCTTCCCCAAAAACACAAATTTTCCTCATTCCTAGGACTTCTAGTGTTTGCAGCTCTCTAGTAGGTTGATAGTTCAGTTTTTCTTTTCTTTAGATCTTCTTTATCATGTTCAATTCCTAATTTTCAATAGTCCTTTTGCATGCTTTCCTTTCTTCCAGCATTTCCCAACATTTCCTTCTATACATCATAGTTTAGGCCATTTTAATGCAAAACTCTATTTTTCCTAGGATGCACTCATTTCATTGGTTGCTTGATTTTCTTGGTTGACTGTCAGTTTCTATGCAGCAGATCTCTTTCAGAATCAAGCCAACTTACTAGAAATCACACCCTCCATATGATCCATGCCCTATAGGTCTCCCAAACCTCACCTCAATTCTGCACTAGTTCTCTTCATTTTTCATAGAACTTCTTCCTCTCTCCTTGAGCAAACCCAATCATCTTTCTCTCTCCTGGTGATTCATGGTAGACCTTAGGTGCCCTAACACCTCATTCCAACCTTCATCCACCTTTTCCACCCACTCTCACACCCTCAAAATATCAAAAATTGCTCTTGGCCTCTTCCTATAGGCCTCCTGTAGTTTCCCTGTTTTCCTCTTGTACTTTTCCTATGTCCTACTGTAGTTTTTCCTGTAGGCTTTATTTTAAAGGAAAAGTGTGGGAAAAGCCTCCAAAAGGCCACCTAAGACCTCCTAGGACCCATCCACACCATCCTACATCCTCCCAATCTCCAAAACTGCCCTCCAATTGCACCTGTTCACTGCTACACTCACACACAATAAATTAGATGCATGTTAAATTCACATAAAAACACATAAAAATCCAAAAATATGTTTTTTTGCTTATTTACTTCCAAAAATAGCATGGTTATATGTTTTTTACTTCCTTGAGTAGGTAATGGCATTTCTTTCATGGTTTTCATAGTGTTTTTGGAAAAAGTAGAATTAGCTTGTTAATTAGGGTTTACTAGGTTTTGCTTTACATTCCAGTCTTTCTCCTTTCTGCAGTTAGAATAGCATCTGTAGAGTAATCTTTCTTTCCTTTCATCACACATAGAGCTTCTTCTAAAATCTATAGAAGTTGGCTTGAGATCCTAGTGATCTCGCACTAGCTGACCAAGTGACAACCTACAGTGAGAACTAGTACTTGTGCATATAGCACCGACGCTTCCAAGTTTGTTACGAACTACCAAGTTGATAAAATTAAAGTTGGTAGCCCAAGAGTTGCAACATTCTTGCTACAATACTGGCTCTCACCATAGATGATTTCAAAGTCATAACTGAACATCTTTGTGATCCATTTTTGTTGCTCTTCATAGGATAACCTTTGTTCTAAAAAGTATTTAAGACTATCATGATCCGTTTTTACCTTGAAGTTTCTTCCCATTAGGTAGGGTTGCCATTTCTTAAGTGCATGTAGTATTGCCAACATTTCCTTCTCATAAATAGCTTTGTGTAAATAATTTCCTTTGATTGGACGACTTTTGAAAGCAATGGGTCTTTCATCTTGCATTAAAACAACATCAATTCCATTTCTTGAAGCATCACATTCCACAATAAAGGTTTTTGTGAAGTCTGGTGTAGCTAAGACCGGTGCTTGGCACATTGCCTCTTTAAGATGTTCAAAGTCCTTTGTTGCTTCTGGAGTCCATGAAATGCATCTTTCTTCAATAATGTTGTTAGAGGTGCTGCTATTCTCCCATAATTCTTAACAAACTTGCCATAATACCCTTTCAACCCGAGAAATCCTCGTAGATGCTTTATGGATGTGGGGATTTTCCATTCCTTAATGGATTTAATTATGATAGGGTCTACCTTAACACCTTTATGAGATACAATATGACCCATATATTCCACCTCTTGTACTTCAAAGAAACATTTGGAGCTTTTTGCATATAATTGTTTCTCCTCCAATAGTTTGAGCACCCTGTCAACATGTTGAACATGAGCCTTCCAAGACTTTTTGTAGACTAGTATATCATCAAAAAATACTAACACAAATTTCTAAGGAAGGGTTTGAAAATGGAATTCATCAAGCCTTGAAATGTAGAAGGTGCATTGGTAAGACCAAAAGGCATGCACAAAAATTCATAATGACCCTCATGAGTTCTAAATGTTGTTTTTAGAATGTCTTCAGTCTTCATTCTGATTTGATGATATCCTGAACGAAGATCCAACTTGGTGACGTAAATTGATCCATGAAATTCATCCAATAATTCATCAATGACAGGAATGGGAAATTTATCTTTAATAGTGAGCTTGTTGAGCTCCCTATAATCCAGACACATGTGCCATGATCCATCCTTCTTGTGCACCAATACTACTGGAGCAGAGAAAGAAATTTGACTAGGTTGAATTATACCAACCTCTAGCATTTTTGCAACCATACGTTCAATTTCACTATTTTGGGCATAGGGATATCTATACAGCCTGATGTTTGGAGGAGTACTTCCTAGAATCAAATGAATAACGTGATCATGATCATGAATAGGTGGGAGGCCTTTGGGAGTCTCAAATACCTTGGAATGATTGTCCAGTACTTTTTGGAGATCTGGAGAAATAGATGATTTCAATGTGGGAACCTCTAGTGAACATAATTGTGCAATTACGCCTCGTTGTTCCTTATTTAGAAGCTTTGTCATACCGTTAGAGCTAATTATCTTTCCCGGTTTCCCTGTAATACCCCTTAATTCAACTTCCTTTCCTTCCGCACAAAATTTCATAAAAATTTCTTGAAAATTAAAAGCTATTGTACCCAAGGATTGTAGCCATTGGAATCCTAGTACAACATTAGCACCACCCATTGGAATGGAAAGAATTGGGCTATTTAATACATATTCTCCCATGGATAGCTTGATATTATGGCACTTTCTAGAGCAATTTATGGTTCCTCCACTTGCAACCATCACTTGACACTCTGGTGTTGGATATAGGAAACAATTCAATTCCTTGGCTATCTTACAATGAATAAAATTATGGGTACTTCCCGAATCAATCAACACTATTACCTTTTTCTTCTTGATATGTCCTTCTATCTTGATAGTTTGAGTAGTGGTAGTTCCAGCCAATGCATTACAAGATATGTCTGGATTCATTTATTCTTTATCTAGGGTTTGTTCCTAGAGTATATCCTCTTCTTTTGACATTTCTTGTTCCTTTTCTTCCTCCTCTTCACAATCTATGTAGAATAATTTCTTCTCAGCACACTTATGCCCTTTAGTGTATTTTCTATTAAAACTGTAATGAATCCCTTTTTCTCTTTTTTCTTCCAATTGTTGTGGTGTCAACCTTGTAGGCTGTGGAAGGCTAGGGGCAGCAACACTTCCATCTTTATAGTTGTGAGTGGTAGGCTTCCTGGTTTTCATAATATTACTTTCCATTTTTCTTGCTAACCTGAATGCTTTCTCCAGTGAATAAGGTTCCTAAAGGCGAACCTCATGTTGGATATCATCCTTTAAAGTCCCTATGAACACATCAATCCTATGCTCCTCTGGAATATATTTTACCCTTATGTTCAATTTTTGGAAGTCTTCAATGTGCTCCATCATTGAACCCTTTTGTTTGAGATTTATCAATTGGCTAAAATATTGTTGCTTTTTGTATCCTCATAATGTGCTATCATTTCTTCCGTAAAATTTGCCCAAGTGACAATTTGTTTACGAGAGCAAAGCCATCGATACCATAAAAACTGATTTGGTTCCAAATATAAAGTTGAAATACATATTTTTTGTGTGTTTTGCACATTATGGAGATCGAAAAATTGCTCCATCTGTAGTATCCATGTTTCGGGATCCTTTCCATCAAACTTCCTCATCTTGACTTTTGGAACATGGTGGGTCTTCAATCCAAAATTAGAGTCTATGAAACCATGAATAACATTTCTTTTGTTCTCATCATGAGTGTCCTTTACTACCCTTTCACCATTAGTAACCATTTATTGTAGCAACTTATTCAAAATTATCTTCAATTCTTCCATCTTCGCATCCATTCCATTCATCTTAGCGTCCATGCCATTCATCTTAGCCTCCATGCCATCCATATTAGCTTCCATGCCATCCATCTTAACTTGCACGCCATTCATATTAGCTTCCATGCCATTCATCTTGGCTTCAGTTACCTTTTGTGAGAGTGAAATTTGTTGTACTTGGTTTTGTAATTTTGATATATCATGTTGAATTTCTTCCTCTTCTTCATGAGTCATGTTAGAGCTTTCAAGTTTCTTACCAGGTGTTTCCATTTTCTTTCTTTGAGGCATCAATTAATGCTTTTTTTCACTTTGTAAGAGCTCGATATTCAATCTGTTGTATCTCTGTAACTGCGGATCTCGAATATCTAAAATCTTGTCTTGCAGTATCTCTTTGAGTCCTCTTTCTAACCCCGCAAGTCTGATCAAGATTGGATTCTCCAAGGAAGAGTTATGCCAAATCTCCCATGGTGACCTTATTATAGACTAGTTCAGTAGAGCGAACTTGTATGAAGTGCCATGTGTCACTGTTTCGAACTTAGTACCTGAAATTGATATACAGAAAACTACAGGCCGTCCTATTTCTGAAAATTCTTATGAAATTGCAATCTGATGCTCAGAACAAAAGTTATGACGATTTTCCCCAAGTCACCTGTTTGGAATGTAATTCGGGTGTCTGCAAAAACCCTAACTTCCTCAGATCATATCACTGAAAATATAGTGATACAAGCTCTGAAATTCAGACCTGAAGTTCAAAATGATTGCAGCTCAAACAATTTTTTTTTAGCTTCTGAAACGTCACAAAAAAAATTATAGCGAAAATTCCACGATGACCTGTTTGGAGCTGCGAAACCCTAGAATCCAAAGCTCTGATACCAAATGTTATGAAACCAGCTCACAAAAAGATAGAAAATATAGGTCAACGCCTTAGAATTCAGCATCTTTGAGGGGAAAACCTCCTTTACATTACAAAAATGAATAATTCTTGGATGATACAAATGACTAAACCTCCCTTCTATATATAGGAGTCTAAGGGGTCACAATATAATTAAGCCGACCTAACAGTAATAACATAAGGGCACAACAATAGAAATAGTGGGTTTCTATGGGGCACACTAATAACAATATGGGAAAAATAGGGGCACAATAATAAAAATAAGGGCTACAATGACAATAGTAATGGGGGAATCACTAGTATTATAGGGACCTAACAAATTGTGACCAAAACTTTGTTAACAACTTCAACTTGGCCATTGGCCTGTGAAGGAGTTGAGCTATCGTGATGTAAGCCCAACTGAGCAATGAGTTCTGTCATCATGTGATTTCAGAAATGGGAGCCATGGTCAGTGACTATGGCTTGTGGTACACCGAACCAAGCTATGACATGGTTGAATAAAAACAAAGCCGCAGTTTCACCGTCAACATTGTAGGTAGGCATCGCCTCGGCCCATTTTGTAAAATAATCAACAACAACAATGATGTATCCATGCCCCTTGGCCGAGTGAGGGTTACAAGTCATAAAATCAATGCCCCATTTGGAAAATGGGCCAACAATGATAACTAGGTGTAAAGGAGTAGGTGGGGATCGTTGTTTCTAGTTGTAAATATGGAAAGCATGACATTTTTGGACTGCAAGAATGAAATCTTTGAAAATAGAGGGCCAAAAATAATCGGCGCGAAGGATCTTTTGAGCGTTAGCATATCCTGACATATGAATGCCACAAGACTGCAAGAATGAAATATTTGAAAATAGAGGGCCAAAACTAATAGGCGTGAAGGATTTTTTGAGCGTTAGCATATCCTGATATATGAATGCCACAGGCTCCAGAGTAGAAGTCATTCAAAGCTTTCTCAGCTTCCTCATGCGTCAGACACTGTTGAAGGACTGAATCTATGCCAAGTCGGTATAAGGTATCCCCAATAATGCAATAGGGTTGGGACTGGTACCGGATTTGACACAACTCAAAGCGAGATAACTCTGATAAAAATGTCTAAGTTTGGAGATATATGATGATATCTCCATACCAAAGATTGTGGGTGCTAATAAGGAAGAGAGATTCGTCAAGAATCAACTCATCAGATTCAACAACTATGTTTGCAGAGGGAAAGTCACAAATTAATTCAGCAAAAACAAGTGATTTCTTCAACTTAGCCTTGGTGAACTCTAAGTCAAACTCCTATAGGATGAAAATCCATTTGGAGTATTTTCCCCCAAGAAACTGACGAGACAAAATATAGGTCATGGGGTTGCAATAGGATATCGCTACAGTTTTGCGTAAGAGAATATAGTGACGAAAACGTTGGACAACATGAACTGCTACCAATGCCAACTTTTCTACATGAGCATATCAAGTCTCAGCATAAAAAAGGTTATGACTCAAGTAATATATAACATGCTCATTTTCGTCATCATCATCTTGAACTAACACCATACCAATGGTATTGTCAGCGATGACCAAGTATAGGAGATAATCGTGATGATAATTTAGAGGATGCAACAAAGGGGCACTAATGAGTGTGGCCTTTAAAGCATCAAATGACTTCTGAGAAATTTCATCCCAAATGAATGGTACTCATTTCTTTAGAAGGTGAGTAAAACCCTTGGAAAGCTCGGCATAATTAGGGACAAAACGACAAAGAAAGTTTGTCTTTCCCTGCAAACTCTGGAGTTGATGTAAGGAAACTAGAGGTGGAAAAATGACAATGGCCTCCACCTTGAGAGGATAAATTCATATGCCTTCTTTGGAGACTACAAAGCCTAAGAGATAACATGATTCGATGCAAAATACACACTTATGAGGATTCAATCGAATATTTTAATGTCAATAGTGAAGAAAAATCGCCTGAAGGTGAGCTCGATGGTCCTGATGTTTAAGCGAGTGTGTGGGTAAACCGTCAATATATGGCTGAACGATATTTTTAATATCATGGAATTTGGCTTAGTGGGTGCCGACCCATGTCCAGAGTTAAGTTTTCCAAACAAATCCCTACGCTATTGTCCCTTTCAGCATCAATCCATGGAGCGCGGGATGAAGTCTCACCCGAAGTAGTATGGGGGGATGCGGGAACCAAGTTTCCGCACCTAGAGATGATTTTGATGTCGTTTTATAACCTTAACCTGCCTTTGTGTAGGTCAATAAGCCTTTAAGGCTTATCAATATAACTTCGTCTTACTAGCCTCTAGACCTTCATGAAGGTCGACGACTGTCTTTCGCGGACCCTAAACAGGTGAATCAACCACTTACATGCCTTTGTAATCACTCCTACTTTTGTATTTACCCAGATTGGCTTAAGTGTTTGATAGCTTTACCATGCATTAAGATATTCTCTGCATAAATAGATATTATTACTTATGTTCTTATAACAATGTAAAATATGCAGAATCGCACATCAATATAGTATTAAATCATACACCCATTATTCATCATAACATAAATGCATTCATTCATAACAGAAGAAAATGGGAAAAACATAGATATTTCCATAATAATCTCTTTATTGATACTTTAGATTTCCTTACAGACTCAAGACTACCCTGCGCACTCAGTTGCAGGGGTCCGCGCACTCAGCTATGAACTTTACTTTAGGCCTCTTCACACACAGCTGTAGAGCCTCTCTTCTACTTTAAGACTCTTTGCTCTTCCTTTCTAATGACTCATTACATTCATCATCATCAACTATCATGCCTTAGACTCTCTAAGACTCTCCTTTCTATACAATCCCATGGTCTGCGGACCATGGGTAGATCTACTAAAGAAGACACAACTTACATAAAAGAAGGGAAAATTCCTTTATGACACTATCTATGTGATCCGTGACCACAACTTGTAGAGACTTACACTTTACATAACAAGAACTTGGGATTTTGCCCCAAAACTGACCATAGGGGACCCTGTCCCAATAGGCCCCCAACACAAATATCGTGACTTGCGCCCGAGTCACTCTGTTGGCACAGAGATCTTACTGCGAAGACCTCCCAGCTCGACTTGCACTACTGCTACCTCGGCTGTGCTCTATGTCGCTTCCTGCTTGATCTGCTCCACTAGCTGCTCAATTACTGGTCCTGCCTAATGCATTGGTTGCATGTTGAGGTGTGATGATTGACAAGACTCCACAAATGGGCCGAGAGGGCCGGTTTATTTGATGATCTCATGTGAGCCCATATGCATGAGGGAGAATAAGTAACACCATATGGGCTGGGGACAAACTCAATCAACCCTACATATGGCAATGGTTCCTTTGTCTTATGAAGCTCTTGATGGATAGCTCTTGAAGGGCTATGGGACCATCGTGAGGAGGCCAAGTCCCTGATGTTATAGGCTATGTGCCTGTTATTGGATTGGGATGCTGAAGTCTGGTGGGGGTGTAAGGAATTCGATGCCTGGGGTTATGTGCCTTAGTGAGTTGTGGAGGGAGTGGGCCAACCTTGCGAGTTTCCTGGAGTCATTGAGTACCGTACCGGATGCCTGCCTTGGGGCAGATGAGGTTTGAGTCGGGCACGAGCCCTGGGGCCAGCCTTGGACTAAGATACTGACCGGGGAGGCTTATGCCTGGTTCCGAAAGTGGGAAAAAGGACAGAGATTCCTTGAGATTTCTCGGGTGTTGTGAAAATTTTTGATGCCTGTTGATTATACTAGTTCAACAAAGGGTGTAGGGCAAACATGAAGTAATAATAACAAAATAAAATGTTAAATAATTCAACTTAACTTCGGGACGAAGTTCCTTAAAGTGGGGGAGTATGTAATGTCACTTAATAATAAATAATAAAATAAATAAATAATAAATAATAATAATAATAAAAATAATAAATAATATAATATAATATTAAAATACAAGAAAAGAAATAATAAACAATAAATAAATAAATAGTAATAGTAAATAAATAGTAAATAATAATAAAATAATAAATAACAATACTGGGATACAGTATCACATGACTGGAGGCGAGCTAGTGTGAGCATGGAGGCCGAGTGTAGGAGCATCGTATGGCAGTGGAATCGCAATATGAAGACCAAGCACTGTGCGAGTATGGAGGCGGAGTGCTAGGGCTTCGAATGACAGTGATATCGCAGTTTGGAGGCAGAGCACTGTGCGAGTTTGGAGGTTGAGTGCTGGGGTTTATCATGGAAGTGGTTACGCAGTATGGAGGCTGTCAAGTTAGATTTCTGCAATGAATAATAAATGGTGGTATCGGGTCGATGTGAAGAATGGGAGATGGCTTTCGAATGTGAGTCCGTCGACATAGAACCAACGCTAGAAGACCTTTTCGCTTGCTGGGGTCATGACGTATCCGAGAAAAATCTACAACACTTCTTCCCGAATAGTGCAGTGTACCCTCGGTTTCTTGACAAGGCGGTGGGAGAAGGGGGTTTGAAAATAGGAGCTCAGGAAAGGGTCCCTGTCACAAATCTTATTTTGGAAGGGTTGCCCCCCAACCTGTTGAAGGCTTCATCCAATGAAGAGGTAGGAGGGGAGCCGAAAGGATCTGGAGAAGAGGGACAAGTGAGAAGACTGGCCCCCACCTCTGGCGTTGGGGTAAAAAGGTCGGTTGTGGAGGTAGAAGAAGGAAATAGAGACCATGTTGAAAGAAGAACTGAGTTTCTTGGGGCAGAAAAGGAAGATGCTCCTGTTAAAAAGAATACAGGAGAGGGAGAAGCCAAGAAGGATGTCGGGGGTGGAAAGCGGAAGAAGAAAAAACCTATCAGAATAAAGGAGGAGCGCCCTAGTTGTGTTTTTGGAGTGGATATTCGTATAGATCAGGCGATGGAAGCCTTAGAAACCTTTTTAGTTGGTAGAGTTTGTGGAAGAAATTTCTCGGTAGACTACATCAAGATTTGGGCACAATCAAAATGGAAAGAAGCATCGGGTCAGCCAGAACAAATCAAGAATTTGGACAGAGGTTGGTTTTGCATTTGGTTTGGACAAAAGGAGCATGTCGATTGGGTGCTGGGAAAGAACTGGAGCTTCGGGAAGAGGCCAATATTATTCAGAAGATGGATGCCCCTGTTTGACGCCCAGAAAGAAAAAGCGGTGGAGTCTCCAGTCTAGGTCAAATTACTGGGTCTCCCTATGCAATTCTGGACTGAATCGGCCTTCACTTCAACTGTTAATATGCTGGGGAAGTTTCTCGACATTGATAGATCATATCTACGAACACATTATTAGGGAGTTGCTCGTATCCTGGTAAGTCTAAACCCCAGAGAAGGTCTGGCATACGCTATGAACCTGAAGTATCGAGGTCTTGAGTTTATTCAGACCTTGGACTATGAAAATCTCCCTTTCAGATGCCATCATTGCCATCAATATGGTCATCTGGCCCAGAAGTATCCTCTCTGACACTGTCGACGCCGAAGACAAAGGAGAAGTGGAAATAATCTGGAGGCAAACCAGAAGGTGTTCACACAGGAAGAAGAGGTTCAGACCAAGGAAAGTGACCTTAAGGCAATCGCTCAGGGATTGGTTCTCGAGCAAGGGAAGGTTGATGATCAGGAACAGCCGGGGTTTGTAGCAAGTGAGTCTATCTCAACCACGATGACTTCCCTGGGACCCTCAGCAGTCTCTGAAAAGGCAGGGGCGGCTCAGGCGAGTTTGTTTCTTTCCCCTTCCTCCTCCTTATGCTCTCCTATCGCTTTATCTCAGTCTTGCTGTGATGAGTCTGGTCCTTTCAAGCAGCTCTTGAACGATATGCCGGACCTGAGGAAGGGTCAAGCCTCTTTAGATAGTGTTATCATGGCCATTCCATCCTCCCCTTTGATGACCTCTATTCCCATGGACGCTATCTTTTCTGTCCCTCCTATTGTCTGGAGTCCTGAACCCCCCTATAATCTTAGACCTTTGGCCAACAGAAAGGGGAAAGGGCTTGCTGTGGGAGGTTTGGAGTTGGATATGGTGTCAACGGGCCCGAGGAAGCTAAGAGGAAGGAAATCTAATTTGTCGAAGGCACAATTGAAGGCTATCATCGACATTGCTGACGGGAAGCAGATGTCTCTACCAGGGGTGCTTAGAGCAAAGTGGACACCCTCTGTGAGTTTACGATGATCATCTTATCCTACAATTGCAGGGGTCTAGCTAGTCTACCCAAAAAGCTAGCTCTGAAGGAACTAGTCAGGTCCAACAAACCTGATATTATTCTACTCCAAGAAACTCTGGGGAAGGGGGAAGAAGTTACAGGTTGCCTCGTTAAGCTTCTTCCAGGCTGGAGCTTTCATGTCATAGATGCTAATGGACATTCGGGAGGGGTGGCACTAGGTTTCAACGCGAAGGTTCTTCGAGAGATCTCCTCTTGGGGATCGGAAAATGTATTGGTTGTGGAACTATACTCCAATGAACTATGCATCCCCTTTCTTATTCTTAATGTCTATGGTCCTGTTTTGGATCGGGAGAGGTTCTGGAACCCCTTCTTCGCTAAATCTTTTATGGCACACCCAAACCTTATAATCGGCGGAGATCTTAATTTTTCTTTGGGGATGACAGAATCTTGGGGGGTCAGAGCCAGAGTAGATCCCCTTTCTGATTTCTTTCTAAATAAACTGGCCTCTTCTCTCTTGGTGGATGTCACCCCGCTCAAGATGCGCCTGACGTGGAGGAATTGAAGAATAGGAGAAGAATGGATTGGGAAGAAGCTTGATCGATTCCTTCTCTATGATTCGTTGACTGAAAATTTACAGGCTTTTAGACATTGGGTTGGGGAAGGTAGTCACTTGGATAATTTCCCTGTCTTCCTAGAAGTGAAGGGTGCTTTCTCTAAACCGGGCACTCCTTTTAAATTTAATGCCTCTTGGCTTTCGGATGCATCCTTTATTAGCCTTTTCCACAACACTTGGAAGAAAGTTGATCTCAACGAAGATGAGAGTCGCAGCAAGGCTTTCATGGATAATTTAACAAGGATGAAGGTCGCCTCTAAGCAATGGGCCCTCCATAAGAAACTGAAGGAAGAAGAAACTCTGGAAAATGTCAACTTGGAGATAGCCCTTCTTGAAGACCCAGGCGGTAATGGCTATGGAACAGTAGAGTCTTGGGCCAGACTTCAAGAGCTGGAGATGGAAAGGAAGAGAATTCTCCAGCTCAGGGAGGAGAGTTGGCGCTTAAAAAGTAGAGCGATCTGGTTGCAGGCGGGGGATGATAACACCAAGTTTTTTCAGAATTATGCTAAAGGAAGGAAAAATTCTAACACTATCTGGGAAATGAAGAAAGCCAATGGTGATCTGGCACGCTCCTTTGAAGAGTTGGCATCATTAGGGGTCAATTATTTCAAGAATCTCTTCAAAGCGCCAGAGGAAGCTTCTATCGCAGAAGTTATAAGAGTCGCCCAGTTCTTTCCTAGGTTCATAGAGGAGGAAGGAAATGACTCCATCATGGCACCTGTTTCTAAGGAGGAGGTAGAAGACATTCTCAAAACTTTGCAAAAGGACAAAAGCCCCGGCCCTGATGGCTGGACTGTTGAATTTTTCCAACACTTCTTCGAATTCATTGGAGATGAGTTAGTGGCAGTTGTGGAAGACTCCAGGCGTACAGGATCAATATATCATCCCTTCAATGCCACCTTTCTAGCCCTCATTCCCAAATCTGATCTCCCGGGCTCTTTTGAAGAATTCAGGCCCATATCCCTGTGCACCTATGTTTACAAAATTATTGCAAAAGTTATTGCCTCCAGATTAAAACCTTTTCTCTCCAAAAACATTTCCCTGAGCAATTTGGCTTTCTAGATGGCAGACAAATTCATGAAGCTGTAGGAGTTGCTCAAGAAACTCTTCATAGTCTAAAATTTGGGAAAAAAAAGGAGTCGTTGTGAAAATCGATTTGTCAAAGGCTTTTGACAGAATCAACTGGATGTACCTTAGGCTTCTGCTAACTCATCTGGGTTTCAGGTATGACTTTGTGAGATGGATTATGAGCTGTGTTTCTTCATCTTCCATAGTTGTCCTGATCAACGGAGCGGCCTCCAGCTTTTTTAGTCCTGAACGCAGCCTGCGTCAAGGTTGTCTGCTCTCTCCCCTTTTGTTCCTACTGGCAGCAGATGGCATCAGTCTTATGATTCATGATGCAAAAAGATAAGGGTCTCTCAAAGGTATTGAAGTAGCTGAAAATTTTTGGGTTACTCACCTCCTCTTCGTGGATGACATAATACTGTTCAACAATGGTAGTCTCGAGGATTGTAAGATGCTCAAAAGGATCATGGACCTTTTCCTGAAGGCTACTAGTCTATGCATTAATGAGAGAAAATCCTCTCTCACGTGCACAGGTCTGTCCAGAGAAATGATGCGCAGCGTGGAGATGGTCCTAAATTTCGAAGTCAAAGCGCTGGAGGATACCTTTAAATACCTGGGTTTTTTTCTCAAACCTGATAATTACAGGATCAAAGATTGGAATTGGATCCTTGCAAAAATCGAATCCAATCTGAAACATTGGAGTTTCAGGTGGCTTTCTAGGGCAGGAAGGCTTGTGTTAATAAAATTTGTTTTGATGGCAGTTCCAGTCTATTGGGCTAGTTTGACATGGGTTCCCAAAGGAATCTTAACCTCAATTGACAAATTATGCAGCAGGTTTCTGTGGGCGGGGTCCAAGTCAGAGAAAGTTACCCCGTGGATTGCCTGGGATAAAGTGGCTCGTCCTAAAGAGTGGGGAGGCTGGGGGATAAAAAATCTTGCTTGCTTCTCCCAATCTTTAGCAGCAAAGCTCGCCTGGAGGCTCATTTCCTTTGACAACCTGTGGACCTCTGTTTCTAAAAGAAAATACATTGACCCTCTATCAACGATAGATTGGATCAGATTGCCACTAAAGTCCTCCAAAAACTCCTCGGTGGTTTGGAAAGCTGTGGTCGCTTCTGTCAAAATTATAGAGAAGGGTTTGGCTTGGAGTGTGGGGGATGGAACTCAGATCAGGCTGGGTAGAGACCCCTGGATAGGATGTTCAGAGAGGTTTTCTCTATCTCAGGGGCTGGTTGCGGATTTAAAAGAGAGGGGTCTCTACACTTTAAATCAGGTGGCTGATCCCCGGGCTTCCACCATATGGAGTCAAGGGTGGATGCAGGGAATAGATTTACATTTGGATGAAGAATGGTTGGAGGAATGGGACTTGTATAGGAAGGACCTCCTCAACTCTTCAGTCAGGCTCTCAGACTCTCCGGATGAACTTAGATGGGTCTTTGCCCAGAATGGGCTTTACTCTCCAAAGATGGGGTATAAATGGATGATGTCCCAAAAAGGGTGGGAGAATCCAGCTTGGTGGGTTAAACCGCTTTGGAAGTTAAAAGGGCCAGCTAAAACAAGACTGTTCTTCTGGTGTGTCCTGCTCTAGAAAGTTCCTACTTGGGATTTTCTTCAAAGAAGAGGAAGGATTGGTCCTGGCTGGTGCCCCCTCTGTAAAGATAGTATCAAATCAGTTCATCACCTGTTCCTATTCTGCCCTTTTAACTCTAGCCTATGGACTGAAATGTTAAGGTTGCTCAAAATCCCTTTTAGATGGGAAGGGTAGGGGATATTGGAAGCTTGGCAGAAGTGGTGGAATGAAGCTTCAAATGACAAAGAGAGATCCATTCCGCTTCTCATAACTTGGGGGACATGGCTTGCTAGGAATCAGGTCATTTTTAAGGACTCTATCTTCTTGATTGGAAGATTGGCTGCAAAAGGAGCTGCTATTTATGATAGTATCCCTGTTCCGCAAGCTCCTCCTACTACCAGGTTGGTTCGACAAGAATCTATTAGATTTTCAATTCCGTGGGCTTATTTTGACGGGGCCTCTGACATTAATGGACGCTGTGGGGCTGGCTTGATTATTCATTTATCAAAGGAAAAGATTGTTAAAGCTTCAGTTGGTCTCGGCCAGGGTTCCAATAACTTTGCTGAGTTGAAATCCCTTCACCTCCTTCTTTGCTAGCTTATCCTAAGGAACGTGCAAGAAGCCTAGATTTTCAGGGATTCTATGAACACTGTGAGATGGTTTAATGGGACGCAACACTGTAGAAATTTCATCTTGCTTCCCCTACTTAAAGAAGCTTCTCGTCTAAAATGTCATTTCACGGAGTTTTCCCTTTGTCACATCTTCAGGGAAAGGAACTTTGAAGCTGATCGCCTTTCCAAAGAAGGTGTCGAACAAGATATGGGGTCGTGGACAGTTTTGGAGGAGGAAAATGGGGTGGTTCGACCTCTCAAACAGCCCATTTTTTCTTAAGCTCTTATTTTTCAGAAAACTATTTTTGTGCTTTGTACATAGTTTGATTTGTTTCATTTGTTTTTCACTACTTTGTTTGATGAACCTCTTCAGGTCTTTTGGGTTGTTTTCCTTGTAAAAGGAGGCTCGGATCGATGTGTAATCCTTTCACTTTTTCTTGTTTTCAAGAATCCTCCTCGTGCCTACGCTGGATTCTCTTAGGATGTTGTTTGCCTCGTTGTTTCTGTAGACCCTCAGTTTCTGTCTTCTCAAAATTCTCTTCTGTGTGCTATCCTTTATTGGATCCCGGGAGGTGTGCGTGTACAGGATGGGTCGTCTTCCCTGTTTTTGATGTGAGACTGGTGAGCAGTTTTTCCACATTGTAATGTTTTATGTCATCCAGTTGTGACTGACGCGCTGGTTCTTTGCCAACCAGCTGAGACTGATGCGCTGGTTTTGTGTCAACCAGTTGAGACTTATTTCTTCTCCCTATTATAAGGAAAAGAATGAGTCCTTCAGAAATGCTATGCATATGCTATGTAACTCTCTATTTTTATTAATAGATGGTTCATTTCTTTTTTTTTTTTTTTTTTTTTTTTTTTTTTCAGTGGAAAAAAATAACAATACTAAAGCTCTAAATAAATATAAATAAAACAAGACAGCAATAAAAATTAGTAAAGCTATCAAAAAGTAAAAACAAAAGAATAAAACAAGAAAGAAATAAAGTTGCATGTGGACACATGGAGTGTGTGCATGTGGTTCCCCTTCCAATGTTTTCTCTATTTAATAAATGGTGAGGAAGATGAGAGGCATTCCATCATTCCATGATTCCTTCATCCATTCTCTTGGGAGAATAATGTTGTGAGACAAAGGATTCCCTAGCTGTAGTACATTGAATGAGGGCTCGGGGGTGGCCAGTTGTAGCAAGATTTTGTGCAATTGAGCCTACAATTGGGTGGAGATTCATCCCCAAGACTTTGTTGCAATTAACATAATTCAACTAGCATTCAACCCTAAAGTCATAAGTGAGAAACAACTTACCTGGGGAACGCTAGTTGAATTCTGTTAACTACAACAAAGTCTTGGGGACGACTCTCCACCCAAATGTAGGCTCAATTGCACAAAATATTGCTACAACTGGCCACCCCCAAGCCCTCAATAAACGTACGACTACCAGGGAATCCTTTGTCTCACAACACTATTCTCCCAAGAGAATGGATGATGGAATCATGGAATGATGGAATGCCTCTCATCTTCCTCACCATCTATTAAATAGAGCAAACATTGGAAGGGGAACCACATGCACACACTCCATGTGTCAACATGCAACTTTACTACTTTCTTGTTTTATTTCTTTTGTTTTTACTTTTTGATAGCTTTACTGATTTTTACTATTTTTCTATTTATTTATATTTATATTTATTTAGAGCTTTAGTATTGTTATTTATTATTTTATTATTATTTATTATTTATTTACTATTACTATTTTTATTTATTGTTTATTATTTATTTTCTTGTATTTTAATATTATATTATTTATTATTTAGGGACATTACATACTCCCCCACTTTAAGGAACTTCGTCACGAAGTTAAGTTGAATTATTTAACAATTTATTTTTTTTATTTATTACTTCATGTTCACCAACACCCTCTGCTGAACTAGTATAACCAATAGGCATCAAAATTTTCACAACACCTAGGAAATCCCAAGGAATCTCTATCCTTTTTCCCACTTTCAGAACTAGGCATAAGCCTCCTCGGTCTGTATCCTAGTCCAAGGCTAGCCCCAAGGCTCGCACCTGACTCAGACCTCATCTGCCCCAAGGCAGGCATCCGGTACAGTACTCAATGACTTCGGGCATCTCACAAGGCTGACTCCCTCCACAACTACTAAGGCGCACAGCCCCAGGCATCGAAGTCCTTACACCCCCACCAGACTTCGGCATCCCAATCCAATAACAAGCACCTAGCCTAAAACATCAGGCACTTGGCCTCCTCAAGATGGTCCCATAGCCCTTCAAGAGCTATCCATCAAGAGCTACACAAGACAAAGGAACCACTGGCATATGTAGTGTTGATTGAGTTTGTCCCCAGCCCATATGGTGTTACTTATTCTCCCTTGTGCGTATGGGCTCGCACGAGATCATCAAATAAACCAGCCCTCTCGACCCATTTGTGGAGTCCTGTCAATCATCACACCTCAACATGCAACCAATGCATTAGCTATACCATCATAGTATCATAGAAAATAATCCACATGCCAAGTCTTGCATGTCATCATGAGAACATTCATCATTGTTAATCGCAACATTATGAATAATAACGAACTGCATGCTCATGCATGTCATAAATTTGTACGCAACTATCACATGCTTCACCTCATGAAATACCATCATAAGTTATAACATCAACATATTTGCATCAAAGACATATCATGACTTCACATAATAAATGAACCACATGTCAATAAACCTCATATTATAGCATCATAATTCCTATGCCATGTTATGCATATCATATCCATCATGAGTATTCAACATTAAATACCTATCATCATGTAGTAAATAGATATGTCAAAATACCTCGACATAACATCATAATGCCCATGCATATCATCATCATCATAAGGATACATCATCACTATAAGAAACACATGTGAATCATTATCCTCCTACCATTATATCATGAAACCTCATGTAACATTAACTCAGCAGCATAATAGTTAATTAAACTAAACTAAAATCATAGTGTACGATTTAGATGTATCAATAAAATTTAAATAATAAGACATGATCTAGATGCTCCATAAAAGTATCTACCTTAGCTAAGTTATGCACTCCTATCTAGTTCATCACACAATTTAATCAAATAGATAAGGAAGGTCATTAAAATAACATCTGCATCTTCCCAGGTTGCTGACCCTGGGCTATATTGGTCCCACTGGACCTTGACTTGCTCAAACTCATGATTCCTAAGTCAACGAACCCGATGGTCTAGTATACAAAATGGTTCGACCAGAAGGATTCCCTCCTTGGGAATTTGTAGATTCAAAAATGGTGGCTTGGTGCTCATCGTGACTATGGTTTACAATGGCATGAAGTGTAGGAAGAAATATTGTTGGAAATTCTATAATGAGACTTTGAGAAGGATTACATATAAATTTGCAAAAGAAGTGAGAATCAACTAATAAAGGGTGCAATTGAATAAATTTCACTCACTAGAGGATTGATGATATATTGTTACCTCATACAAAACAAATTACTAGTGCGTGTCATTAGTATTGAAAGAAGTTATTGCCAAATACATTGGGCATACGAAATCATTCATGGAAGATAATGATCATAGTGGTTCCAATCATTTCAAAGTCTAAATTGAATATTTAATGGGTGAAAAATAAAGTGGAAGATTCCCTATTCCAACTTGAACATGGGTGAATCTATGATAAAAGAGATCAAGAGGAAAATTGATGAGATAAGCAAATCTTTTTAGGATGAACAATGAAAATTATGCAACTGATGAATAAATCACCAGGGGCAACAAACCCTCATGCAGGTAGATTAAGCATAACATAAGACTTAAATAAGGATGACCTCTTGTATGTGTGCCATTTGGATAAGAAAAATATGTATAGTGATCATGGAATTTTAACTTGATATTGATGATTTAAATGATTATACAAACGGTAATATCTTAGCAATGAATTTCACTAAAATTTCATTGGGGAAGGAAGAATAAGTGATGAGAGATTAAGGCTCAAGATGGTGAGGCTCATTTGAAATTTAACGATGTACTTAGATGAGTATACCTACGGTGTAAATAGTCAACTCCTAATATAAATAACATGAAAGGATTATCTAAAAGTAATTGGTATCTTGATGGAAACATGACACTAATAACAGTGATAAGATAACATAGATCCTAGATGTATGTTGAATAATCTTAGTTCATAATTGGTATTCAATGTTTGTAAAGTAAATGAAATTGATTTTTCTGATGAATCATGATAAGTATGCTTATAGAGTATTATTCTATATTTGATAAGTATTGAGATGTTTCTCATATTGACAATGTTCATGATATGATGGTATGAGGGTGATCATGCACATGTGGTTCATATTTATATAGTTGTTACAATAGTGATGATGTATCCTTATGATGATGATGATATGCATAGGCATTATGATGTTATGTTGAGGTATATTGACATATTCATTTACTATGTGATGATAGGTATTTAATGTTGAATACTCATGATGGATATGATATGCATAACGTGGCATAGGAATTATGATGCTATAATATGAGGTTTATTGACATGTGGTTCATTTATTATGTGAAGTCATTATATGTCTTTGATGCAAATATGTTGATGTTATAACTTATGATGGTATTTCATGAGGTGAAGCATGTGATAGTTGCATACAAATTTATGACATGCATGAGCATGCAGTTCTTTATTATTCATAATATTGTGATTAACAATGATGAATGTTCTCATGATGACATGCAAGACTTGGCATGTGGATTATTTTCTATGATACTATGATGGTATAGCTAATGCATCGGTTGCATGTTGAGGTGTGATGATTGACAGGACTCCACAAATGGGCTGAGAGGGCTGGTTTATTTGATGATCTCATGTGAGCCCATACGCACGAGGGAGAATAAGTAACACCATATGGGTTGCGGACAAACTCAATCAATGCTACATATGCCAGTGGCTCCTTTGTCTTGTTAGCTCCTGATGGATAGCTCTTGAGGGGCTATCAGACCATCTTGAGGAGGCAAAGTGCTTGATATTGTAGGCTAGGTGCCTGGTATTGTATTGAGATGCCAAATTCTGGTGGGGGTGTAAGGACTTCGATGCCTGGGGTTGTGCGCCTTAGTGAGTTTTGGAGGGAGTGGGCCAACCTTGCGAGATGCCCACAGACATTGATCACTGTACCAGATGCTTGCCTTGGGGCAGATGAGGTCTGAGTCAAGCGTGAGCCCTGGACTAGGATACAGACGGGGGAGGCTTATGTCTGGTTCTGAAAGTGGGAAAAAGGACAGAGATTCCTCGGGATTTCCTAGGTGTTATGAAACTTTCCATGCCTGCTGGTTATACTAGTTCTGTAGAGGGTGTCGGCGAACATGAAGTAATAAATAACAAAATAAAGTGTTAAATAATTCAACTTAACTTCGGGATGAAGTTCCTTAAAGTGGGGGAGTATGTAATATCCCTTAATAGTAAATAATAAATAATATAATATAATATTAAAATACAAGAAAATAAATAATAAACAACAAATAAAAAATAGTAATAGTAAATAAATAATAAATAATAATAAAATAATAATAAAATAATAAATAACAATACTAAATCTCTAAATAAATATAAATAAAAATAAACAGAAAAATAGAAAAAATTAGTAAAGCTATCAAAAAGTAAAAACAAAAGAAAGAAAACAAGAAAGCAGTAAAAATCAGTAAAGTTATCAAAAAGTAAAAACAAAAGAAATGAAATAATAAAGCAGTAAAGTTGCATGTGGACACATGGAGTGTGTGCATGTGGTTTCCCTTCCAATGTTTGCTCTATTTAATAGATGGTGAGGAATATGAGAGGCATTCCATCATTCCATGATTCCATCATCCATTCTCTTGGGAGAATAGTGTTGTGAGACAAAGGATTCCCTGGCAGTAGTACGTTGATTGAGGGCTCGGGGGTGGCCAGTTGTAGCAAGGTTTTGTGCAATTGAACCTACGGTTGGGTGGAGAGTCATCCCCAAGACCTTGTTGCAGTTAACAGAATTCAACTAGCGTTCATCCCCCGAAATCACAAGTGAGAAACACCATCGCCATAGGTAAGTTGTCTGTACTCATATGTTTGAAATTTAATGTTAATTAGTTGATAAATTGCGTGTTGATTATAAATCGCATGATTAATCTAATTAATTACATGTTTTTATTATGATTTACAAGGTTTCATGATATGATGGTATGAGGATAATGATGCACATGTGGTTCTTAATAATTTAGTTTGATATGGTAATGATGTTGTGTGTTCATGATTATGATATGCATAGGCATTATGATGTTATGTAGAGGTATATTGACATGTGGTTCATTTATTATGTGATGATACGTCTTTGATGTTGAATGTTGATTTTATAACTTAGGAGGATATTATGAAGTGAAGCATGTGGTAATTGAATGTAGATTTATGACATGCATAATTTTGTGATAACAATGATATTATGTTCTCATGATGACATGCAAGAATTGACATGTGGATTATTTTCTATGATACTATGATAGTATAGCTAATGCATTGGTTGCATGTTGAGGTGTGATGATTGACAGGACTCCACAAACGGGCCAAAAGGGCCAGTTTATTTGATGATCTCGTGTGAGCCCATACACACGAGGAAGAATAAGTGACACCATATGGGCTGGGGAAAAACTCAATCAACACTACATATGCCAGTGGTTCCTTTGTCTTGTATAGCTCTTGATGGATAGCTCTTGAGGGCTATGGGACCATCTTGAGGAGGCCAAGTGCCTGATATTGAAGGCTAGGTGCCTAGTATTGTATTGGGATGCCGAAGTCTGGTAGGGGTGTAAGGACTTTGATGCCTGGGGTTGTGCGCCTTAGTGAGTTGTGGAGGGAGTGGGCCAACCTTGCAAGATGCCCGGAGACATTGAGCACTATATCAGATGTCTACCTTGGGGTAGATGAGGTCTGAGTTGGGCGCAAACCTTAGGGCCAGCCTTGGACTAGGATACAGACCGAGGAGGCTTATGCCTAGTTCCGAAAGTGGGAAAAAGGACAGAGATTCCTTGGGATTTCCCGGGTGTTGTGAAACTTTCGATGCTTGTTGGTTATACTAGTTCAGTAGAGGGTGTCAGCGAACATGAAGTAATAAATAACAAAATAAAATGTTAAATAATTCAATTTAACTTCGGGACGAAGTTCATTAAAGTGGGGGAGTATGTAATGTCCCTTAATAATAAATAATAAATAATAAAAATAGTAAATAATATATATAATAAATAAAAAATAGTAATAGTAAATAAAAATAAAATAATAAATAACAATACTAAAGCTCTAAATAAATAAAAATAAAAATAAACAGAAAAATAGTAAAAATCAGTAAAGCTATCAAAAAGTAAAAACAAAAGAAATAAAACAAGAAAGCAATAAAAATCAGTAAAGCTATCAAAAAGTAAAAACAAAAGAAATGAAACAAGAAAGCAATAAAGCTGCATGTTGATACATGGAGTGTGTGCATGTGGTTCCCATTCCAATGTTTGCTCTATTTAATAGATGGTGAGGAAGATGAGAGGCATTCCGTCATCCATTCTCTTGGGAGAATAGTGTTGTGAGACAAAGGATACCCTGGTAGTAGTACGTTGATTGAGCGCTCGAAGGTGGCCAATTGTAGCAAGATTTTGTGAAATTGAGCCTACAGTTGGGTGGAGAGTCGTCCCCAAGACTTTGTTGCAGTTAGTAGAATTCAACTAGCATTCCACAGGTAAGTTGTCTCTTCTCACATTTCTTTTGAAATTTAATGCTAACTAGTTGATAAATTGCGTGTTGATTATAAATTGCTTGATTAATCTAATTAATTACGTATTGTTATTTTGGGGTTGTTAAATATGTAATGTCCCTTAATAATAAATAATAATATAATATAATGTAATATTAAATAAATAATAAACAATAAATTAAAGAATAGTAATAGTAAATAAATAATAAATAGTAATAAATTAATTACATGCTCTAAATAAATATAAATAAGAATAAGAAGAAAAATAGTAAAAATCAGTAAATCTATCAAAAAGTAAAAACAAAAGAATTAAAACAAGAAAGCAGTAAAGTTGCATGTTGACACATGGAGTGTGTGCATGTGGTTCCCCTTCCAATATTTGCTCTGGCGAGGAAGATGAGAGGCATTCCATCATTCCATGATTCCACCATCCATTCTCTTGGGAGAATAGTGTTGTGAGACAAAGGATTCCCTGGCAGTGGTACGCTGATTGAGGGTTCGGGGATGGCCAGTTATAGCAAGTTTTTGTGCAATTGAGCCTACGGTTGGGTGGAGAGTCGTCCCCAAGACTTTGTTGCAGTTAACAGAATTCAACTAGCGTTCCACAGGTAAGTTGTCTCTCCTCACACTCATTTATTGAAATTTAATGTTAATTAGTTGATAAATTGCGTGTTGATTATAAATATCATGATTAATCTAATTAATTACATGTTTTTATTTCAGGGTTGTCACATATGGTATCAGAGCCATAGGTTCAAACACTGAGACCTATGGATCTTGTGTCCTCTTGTCTTGGTTGTCTTCTGTTGTTTATGTTTATGTTCTATTTGCACTTTATTATCATGATGATGTCATTGCTAATCTGAATATTGTCATTGGGCTAATATGAAAAATTGAAGTAAATTGTGCTATGCATAGAACATACCTAAAATTTAACATTTTCTAAGAAAGAGTAGAGAAGAAAGCAATGGCTCTAGACTACATTGCTGCATATTCATAGGTGGTCCATATTTTGATGAAGTCCCTAATAAAGAGGAAGTTTGGGACGTTGAAAGAGAAGCTTGACTTGCTGGAGAAAACATTCCTCACACAGGGTGTTATTTTTTCTATTGCTTCGAGTTTGTTTTCCAATAACCATCCATTTTTGTCATTTCCTATTTTAAGGATTTTGAATTTTCTATTTTTTTTTGCAATTCTAATTATTAGTGACTAGTGATTATCAACAGTGAGTTATTTGCATTTAAATATTGAATTGAGCACTTGTCATGTGTTGACATGCGTTCACCCCATAGAGGAGTGTGCCTGGAATCTGTTGACATGTGACCACCACATGGAACAACGTGATTGCCATGCATTTACCTATTCTTGGCACATGTGGGGCACATGACTTGGAGAGTTACATTTTCCTATTCTTATGATAATTTTGCAAGCATGGACCACTCTCTTATTCCATCAAAAGAGATAGGGGGTGCATTAGTGATCAAGTAGTCATTTGTAAATTATTCCTTCAGTGCTAATCAGAAGATGATTGCTGCTACAGATTTCTAGGTCACTGGTTTCACTTTGCAGATTTTATATTTCTCAGACCTATACTCCATCACTTGTCAACTTAATGAGGCTCTAATATGTGATCTATATTCCTATGCTTTTAGTTTTCAAAAACAGGAGTTTAAAATTTAACAAATACAAGATGGTAGAAAAGAGTCTAACAGAAGTTCTTAATTCCTTATGAAAGAGATTCTGATTGTCGTAGAATGCCTCATGATAAAAGTAATATTGGTCTCTATTAAACGTCTCAGGGTTGGAACAATTGTTGGAAATGATTGTATGAATAAATTTATCATTAGGGCATAGGTAAGAAGAAATCGCGGCCTATTGAGGCTTACATCATAAATGCAAAACACTACACGAGGAACCTACAAAGCAACTTATGTGAGAGGTATATTGTCATATATATGGAATTTGGCGATCTGATAATGATGATTTTCAATTTTTAAGATTTTGAGAAAATGTGTGTCATCTAGAAGAGGGGAGATTACAAAGACAACAAATTTAGAGAAAAAGTTGGACATATTGTATAATTGTGTATGTGGAATCTAGCCATTTGATTCCATGAGTGTTTCCAGCCCTGATGTGACGACCCCACCCGAATTTCTCATGCAAATGGAATTGTAAATTCATTGTAAATATTGTACGACAAATTGAAATCAAAATGGGGATTGAGTTAGGGGACACAGATTCCAAAGTTTGGAAGGGAGTCTCTTTTTTGGGACATCATGATTCCTTGTGAAAAGGAGGAACCTAAAATGCAGGACAACCATTAAATATTGGCTAGTGCAAAAATTGAAGAAAAGAGCTCTTGAAATTAAATGAGTGAAAAAAGAGGTATGTAGGCCCATGCCACTTGGGAAGCAATCACAAGAAAGAAAGGAAGGGAACTTATGAAGGGGAAGTGCACTACAAACCAGGAAGGACACAATAGTAAAAGGGGACCGAGGAAGAAACTAAGAAAAATGATGAGTGCGGAAGAGAAATGGAGAAAAAAAGAGATAGAAAAGAGAGAGATTAGGATTGAGGTGAACAAGAGGGGAAGAAGAGATGGAGTGGAGGGGAAAAAAGGCAAGAGTGCAACACGATATTTCCACAGGTAATGTTGAAGAGAAGAGAAGATAGGGAGATTGGATCTTGATACTTGAACTTTGTGGGTTGAGATGCTAGTCTTTGGAGCCCTGTAACATCTGGGGTCCCTGGAGGATGTGGGTTGAGAAAGATGTCTTCGGAGCCTTGTAATATATTGGGTCCCTAGAGACTATGGGTTGGGATATAATCTCTGGAGCCCTGTAACATCATCGGTCCGTGGAGGATGTGGGTTGAGACAGATGTATCTGGAGCCTTATAATATCTTGGGTCTCTGGAGGCTGTGGGTTGGGATAGAATCTTTGGAGCCCTGTAGAAGATTGGGTCCCTTGGAGGCTGTGGATTGAGATAAAAAACCTCCGAGCCCTGTAACAACTTGGGTAGAAGTCATCCTAAAGCAGAAGCTAAGAAAGACTAGAATGAAGATGAATGGTTAACACCTGGATGGCACAATGGATTCTAGACTCCATAGAAGGGGGTGAATCATTGTGTGATCACCTGGGGGTGAGTTTGGGCACCTCTAGACTCCCATTGTTGACCAAGTAAGAATATTCCAGTTGGTGGGATTGAGGAAGGAAATCCATTAGAGTCCCAAAATCAGTGGCAGCTTGGTGTGTTTGTCCCTAAAGAAATCACTTCCCCTAGACTCTGGAATTTGGCTCAGGGGTGATGGCTGGAAGTAATTTTGGTTGCAGTTGTCTATGGTTGGGTGGAGAGTCCTTGTTCCAGACTCAAATTCTTTTCATATTCCAAGATAATTAACTATTTATTATGTTTAATGTGTGATGAATGATGTTACTGTGTTATGGATAATGGTTTGAAATTAGGGATTGCAATGTTTTTGATGAACCTTTCCTTTGTGTTACATTCCTTGTGCGATGTGTTAAGAGATTTGTATCCATGTGTGTGTATGAACTAGATATACACATGAATGTGAAATAAATACAAAAATGAAATATGTCTAACAACTACTAACAACAAGCATGGAATATTTGGAACATAAAAACATAATAATCACATTTTAACTAATACCAAGCCATAATATAGCATTGAGCCATGAAATCTTGGATTAATGCTTGACTAATAGTGGGCTATGAGACCCTTTTATTAATATAAGATTACATAAGAGACCTTTTTCATAGCAGGGTCTATATTTTCTTGTGATTCATTTGTGGTCATGTTACAAGTTGTTGTGTTGCTTGATGAGCACAACCTTAATGTTGAAGGGAGTTTTTCCCTAGTATCAGTTTAGCCCCCAAATTTACCTGAATTTCCTTCTGCCTTACATTTCCAGTAGGTTGTATATCTATTGTTGGCTTTGTAAAGTGATGGTTCATGCACATGCTGGTTTTGTGTATCGACATGGAGTTGTTTGTAAGCCCGACACAAGGTCTGGCACCGTCAGTGTGTGGCAGGTGAGGTTGGAACCTCCCCGGAGTCTACGCCAAGTCTGTGGTAGATAATCCACGCAGGAGCACCTATTCCTCCCATGGTGGGATTCCCTCCGTGTGAAATGGGAAGACTCATGGGCCAAGAAATCACTGGAGAACAAATCACTCAAGATTACGAGGGATAATGTACTAAATCACCCCAGGAAACCAAGAGTATCGCCGTGAACCTGTAAAATTCATCTGGAGGTCTAACAGACTCCTAAGGAAAATCTATAGCTGACAAGGCTAGTTTGAAGAAGTCTGAACAACGTTAAAGCTTGTAGTTGGGAGGGTTTTCAAGTTCTCCATCTAAGGCATCTCTCAATGCAGAGTCAGAAGCCTTCGACTGAGTCAGGGAAGGAAAGAGTAGGAAGGTCTCGTTGTGGTTTAGAGGAAGGAGGCCCTGAACTTAAAGAAGAATCAAACTTACCTTATCCTCAGAACGGTCAAAACCTTAGTTAAAGGGGATTTATAATTGGTGGAGAAATATTGCCTTCACGAGATCGGTCAGAACGATAGTATAGAAGGTCATAGAGGGGGAATCTGGAAGGTGATTTAAATTAATATATGAGGACTTAACGATAGAAGAGCGTCAAGGTTTTGTCAAGAGATGGTGATGGAAGTTTTTCCATTACTAGGATTGTCAGGTGAGGGAAGGTTATCGGAAAGGGACCATCCTAGAAACCCAAAAGGTCAAAACCCTGGGAAGTTGTGCAAAATAATCTTTCTTGGGTTTTGGGTTTGATGGTCCAATCACTAAATGTGGAACCAATATGAATCTATAATACCAAACGAATTTTTCCCTTCACATGGAGACAACATTGGCACGAAGTCTTGAGGACACGTGGCTAGTAGTTGGGCATCTTAGGTTCCCTAGCGAACCACTTACAGACGACACGTGAAACCTTCTGAGGATGGCATGGGTCATGGTCAATGTTAGAGTGATGTCACTCGGAAAATGGTTATATCCTAGAGGTGAGAAATATTGTAAGGACAAAATGTCCCAGGGAAAATCTTAAAATATTGGTTGACAGAATGGTGGTTGATGGAAGCCCTCTATTCCTAGGGTCATTGCCCAAAAGTAATCAAATGGAGATACCGAGGAAATTAGGCCACGAGGACCCAGGGTGGATAGCGTGAAGAGATGACGTTGTTGTTAGTAGGGAAGTTGGCAGATCATCGGCCAATAGGTCAGGTTCTGGGGCTACTCAACTCGGAAACTTGAAGTACCATGAGGGTCCCGGAGACATGACACATCAGCTGGGTGGATCATTTTTGGGGGGAAGTCAAGCATTGGGATTCGAAGCATCGAGAGGTCTTGGAGCTATGCACAACTTATACATATAATTGTAATATATAATCAAGGAATGGAAGTATGCATAAAAATATTTTACCCCATTCCTCCAAGGTAAAAGGAATGGGTCAAGTACATCACATAGTGGTATCATAGCATCCAAGTTCAATACTTGGACTAGATGGTCTTTGTCATGAGCAAATGAGAAGTTTGGTTACGCAAACTGAGTCAGTTTGGACTGCGCTTATTGATTTCTTACTAAAGTTATGCTAGGATAAATTAGCTGATGGTTAATATCCCTATAGGAGCTGGAATTTTGATTGTGGATAATTTTTTCATTATTTATGTACTAATTGCATGATTGAATGACTATTTCATATGATTTATAAATGGCTTGTATGTTAACAGAGCTACTTTCTTATCACAACAACCCCATGATACTTCGAGAATGCAAACTCATGGTCCTGATTTATGTTTAAAATGTTGTTTTAAAATGTCTAACAATGTGTGTGATTGACAACATGTCACGACCAACATAACATAGAAAATATACAGTGATGAGAACCAGAATGGTTGAATATAGTTCTGATCAGTCCCAACATGGAAGTGATGGAGTCAAAACTAATGGTGAAGAGAGATCAGTTGGGAAAGGGGGAGGAAATCAATCCCCATATTGGATGGATACTCTAATAATTATTTGAGATGAGGTGAGAATCCTTAAGGCCGCTAATGAGAGGCTGGTAAGAACCCAAGAGAGGCAGGCTAATATTAATGCGGTAGTCTTGCAAAGTCTCTTGGACTAGCAAAGGCAAAGTCAATCTAAAATGAGGACCAGTCGTAGATATAGGATAAGCCCTCTAGTGTCAAAAGAAAAACCAATGGATCAGATGGGAGTGGATCCCTAAAGAGGACCTGGAAAGGCAGTGAGAAAATTGTGCCAGGGGAGGATCTTAAGTATGCCAAAGGGAAGGGCTAGAATGTAGGTACCTCAATCCAGTAACCCATCTAACTATACCATCCGAAGACACCACCACTATCACCACCACCATTGCTTAGGGAGAAAGGAGAAGGATCTTATGCCTGAATAATTTGAAAAGGAAAAGCAAACCACATTTAATGGGGATGCGAAAAAGGCAGAGGATGCAAAATCATGGCTACTAGGGATGAAGAAGTTATTTAAAGCCAGAGTTTCCTCTTACAATTTAAAAGGAAAAGACGATATCTAATGGGAGAACCTGAAGAATACTAGATCTATCATCAAGAAGGAGCTAACATGGGAAGACTTTGAGAAGATTTTCAAGGAACAATACCTGTTTGAACACTAATATGACAATAAGGCAAAGGAATTTTATAAACTCAGAATGGGAAAAATGACTAGTGGTGAATATGTCACCAAGTTTGTGGGGATATTGAGATATGTACCATACCTCAAGGATGAGAAGCTCAAAAGCTGCGGGTTCGTTAATGGGTTTCCTATGATATTCAGAGATAATATTAAATTGTTGGAACCCTAGACACTCAAGGATGCAATTAAGGAGCTAGAGCATTTTTATGAGAAAGGGACGAATAGGGTATTGCAAGGAAAGAAAAATCCCATATCAGTAAGGTTGATCACTTCCATGCAAGCCAAATGCATTTGCAGGAAGGGATGTTTATTGTTAGTAGTACAAGTTTCCAAAAATGAGGGAGCTGAAAGAGAAATAGGGAATGAGGAAGCTGAGCTACTCCGAAGGTACCCCATCTTCTGAAAGTACGTTGATGTCTTCCCAATAGAGGTTCCTAGATTTCCCCCTCACAAAGAGATAGATTTCTTTATCGACTTGATACCTGGAGAAACACCAACATCTAAGGCCTCATATAGCATGATCACCCCTGAGTTGGTTGAGATGAAGTTATAGCTGAAAGAAATGTTGGAAAAAGGGTACACAAGGCCAAATGTGTCTCCTTTGGGAGCACCAGTTTTTTTCGTGAAAAAGAAAGATGGAACCCTGCAACTATGCATTGATTATAGACAACTTAATAAGGTAACCAAAAAGAGCATGTATCCATTACCAATGATTGGTGATCTCTTTGACCAGTTAAGGGGAGCAACAATCTTCTCCAAAATTGACTTGAGGTTAGGCTACCATCAAGTGAGAATAAAGGAGGAATACATTCATAAGACTACTTTCAGAACAAGATATGGGCACTACAAATTCGTAGTGGTACCCTTCGGGCTTACTAATGCTCTTTCCACATTCACGTGCCTGATGAACGGGGTGTTACGACCATACTTGAAAAAAAATTCATTGTATTTGTGGATGACATATTGGTCTATTAAAAAATGAAAGGAGAGCATGAGAAACATCTAGCATTTGTGTTACAGTTGTTGAGAGAACACAAGCTCTATGCAAAGCTTGACAAGTGTGACTTCTTCCAGACACAGATACACTACTTAGGGCACATCATATCCAAGGAAGGTGTATTAGTTGATCCGGATAAGGTCAAAGCCATAAAGGAGTGGCCAACTCCAACTAATGTAGATGAGATCATATCATTCATGGGATTAGCGGGATATTACAAGATATTTATTCAAAATTTCTCCAAAATAGGGAGTCCCATTACAACCTTGCAGAGAAAAGGGAAGAGATTTGAGTGGATTGCATGATGTGTAAATAACTTTGAGCAGTTAAAGAAATTGCTCACTAATGCACCAATGCTGAGAATTGCAGATCTTGACAAGGATTTTGTAGTATGTACCAATGCTTGAAAGGAGGGTTTCGATGGATTATTAATGAAAGAGGGACAGGTTGTGTGCTATGAATCCAAAAAATTAAGTAAACATGAGGAGAATTACATGAAATTACATGAAAATGTTGAGGCACTACCTCCTTGGTCGAAATTTCACGCTCATGAAAGATCATAGTGGGCTCAAATACTTGTTTGGACAACCAAAGTTGAATGCTAGGCAAGCCATATGGCTAGCCACACTTAGTGAATTTGACTTCGAGATTAAGTATATAAAGGGAAAGGAAAACAAGGTTGTTGATGCCTTGAGTCGGAGGATCCAAGTGAACCATTTGGAAATTGTAAGCTCATATGTGAAAAATTTGGATGAAAAGATAAAAAACACTGGACAACAAGATGAAGCATACCAATGAGTAAAGGAGAGGTTGTGACGAGGTGGTGAGGATGGAGAATACCACCTCACTGAGGACGAATTAGTCTGATTTAAAGGAAGAATCTACGTGCCTAACAGTGATGAAATAAAAGGTCTAATAATGAGATAATTCCACACTAATCCCTACTCAGGACACCCAGGATATCAAAAGACCCTTATAACCATCAAAAGATGCTACCACTAGCCAAAATTGAAGAAATAAGTAGCAGACTTCATGGAAAAATGCATGGAATGCCAGCAAGTGAAGGCCGAATGCAGGAATCCAACAGGATTATTACAACCTATCCCTATTTTGAAATGGAAGTGGGAGGTAATATCTATGGATTTCATCATGGGACTACCCAAAATAGTGAAGCAACACAATGCAATCATGGTAGTGGTTGACAGGCTTAGCAAGGTAGCTCATTTCATGGTGGTCAAATCCACCCATTCTGTTAGTGAAAAAGAAAAAAAATCATAAGAGAGGTCGTGAAGCTGCATGACAATCCAAAAAAGATCATGTCCAACAGATATGCTAAATTTACTTCCATGTTTTGGAATGAATTGTTCACAAGACTGGGAACAGAATTAGCATTCAGCACTTCCTATCATCCACTGACATACAAGAAAATAGAGAGGACCAACTATATCCTTGAGGACATGTTAACGGTGTATGTGATGCATTAGCCTAGGAAATGGGAAGAGTATCTTCCACTTGTGGAATTTTCATACAACAATGGACACAAAGAATCCATAAGGATGAGCCCCTTTGAAGCATTATATGGCAGGAAATGCAATACTCCTATTAGCTGGAGTGATCCAGTTAACATAGTTCATGTAGGACCTTATATTCTTAAGGATATGGAAGATCAAGTTCAAATCATAAGGCAAAATATAAAGATGGCACAGGATAGACAGAGGAGTTTGTAGACAATCATAGGATCCATAAGGAGTTCCAATTCGAGGAACACATTTATGTGAGGGTTAAGACCAAAAGGAGTTCCCTAAGGATGGGGACATGTGCCAAGATGGCACCATGATACTGTGGGCCATTTGAAATACTTGAAAAGATAGGACCAATAGCGTACATACAGGCCTTACCTACCTCAATTAGAGTTCATGATGTTTTGAAAGTTACTTTGGCTTCCCCACTTACACCATGGACAGACATGGTTCACCTTGTACCAACTCAGTGAAACACAACAATTTTTTTGGCTAGATCACAGTGTTTCAAAATTGGAAATGGTAGTTTGGTTTGCGATCTTAAGATTTGCAGAGTATAATTTTTCATCTCTGGTGTTGCTTCGCTGCTAGCAAGCCTAGATAGTACTCCAGAGGGGTCATGTAGGAACACAAACATTGCTCCACTACCAGCAAGCCTATTCAATACCTTGGTGGAGTTTCCCTCTTCACCTCTCTCCATTTCTACCAGTTGGATTAAGCTTGAACACACATAGTAGAAGATTGAGTAGAGGCATGGGGTTTCGTAGTTTGGACACATGTTCATGGTTTGACCAAATATTCCCTTACATATGGATCATATTTCTCATCCAAGCTTCATCAACCAATAGTTACAACCAAACACAAAGAAGACAGACATGGGACTGGCCAAGTGTTGCAGTGTCACAAGACTCTTTAAACTCATCCACATACTTATTCAAAAACCATAACACAGTATAGGACCACACTTATGGGCGTAGCAAAAAAAAAATACAAATCAACATGAAAGGGAAAAACAAGACAAGGAAATGAGTTCCCAACAAGTAAACAAAACTAGAAGACAAGAAAGAAAAATGGCTAAAGAAAACATAATGAAAATAAGAAAACCATGATGGACTACAAGTGCAAGACGAGTGCAAGGAAGGAAAACTAAGATGCAACTAATCCTACTCCTATCCTAATAGCTAAATGGTTAGGATTATGTGACATGAAATTTCCAGTGAAGCCACCGTAGTCGTTCCTGACCTGCAACCACAAAGATACAAGCGATTAAAATAGATAACAAATAGTGTGCAACAGAAAATACAAAAAATTGAAAATCTTGCACATCGAAAGAAAGGTCTTGCTTGTGGGTAGAAAAATGTGTCACAACCGCCCAATACACATGCTTACCTTTTTGATGGATACTATTATTCAACAAACCTCAGAAGCCTCTTGCGAGTGTGTGTTCATCTGCAACAAACTTCTTAGCGAGCACGAGGAAGGATTGAAGCTTGTTGCCTGCAACATGGCTCGCTAAGCAAGATTGTTTCAACCATTGAGCGATTGGATCGTGAAATTCATAATGGTTTTTTGGAAGGTCTCGTGACCTTTGAAAAGATGGCTTTCTGATTGGAGAGACGAGATCATGATGGGAATCTAGTACAAAAAAATAAATATGGGCATTCTGATCAGTCATGCCAAGATAGTGAGGACCTGCCATAACCATCAGCGCAGGATGAAGTACCTCACCTGCTTGACAGAAATATGAGGAGAAATATGTTAAATAGTGAAGATCAGAGAGCACGAAGTAGCTATCATTGAATGAAATGTTGGGAAAATGATGAGTTGCATGACAATCACTTGAGATGGGGGAAGGATCAAATGATTTTGTTGACACAACCGATTCCCAGTTCACAATGAACAAAGAAAAAATCATCTAAACAATATTGTGAATGCACTGAACAATGGAACCAAGTTTGTTGTGAGATAGACATGATAGATTACCCCTTGCGATTGGTGAAAAATTGCACATACATCATGGTCATCACAGGCATGTAAAAGGAATGCTAGTATTGTGAATGCATGAAACCAATTGGGGCATGGTGAAATGAAAGGAACTTGATTCACCTGATATTTTGTGCACTCATCATCACACAGGGGAATTTTTGGTATGATGAGTGAGTCTATTTGAAGTACAAGATTTGCAATGAGACTAAGGAGCTGATCATGAGATGGAAAATCCAATAAGTATGATTGCGGGCAAAGACAATATTTGAGATGATCAAATTCATAATTCCATGATTTCATTAGGGATGGACATTCTCACCCCGAGATTGATGCAAGATATGTGCATGAAGATAGATGTGTTGTGACAGTTTTGTGAATTCTGCCATAATTGAAATTTTGAAAATTTAAGATATCACATCCGGAATACCAAACATTTTTTACACGTGAATTCACATTGAGCGAAACCATGCAGATCGATGGATTTTGCATGAGAAACTAGATTTGATTGGGTTTTGGGGGCTTACCAGAGTTGTGAGGTCCTGACATAACCATCAATGGATGTTGAAGTGCCTCGACTCCCTAGCATGTCCCGAAACTTTCCAGAATTGCAGAATCATATTTTGAAGTTTGAACTAGATCATGCATGGCTTGAAGATGGTTGTTGTTGTTGATTTCAAAATTTCTCTCAAGATGGTAGCCATCTCTGTCATAGGTTGCACTATAGTTTTCAGCTTTAGTAAGAGGACTTAGAGAGTTGTCTTCTTGCAAGAGAAGAGATGATGGGGAATGGGAAGTATGCTCTGTGATTAAACTATTTTCAACTTCATCATGGAAAACCTCACTGCCTTGTGTCAATTGAGGAGATAACTCATCAGATGAAGAAGTAAGATAACATGGAGTATCTCCGATGCATGTGGGTGCATTGTGAATGGTAGGACACATGGGTGAGTGAGGTGAAGAGGAAGTTTCGATATGAACGTCTTCTTTGACCAGAGGAAATTATAGATATGAGTTAGAGTATTCATGATAAAATGGAATATCACATGATGTGCTTGGGTGTTCGTCATGGTATATGGAAGCATGGGAGTGATGACTACCCAAGGCTGGGGGTTGATCGAAAGAATTAATTGTACAAGATGTTTCACTGAGATTAGCAGATTGAGAATTGTTAGAGAATGGAAGCTCATTGTTTTGATGCAGACAATTTTGAATCAGAGAGGGGGAATTGATAATTTCCGCACTTTTTTCTCCTCTGTCAGTGTAATGTGACGGCCTTGTGCTTGATTGCAATTTGAGCCAACAGCTTGAGAATCGAGAGAATGCGCATAGCTGGCTGGTGAAACAGATTGATCAAGAAATTCATGGTACAAGGAGTCATGGCTTGTGAATGATGGAGGATGGTAGAGAGGCAGATCAACTTCAAGACTTGAGTTGTGAACGGTGATGTCCTCTTGTGGAATGGAGGAGTGAGTCTTGGCTATAGGCTTTCTGAGCCATTATGGAACTTCCTCCATGGAAGTGGGAGATAGATGAGAAGATGGGATGGGGACATGTTGTGCAGGTTCCTCAGTTATGCAATCACCATAAGGGGGCACCCACATCGGGATTGGAAAAGGAGGAGGACAAGGAACAAATGGGGTGTTGGGCTCCTCCTCTACAATTTGAGGTGCCTCATGATCCGCAAGAGTTGGGGAAGCAGAAAAATTGGGAGGTTCAGGTTCACCATATGAAGAGACACGAACCAAGTGCTCGAACTCTTGTTTCAAGAAATCCCAGTTCAAATATTCTTCCAGAATTTCATAGAAAAGGTGAAGAAATCGATCAGAAAATTTCTCAATTGATTCATTAGGCTCCATTCTTAATAGGTTGATTCTTCCACAAACATCTTGGTAGTTATACTTATCGAAGGCTTGATGGAGCTCCTTAAGGAAAGGGAGAAGGGAATGGACGGAAGCAGGTGGCAAGGTATGACACCACCGATTAGCACAACCTTCAAGGGTGAGGAAGAAAAGCACACAAGAAGACTCTTCATTATCGATTTCATAAGGTTGGAAAATTTGAAGAAAATCAGAAATGTGCTTGGATATGGACGTTTCGTTCTCAACATCAAACTTTAACTAGGACAAGTGATTGAGACGCTGATCAGGGAGTAAAATTTGATCAAGGGAAAAAGTTGAGAAACCCCCAAGGAGCATGATTAATGTATGAGCCATTTTAGATAAGAGATTCAAACCAGATGCAACAGGCTCTGCTTGTCATATGGCCCTCCTTCTAGCACCATTTTTTCGGTGGTGCTGGACTTGCCAACAAAGGGGATCTCCACGGTATGATGTCCCAACTAGACCTCATACCTTTTGATGTAGGAGTCCTATTTGCTATGATGGCCTGGTATCCATTATCTTAGGGATTTTCCTTAGCTATTGATGTTCAACACATGCGAGTGTTATGTTTGTAACTTCAAGAAAGTGGGGTGAGTATGCCTGGTGAGTGCGTAATGTAACTTTGTGTCTAGGTTCTCTTACTATCAAATGGAAAAGTGAAGTGAGCCTTTACACGAGAGGGAATAGTCCCAACCCAAGAAGAAACACATGCGAACAACAACAAGGGTATGTCCAACATCCACCGGAATAGTCCACAACGAATGTGGCAGTCGTGAAAACCAAATTTGAAAACACGTACAACGTCTAGCAGAGTAGTCCACATGGTGGTGACAGTCGTTAAAACCAATAAAACACAAGGATGGTCTATCTAGTGCAGCAAAGTAGTCCACACGGAAGAGACAACATTGATAATAAATACAACACATCTTCAACAATGTAAGTACTAAAATAACTAAAGTAGTTGAATTATCTTAGTACAAGTTAAGAAAACATGCATTACAAACATTTAAAGCATAGCCTTACAAATAGATACAAAACATGCGTGAAAACATGTTGGCCTAAGACAGGCTTCTGAATTAAGAAAAATATCCAAGACACATTTGTACACCATACATCACTAGTGCCAGTAGTGGGACATTGGAGCCATTGCTCCCTCCTCAAAGAACATACTACAAACTCGCAAGGCTATGTGGGAGGAGCCAAGGTGAAAAGTCCTCTGCTCATACAATGAGGGGGTATATATAGCTAAGGGGGGGTAACTAGCCCTTGTGGCTCTTCAACTTCCCTCATTATTGTTGACCTCCTATGAATTTTTGACTTTACAAGAATTTTAAGCTTCATATATGGGTCTCTTGAACTTCCACTTCACATTACATTGATTACAAGAAGTATGGCCCATAGTGATGATGTGACTCAAACAACTCATGACACAACTCGACATGAGACTACTGACATGTATTGGCTGATTGTGGTGTCTGTATTGAGTTGTTGTGTTATTGAGTGATGGTATGCTCTCGGTGTAACATGTCTCCAACTCTACATGGGAAAGTGTGCAGGGTCTTCGATGGTCTTGATATTTTCTTTATGGTGCATGTGTATGTGTCCCTTTCGTTCGCTGCTCGATGTTCTTCGTGCATTCTTAACCTGCGAGTAAGTATTATAGCATGCGCTCCTTTCCATATCGCTCGTCTTCGTGCCATGTCTCATCGATGTACCTATTCCTACAATCATGCATGATGAGACAACATCAAATCCAAAAATCTCCTAGTCTACCATGATGCATTGTTTTTTGTTTTGGTGCAGGTGACTGGGAGAGGGACAACGCATTGAAATTACATAGAGCAAAGCTCAAGCTGGGATGCGAGGCTCCAGAGAACTATTGGGAAAAATTGCACAGATGTCACTGGGAGGCAGATTTCCACAATTGGGGACAGTAGTGACAACTATGGGGAAAACCCCATCTAGGAGGTAGAATTACACAGTTTACAGGAGGAAGGCTAGGTAGGGTGTCAAGGAGCTGCTGGGCCAATTTGCGCAATTTTCAAGGGGAGTGTTGGGTAGGTCATCTAGCTGGGATCTGCGTAGATTCTCTGGGGATGAAAGTGCGAGCAACAGGAAGCACTGGTAAGAAAATATGCGCATTTTTCCAAAGGAGGACATGATCATGCTGCAGGAGTTGTTGATCAACACTATGCAATTTTGGGAGATAGTTTGGGCCCGCACATAACTACACAATTTCAGGGTTGATTGTAGAGCAGGATAGAAGGGCAGCTGATGGACAAATCTACACAATTTTCTAAGTGAGAGCAGAGCAGGCCAATAGGGAAGCCTGCCTGTTAGATCTGCATAGTTTCTGGGTTGATTGCAGAGCGGGGCAGAAGGGCAAGTGACGGACAACTCTACACAATTTATGGGTTGATGACAAAACAGGCTAGCATGGAAGCCTACCTGTCAAATCTGCGTAATTTCCTGAGACAGTGCAGTGATAGGAAACAAAGGCTTGTCCCACATGTCTATGCAGTTTCTACAGGCAGTGCAAGGCAATTGGGCTGGACAAGTTCTGCGTAGTTTTGGAGGTCAGTGCAGCCTTAGGTCACAACTCAAGTTATTTTTTATAGTTGACTAGCGGGAGGCTTGATGGGAGATCTTGCGGGAAGTGCAGACTGGATCGGGTTATGGGATAACTTTTGCGCAATTCTGGGAGATAATCAGTTGGCTCATTTCTAGAATTGCATAGTGCAGGTTGCCCAGATGACAACATCAAGCTCTGCGCAGTTCTGGGAAGTAGTGCAAGGTCACTTAGATCGGGGTCTGATTGATGGAGGTTTATCCGGTCGACATATGTTTAGGAAAATTGACTATGTGGAAGCAAGTGTACTTGTGCAAATGTGACATTCTGATCACACACTTAGCACGACTCAACGACAAGACAACTCAAACCAACAAGACAAACATGTGCTCAATGAGACTGACTCAAAGGTTAAGAGCAACAAGTGTGACAATTGATATATGTCTTCAAATGATTGTGATGACACTTGTGCGATAGTATTTACAACTTTGTGTGTGAGTGCGATCGATGTCGACAGAGCAAAAATAACTCATGCATATAAAGACAAACTTTAAAAAATTCCAGAACGAACTCACAAGCATGACACAATGATCAACGTGCCAAAAGATGACCAATTGTCGATAAAGAAAAAAGGGTGTAATAACTCGACAAGAGCTCATGGGATGAGCCCGAGTGTTTGGGACCATCAAGGGGAAAAACCAAGGAAGGCTCTGAAATTTTGATGCAGGCTAAAAATTTTGGAGAGTGTTGCAGCCGCTACAACAAACCCATAGCGAATGGAGTGAATAGATGACACGGTCATTAGCGGGGAATTTGGCGGGCGGTCAGCTGATAGGTCAGGTTCCAGGGGGGGCTCAACTTGGAAACTCAAAGCACCATGAGGGTCCCAGAGATGTGACACGTCAGCTGGGTGGATCGTTTCTGGGGGAAGGTTGAGCTTTGGGAGTCGGGGCATCGAGAGGTCCCGAAGCGCACACAACTTATATATAATCAAGGGAACGAAAGTATGCATAAAGATATTTTACCTCATTCCTCCAAGGTAAAATGAAGGGGTCGGGCACATCACACCTAAGATAATAGTTTGACATTTTCTATACTCAATCCTATTAATATTTCCTTTCTATTCTTCTCAATAATATAATTACCTTGTTGCAACTATACTGTAATGCCACTTATTGGGAGTCCAAAATTAGTACAAACAAGAACATCTAGAATTTATAAGATATATTAACGTGTTTTTGGATTATCTTTTACTAATAGTTTTGTTTAATTATTTTAGAAACCCAAATATTTGACCATTCAAATTTCCAAGTGTTATTGTGTGAATTATTTATCATGTTAATTTTTGCAACAACTTTTGATTTCTCAATTATTTGTGCATTTTTTTGTTTTCATAGTCATTTATACGATGAGAGTGATATTAGATCACAAGGATGAATAAGAGATTGTAAGGAGGACATAACCTCAAAGATCCATTTGTTGACAGCCATGAGCAACTATGATCTGAAGTTTTTTCTTAAAGTTAAAATAATTTCATGTGTGTGGAAGAAAGTTTGTGTTTTTTCTCTGCACGCACATTCCCTTTGTACACATGTTCTCCTACACATACCCCCACTTTTGCACATCCTTTATTCTGCACACATCCTCGACTCTATACATGTGTTGTTCCACATAATTGAATGTGTAAAAATTCAAAATGAAATAAAAGGTAAAAAGTTTAAAATGAAATAATATAACCGATGGACATATGACCATTACTACAAACCCACCCTCGCCATCTCACTTACATAAAGGACTTGGGTAGAGCAATAGCACTATCAGGCATAACAATATTAGTGTCCGTGTCAGAGCACTCACCAATGGAATGGTCATTTAAAAATGAGTATTTTTTCATTTTAAAATGATTTGTTAGGTAGTGACAAATGCCGAAACTAAATCGCCGTCCACTAGGGGAATTATGTCACAACAAGGCTCACTCAGGCAACGGAAAAATAGAAATATGATTTTAAAAAATTATGAAATTATTTTTTAATTTACGGAAAAATGCAAATATTCAGCGTTTTCTAATTTTTTTTGTTAAAGTTACAATTAATTCATAAAAACTCAACAAATTAATCCACATTTAAATAACTTTAACCGCAAGGCAATTGCTATAATTCTTAGTAAAGGTAAAGGCGAATGATTTATTTAAAAAAATAAACTAAATTAACATTAATTAGATGTGATTTACAACATTGATATTTGATTTAGAAAAAAAAGTTTACATTTAAAATTTTATTTACTTAAATTTGAATTTATACAATAATTTTTTTGAGATAAAAAATAGTTTACATTGGAAAAAAATTATAAAATTTAAATAAATAAAACATAATGATATTATTATTAACCAACTTTATGTTTAAAACCCAAATTCCTTCAGATCCATTACAAATTTCTTAAGATCCCTTAACTTCTTTGGGATGCCAAATTCATGTACACAGGTAGAGAAAGAAGCTGTCACATTGGTTTAAACTCTGAACTCCAAGTCCCCTCTAGTGCATGTGAGGTAGGAAGTATTATATGTAACTTCCAATAAATCTTTTGGAAATTAGTTCTTTTACATGACTCAACATGTTTAAGGATCCTTTCTCTTTTAAATCAATCAATATCTTTTAACAAATAATAATATTTCAACAATATGGAATTTATGAATATAAATAAATCAATATTTGGAATAATTATAACTATTTCTATGTTGTAATAAAATTATATATATATATATATATATATATATATATATATATAATTTCCATCATTATTTTAATGGGAAGGTGGTTGAATTCCTCAAAAGTACCAATTGAATCCATGTGGGTTAAGCCATTTTTTTTTCATATAAAAAAAACTAGTGATGACGTGGACAAAAAAGTCATCAAATATTTATTAATTTTTTTTCATTTTTAAAATAATTTTAGCATTATTCTTGGATCTGATTCTTTCTCAATATTATTGACATAGTGTTAGAAGGGATAGTTTAGTTATTCTCCTATCACTAAAATGATTCTTTCTCAATATTATTGACATAGTGTTAGAAGGGATAGTTTAGTTATTTTCCTATCACTAAAATGATTACATCGGAGTGATTACAAAATCATTGTATCTATCCTCTTGAAATTTTATGTTTTCATGTATTTCTAACAATGCTCAACCATCTACAATTTATTTTTGCATTCATTAGTCAGTTCCTGCCAATATCCACGCCAGGAAATAAGGAACATAAATCCAGTAGCCCAAACAAGATGCCCGAATAAGAACATCCACGCCCAAACAGATAAACTGTTCATACCAAAAGGATTGTATCCATTAATAAGTTGTGAAGAATTTAACCATAGATAATCTCTTGACCATCCCATTAAATAAGTGGAAGACTCATTAAATTGTGCTACATTACCCTGCCATAATGTTATATGCTTCCAATGCCAATAGAAAGTAACCCATCCAATAGTATTCAACATCCAGAAAACTGCTAAATAAAAAGCATCCCAGGCCGAGATATCGCAAGTACCACCCCGTCCCGGACCATCGCAAGGAAAACTATAACCAAAATCTTTTTTATTTGGCATTAACCTGGAACCACGCGCATCCAAAGCACCTTTAACTAGGATCAATTTAGTTGTATGCAAACCTAGAGCAATAGCATGATGAACCAAAAAGTCTCCAGGACCAATTGTTGAGAACAATGAATTATTATTATCATTAATAGCATTTAACCAACCGGGTAACCATATGCTCTTACCTGCATCGAATGATGGACCACTTGTTGAAGATAGGAGTATATCGAAACCATATAACGTCTTACCATGAGCAGATTGTATCCACTGAGCAAATATGGGCTCGATCAAGATTTGTTTTTCTGGAGTACCGAAAGTAAGCATAACATCATTATGGACATAAAGTCCCAAGGTATGGAAACCTAGTAATAAACTAACCCAACTAAGATGAGATATTATAGCTTCTTTCTGCTCCAACATTCTCGCCAATACATTATCCTTATTCTGTTCCGGATTATAATCCCTAATGAGGAATATAGCTCCATGAGCAAAGGCTTCTGTCATAATGAACCCGGCAATGTATTGATGATGAGTATCTAACCACAGATAGATCTATAGAGTGTGGAATATATCTAAAAAAGATAGAGTCTATCTAAAATACCTCTATATTCTATCCATATAGTATAGATTCAGTATCTATCCCGTTGGGATAGATATTTAAATTCCATCCCAGATATTGGTTGACATTGATACATGGATCATATTATACTGTAAAATAACAATCCTTATGCTTGGGAGCCTCTGATGATTTTATAAACGAAGTTCTGACCATGACCGCAATTATAGAAAGACGCGAAAGCGTAAATTTATGGAGTCGCTTCTGCGACTGGATCACTAGCACTGAAAACCGTCTTTACATTGGATGGTTCGGCGTCTTGATGATCCCTACCCTATTGACCGCAACCTCTGTATTCATTATTGCTTTCATCGCAGCTCCTCCAGTAGATATTGATGGTATTCGTGAACCTGTTTCTGGTTCTCTTCTTTATGGAAACAATATTATCTCCGGTGCCATTATTCCTACCTCTGCAGCTATCGGTTTGCACTTCTATCCCATCTGGGAAGCAGCTTCCGTCGATGAATGGCTATACAACGGGGGTCCTTACGAGCTAATCGTTCTACACTTCCTACTTGGTGTAGCTTGCTATATGGGTCGTGAGTGGGAGCTTAGCTTCCGTCTAGGTATGCGTCCTTGGATTGCTGTTGCATACTCAGCTCCTGTTGCAGCTGCTACTGCCGTTTTCTTGATCTACCCTATTGGTCAAGGAAGCTTCTCTGACGGTATGCCTCTAGGAACAATGCTCAACCATCTACAATTTATTTTTGCATTCATTAGTCTTGAGGAGATGAAATTGTAAAACACAATTATATATATACATACATACCAAAGCATATATTAGTGTCATTTTACCCTCATTATTTAAACCATTTTTTAATTAAAATTTTAATTATAACCATCAGAAACCATAAATCTACATGCAATATACATTATATTTTAGTTTCATTGAATCTGACTAAAAAAATGTCTCTTGAATTTCTTAACCATGTTTTATGTTTACAGTGTCACCCAAGTATCTTTATCATCCTCTTTACCCATTTGTCCATTATTAGTTCTGGCTCGATGGGTTGCAGTGAAAAAAATAATCAGTTTTTTTCCATATTAGTCTCTACATGAAAAATGATAACCTTCTAAAGTTTTAATGAGGCTTTTTAAAAATTGATATTGTGCTTTAATGTGGAACTTAAAGTGTTTTAATGTGGAACTTAAAGTTTAATATTGATGCTTAATTAGCTTCTTACTGGGGCATATACTCATATTTTATTAATATTGATGTTTTAATTAGCTTTTTACTTAGGCATATACTCATATTTTATTACATTTTGCTATGGAAAATTTACGATTTAAAATAGAATTTGGAATATGAAATTTTAGGATTTAAAATAGAATTAGTAATATGAAATTTAGAGATTAGGTAATACTATTTTTGAGATAAAATTAGTTGATTAACATTTTTTTCATTGTGTTTTTCCTTCATAGTATTTTCTTTATTTTCTTTTCCCTCAAACACTTGCAACGAAGTTATAACTTTGACATTCACTCTTATTAATTAATTAATTTTTTTATAACAAGTTTCTTTTTAAAATTGTCCTTATTGTCACATTTGATGTTTATTTTTACTCATCAATTAAATATCTTGTATTATATGAGTTTTATTAATTTTTTGTTGTGAATGTAAGAATATTTTTTTCTCCACATAAATTTGAGTGGGTTGAATGGTTAAGAACATGTGCTTCTCATAAGAGGTCACAGGTTCAAATCTAAGCAACACATATTTTGTAGGATTTAATAGTGAACCATCCTCAAATTGAATTAAACATTCATTTTATAAAATTAGTGATTTATCACTAGCATGCCAACACTAAAGAAACTACATAAAAACCCTCAGAAAAGAACTCATATATTATTTCTAATGACAACTAAAAAAACATTCAATGTGATTACTCTATATTTGTAGGTTAGTGTTATATATAGTATACCACTCGACCATGGGTGTGGGCATGCCACATAAGACTCAATCTTTAAGCTTCAAGCTTCAACGCTTAGGATTTAGGCTTAAGCATGCATAATGCACAATTAAATGATTTGGGTGGAGAAAATGACAAGCTTTTTCTAAAACGTTCAAAGATCCATTGTGGTTGGCTATATACTTATCCTAGGTCTCAAAAATATGAGGGAATTATATGCTTATCTTAGAATCAAATCTTATTATTGTAGGCTTTTCCTAATCTTATGCTTATCTCAGAGCCGCAACGAGTAGGATCCTTATTTTATTTTCTACAATCTTATTTGAAATTATATATATATATATATATATATATATATATATATATATATATATATATATATATATATATATATATATATATATATATACTCACCCATCAAATTAACAATTTTAAAAATTAAGTAAACGTGTCATTAGTGATGTGAAAATGTTAAAATAGTTAGTATTTGTCAATTAAATAAGGAAAATATGTGTAAATACCCATCAAATTTAACCACTACTTGCCACGACCAAATTTTTGCATGTCCTTTGGACATGTACTAATGCTAGATGTACCAACATCACCATTTGGGTCTTCATATTTTCCTATAAAAACGTAATGAATCTACTCACATTTTCCTTTGTCAAGGCAACAATTCTAGCTTAAAAAATATGGACTTAGGATGTAAACAAACCTGCAACAATTAAATAGCTAAGAATATTTTTATAATTCAAAAAGAAAATATGATGCATATTTAAATGACTAACTAATTGAAATCATGCAGGGTTAGTTACTGTTGAAATATGGCAACAAGAATATTCCAATTTAATTTGTCCTTGAATTAAATTGTGAATTAAAATCGAATTTAGTCTTAACAGCTACTTGGAAATAATTAATTAATTTATTTTAAATTAATTAGTTGGAGAAATTCAAGTTAGAAGTATTTTTGAAGTCATGCAAGAGTTATCCCTTAAATTAAGGAGATAAGATTGAGTTATATTTGAGTTGTAATTAGTAACTTAGTTCACTGAGTTAAGTCTAGTTAAATTAGTTCCAAACCATTTGAGGAACTAATATCGAGTTAACAGTCAGTTGATGCATGCATGCACTCAACTAGTGCTACTCCAGTTAACTGAAGATTTTCTCATCATAAACTCATGCATGTCTATTTTGAGAAGGACCCAATTGAGATTAAAGTCAAGGACAGTGTACTATCAGTTGCATGTGTTTTCTCATGGAGAAAACTCATGCATGTAGTCAATGATTTAATCCTTGAGGATTGCATAGTTTTGGAAGGAGATCATCTAGTGGGTAGAAGAGTTTTTCCACTTGGTTGAAGGTGAATCATCCACAAGGAACAACGCAAGGAAATAGGAGCTTGGAGGGCAGAGAGGAAGCCTGGAGAGAAGCCAAGATTTCCTGTGAGCATCTATGAGGATTCTACTGAGAGCTGGCTAGCTTTGAGAGCTAACGCTTTTTATAATTCCTATGTATTTCCACCATGTATGATAATACAATAGTGTGGGGTTTTTAGCTGAGGCTTTCCCCAAAGTATTTTCATGTGTATTGTGTGATTGGTTCTTTTTCTTCTGGTTATATTATTAAGCACGATCTTTAAGCTTCCGCAAATTGATAGTAGAAGTAGGTTATAGTATTTTGCTTTGATTTATATTGCATTATCGGGTTAACCTACACAGATTTTCTACATGGTATCAGAGATGGATTTATAGAAATTATTCTACATGGTATCGGAGCTGTCAATAGTATACTGAGAAGAGAATTCGAAGTTTGAAGTTCGGGGTTGCAGGTGAAAATCGAATTCATATCATACTTCAAAGTTGGCCAAAGGCATTCTATGGCTTGAGACTCGAGTATGCCTTGGAAGGTAGCTCGAATTACATAGCATGGAAAGATAGAATGGAGGCTGTATTAGAAGACAATGGCTTGAAGGAATTCATTGATCAAGAAATACAAAAGCCAGCTTCAACTAATGCACAAGAGTTGGCTGAGTGGAAGAAGTGTGTGGCGAAGGCGAGACGGATCATCCTTGAGGGAGTTCGAGACCATATTGTCTCGAGTCTCCATGGGAAGGATACTCCATTTTAAATGTGGAAGACATTGAAGGATGTCTACCAGAACAGTGGCGACCAAAGGAAATTGGCGCTCAAGGATAAGCTTCGAAGAATCAAGATGGAGAAGGGCGATACTATTTCCACATATCTGAACAAGCTTACCACCTGCAGAGATGAGCTTGGCAGTGTGGGAATAATTGTTGTTGATGATGATATGGTGAGCCTCGCTCTCCTTGGCCTTCCAAAGAGTTGGAATATCTACCAGGACTCTATGAATGGAAGGGAGAAACTGCCAGATTGGGAACGATTATGGTCGGATCTTATGCAAGAGGAGATCAAGAGGAGCACACGAGATGGTTCTTCATCTAAGAATGATGATGAAGAAAATCTAGCCTTAGCAAGTAAGGCAAGGAAAGGGAAGGGGAAGGCTTCCCATTTCAAATCAAATTCTTCTCATGGAGGGAATAAGGGTGACATGTCTAAAGTAGGATGCTTTAATTGTCACAAGATGGGACATTATGCGACTAATTTCCCATCGAAGAAGTCCAAGAAGGGATCCTTGAAAGGATCGGAAGGTGAGGCATTAGCCTCTCAGTTCAAAATGGAATTTAACCTCATCTCATGAATGGTGTCATCTATGATGGGTTATGTCTGTTATCTTGACAATGGAGCTTCATTCCACATGATCGGTAATAAAAAGTTATTTAGTGCCTTGGAGGAGAAAGACCTCAAGATGTGCATAGATACGAGCGACGACGGAAGGTATAGTGTTTCAGGAGTGGGCACGGTTGCTCTTCAGAGAGAGCATGGAGCTCCTCTCACCTTAACAGATGTGATGTATGTGCCTAGACTGAAGAAGAACTTGGTATCGGTCGCGATGTTGGAGGACAAAGGCTATGATGTTGTCTTTAGTAAAGGAAAGGTGTTCCTAAGACACATAGCCACGGGTCAGACCAAGGGGATAGGGATTCGGGTGAAGAATCTCTATAAACTAGAGGTAGATGACTGTGCAACATTGAGTACGAAAGCAGAACTGGTGTAAAGCCAAGACATTGGCAAGTTGTGGCATAGGTGGTTGGGCCATTTGCATCATGGGGCTTTGAAGATAATGCAATAGATTTCTACAAGACTTCCCAAAGGTAAACTTTAGCAAGTTGACACATGCAAAGGTTGTACCTTGGGAAAGTACACCAAGTCTTCCTTTCATGATCGAGACAGTCGAGCAGAGCCTATCTTAGAGCAAGTTCACACTGATGCAGGGAAAATTTTAAGAACCCCCCCTAAATTTATAAATATAATAAATGGGCCAATCTCCATGGTATATAGGAAAAATGGAAGGCGATTTTATCAATAATATAATATGTATATATAATTTTTTGGCGAATCTCTCACCAGGCATGGCGAATATTTTACTCAATTATAAAATCTTATAAGATCTTGGCGAGTCTTTCACTAAATAATAAAACTTTGTAAAGTCCTAGTGAATCTTAGCATAGGCTACATGCTGGTTTAATTCCCCCATTTAAATAGGCTACATTCCAGGTGAATACCATGTGCCATTTTGGTGAATACCATGGGTCAATACCATGTGCCATTTTTATTTTTATTAATTCTAATATTAAGGTTAATAATGGTTTTTTGCATGGTATTAATAACAATCTAGTCCATGGTATTTGTCCCATAGTATTTTGGCCATAGGTTTCACCTAAATATAACCCATTTTTTGAGTGTTCGTAAATATAAGGTGACTTATGGAGTAAATATAAAAAAATGTTTTATTTGTTTACCATACCTCTCGTTTATTTATATTTTTATTAATTTACCATACCTCTTTTACAAAAATGGTATTTGGCCCATAGGATTCACTTAAATAAAACCTCTTTCTTGAGCCTTCATAAATAGGAGGGTTATGGACTAAATATAAAAAGATGTTTTATTTATTTACGATACGTCTAGTTTATTTATATTTTTATTTATTTACCATACCTTTTGAGTAAGTATAAAAAGACGTTTTATTTATTTAGCATACCTCCACTTTACTTATATTTTTATTTGTTTACACTCTTACATGTATATAAGGTGACTTATGGAGTAAATATAAAAAATGTTTTATTTATTTACCATACCTCTCATTTATTTATATTTTAATTAATTTACCATACCTCTTTTATAAATATGGTATTTGGCCCATAGGATTCACTTAAATAAAACCTATTCTTGAAAATGGGCGAACGGAAGGTTGTAAGTCCTAATTTCAAGGGCTAAATTTACCTTTTTTACCCTCTCCCTTAAAATAAGGTGGGCTATTTGAGGTGATTTGTAAAAATGTACTATGATACAAAATATTTGCCCACTAAAAATTTAAAACCCCTTAATTTCGCCAAAGGGCGAACATTCGCCCCTAAAATTATCCTTGCACTGATGTGTGTGGACCATTCTCGACGGCATCCACAGTGAAGCAAAGGTATTATGTGATTTTCATTTATGACTACTCTTGTAAATGCTGGATTTATTTCATGTAGAAGAAGGACCAAACTTTCACAAAGTTTTGTGAGTTCAAAGCTTTGGTCGAGAAAGAGTCAAGGAAGAAGATCAAGGCCTTGAGAAGCGAAAATGATGGAGAATATGTCTCTCAAGAGTTTAAGGACTTCTGTGTAGCGGAAGGAATTAAATGAGAGTTGATGGCACCTCATAACCCATAGCAGAATGGGGTGGCCGAGAGGAAGAACATAACTATTGTAGGGGCAGCACGGGCAATGTTGCATGACCAAGGCCTACCACTTCACTTGTGGGCTGAGGCATGCAACACAGCAGTCTATTTGCAGAATAGAAGCCCGCATCGCATACTTGGGATGAAGACACCAGAGGAAGCTTTCTCCGGTAAGAGACCAGATGTGGGTCACTTTAGGATATTTGGCTCATCAGTATAATGCCGTGGGACAAAGGATGCACGGAAGAAGCTTGAGCTGACAGTAGAGTTGGGGATACTTGTGGGGTACACTAATACACCTCATAACTATTGGGTGTACTTGCCTACCAGTCGGAGGACAGTGGTTTGCAGAGATCTCAAGTTTGATGAGCAGAAGGCCATGCGAGTTTCCCTTGAGAGGGAGCTCTAACTACAGGCTGTGGAGGAACTGTTGGTTCCTAAGGAGGAGGAGCCTTAGACTGATGCGGAGTAGTCGCATGCAGAGGTTCCAGGAGTGGAGACATCCACTCAAGCAGTCTTCCAGAGATGGACAGAAGCGCACAAGAGAAGCTGACAGATTGTTGGAGGATGCGAGAGAGAATGTGGGAGCACCATTTTCTCAGCGCAGACAGAGGAGGTCACCTGAGAGGTACACTGGATACATGGCCCTTGTTGGGGAATGTGTTGAGACCGAGCCATCTTCCTTTGAGGAAGCAGTGTAGCAGCCGATTTGGGTTGATGCTATGGTGGAGGAGTATGACTCCATAGTTTGTAACAGTGTTTGGGACGTGGTTCCAAGACCGGAGAACAAGTTAGTTGTGAGTTCCCGTTGGCTTTACAAGGTAAATCAAGCTATTCATGGTAGTGTGGAGAAGCATGAGGCAAGATTTGTTTCCCGTGGCTTTTCACAGGTCGAGAGGATCATGTTGTTGCAGTATATTTTGACAGAGGAGCAAGATGTTGACATTTTGACAAAGGCCTTGTCAAAGTGTAAATTCTAGTTCCATAGAGACATGATCGGGGTGGCAGATAATCCCTTTCTTGTTGAGAGGGAGTGTTGAAATATGGAAACAAGAATATTCCAATTTAATTTGTCCTTGAATTAAATTGTGAATTAAAATCGAATTTAGTCTTAACATCTACTTGGAAATAATTAATTAGTTTATTTTAAATTAATTAGTTGGAGAAATTCAAGTTAGAAGTCTTTCTGAAGTCATGCAAGAGTGATCCCTTAAATTAAGGAGATAAGATTGAGTTATATTTGAGTTGTAATTAGTTAACTCAGTTTACTGAGTTAAGTCTAGTTAAATTAGTTCCAAACTGTTTGATGAACTAATAGTGAGTTAACAGTTAGTTGATGCGTGCATGCACTCAACTAGTGCTACTCCAGTTAACTGAAGATTCCCTCATCAAAAACTCAAGTATGTCTATTTTGAGAAAGACCCAATTGAGATTAAAGTCAATGACAGTGTACTATTAGTTGCATGTGTTTTCTCATGGAGAAAACTTATGCATACAGTCAAGTATTTAATCCTTGAGGATTGCGCAGTTTTAGAAGAAGATCATCCAGTTGGTAGAAGAGGTTTTCCACTTGGTTGAAGGTGAATCATCCACAAGGAACAACGCAAGGAAATAGGAGCTTGGAGGGCAGAGAGGAAGGCTGGAGAGAAGCCAATATTTCTTGGATCATCTATGAGGATTGTACTGAGAGCTGGCTAGCTGTGAGAGCTAAGGATTTGTATAATTCCTATGTATTTCCACCATGTATGATAATACAATAGTGTGGCGTTTTTAGTTGAGGCTTTCCCCAAAGTATTTTCATGTGTATTGTGCGATTGATTCTTCTTCTTCTAGTTATATTGTTCAGCTCGATCTTTAAGCTTCCACAAACTGATAGTAGAAGTAGGTTATAGTATTCTTCTTTGATTTATATTGCATTATCGGGTTAAACTACACAGATTTTCTACATGGTATCAGAGCTGGATTTGTAGAAATTATTCTATAGTTAGATCCAATCCTCAAGTATCCCCACTAGACCCTCTCATTGATGACTGGAGATCTAGTGGCTCATTTTTGCTACTAGGTGTAATTGGAAAACCATTAATCCCCATAACCAATTTAAAAGCCTACCATCCCAATGTTAAACCACTATGATATGTATTAGTATGTTTCTCAACGTAATCTATGGGCATAAATTAGGAAATGTTAATTTAATCAATCTGAGCATTCGTAAACTTAGAATCATATTGACTACATGTAGAGAATTAGGATTAGACCTATTGTCACATTAAGAAATGGAAAAAAATTAGTTTTTCTAAAGATTAAAGCTAAGTTTCTTACATTAACTAGAAGGCAATCTAAAATTCTAAATTGGAAAATTCAAATAAGCATGAAATAAAACTAATCTAATAACTCAATCAACTAAAAGATACTAAACACACTTTTTGAAAGTAAAATCACACTTCTCGAAAGTAAAGGCACACTTCAAAATGGAAAGAATGCTTGGCTAGGTCTATTTTGGTGGGCTTGCATGCATTAGGGCCTTTTCTAAATGCATGGAAACTCCTAATATTTTAATAACCCCTTAATAAGCTTGTTTCCCAAGACATTCACTAATCTATTAGAGAAAGAAATGAAATAATTCTTTAATGAAAAATTAGTTTATAAGTTGTGCATGCACTAGGGCCTTTTCTCATAGATGAATGTTCCCAGTCTTTTGCATATCCCATCAGTAAGGATAGCTTCAAAAAAAGATAATTATTTTATGATAAAAATACTCAATTTATCAATGAACAATACTAAAATTAAAATAATAAGTTTGATAATGTAAACAACAAATTATAAACAAGTATGAAAAAACTAAAATCATGAAATTTGAAATTATGAACAAGATAACTTAATCTAATGAAATTGAAAATATAAACAAAATAACTCAAATCTCATAAAAATAATATTTTTATTTCATAAGTATGGAAAAACATAAAAATAAATCATACAAAAATATATACAGTTATAAATAATGAGTGAAAAACAAGTGCACACACTGAGATTATGGGGACCCTCCACACCTTAGCTTACACTTTTGAGACTACCAATTAAGAAAACTCAATAATCTTCCTGTATTGATGAAATGAGAATGTACAAAGCTACAACACAACTCTAGAGATCTATAACTAAAGTCGAAACTCTTAAATATTAAAATCTGGAAATTACATGCTTGGGTATTTATACATGATTGGGTATTTATACATAAACTTTTGGAACTGAAATGCTATGAAAAATCTAACCAATATTAAAAATGCTATTTTATATAGCTAGTTGGTTCAAGCTCCACATTTCAATTGCCTTGAAATTAGTTGAAATCCCTTAAAAATGAAAACAATTTTATTTTTTAATGCTAAAACAAAGTATTCTACTAGAAATAGGTTACTTTGACCAAGCATGTGTGAGTCTAGTTTTGAAGAACTAATAGGTATTCATCCATCAATCATTCCCAAGAAACAAAATCCATAATCTATAATACACCCAATTGTCTTGCACAAATCCTAAGAAAGGAACATTTACCAAAAATTCAATTTTCATGTAATTTCCTGGTTAGTTTTATTTCCTAATGCACAAATTTTGTAAAAAAAATAAATTAATAAATTAAAAAAAATAAATACCTTTTTGATCATTTTTAGGCGAAAAAGAGGATAACGTAGACAAAATGGCGTATAAAGTTTGTAAAAAAATAAAATAAATAAATAAAATAAATAAATAAATAAATAATAAATAAATAAATATATAATAATAAATAAATAATAAATAAAAATAAATAAAAATAAAAAATTAAATATCTTTTTGATGCATTTTTAGGCCAAAATGAGGATAACGTAGACAAAATGGAGTATAAAGTAGGTTTATTAGGTTGAATTAGGGTTCCAATTAAAGAAAAATGAGCATTAAAAACCACACCCAACATCTCCCCCAAGGTAGAGATGTTGGATGTCCTCATGAAACTAAGACTCTCACAAATACCATTCTTCCTTTGTTTCTCTTAAAATAACAATAACTTTGTCTGATTTGGTCTATGAACCTGCCCTTGCTACATGAGTGGTTTCACCTTTGAAATTTGATTCTTGGATTTCAAAGCCTTCTTTTGCTAGAACCAGTTATATGCTTACTTGGAGGTTAGGTTATTATCCTTTTTGAGATTTATGTCCTCTCTTTTTAGTTTCTCGTTCTCCTACATGATTATTATAATTTTATTTCTAAGTTATTCATTTTGAGCCTTTATATATCTTTCTAGGACCTCCATTTCCTCCATCGCTGTTTTAACTTTATGATTTTCCTATTTTTCCTCTATTTTGAAATGTTGGAGGAATTACCATTTTCCTATTGCTGTTTTTTTTCATCATTATATTCATTATGTTCCTCATGAGTTGTATCATTCTCTTCATAAGTTGTATCATGCTCTCATAAGTTATATCATGATCTTTATTATGTTCATCATATTCCTCACAGATAGTTACATAAATTTTCTTATAGATTTTTATCATAATAGTTATCTTTAGGTTCAATCTCTTGTATTTTGTTTAAAAGTTTTTCTTGACTTTGATCGACCTATTGACCAGAGATTATTTTTTTTCTTTTATTTCTTTTTAGTTTTTGCTCTTGTTATCCTTATACTACTAACAATGGTATTTTTTTCCTTTTTTGTAAACTGCGAACCTTAGATTTTGGTGGAGGTTGTTAGCACTTCGTAGTTTTCCTCGGTTGTAAAAGAAACTGCAAAGGTAACCACAAACCACTTTTAAAGTTGGGATTTATCCCTTCCAGCTTCAGAGAGGACTCTCTCTATATGATTTTTAATCTTATTGTTTATATTTTAGGTTAGATATGAAAGGACACGACAAAGTTTTTAAAGTTTTGGTTGTAAAATGGAAGAGAAGTCCATTGGGAATGGAGTCATAAAGTTTTCTGCGTTCAATTAAAATAAACATAGGAGAAGAAAACAGGGCAAGGTAGGAAACCTCCTGGATCTCATATATTTGTTGTGGTGTGGATGAGATGAATAAGAATTAGGATCAATTAAATATAGAGCATACACAGATGAATTCTATACTTAATATCATAAATAAAACATTAAGATTTCTTAACAAGCCAGAGAAGAGTACTACAAGTAAATTCGGCTCTTAATCTTCTTGTAAACAACTTAAGAAGGAAAAAATTCATGTGAAACTTGAAAGGAAAACAAATTTACAAAGAGGGAAACATCACCATTTGCTTGACACAAGAATCTTGAAACCAAATTACCTTTGTATTACTGAATTGATTACTTCAAAAATATATTTCACTGCTTACAATCATAGAAAAATATTTTCTTCTTGCATAATCCAACCCTTACTAAGTATTTTTACAAAATATTTATAGAGTTTGTCTCAAATTAATTTAGACTTCAAATAAAATTTATTACAAAATAATATCTACTGAAAACATGTAGATATTTCTAAAATAGAACTAAGTAATAGGAAATCTAGACTATTTCTGATTTTCTGTTCAGATTTTGAGGTGAACTATTGTTGATTGTAGCTACTTTTGTGCTTCTTTTGTTTTCCTTCTCCCCAAATTGTAGGATTCATGTTTTCCCTTATTCAATGAGCTCCAGCAATTTATCCCACTGCTCTTCACTAGGAATTGAAAAATTCACCATGCTCTGAAATATCTCATCTAATTTTGTGTATGTCTGGAAAGTTGGTTTGTTTAAAAATAGATGATGGATTTGATGTTGAATGAAGAGATGTAGGCCTTGTTGAAAAATGTAACTAGGTTCGATCTTCATAATGACATGTAATTATGATTTTATGTAATGCGATGTAAAGAAGAAAAATAAATTTATCGTATTTCTTGCTTCATGGGTTTCATGAGCAAGAGATTTTATTTTTGAGTCAAGACTGCCATTGAGAGTCTTTAGGAATTATTTTTCATCTATTCATAAAATTATAGATTCATTGTCATGTAATTAAGTCATGTTACACTTTTTAAAACCTCAATCTTGTCTATGCAAAGTATCCTCTAAGACCTTGTCACTTATCCTCTTCAAGTCAGCCTAAAGTGATGGAAGAGCATGCTAGAAGAAGTCAACCTAACTACTTGTGATCATGTAAGCCTAAAGGACATGTGATGAAGTGTATATATAACCACACTCGGCCTCACTTAGAGGCAAGCAACTTGTCAGGCATTCGGTGAAGAAGTGTGAAGAAGAAGGCTACTAAACAAAAGTGCGAAGAAGTGATAAGGAGAGTTTGTTCTAGGCAAGCGAAGGAGGATTATTTTGGGCAAGCGAAGGAGGATTATTTTGGGTCAGATAAGGAGAGATTCTTCTGGGTGAGTGAAGGAGAGATTCTTCTGGGTCGGTGAAGTAAAGCTTCATCTGAGATAGCGAAGGAAGGATTCTCTTGGGTAAGCGAAGAAGGGATTCTTCTAGGGTAATTGATCTGGGTAACCAAGATAGATATCTAGAGACTGAGATTGTCTATAGGAAATCAGTAAGATCATAGAGACCAATTTTCTCTATAGGAAGTTGAGGAGAAGCCAGTGTGAAGGATAGAGACTGAGTTTCTCTAGAAGTAGTTGAGGAGAGAAATTCGAGATCAAGAAAAAAGTTGAGAAAGAGAAGAGGCAAAGGATCAAGGTTAGTGACAAGGTTCTTGGGAGGATACTAGAGTCAAGGGTCATTGTCATGGTCTTGGTACTCATCAATTGAAGATCTAGAAGAAGAATTTTGATCGAGTTTTCCTCTCAAGAGGTGAGAGGTTTTGGCCCTGGCTGACAAGCCTACATACTGTGTCACTTGTATTTTATTGTGCATATTGGTAATTTCCTTGATGAAAATAATGAAATAATAACATAAAAAAGAAAATACTATAAGCTAAGAAGTAAAATTATATCACAAGAAATTATCAAGAAGGGAAATATTTTAACTATTCATGCCCTAGATTTCTCAACATGGTATTAGATCTTAGGTTTTAAAGTCAAATGAAGGGCATCTAATGAAAGACACACTCAAGGATCAATTTTCAAGAAAGGCATCTAAGCAAGTCGAAGGTTATCAAAGATCAAGATCTACATTTAAGAATCAAACCCTAGATCGAAGAGGAAGTCTACAACAACAAAGGTTTTGGATCCTATAGTCATCATAAAAAGACCACAAATATCCTCATCAAGTTATCTACAAAGAAAGGTAGACCGAAGTACTTTAAAGTTGAAGATTACATCATGTTGGAGAGGACAGTGATGAATTCAGACTCCTATCACAATCACACAATAGTTCGTATCTTTGTGTTTATGCATAGTTTCAAATGCCTTATCGTAGTATATAGTTCATACTAAACAGAAGTGAAAGTGAGAGTTTTTTTAGGGTAATGTTCGGATCTCCACAGTGAAAGAAGTTCTGATATGTCTCTGTATAATTTTGGCTATATGATGTCACAGTTTGGTGATATGAAGGAGCTTCTATTAAGAAAAGTTTTATAGTGTCTTGCTAATGCTGCAGAAAGGACAGTTTGGTGTCAAGACAGTAATATAGTGCCATCTCAAGTGTGTCAATAGTTCGTTGCTATCATATTATGCTCAGAAAGGAAATGATCTCAATGCGTAAGAAGAACCGAAAGGAGGAAGGAGAAGATAATCAAGAGAGCTAGATCTAAAGGCATTGTCATTATAAAAGGAGAAATCTCCTCTCACTGAAGAAGGGTTCTTCATTTGGAAGAAGATCATCCAAAAGGGAGCACTAATACATCTTCTTCAACCATCATTAAAGTGATCAAGTTGAAGATTTCATCTTCACTTGTCAAGTAAGTATCTTTCATTCTTTAATCAATTTGATAAAATGACTTCATGTTTGCAAGGAGATCTATAAGCTAGTTGGTTCATCGAAATTCCTTGCATGGAAAAGGAGGATAGACAGAATATTTGAAGAAAGTGAATTCATTGAACATATCAATGGAAAGGTATCCTCTAAATACATGGAAAGGGATCAAAGGTCTCAATGAATTCTTATGTAATCATTCAAAGTTCCCTCATCCCTATATAGAAGTATTGGAGACATCAAAGAGATATATATGATAGGCTGGTAGATCCAGTCTCTGAAGGTGTGATAAAGAAGGTCACATCACTTAGATCTGATCTACACAACTTGAAGGTATCAAAGGATAAAGGGTTATCTTCATAAGACCCCAATTGTAATATGTGGGAGAGATAATCCTCATTTTTCTAAATGCACTAACTAATGAACAAGGTAACAATTTCTATGAGGATAAGAAGGTAAAATACTTGTGGTTTCTATGCAAGATAGAAGAAGACAGGTTGAGGGAAAAAATGTTGAAGGATCAAATGAAAGGATTCAGACACTTTTTCTAAAGGAAAGAAGAACATAATTAAGATTAAATGCTATGAACATTACAGGCAATATTGTCCTTAGCTTAAGAAGGACAATAACAATAAGAATAGAGAATAATTCCATTTCACCGAAGAAGTGGAAGAAGCTGAAAGAAGAAAGTCCAAGAAAGAAGAAAAGAATTAGAAGTAAGAGCTTGTAACATCACCATAAGAAAATTGAAGGATGTTTGATAGTCAAATTTGAAGGATATATCTCTTGGTGACCTCATTGAAAGATCAAATAAGTAAGTCATCCAGGAAAAGTCTCATCATACATCAGTCAAAAGGGAAACTTCTGTTGAATAAGGATATACGAGATCCTCAATATTCTTTGGTGGAATCCTCATTGGAGGATTCAATTATCTAGAGTGGAAGCAAGTGTTTCATCAGGAACCCCAACTTGTGGAATTCATGGGAAGATGTTATGATGACATAAGACATGAAGCATATCAAGGGATTGAAGATATTTCAATAAAGGAAGCTATTAAAAGAAGCCTAGATGACCTAAAGGTAAATGAGGTATGTATTCTTGTATTTGATTTTATAAAGTAATGTTGCATGTTTGCAGGTAACTTAGATCACTACTCTATTTTGAGAAGCATGATCAAAGGAAAGGAATCTCATCCTATGAAATAATGTCAGAAGGCATGAGTCACACTAGATGAAATCAACATAATATGTCCTCATATGAAGTATGAGGTGGTTGACTACAATTGAGGAATTCTAATAGGAAGCTCCGGGGAATGAAATGAAAAGTGTGAAGAAAGGAAGGAAGAAATCATGAAATATGAAACCATGCTAAAGGCTATCAACATCCAGAGGATTAAGAGGATTTGACTAGGAAATCTCCCTAAAATATATGAAGGCTCCGATGGAAGTATGGAAAAGATGGAGACCATTGGCAATGGATATCTTTGGGAGATATGTCAACATTTATGTAGGATGCTGATGAAAACTGGAAGATGTCATGATGAAAGACCATGACAAAGGTAACTTTGATTTAAGTGTTCATTTTTATTTTTGAACAAGTATATGGATGATCTTATGCAAGGCTATCAAAGGGAAGAAATATGAATGTCTTCAATAAATAACCTTGTAGAAGGATGCAAGAACCTTTCGGAAAATAAAACCTAATGAAGGTAGAAGAACATGAAGCAATGCCAAATGAAGACTAATGGATCACTTTCCGATGAAATAAACGATGACATGATTAATGAAAGTGATGCATGGTATGTTCCCTATGAAGAAGTCCCCAAAAGATTAACACTCCATGAAAAAATAAATTTATGACATCAAGGAAGAAAGGAGTTCTTCAAGCAGCTGGTAGACCCAACATCTCCACCTAAGAAGCTGCTGCAGGTCCCTAGTTAAGAGGGAGCCTGAAAAGAAGTTTCTTACTTGGAAGAAACTTGAAATTCCTAAGCCAAGAGGGAGATTATCTACATTCCTTTTATAGGAATGAGTGTATTCCTTTATTGGAGTATGTCCTCCCTATTAGAGATCGAGAGATAGACACATCATTTTGGTCTTTACCCAGGAAGCTAAAATGGTGGATTGGGTAATCATTTGGCATCTGATACCCTTTGAGGATAAGATAGGACAAGCAATAGAAGAGTAGTTGTGGAGGACCGATATTCATTGAGGCTAGTTGTGGATTCCAAGATAATAATAGTCCTCATGGAACACACCCTGAGTACTCGTCTAGGGGATGTTTTGAGAGAGACAATGATGAGAGTGTCTATGAATCATTAGTCTCACCAGCATTGAGATTAGATCTTGTTGAGAGGTGGAGTTGTTAGTCAAGGCCTTGCTATGTAGAAATGTTGGTTGATATGATGCTATAAAAATGAGTTACGAATCCGAATTATTCTTATGAGAAATTCTTCACATTGAAAATGTCCAAGTACCATTATGAATACCTCCCTAGTTAAGAGGGAGTGTTGAAAAGTGTAACTAGGTTCGGTCTTCATAATGACATGTAATTATGATTTTATGTAATGATATGTAAAGAAGAAAAATAAATTTATTTTATTGCTTGCTTCATGGGTTTCATGAGCAAGAGATTTTAGTTTTGAGTCAAGGCTCCCATTGACAGTCTTTATGAATTATTTGTCATCTAGGAATAAAATGATAGAGTCATTTTCATGTAATGAATTCATGTTACACTTTCTAAAAGGTTAACCTTGTCTATGTAAAGTATCCTCCAAGACCTTGTCACTTATCCTCCTCAAGTCGACCTACAACGATGGAAGAACATGCTAGAAGAAGTTGACCTAACTAATTGTGATAATGTCAGCCTAAAGGACATGTGATGAAGTGTATATATAGCCACACTTGGCCTCACTTAGAGGAAACCAACTCATCAAGCATTTGGTGAAGAAGTGTGAAGAAGAAGTCTACTAAATAGAAGTCTGAAGAAGTGTAAGGAGAGTTTCTTCTAGGCAAGAGAAAGAGGATTATTTTGGGCAAGCGAAGGAGGATTCTTCTTGGTGTGATGGAGAGATTATTCCGGGTCAGTGAAATAAAGTTTCTTCTAGGATAGCGAAGGAAGGATTCTTCTAGGGAAACGAAGAAATAATTCCTATGGGGTAATTGTTATGGTTAACCAAGATAGATATCTAGAGACTGAGATTCTCTATAGGAAGCCAGTAAGATCATAGAAACTGATTTTCTCTATAGGAAGTCAAGGAGAATCCAGTGTGAAGGATAGAGATCGAGTTTCTCTAGAAGGATTCGAGGAGAGAAGTTTGAGATCAAGAAGAAAGTCAAGAAAGAGAAGAGGCAGAGGATCAAGGTTAGTGACAAGGTTCTTGGGAGGATACTAGAGTCAAGGGTCTTTGTCATAGTCTTGGTACTCATCAATTGAAGATCTCAAAGAAGAATTTTGATCGGGTTTTCCTCTTAAGTGGTGAGAGGTTTTGGCCCTGGCTAACAAGCCTACATATCATGTCACTTGTCTTTTATTGTGCATATTGTTAATTTCCTTAACGAAAATAACAAAATAATAACATAACAATGAAAATACTATAAGCTAAGAAGTAAAATTATATCACAATTGATTATCAATCAGAGAAATATTTTAACTATCCATGCCCTAGATTTCTCAATAGGCCTTCCATGAAAGCTTATCCACTTATAGTTCCTCTTACTTTAGTAAACTTGGATGCATCTGCAACTATATTACATAATTGATCTTGATAATTTTCTAATGGAATCAATTTTCCATTAGAAGCTCTTAAGGTTGGGAGCCCTTTCTCCTACAATAAAGAAAATTTTCGGTTAAATCTTTTAACCTACAGTTCCAATTCTTTGCATTTATTTTCTAGTTGCACCATGAGATTCCTCTTTGTTAATACTCTTTTTACTTCCATCACTATGCCTATTATGTCTTGAATCTGGAGTTCTTCAAGCTCTTCCTTAGTTTTAGAATTCAACATTTTAATAATTCTATTTGCTTCTGTTGGCCTATGCTCTATTTCAATCTTTGTTTGTTCAATTTTTGTCTTGACATTATGCACTAACTCTTCCTGCTCAAATATGATTTGAATGGATGACCATAATTTTGTGATGTTTGCATTTATGTTATGCCATATACTCTTTTTGGCCTCTACCACATCTGAGATGTTAGAGATTGATTCTCATACTTTTAAATTTGTTGTATCAATTTGAAGTTCTTTTATACCTTTTATACATATGCATTATCTGCTTTTAACTTGTTTTCCTCCATCTTTGTGAGTGTTGTTGTTAACTTCTCATTTTCCTTATTTGTTAATGATAATTATCCTAAAGCTTGGACTAGCTTCTCAGAAGAATCTGAAGTTGATGCTTGTGTTGTTTTTTGTACTTCCTGATGTGTTGATATATCTATTGTTTCCAATTGTTCCTTTTCCTTCAACAGTGCTTTCATGTCCTTTTCCATTTTCTAGATTTGAAGATTTTGTTCGACTATTAATTTGAACAAATTTTCTTTCTCCATTTCCATATTGGTACTTCTTTGGCCTGAGGGTACTCTTTGGTTGCAAGCTTAAGTTGTTTCTTGAGAGCTTGAATATCTACATTTTTGTTTTTAATTATCTCCTCGGCTGCCTTGACATTACTAGGAGCATATCCTAGTTTAATTATTAAATCTTCTAAAGTTTTAATTCTAGTGTCTTTGGCCAGAGAAGAAATTTGTTCTATCTTCAACTGTGAATGCATATTATTCAGAGAGGCTTGCAACTTTGAGGCAACCATGGATGAACTGGTCAGTGTTGAATAAATCATCTCACGTGCTTGCTTATGAAAATCTATTTTATTGATTGCATGAGGCTTGCAACTTTGAGGAAACCATGGATGAACTGGTCAGTGTTGAATAAATCATCTCACGTGCTTGCTTATGAAAATCTATTTTATTGATTGCATGAACCTTTTTGGTATCAACAAAAAATATTGAAGCTTTGTAGTCTTCTGCACTTTTGGGGACTATAACTGTAGGTTCTAGGAAAGCTAATTGAAACCACCCTTTTTCTGTTTCAAATGCAGACAAAATCCTGTGTTGAATGGTGGCAGTCTATTTCCAGAATCCTGAATATGTTGAAGCCTTGAAAGCTTCATTCTTCTTCTTGATCTCCCTATATCTAGAAAAAATGTTCTGTTGAGATGGAATCTGCGATGTAGAAGACATAGGTGACTCAGTTGTCTCCTCAACATATGGGAAGGAAGTGGTGGGAATACTTGTCAAAGCTATTATATTTTTCTCTTGTGAATCATTTTCTTCTGAGGATTCTTCTTGAATATTTATTACCTGAGGATCACTCATAGTATCAATCTTAGTATTGGTCTTTGGATCCTTCTTTCTCCTCTTGAAGACGTGGAATTCTACAACTTGTGCTTCTGAATATGTAGGGAACATGATTTCCCTTGGTATCTTGATTTATTTTTATTTTGGAATAAGAGTTTGCAGATATGTTTGACTGATAATTTGCTCTTAAGTCTCTTGTAGTGTGTTCTCTATCCATTGTTCCTGATTAGCATACTTCTCTATCTATGGCCTAGGTGTATGTGCATATGGAGTGGTCTTCTTCTCAACTCTCAGCTTCGAAATTATCCCTAATGGATCATAAGACCATGTGAAGCTTAGTTTAAATTTCATTTGCTTTAATATTTCCTCCACTTCCTTTTTTTTTGCTCTGGTATTTACAATATAAGGCCCAACATGTGCCTTCAATTTAATCTGTGCTTACTCTTTCTTTGATAAAAAATTCAATTCATCCATGTTTAACATTTTTCTAGTGTATTCCAAAGCGAAAATCCTTATTGGTACAAAAACTGGTAATCTATAGGGAGGAAGCTCACACCCATAGATCTGAATCTTTGTATAGTTTTGGTAGAGATACTAGTCTCCAAATTTAGCATGTTCTGAAAGATGCAAAAATTTCTTGATCTCTGGTGAAATCCTTGGTATAACATCACCACTAAGTAAACAGAAGGATGTATGTAAAAACTGATCCACAAAATCGTTGAATGAATAATCTTCTAAATTCCTTCTGACTAAAGAAGTCTAGTGAATGATTGATAATGGACTTCCCTGATCATCCATCTTCTGTAACTGGAACTTGAACTTGTATGCTTGATAGAATAACATCAAATATACTAAGACTGGTTGGTGTTTGAATGTAGCTTCAGATTTAAACATGAGAAACTGCTCATGTATAACATCTGATAAGTACTGACTATAATTGAAAAGAATTGAAGGCTTCTGACCAACTGAAAAAACTGATAAAAACCCTAATACTACCTCATCTACCCACTGGTCTGTGTGATAACCTAATAGGCAAGTAACCATGGAAATGACTTGTCTTGACATCTTAGGGAAAATAGAAGCAGAGTATGGGGGATTTGTTCTAGTAAATTCAGAATTTTCAAGCAGAAAACATTCAAAAATATGGGCTCGCTAGGGGAAAGTAAGATTTTTGTGTATCTCCAAGAGTGCATCGATGGAAAATGTGTGCAAAGAGGCTTGAGGATTTATCTAAAGATCTTGACAAATTCTTTCCGGGGTAATTGAAAACAAAACTTCATTGTTTTGAGAAATTACTTATTTTTGGATGGGGAGGTACCTGAGATGACACCAGGTAGTGAATTCTAGGAAAATATGAGTCCAGGGAAAAATAAACTAAAGCAAGAGCGATTCCCAGATACTTAGATCATTACTATTATCCAAGAACTTCTAATTTTCCCAATTTCAAAACTCATATAAATAAAATTTGCATTGGGTTTCTGCTATCTTGTACTGGGTAGCAATCAAAGGGTACCTATCTAAATTAGGGGTAGTGTTATAGGCATTTTTGTGCCTCGCAACATGGAGCATGAAATGTCGATAATTACAGGGATCCTCAGTCCCTAAACATGTTGTTCTTACCCCTAGAAGAACAAGGTCAGCAAACCACAGCACTTCCCATCAGTTCTCCACCTGAAAACACTCAAAAACAGGCTATTTTTGGATCATGTCAGCTGCTCCACTGAGCATCTGCGCTGGAATGCAACTGCTCCTCCTTGTACCTGCGCTGAAAGTCAAATCTAATGAAGGCTACCTGCGCTGGGCGAGATTGGCCAAGTGGCACAGTCATTCTGCAAGGTGTCAATTGCCCAGGAAGCTTCCAAACTGACACTTGGTTCATGGGATTCGCCCTGTGATGAGTAAGAGGTACTTGATCTCCATGTGTAAGCAAGGATCTCCAAGTGGACTCAAGAACTGAAGTTTAACTGAAGAGGGAGGGGACACTAGTCAGCTTCATGCCAGCCTCAAGCTGACTCATCCTCTCTTCTTCTCTCCTATATATAGAGCTCTTCTATGAGGTCTAAGGAGGCTGGAATTTTGTGCAAAGTAAGGAAGTGCTGTTGGTTTACAGTTAGAGCTATTGGGTGATTGTTTTTCCAGAGGTGAAGAGGAGACTTCTTGCTGCTGGGGAGGTGCTGCTGGATTGGAGCCATTGATGGTTGTAACCTTCTCAGAACCCTGTTACTTTTATCAATAAAGCTTTGAATGTTCTCCTATATACTTGTATTGCATTGATGTATTGTATTTACTTGTATATTTGATTCACTCTAATCCATGCATCAGTTATGAGTACATGTATCTTGTAGTTTTCTTCTCTCTGTTGTGCAGGATCTGTGTGTAGCTGGACCGGCAAAGGGAGCAAGGAGCTGGGAACAAGAGACAAAGAGAGAGGATAAGGATCGACAAAAGCGAAAGACATCGGTTGGTTAATCTTTTCTTCCTTCTCTCTGTACTTTCATAAAGGAAAACATTAAAGCTTTACTTTCAGTTGTTGCTAAAGACTGTCACCTTTAGAGTAGGGATAGGGTCATCCGAGTCGGATACTTTTCCCCACAACAAACTGGCGACTCCGCTGGGGAGCCTAGTATCTTGTTGGTGTTTGTAGTATCTTTGCTATTCATTTCCTGAACCAAAGAGTACCAAATCGAAAAGCTTTTGACTATATCAAAAGCGAAGTAGAGGGGCTGCTACTCTTGCTCATTTTGAGCAGATTCATGATTTGAAGAGCTGATCTACAAAAGACTCTTGTACTCTTTGTGATAGCCTTTCATCCTCTTGATCATCCCTTAGCTTGTACTTGACCTATAGCTTTTTATTTCAGCAAAAACAGTGCATTTTTGAGCTTTTTATGACCCGGAAATCCTTGTAAACGCAACTCTCGTGTCTCAGTGCAGGCTGTCCACAGGCAGTCTGCATTCCAGCGCAGGTACTCCTTTCGGGAACTGCGCTGAGAGTCAATTTGACAGACCAGAGCCTGCGCTGATCCAGTTAGGCTATGTCCTCCTGAGGTTTCCCACTGTGTCTGAGCCCTGTTTTCACTGTTATTTTGCTGCTGATTGCTTGTCATTGTACTTGCTGTAAACCAACTTTCCTTGACATTATTCCGCCTCAGTTGTGTGATGAAACTGTGATTGTTCTTTCAGTATTTCTTGCTTCAGTTACAGTTTCCCATTGTGAAAAGCGAACCGGTATAGCTGTGGCCTCTTAGATCCTGAACTGTAAAAGTGTCTTTGTGATCTTAAGAGCTAGTTTTATTACTGTTCATGGCTGTTTGAGTTTGTTTGTTTTTCATTTTATGGTTTGAATCTATACATTTCCAGTGTCTAAACAAGTCGATCTTAAGGTGTCTTTTGATTTTGGACAAGCTTGTTTATTTTCGCTTGAAATTAGATTCGAAATTATACAACAGTTTCCTTTCTGTCTTACATCAACATTAAGGAAAAAGAAAAGAAATATCTGCATTGTGCGTTTTTTGCATTCGACTGTGTGCTTGACGATTTAGGAAAATTTGCATTTTAGTGTGTGTTCTATGATCTGTGCGAAAAGTTGTGTCTTTCTTTTCCCTCAGTAGATTAAGGTTTTCAAAGTTGAAAGATTGAAAAGTTTTGCTTCTCATCTTAGATTGCATTTAGGAAGTTGTATATATACATCTCGTGGTGATCCTTAAAGGCAAACTGCTAAGCAAGATCAACATTAAAATAAACCCAATTTACATAACAACGCTTTGTAACATAACGCAAACATCTAGAGGTCTAGGTAGAAACGTGTTCCGGCGTCGTTAAACATAGTGACTGTCGATCTCTACGAAGGTGGGTGATTCCTCCTGAGAGTCGGTGGCACTAATACGGACTTGTGCTCCCGCGTACCGTCGCGTATATTGGGAGACCCCTATAGGCATTTATCCTTTATCCTTAGGAAGCCGTGTCGACCGCCCTACTGATCGCGATGCAGTGAACACAGCATTCACGAAGATCGACCACCCGTACCGTAAAACGTATTCTGTGGTTTCGCGAAAGGTTTGGCACACCCTCTGCCTAGATCTCCAGAGCAGTTTCTTTTGGCCTTTTTCAAACTCTATAACTGAAAAAGTCCAACCGAGCATTTGTCACTTCGGGCTCGTTAAAACATCGAAGGCGACTAGAGTCATCTTTAGCTTTTTCTCAACTCTTAAAACATGAAAAAGCAAGTTTGTGTCTAAAAGCGTCGTTAATAAAATTTATTTTAAGCGGAACATAATCACCTGTTATTCCCACGTTGATCTTTCAGTTGAAAAGTATGGAGCCCACCAACCAAGGAAGCAACCTTGGCGGAAGTCCAAATCCCTTCTCCTCTTGGGGAGATGTTGGTGCGCCTCATATGGCAACATTGTCACTTCCAGGATTGACAATTGGCCTACCTGTATGGCTCTTTTCAACTAATGTAGTCCAGATCGCCACTAATCCTGAACAGTCGAATCAACAGTCAGAGCAGTCTAGAACTACCCACCAGCCTTCCACTTCTTACAATACTTCCTCTGATCCTTCCTCTTCGCAAGGTGGGGCTGGCAAAAGTCAGCCTCCCAAGGAGAAGAAGGAAAAGAAGAAGAGAGAAAAGAAGCAGAAGGAGCCTATGGCGAAGGCGACTAGGGGCAAGCAAAAGGCAGCTGAAAAAAACCCACACACTGCACCGACCGGGCCTAAATCGCCATGTGTCATTTGCAAAGGGACCCACTTCCATCGTGATTGTCCTTGTATTCCCCGGATACTAAGGGACTGGTCCCCTAGGTTGCACAATCCGGTAGCATCAACCTCTGGTAGTCATGTTGATTGCAGTCCGTCAACTAGCGAGAGTGAAGGACGAAGAGGGAGATCAAGATCACCCTGTGTATTGTGTGAAGGCAAGCATGCCATCCACAAATGTCCATTCTTAGATGAGGCCAAGAGAGTTTTGGAAGATCGTCCGGTATCACCGTTACGACTTCCTCCTGGATACCAAAAACTCGTGCCTAATCCCTCAATAGTTGAAAATACAGCTGGCCCGCTCAAGTGGTCGGCTGAAGCGTCAGTCACTGAAAATGAACCTACTGAATCCAGACCGGACGAAAGTCCAAAGGTCGATACGGCAGTTGACCCGGTTCTACCTTCAGAAGTTTCATCTTCAAATGACACCGTCGCCGAAGAGTCATCTTCATGCGACACCCTCACTGAAGAGAATAAGGATGACACCATCCAGGTTCTTTTCATCAGCACCGACTCTGATGAGCGTCAGGGCAATGCACCCATTCCTTTATCGCAGGAAGGAACATCATCAGGGTCATATCCGGCCGTATATTTGGTCCCACCACCAAGCAACCTGGTTGTATCCTTTGATTGGAATCAACTAGGCAGACCCCGGTTACCAGCCAGTGTACCATTCAGAATCATTGTCCAGATCTATAGAATGATCATGGCTGGTACTATCATTGATGAAAGGGCGTCTGTGAGTATCCTTTCCTCTGTTGCTTGGAAAGCACTGGGTTCCCCGGCGCTTTTACCTGAGTTAAGAAATCCCTCAGGTTTTGATAAAGGAACCAGTCGACCATTAGGAATCCTCCCCAATGTGCCTGTCACGTTGAAAGGGAAGACCGTTAATTTGAACGTGATGGTCGTCCAAGGACCCTTGGATTATAACCTACTCCTTGGACGCGACTATATTTATTGCATGGGAGCGATAGTCTCCTCACTCTTTAGAGTAATGTGTTTTCCACACGAAGGAAGGGTGGTCAAGCTCGTAGACCAACTTTCGTTTCCGGGATCTCGCATCGCAAATAGTCAAATACCATTCCTAAATGGTCTGTTCACACAAGATTCGCCTCCGCCCCCAGTCCTCCTTCCCGATGAGTGCGAGTGATTCGGAAAGAAAGACTGGAACCCAGGGGGCATGCACCCTGGTCTGCTTCGGGCAGAAGAAACCCCGGGTATAAGGCAGAATTTCCGCAGAAGAATATGACTAGTCCGTACCCCGTCCATGGATGGAAGAGGGGTTGTTCTGGAATAGTATTCTTTTGTTAAAGTTATGTGTTTGGCAAAAGAGTCATTCACCTTTGTCTAAATAGGTGGGCGCTGCCCAAGTAGAAATTCCCTTTATTGTAACAAGTAGTGACCATCTTTGGGGAAAAGCAAGCCTCACCCATCAAAACAAATGTTTTGGAGGATAAGTAGGGGCAGCCTCCAAAGAAGGAGATTCTATTGTTGTGACAGAGGGTAACCATCTTTGAGTAACCCAATGATAGACATCGCCGAAGAAAGAGATTGATTTGCGGCAGCAAATAGAACCCTCTTCGGATAATAAGAAAGAGACAAGCCTCCCTCAATAATACCAATGTTTTGTCTTTGAGTAGTGTTCTTCTCTTGTCACAAATAGCTGTTCGTTAAAAGTTGGGCCGACGGGAAGACAAGTACCACGTAAGACCCCTTAAAATAACGAGAAGACTAGTATCGTTAACGTTAGATTGGCAAGATGACAAGTAGCTGTGAACACCCAAAGAAAAGCAGAGGTAGGGGAGAGGAGGGGCAGCCTCGAAATTCTATCCTATGTCTGGGGGCATGCAAACTTTTGGAATGTGAGCGAGGGACGACTATTTATTTTTTTAAATTTTTAGGTCCTCCCTTTAAACCTGTAGGTCTAACCCTTTAAACTCGTAGGATTAGCCGTTTCCGACCTTGCATGAAGAAAGTCGGTGGGGCAAAGGTAAAAACTTGCCAAAATTGGAGCATAGCTTCGTGAGATAAAGCTCCTTAAAAAATAGCTATCTCACAGGAGGCGTTCTTATTCTATGACTGGTATATCGAGCAGTTTTAGCACATAGTTCATGCTCGTTAAAAAATAAACGCAAGATCCGAGCAGTTTTAGCACATAGTTCATGCTCGTTAAAAAATAAACATAAGTTTATGAGCAGGCTTTCCTTTAGAGTTCAAGCTCATTCAGAAAAAACGAACCGGTAAATAACCTTTTGAGATCGTAAATTCATCAGCCATAAAAGCCTTGGTCGTGTTTGTGCACCGTCACCTCCACTGTTCATTTGGCCGATCATTCACCTCCATTTGTGTGTTTACCTCTTTTGAGAAACAACTGCGAAGAGTGATTTCACCTAGCCATCCTTGTGACACTGCCGTGATTGGAAAATTCCAATTTGTACCTGGAATCTGCTGCTATCCCTGTTTATCACTCGTTCCTCAAAAGACGAGTCTTCTTTGAGCTCTTTTCACTGACTCGTAAAATATGAAAAGTTTGCCGAGTTTTGGCCTTCCAGCTCGTTAAACGACCGGAACGTTATCCCTCCTCTAGATTTTAATCTTTTTTGGACCTGAGGGATTATTGCACAAAAAGATCGAGCGCTTGTTTTGTTCGGCTCGTTAAAGCAACCGAACACCCATCCCTTCTGTATTGTTTTATACTTTTTCGGACTTAAGGGATTAGATGACGAAAAAGGAATTATGGAGTTAACTTTCTGTACCTTTTCAGACTCTCTAAAAATGAAAAGGACCGAGTTTTCTTTGTCGTTAGACTCGTTAAAATGATTAAATAGCGACAAACTTGTCTTTAGACGAGAACGAGTTTCCCTATCGCTAAGCTCGTTAAATCATAGCGATGGGCTTGCCCGAAGGGCAGGTTATAGAACAAGCATATGTTATCCTCCTCAAGCTTGACAAAAATAAAGAGGTACTGGTCAGAAATGACTGGGGAAAAATTGGGAGAACATCAAAGTTTAATGGTAGCAAGTCGCTCTTGAACATGACACTTTTCCTCCGTACCACATCGGGTTGGGTTATTTCATTCACCGGTCTCATCACCATGGTCCTCGCCAAACCATCCACATTTGGGGTAATGCTACCGATCCATCGCATCAGTGTCGTTATATGTTCAAGAGGGGTCATTCTGAAAGTGTCAACCGTGTCCCATCCACTGCCATACATTATCCTTCATCCATTCATGATCGCCACCCTGAATCATATATCACAGTTTGTTTTCACCTCCACTAAAATCATTAGCCCCGTTCCGTGTCATTGATGTGGGATTCATTAAGGCCCTCCTTTGACGGATCGCTTCTTGTCGACTTCAGCTCATTATCCAAGAAGTTGATCTAGGAACAACCCCATCAGTACTTTGAAGCTTGCATGCCTCAATGGCAAGTTTCTCACTTCCGGCGACAGGTATACATCAATGACCTTCGACCAGAAGATTTTGCGTGGCGTTCGACGCCAAGTCCTTTATTCACGCCACGTGAATTGTACTGCAGTACCTTGAGGGTCATTATCATTATCGGTGATTCCTCTCGCGCTTGTTAACGGTTTTCATCATTGACCGGTAATCAAGCGATGTCTTTCCATGTTCGACTTCAGCGAAATTCTCACATGGATCGACTTGTACTTAGAGTGAAGATCGAACGAGTTTGAAGACCCCGGATCTAGTTTCATCCATCCGGGCTGCGATACATATTCAGGAAATATAAAAGCATTTGTCATGTACATCATTGCAGCAGATGATCATCCTACTCAAAGGATGATAATTTCAGCAGAAAATTATCAGTCTACCATCAGACGATCGTCTGTTCTATGTACCAAAATGTATTTATAAAGCTGAGCATGGGAATGCCCGCCTCAACTAGATCATGAAAACAGAATGAAAAATAATGTATTGTATTGTATTGTATTACAGGGCACCTCTCAGCACTTGAATGAACTTCGGACCCTCTGGATAAAGCATTTCACCCGATAAACGGCCTCATACTTTAGGGGGCAACTGTTATAGGCATTTTTGTGCCTCGCAACATGGAGCATGAAATGTCGATAATTACAGGGATCCTCAGTCCCTAAACATGTTGTTCTTACCCCTAGAAGAACAAGGTCAGCAAACCACAGCACTTCCCATCAGTTCTCCACCTGAAAACACTCAAAAACAGGCTATTTTTGGATCATGTCAGCTGCTCCACTGAGCATCTGCGCTGGAATGCAACTGCTCCTCCTTGTACCTGCGCTGAAAGTCAAATCTAATGAAGGCTACCTGCGCTGGGCGAGATTGGCCAAGTGGCACAGTCATTCTGCAAGGTGTCAATTGCCCAGGAAGCTTCCAAACTGACACTTGGTTCATGGGATTCGCCCTGTGATGAGTAAGAGGTACTTGATCTCCATGTGTAAGCAAGGATCTCCAAGTGGACTCAAGAACTGAAGTTTAACTGAAGAGGGAGGGGACACTGGTCAACTTCATGCCAGCCTCAAGCTGACTCATCCTCTCTTCTTCTCTCCTATATATAGAGCTCTTCTATGAGGTCTAAGGAGGCTGGAATTTTGTGCAAAGTAAGGAAGTGTTGTTGGTTTACAGTTAGAGCTATTGGGTGATTGTTTTTCCAGAGGTGAAGAGGAGACTTCTTGCTGCTGGGGAGGTGCTGCTGGATTGGAGCCATTGATGGTTGTAACCTTCTCAGAACCCTGTTACTTTTATCAATAAAGCTTTGAATGTTCTCCTATATACTTGTATTGCATTGATGTATTGTATTTACTTGTATATTTGATTCACTCTAATCCATGCATCAGTTATGAGTACATGTATCTTGTAGTTTTCTTCTCTCTGTTGTGCAGGATCTGTGTGTAGCTGGACCGGCAAAGGGAGCAAGGAGCTGGGAACAAGAGACAAAGAGAGAGGATAAGGATCGACAAAAGCGAAAGACATCGGTTGGTTAATCTTTTCTTCCTTCTCTCTGTACTTTCATAAAGGAAAACATTAAAGCTTTACTTTCAGTTGTTGCTAAAGACTGTCACCTTTAGAGTAGGGATAGGGTCATCCGAGTCGGATACTTTTCCCCACAACAGGTAGGAGTACCATAGGATTCTCATCAGGCATCTTTCCCTTTCCTTTGTGTGAAGACATTTTAATTTAAATGGGAAATTTGAGAGAAAAAAAAACAATGTTACCAAGTCACAATTTGATTGGTTGCAAAAGGGGAAACTTTGCAGAGGGCACTGACGACCTTGGAAATATTTCAATATGAACCTTGCATGGATAAAATAATAAGAAAAATGGGATAATACAAGTTTATATGATATTTTATAATAGGAATTGAGGGTGATCAACGAGATTATTACCGTTTTGGAGTGTAGCATTCATGAATTTGTAGACGTTGGCGGGAGACAATTTAATGGCCAATGACTATATGGCTATTAGAGGCAGATTTGAACGCTAACAGCTACATTACGTGGATGGATTAGTGGATGATGGGTGGCGAGGATGGAGCAGGAGAAAACAGGTGAAAGGAGCGTCGAATGGTGGTTTTCGAGGGGGGAAGGGGGTACGATTGGTAGGCGGTAAAGGGAAGGGACCCCGGAAATAAATATGGAGTCACCACATTATCTTCGATGGTTTTATTGTAAACCAAATTTTGGACCCCCCCTCCCCCACCATTAAGTGTTGAAAGGTAGGGGGGTCTAAACTCGTCCCCCGTCGTTGATCCAGGCGGGGACGATCTCAACCCTCCAAAAGCGAAAGTGCTTTATGGAAAGTGATAAAAAAATCCAATCACCTTTATTCCAAACTTTAAAACAAAAATTTAAAGTAATTTGAAAAATTGGCAGCATTTGAACTGGCATGCCCTTTTGGGGTTTTATTATTTTTCTTTTCCCCTCTAATTTTTTACTTCCTTTCTTTTTTCTTTTCTAATTTTTCTTTTCTTTTGTATTTTTCTTTTTCTTTTGTATTTTTCTTTTTGTAGACTAGACAATCTTAAAATGAAAAATAATTATCAATAGCCTAATGGGATAAATGGCTAGATAATGATACCTTGACTACTATATTTATAGGACCCTATCAGAGGTATTTATTTTACTTCCTCCTCTTCCATTTCCAATTCTTCTCGATCATTATCTTGGTCAACAAATTGGTTTTCAATGAGGAATTTTTTCTAGGTTATGTTGACATTTTGGGGTTGATTTTAAATTCCCATCTTGATCAATGCATAGTGGTACACATATTTTCTTCATTTGTTGGCTATCCATGTACATTCTTTGCCATTCTTGTAAGACTATTGAGGAGGTAGAAGGGTATATTGATAGTCTTAGCTTTGCTAAGATTCAAGTAGTCTAATATGATACAAGTAAATAATGTTGTATCTTCCCTACATGTTGTATATTTGATAATCAAATATACCAATTCATTCAATGGGTGTTGAACCCAAATATTTGAAACATGATTGGTCCAATTTATTGATTTTCTAGACCTCTCAAGAAAGGGAGTCCATGTCTTCACCTTGGAATGTGTGTTTTTAAATAAGCTTTCTCCTTCCTATGGTGATCATGTAGCTTGATCAGTTGTATGTTCTGAGAGGTGTAGTTCCAAGTTTCCAACTTAAATCAATCATAACTATGTGCAAACACCTTTTTCATTGTAATATTGTGCCCTTCAAGCATGTTAAAAAATTGTATCCATCCTACTTCTTGAAGTACAATGATGGTCTCCGTACTAAATTTGTTAGTCTCATGTTTCTATAGTTCATACATCACAACCACTGAAATTTTCTTCAATCAAACCCTAATATAGAAAATATATTTTAACTGTTTATTTCTATAGTTTTGAGAGAACATTGTAATATTCCAAAAATATGGCCAGAAATGGAGCTTTATAATGTCTCAAAACAAGGTTTGAAATTTTTCATGGAACAATGTGAAATTCTCAAAAGAAAACAATCATTTTCTTCATTTACTTTATCCATCATTTACTAGTGTTTAAAATAATCTATGGTAGGGTTTTTTAGAGAAATAAGACTTATGGCTTACTTGGTCCAAATCTATAACTCTAACGCTCTAAACATGAAAATATGACCTCAAAATCCCTACTTTGTAACCTTTGTTCCTATATAACTCTTGAAGAGGACAAGTTTTTTTTAGTTTACTCTGTTCATCTGTAGCTTCTTTATAATTTTTTATAGAAAAACATTATTTTCAAGGAGTTTTCTCTATAGCTTCGTGTCAAACTTTTTGGGAAATAACCGTAGAAACTCCATGCGATTTGAACTATGGTCGTACCTTCTTGAAGGTTCCATTTATACGGATGTGAATCTATTAAATCTCTTGAATTCTCTCCACAATTCTCTCAAATGCTCCAAATGAGACATTCTAAGGTTGTTTCAAACACCTCCAACCATCTCTTTTTCATCTGATGTTGCTACTACCTTAACAATTGACAAAAAAATTGCATGAATACACTTTCTTGTTGCTAAAATTTTGGAAAATTTACTTGCATGCAATTACTCGATCCTATATATTCTAGAAATTATCTATGGGTTAATTGATTTTTACTAATATGAGGAGTATAACTAGGAATCATAACAACATTCAACCCTTTTGTATGTGTTCAATAGTACTTATGTGTCAACACCTCATGTGAAACAAAGGTTGCATGCAACTTCATGAATGGTTGTTTGTATCTTTTGATCAACTCCCATTTTCATAACTAGTATTGTTTTCCTTCACTATGTTGATTAGAATATTGATAGATTTATGTCCAATTTTTAAATAATAATACACTCAAGGTAACGACAAAATTATAGTGCGTGAAAATAGAGTAAAAAAAAACAGAGCCTTTTACAATACTTTTTCATCATCTCATTCTCGTAATAATCCTTAGTAGACATTCATTATGAAATCATTCTTATAGGTTGCAAAAGTACCCATATTCTTTCAAGAATAGATCATTTCTCCCAATTATGACTGATAAAAGTTTAATCTTGAAAACATAGCATTGTCATAGCACAAGAATTGTTGCCAATATTGTAGTAGTCTCGTAGAAACTTGTAGAGGACTTATAATCTTATGAATGCTTTGGAATAAGAGTTCATTCTCTTATAAGCATAGGTTAATGTCAGTTATTTTTAGTTGTCAAACGTGGCATGTTAATGATGCCTTGTTTTTCCTACATGTTTTTATAATATGTAATAAAGTAAAAATTAGGTTTTGAAAAATGAATTAAGTCTAGGATTTTAAAAGTTAGAATGTTAGGATTTTAGGTCTAGGTTAGGAATGCAATGGATTTGGGCTAGGAAGGAAAAGAGAGAACGAAAAATAAAGCTATAATAGGAAATATAGTGAAATGATATAATAGCAAGAAATGAGGACTCATATGTAGTATGGTATTCTCTTTCAAAAATAAAATAAAAAATAGGTTTTAATCATCAAAATTTTTAGGATGATGGAACATAAAAGATATTATTCTCATTATCTTTTAAATGAGCATTTTTCAACAAAATTTGAAAGCATTAAAAATAAAATCTTACCAACTTGTTACCACTATAATGGTGTTACTTGTGTCCTTTCTTCTTCAACTTTTTCTTAAACTCATCAACTAATTTGCTTATGGTGGATTTCTTTATCTTTAGCAGTTCCTGATCTTGTCTTCTTCTAGAGGATGGAAGGTTTAGCCACCTTGAATAGGCCTTTATCTTTTTTCTCTAGTAACTTGAATAGAATTTTAAATTCTTTGAAAATGCCACTATGTTCTCCTCATAATGAGAACAATATTGCTATTTCATAGATGAACTGTATGTTGGTTGTACCTTTGTATTGGAACAATAATTAGATATTTTTGGAATTAGAGATTTAGTTGTATAAATTTTCATGCAAATCCTTAGAGCTTATTCACAAAAATTGAAAAATTATTTTGACAAGTATTCTCCTCATATTATCATTCAATTGTCATCAAATATTACTAACAACTTTGAAAATGGGAGTGAAACCATTGGGTAGATATTATATTTAAAATTTTCATTAGCCAATTGCTTGGTTTTCTAATTAAAATTCAAGTTTATGTTGTCCCAAGGCCCAAGATTTTCACCACTGAACTTTTTATTATTTTATCCTTTTTCATTTTTTTCTTTTTTCTTCTTTAAAAGTAATTTAATATGGAGGAGGGGGCATAATCTTAATCCTAGATAAGGTGTTAAGGTCGATGGGAAAATATTTGTAGGAAGGAGAGTCTTAGGAAATCCCACATCATCCAACTTAAGAAATAATAATTTGAAGAACCATAGATGAAATATTTTCAATATCAAGCAAGAGTTTATTTGGAAAAAGGAAAAGTGCAATTATATGAATTAGTATGCAAGTGAGATGATTTACTCTACTCATGGGTTAGGGATGGATGAAGCAAGGAAGTATGGTAATCTTATGAAAGAAAAATGGATTGAAGTAATGAACAATAGGGATTATGAGTGATTCATTTTCTATAATAGCATGGTGGACATGGTATGGAACTTGACTTCTTCTTTTGATAATTGAATTCATGCCATTTTCCCCAATCTCGATCCATATTTAAGCATTATAAGATTGTTGCTATTGTTGGTTAGCAACTAGAAAATTTGTGTAGCAAGATCCAATGATTTTTAGCTTTCTTGATGAATTCAACATTATATGATGTTCCACTTTATTTGGATTGGTTATTTGTGTTTCATATTCTGGTGCATGAATTTTCAAAGCTTGACTTTGAAAATCACTCCTCTATAGTGGATCATCCTAAGACCTGCAAGAACTTAGCACTTGCCTATAGTAAAATGTGAGATATTTGAAGATTAGAGTTGGTGGGATTTATTCTTCCAAGAGTTATAAAATAGTTACAAACAATTCATAGGAAACAAATCCAAGGAAAATTAATCAAAGACAAATACATTTATTACCTGTTGAGGAGTGTTAACTAGCTAGACTACCCGACAGTTTCTGTTGATAAGTTCTTCATTCTTGGTTGGATTTGAGTGATTTCAAAGAAAAAATCAATTTTATTGATAGGGATATCTCCAATAGTTTTTTTTTTTTAATTCCCTAAAATGATAAACCAAAATTTCTAGATAACAATCTGCATAGTGGTGTTGTTCATGAATTCCCACCTAGACCAACAATAACTAATTTAAGAATAATTTTTTCGTTATAAAAAAAATAATTGTGTTTCCAATTAGAGATAAGTAGATTAATCTAGATATCTCCAATAGAAACATGTTTATAAGACAATAAAAATTGATGGGTCAAACATACCAATGAACAATTGGGAAAGGTGAGTTTTAGGAGTGCAAATTTAGAATAGAAAATTAGTATTTTGGTCATAAGTTTCTCAAACGACATCAAAATAAAGGGATTAAAATTATTTTGGAACTATATTCATAGGAGAATGTACTCTAGAAACATAATTCAAAATTTCATCCATTAGGTATCCCAAAAATTGATTGTTCCAACTTTGTCCCTAAATTTTTCATTTGACATGTAGTAGGTATTTTGGCCATATCTTTTTTGTTTGATATCCAAATTGAAAAAAACAAAATGGATTAGAAACTACATTTAAAGGAATAATTTGTATAGAAACATCATTTGAAAATAAGTCTACATGGTCCCGTAAATAGGACTATCATGTTGCACATAATGTTGTAATTGATGATAACAAGTGTCATTGATATCCAAGGGATGCCGAAGAAAGTAGCAGTGTCATTCATAAATCAATATGACAACCTAATCTCTTGCATGTCCTCGTCAAGTGAAGTCAAAGAGTTTTGAAGATTATTGATTTTTTATCAAATTTATTTTGGCTTAGTGAGTCTAAGGGTGGCATGGTTGGATAGTCCTCTCTGATACAATTCCAATGGTATATCACACTTGGAAAAATTCCTCTCGGATGGGAAGTTAGGGTTGTCTGAATTTTCCAGTTGTAATGAGGGTGAAAAACACTAAATTTGTTAAATAGTGAGCACCTTGTAGGTGGATCTATGGTTATGTTGTGGAACCTACGATATATGTGATGTAAACATGTGCAGTGTTTAACATTGTTAAACAACATGCACCTTTCAGCCTATCTAACAATGGTAAAAAGCATGAACAATGGATTGTAGACAGAGATGAACATTATTTAAAATCCTTCGTTAAAGCGATGAAAGGATGACGTTGGCAGACATCCAACAATTGAACAAGTGGTAAATTTGTGTGCAGATTCAAGGACACGTGGTGAGTAATGACAAGTTCACATGGTATTGATGATGACATGGCATATGATCGTGATGCCATGTGGCAAGTGGCATGCTAACAAGGAACTTTTGGTCAGCTAATGAGAACAAATCTAGATGACACATGGCCCACTTAAAATGAGCCACATGGAAATCATGATTTCATGGTGACATCAACAAGTGGATAACCAATGACCCTTAGCCCTCGATTTTATGGCACAATCACATTGATAAAAAATAAAAAATAGGGATAAATCCAATTGGATCTAGAAAATATATTTCATATTGATCGGCCATATAAGCATGAAGGATGACTCTCACATTCTTCAATACCACACACACATATATACCCCATCGAGAGATCGATCAAAGGAAAAGTTTGGCAAAGTGAATATAATTCATGATCAACATAAAGGTGTGGCCTTAGTAACCAAACTAAAGTGGTGTTGGTTGGGAGGTTTCGGGATCGAAACTCTGTAACCTTGTTTGTTTGTGTTGCAGCTTTGTGACTGCTAATGGATGGTTGATTGTAGCTTTATGACATAGATGGCTAGAACATATTGTGATTGGTTGTTGCTCATAACCTTGTGGCATTCATTGTATGCACATTATGATTGGTTGCATTGGTCATTGCTTTGTGACGTGGATGGTACAAAAACATTGTGATTGGTCACATTGCTCATTGCTTTGTGACATGGATAGTCAACGTGTGACCTAGTTTTGTGACTGGCTTGGATTGGCCATGTTAGCACTTTATAAATCCCTTAAGGCTGAGGAAAGGGATCACATAGGTAACCACAAACCACTTGTAGGTTAAGTTCCAGTCCCCCTAACCTTGGAGAGGGCCCTCTCGCTGGATCAACTATCAATCTAAAAGACTGATAGGATATGGATTTTAGACTAGTTATTGAGTTTCGAAAGTAAATGATATGAGATTTAATGAAAATTGTAGGGAGAGAGGGCAACTAAAATATAAGATCATAGAACATCAGGGCATACATGTTCCATCTAGATAATAGAGGAAAGGTTGATGCACATATTTCAAGTCAATTGTCGATTCTAGTATAGTGAAGAATGAGGGAAACACAAAAATATTAGTCAAATGCAATAGAGCATGTGATTATGAATTTTGCTACATAACTCATGACCAAATATTCAGAAGAAACATGATAGAGCAATAAATAATTCTATCATGTACGATATCCACAATTATCCTTAAAATCTAAGGACGAATTCAAGACAACGGCTTCAGAAATGTATATTAGATTAACACAAAAGAAACATGGACTTGAAACCACACACCACAAGAATCTATGAAACTAATAGCAAAGTATGCTCTGATAATTTTATTAAAATGTTTACATACAGGGCCTCCTCCTACTCTCAACAACTCCCCATTCTTTATTACATCGTATACTTAGCCATTAAATACCCTTTTAGGCCAAGGGCCAGATACATTGCATTTATCCACTAAGTGGATCAAAGGTGTGTTTTATCAATGGAAACAACAAGATCTGTGTCAACACAGGAACACCATATTTATCCTCATCTTTCTGATTTGAACAACATCAATCTCTCAAAATATATTTTATATAGCTCTCCATATTCCTCAGAAAATCTTGAACTTCTTGACATTGTGCTAAAAATATTCTTGATGCCTTGGTTCATTCCCCCTCTTCCTTTGAAACTGACGCAACAGTTTCCTTCTCTTCTTTGTATGGTCTTATCATAATGGATTTTTCCTTATTTCAATGCCTCAATACTTCTTCGTCCCTTATACTTTATTCCTTTGGCGTTTCTTTTGTTATACGACTTGGCTACTTATCACCATATCAGAGTTCTAATGCAATCAAAGTTTTTAGTTGTGTGTCGCTTTGAACTGTGCGGGATATAAATTTTTCGATATGCCTAGCCCCCAGGGCTTATGTAGAATTAATATGACCGGGGCCTATGACCTAGGGTCAAAGCCTTTAGGGGTTTAAAACCGTCTAGCTGGGATGGGGGTTGATTGTTATTCATCGCTTTACTTATCAGAGCTTTCAATTGGCACTTTTAACTTTGGAGCTGCGACAATGCTAGTCCTTCGATCTCCGATGTGTGATGTGGCCTGATCCATGTGTAGAGGGGATAGGGGAGGGTCCGTGCTAGGTTTAACATATATATCCTCTATTAACTTTTATCTACTTTATATTAAAGATTTATCAACCTCTCCGCCCAACCATTGGTTTTAATGCATAAAACACATATATTTCTATCGTCACTTGCCTTGTGTTGATAGCTCCTTATTCCTTGTGTTCTCTATGACCGTGGGCCAACCCCCACATCAGAGCCTCTCAATTAGAGTTTTTCAATCAGAGGTTTTAATTTCAAGCAGTGAAATTCCTCATCCTTTGATCGCCGATCTTTGATCTGACGTCATCCTTTGCCATGTGTTACCTATTGGGTGGTGACATGTGTCACCCTAGTTTGGCCTCTTATGACCCCTAAAAATTCCAAATATGCCTACCACGTATCTACCGTACAGCCATGTCATGATGAAATGAAATTCCATGTGGCATATTGGAACCAATCGCTACTCGCCACATATCCCTATTGCAAGAGAGAGAAAAAACTTCGTCTTTTCCTAGTTTTTCAATAAAATTATCTGTAAATTTCTCTTCAGCCCTCCTGACGCTTTAACACTGAAGGAAAATTTGTGTCGCAATTTTAATATCGCAAGTTTTATATTGCAACATGCACTGCTTTACAATCTCGCTAATTCCCAGTTGCGATATGCATAGGAACTCTCCAATTGTCGATTGCTGATATGTCCCATCATCGATGTCCCTGATCAGTGATAAGATATCACCGATATGCTTCATTGTTGCACTATTTATTGGATCTTTGATCACCGATATGTGATATCGGTGATCGGTGATCATTGATTCACTCCGACCTCTGCTACTTCTCCTCTTCCAATCTACGATACGCGGGATCTGGGACTCATACTTAGGCATTTTTCCCTTTTTTTTCTGGTTTTAAAGAGCAAACTTCAACTTGCGCTAACTTTTGATCCAGAAGTTAGTTTGAAGAGCTGGATATATCGTTGGAAATTTTCTTTTAAGCACGTTATCATGAAAACACCTACAACATGATTTGAACCAGAATTCATATGAAAAAAAATCCAAAAAATTTATACTTATTTTGACCACAAGAATTTAAGAACTAAATGGCTCCTTTGATAAGTAAAACTTTAGGCTATGAAACCTTAGTGATTCATACGCTAAATTGACCATAAAATTCTCAAAATGGATAACAAGAAGGAGACACTTCGACCCTAAATGATATGACCCTAACAAACTACGACATATTTTATTGGTTGTTGCTTTGTATGAACACATTGTGATTGGTCACGTCGGTCAAAGCTTTGTGATGTGGATGGTGTGAACATATCATGATTGGTCATTGGTCGTAGCTCTGTGACATGGTTTTATGACTGGTCTAGATTGGCCACAACATATTTTATTGGCCTAACTCTGTGACATGGATGGTATGAACATATTGTGGTGAGTTGTGTTGGCCATAGCTCTATGATGTGGATGGTCTAAAAATATTGTGATTGGTCATTGGTCAGAGCTTTGTGACATGTTTCTTTAACTAACTCAAGTTGGAGAAAACAAAATTTTGATTCGTCACATTGGTTGCAACATCTCAACAATTGTTATTCTGACGTGTCCCACACGAAGAAACCCACAATTTAGTTCATATTGCATCATATAATGTGGCCAATGGCTTGGGTTCAAAACGCGATGGATTTTAGTTCATAATCTTTTTTATTTTTTTTTCTCCCATAAGTTACATTTTGTTGAATGATTAAGAGGATGGAGATGTGCATTGTAGAAAGCTCCCTAAAAGGGGCATTTTGTTGAATGGTTAATTTTCTATAAGGTTTTATATGGGTTTTTGGGGTTTTGGGGCTCATTTCAAAGCCAAATTTGATTCGAGAAGAAGCATGATGTTTGGGATTCAGTTGTGACCATTTTTTAAGTCATAAAAAGGCTTGATGATGTATTTTTAATGTTCAAAATTAGTGCTATGTGTTTTGGGAGCTTATGAGCAGGTTGCAGCAAGTGTTATTTACATGGCCAGAATAGGTTCCGAGAGGATTTTTACATGAAAAATACTGATGAACATGATGTGAAAAGATATGAAAAAGATACGACAAATCAATGACAACATTATGACGATAACTAGATCAATTTTGAAAAATTATATTTGTGTAGAGCATGTGGATCCAATTTGAAATATTGTGAAAAGTGGTCCACACGAAGTTGAGAAAGGACGTGAGCGCCTCCACTAAGATCAGTGCCTCAATCATGTTGAAGCATATAAAAAGTAGAATTTTGCACATTTCAAGGTTAACTCATTCATGATGTAGCCTATTGCAACTGGTTGCTTGCACATTCTCATGGTTGGTACCTCAATTAGGTTGTATCCTATTTCAAGTAGTGCTTGCAAATATTGGGGGTGGGTGCCTTCAGTAGGTTGGTGCCTGCAAATGTATGTAATGAATTGAAGAAGACAAAGAAAATAATTTTGGTTTTCTCCTGCAAGGGTTTCCACATAAAAGCTTGTGTCCTTTGCGTTGATGTGATGATCACTTCTTAATGCATGATCTCATTTATTGTTATGTTATAAGTTGTTATGATACACATCTACATGTTTTGTTTATTGATCTTTGGTCTAACAAGTGGTATTGGAGTATGTTCTTTCAAGAACAATTAAGAACTAGAAGGTGGATCTAAGAAATATTGGCAACATGGATCCAGATGGAAAATTGGTCAGAATTTTGGAATTTAAATTGGAAGAGTTCAAAAGGATCTATAAAATCTTGAAAAAGTAGTTAGGATAAAGGTAAAAGGAATTAGGAGAAAGGGAAAAGCAGTTAGGAGAAAAGGAAAAGTAGTTAATTGAAAGGGATGATGAAATTGTCCTCCTCAAAAAGAAGTTAGAACAATCAATAAAAGAAAATCAGGGATGCATCCAAGCTAAATCACCTAGGCGCCACACATTCTTTTATGGTTATTTTTATATATGTTTTACACTTGGTTGTAAGGAAACTGATTGTGGTTATTTACGAAGAATGTTTGGTAAAAGTTGAAGAAACCATTTTCAAATTCATATTGAATGCTTTATATGCCATAATTTTTGAAACAAGGCCAAGGATTGTAAAACTATAAGAAATATACTTTTCGGAAAACAAAACAAAACAAATGTTAAAAAGATTATTATTACAAATATTATAATACAAATAGGTAAAAACACCATCTGAAACTATTAATAATATTAAAATAATTATAATAACTAAATTTATAACAAAATTATTATAATTATTATAGTTAAAACAAAAAAATTTAATATCAAACAATATTATAATATAAAAAAGGTGAAAACACAAACTTAAATTATTAATAATACTAAAATAATTATAATTTTTATTATTATCAAATTAATTAAAGTTATAACAAAATAATAATTAATAAGGAACTAGACCAATCAAATGTTATAGTGATCAAAAGGAATAGGGCTAAGAAATCAAGAGGAGGAGGGAAATAAAAATGACAAAAAGAAAAGGAAGCCGAGGGAAGGAGGGAGAAAATCGAAAATAAAACTTAGGAATAAAGACAAGGGTTCCAACAACGACTAATCTTCCAAACATCATCCCTATTTAGTGACTTAGACATTTTTTCAATCTCAATGACCTCCCTAAACTTACAGTGATGGAAGTGATCAATCTTGGCAATGACTTGGGAATCCTCAATACTAATTTGGTACTTTGTCTTCTTAATGCGCTCAATCAAAACTGAGGAGTGAGTCTTACAATTTTTATGTTAGCCATGTGTTCTTGAATCCTTTGATTAATGGAACAACCAGTTTCTCCAATATAGGGAATCCCACAGGAACATGGGATCAAATACACACCTTTCATGTTTTTAGGATCCACCAGGTCTTTAACTAATCTTAGGGAGATACAAATCGTGTTCAAGGGTCTGAAGGTGGAAGCAACATCGTGTTTCCTAAGAACCCAAGAAATCTTGTTGGTAGTCCCTTGTATAAAGGGAAGTTGAACACTAGAATCCAATTCTCTAGGTTCTTTCTTAATATTCAAACCTTTGCTCTTATTTTGAAAAGATTTTATACCTTGGGATCTATTATAATCATTCTTCTCAAAGACATTAAGAAGATGGGTTTTCTCACCCTCCAAGTGACTCTCATCAAAAACCCGCAAAACACGAGTAGCTAGAGTGTTTAGAACACCTAGTTTCTGGGCGGGATAACGATGGGAGGAAACATGAAGATATTGTTTAGTGTTTGTTTTCTTAAGAAAAACTTGGTGTGAGAAGGAACCATCAAATTTATTAGAGACAGGAACGTTAAGGAAGGGAAGGCTACCGTCAACCTCAGACTCAATGGTGAATTTTATGGATCTTGATTGAATTTTAAGATGCTGAAGAAACAAAAATTAATATGTGATTTTTCCATAAAGTAGATTATTTATAAATCATGAATCACAAAAGCCTACATTCTAAGATTGTAAAATTAATCCAATAAAGGAAATGTTCCCCCCTACAATGTGGAATGAAAAACAACAAAGGTGTCAGGAAGGTGTGGTCTCATGTTATATGCTAAAAAACAACATAATAAATGGTATGTGATAGTGGCTGCTCAAGGTACATGTTATGAGATAAAACAAGTTTATAAGCCTCAAGGAGATAGATGGAGGTAAGGTAATTCTTGGAAATAATGCATATAGAAGAATCACATTAAAATAATTTGTCATGATTAATAATGGAAGGACCAAATATTAAGATGTGTTATATATGGAAGGATTGAAATATAATCTCTATGTGTTAGACAAATGTGTGATCAAGGGTTCGTTGTCACATCCAAATCCAAAATATGTGAAATCAGGAACTTAGTAAATGGTGAATTAGTGGCAAAATCTACCTGGACCGATGACAATGTATATATCCTTGACGAATCATAAATTGAAAAATACTATGTTGGAAAGATAGATGAAAGTTGGTTGTAGCATAAAAGGCTGGGACACATCAGTTTTTACAACTTAGTAAGCATCAAAAGAACATAATTTTTCAGGTATATGCCCAAATTTTTAAAGACTAACAATGATTTTTGTAAAGCATGTCATTTCAATAAATAAACCATAGTCTTCTTCAAGATAAAAGACTATTCAACAACTTGACCATTGGAAATTATTCACACAGCCCTTTGTAGACCATCCATGACATTTTCTCTAAAAGGAGAAAGGTATTATATGTTTTTTGTAGATGATTTCACAAGAATGACTTAGATTAGTTTTATTAAAGAAAAATTTAAAGCTTTTGAGAAATTCAAAAATTTCAAGGCTTTTGTTGAAATTTAAATGGATTTGAATATTAAATGTCTAGGGATAGATAAAGGAGGAGAATTCACCTTGCATTAATTTTCTAAACTTAATGGAATTAGGAGGCACTTCACTATTGCAAGAGAACCTCACCATATTGGTGTGGTTGAGAGGAAGAACAAAACAATTTAGGATATGGTAAGATCTCTACTTTTTGAAGATCAACTACTAGATTGTTTTTGGGGAGAAGTAGTAAATATTGTTGTGCCTATCTTGAACATGGATAAAATCATAACAAAAATCACTAGAACTTCCTAAGGACTATAGAAAGGAAGACCTACCATAGTTATGTATTCAAAAATGCTACTTTAAAGTGAATGAAGAAAAAGTTGGGAATTTTGAAGCTAGATTTGACAACGGAATCTTCATAGGATATTCTTATTGAAGAAAGGGGTACATGTGCTATAAAAATAGACCACGAGAAGTAATTGAAACCATTGATATAAAAATTGATGAAGCACTACCTCATAATGAATTTCTTCCTCAAGATCAGCCTAATCATATTATCTTCCAAGAATCAACATCAGAAGAACAAGAAGATGAAGAATTTGAAGAAGATCAAAGAGAGGAAGATGAGCCTTTGCACACAAATACTCCATCTAGATATGTACAAAAAAATCATTCAGATAATCAAATTTTGGGAGACAAAGATTCAAGAATTCAAACCAGAAGGAATCTTGTGAATGCGTCAACTTAAGAAGAAATAGCTTTTTTATCTCTTATGGAGCCCCAAAATTCGCATAGGCCAGCAAGGATGAGAATTGGGTTAAACCCATGAATGAGGAGTTGGATCAGATTGAGAAGAATCAAACTTTGGAATGTGTTCCAAGACCTAAAGTTAAAAATGTAATTGGAACCAAATGGGATTTTAGAAACAAGATCAATGAGGATGGGTAGGTTGTGAGAAATAAAGCAAGACTTGTATGCAATGGATATGCATACGTTGAAGTAATTATAGGTGCTATAACAAAATAATAGAAGAATTTATTGAAACCATTGATGTGAAAATAGATTAATCATTGCCTCATAATGAATTTCTTCCTCAAGCTCAACATAATCCTGTTATCTTCAAAGAATCTACATCTGAAGAACAAGAAGATGAATAATTTGAAGCAGATCAAAGAGAGGAAGATGGGAATTTGCACACAAATAATCCATCTAGATATGTATAGAAAAATCATTTGGATAATAAAATTTTGGGAGACAAATATTAAGGAATTCAAAACAAAAGGAAGCTTGTGAATGCATCATCTCAAGAAAACATAGTTTCTTTTATCTCCTATGGAACCCGAAAATTTGCAAAATCCAGCAAGGATGAGCATTGGGTTAAAGCCATGATTGAGGAGTTGGATTAGATTGAGAAGAATCATAATTAGTAATGTGTTCTATGACCTAATGGTAAAAATGTAATTCGAACCAAAAGGGTTTTTAGAAACAATCTCAATGAGTATGGATGTGTTGTGAGAAATAAAGAAAGACTTGTATGAAAAGGCTATGTGCAAGTTGAAGGAAGTGATTTTGAGGAAAAATTCGATCCAATGGCTTAGTTGAAAGCTATCAGAATATTCCTAGTTTTTGTTTGTTTCAAAGGATTCAAAGTATACCAAATGGATGTAAAGTCATCATTCTTGAATGGGGAAATCAAATGAAAAGTATATGTTGAGCATCCAAATGGATTTCAGTGAACATATATAAGACAAATATTATGTATGTAGACTAAAGAAAGCATTGTATGGCTTAAAACAAGCTCTCAAGGTATGGTTCTCTAGATTGGATGGTTATCTTCAACAATGGGGTTGCAAGAGAGGCTTTGCTGACAACAATATATATATCAAGATTAAAAGAGGCAACAAATTCATCGTTGTTCTCTATGTGGATGATATTATTTTTGGTAGTGATGATGATTCCATGAGAAAGAGAGTTGCAAGTAGTATGCATAAATAATTTAATATTTGCATGCTAGGAGAATGATCCTTCATCCTAGGATTACAAGACAATCAATCCGAAAAGGGAATTTTCATATCTCAATCTAAATACTTTAAAGAAATTCTGAAAAGTTTGAATGCAAAAGTGTGCCTATGTAAGCACTCCCATGGTTATAGGTTGTAAACTCCACAAAGATGATGAATCTCTTCAGGTAGACCAAACTATGTACAGGTCAATGAGCGTCAACCTTCTCTATTTAAAAACATCAAGACTGGACATCATGCAAGTTGTGGGATTGGCATGCAAGTTTTAATAATGTCCAAAAAAATCCCATGTAAATTATGCTAAAAGAATATTCAAGTATTTTCGGGGCACCATGGACTTCAACTTATGGCATCATAGAGGGAAAAACCTTACTCTTAAGGCCTAAAACATATGACAAAAAGAACACTAGCGGAGTAGAATTATTTCTTGGAAAATGTATGGTCTCTTGGCTCAACAAAAATTAATCCTCTATCTCTCTATCTACTATTAAAGCATAGTATATTACAACCACTTGTAGTAATTATGTTCTGTGGATGAAGCATAATTTCACGGATCTTCAAGAACATAGTGATCCACCTATATCTATCATGTGCGATAATACCTATGCAATTAGTATATCAAAAAATCTTTGCATGCACTCGAAAACAAAGCATATTCCCATCAATTATCACTTTTTGTGAGAATAAGTTTTGGATCACTCAGTCATATTGGAATATATTCCAACCAAAAAATAGATTGTTGGTATATTTATTAAGACACTGCCAAGGGAAAGTTTTGAATATCTTAAAAAAAGTATGGTTGCGATCTCTTCCTCACTAGAAGGAATATTTCACTAATTATATCCATGGTCAAAAAGGGTTTTCCTCCAGCCTATGACAGGAGGAATATGTTTATTAGCAAATGGGAGCATATTGTAAGGGCGAGGTTTGATTAGGTCCACAAGAAATCAACGGAAAAATTGAAGAATATTTGTGGGAACTTAAAACACATGAAGAAATCGTGCATAAAGAAAGTGTGGACTTAGGGGGATACTCCATTTACAATAGGATCAGGTCCACACACAGTCATGGAAGCATTGGTATGCAAACATGTCCCTTTTCTATTGATGTGAAAGGGATATAGAATGTAGACATTGAAATACATCGTCAGACACTGATAGACATTGAGCAGGAAGAAAATGGAGGAGAGAATGTATACATTCACATAAATTGACAAGGAATACATTAAAGCAACATAAAATAAATTTGGAAGAATATTTGCAAGTATCCAACATGTCAGGGGAGTCTAGTCCATTACTATCAATGACCATCAATGTTTTGTGTTGTTTCCATCAATTAAAAAGGAGGATATTGTTGCACATAACGTTGTCATTGATGACAACAAGTAACATTTATGTCAAAGGGGATGCCTAAGGAAGCAAAAATGTCATTCATAAATCAATATTACAAATTGATATATTACATGTACTCACAAAGTGAAGTCAAATAGGTTTGAATTTTATTGAGTTTTTGTGAATTTTATATTGGATTAGTGAGTCTATGGATGGTATGGTTCGATAGGCCTATTTGAGACCTTTCCAATGATATATCACACTTGGAAAAAATACTCTTAGATTAGAAGTGATGATCATTTGAAGTTGTTAGCTATAATGAGGGTAAAAAACACCAAATTTGTTAAACAACGAGCACTTTTTAGGTGGATCTATGGTTCTATGGTGGATTTCATGTAACATGCACATTATTTAACGTCATTAAACAAAGTGCACCTTTCATCCTATCTGAAAATGGGAAAAAGCATGAATGATGGATTGTAGTCATAGATACATGTTATTTAACATTCTCCATCAGACCAATCAAAGGATGACATGTGGAAGGCATCCAACAGTTGAATAGGTAGAAGATTTGGGTGGCGATTCAAGGACATGTGGTGAGTTATAACAGGTCCACATTGTAGTGATAATGATGTGGCATCTGGTGATGATGCCACATAGCATTCCAATAGGGAATTTTTGGTCATCCAATGAGCACAAATCTAGATGACACGTGGCACACTTAAAATGAGACACATGGAAATCATGACATCATGATGATGTCAACAAGTGGATGACTAATAACCCTTATCCCTCGGTTTATGGCATGATCACATTAATAAAAAGTAATAAAAGGGAGGGGGATAAATCCATTTGGCTCAAGCACATGGGTCATAGTAATTGGTCATATGAGTTAAACCCGTAGGTACACCAGCATGAGGGTCAACCCCTGGGTCATCTTTCACAGTCTTCGAGGCTACACATGCACATATATATACCACATCGAGAGATCAATCAAAGGAATGATTCGATGAAGTTAATAGAAGTCATGATCAATAGAAGGGTGTCGCCTTAGAGACCAAACTAAAGTGGTGTTGCTTGGGAGGTTTCAAGGTTAAAACCCCATAAGGCTTGTTTGTTTCTATTTTAGCTTTGTGATTACTCATAGGTGGTTGGTTGTAGCTCTATGGTGTGGATCGTATGAACATATTATGATTGGTCATTTGTCGTAGCTTTTTGATGTGGTTCTGTAATTGGCCAAAATAGGCCACAACATATTTTATTGGTTGTACTTTTGTGACTTGGATGTTATGAACACATTGTGATTTTTCATGTTGGTAATTTATCTATGATGTGGATGGTATGAACAAATTGATATTGGTCGCATTGGTCATTTCTCTGTAATGTGTTTCAACATGTGACATGTTTTTGTGACTAGCCCAGGTTGGGCACAACATATTTTATTATTTATAGCTCTATATGAACATATTGTGCTTGGTCATGTTGGTCATAGCTCTATGACGTGGATGGTCTGAACATATTGTGATTGGTTGTTGGTCATAGCTCTGTGCCATGTTCTATGATTGGCCCAAATTGGACACAACATATTTTATTGGTCATAGCTATATGACATGGAAGATATGTACACATTGTGATTGGTTGTGCTAGTCATAGATATGTGACGTGGATGGCCTAAACATATTGTGATTGGTAATTGGTCTTATCTCTATGACATGTCTTTGTGTCTAACTTAGATTGGCAACAACAATATTTTGATTAGTTGCATTAGTTACAACTCCTTGACAGGGATAATATGACATATTTAACACGAAGAAACACATAGTGTAGTTGGTATTGAGTTTGTGTAATGTAGCCAAGGGCATGGGTTCAAATTGTGATGGTTTTTAGGTTAAAAAATAATTATTTTTTTTATTTCCCCCCATGAGATATATTTTATCGAATGATTAAGAGCTTGAAGATGTTCATGATGTAGAAGGGCTTTCGAGAAAAGGCTATTTTGTTGAAACTTCCCTAAAAGGGCCATTTTTTCGAATGGTTAATCTTTTATATGGTTTTTGGTGGTTTATGGGCTCATTTCAACACCAAATTTGATTATGGAAGAAGCATGACGTTTGGTACTCAATTTTGAACATTTTTGAAGGGATGAAAATACTTGATGATATATTTTTGATGTTCATAATCAATGTTATGTTTTTTGGGAGTTTATTGGCAAGTTGTAGCAAGTGTTGTGTAGTGTTGGAAACCGGGACAATACTGAGAAGGGGGTGAATCAATATTGTAGGAATTTTAACTATTTATAATACTTTCTTTCACTTGTGCAATAACATTAGGACACCATTAAGTACTTCAACAATTAATTGAAATAAGCATGACAAGATACAATTTCAACAATCTAATGGAACATATAAATTCTTTAAAAAATTATCTTTAATTCATTCACAATGCAAGTTACAACTTGTTGTTATAATTCTTTAGCTACAACGAGCATGAAGCTTCAACTCCCTGATTTATCAGCTACAACTGAAAGGAGCTACAACCCTTGCCTATTTACCAACACCCATTGGAAGGAGCACTAACCCCTCGTTTGCTAGATACAACTTGCTTAACACTCACTTGTTCATGTTTCATCCATTTTAATACTAGATCCATGAATGCCACCTCTGCTTACAAAAAAAAAATTCCTCCTTGATCACCAATACCTTCAACAATCTTTGATTACCGATAACACCAACAACTTCACCTCATTTTGCTCACTAGCATTATTCTTCTTGTATATTGTTTGCTCAAGCTTGCTTATAAAGAACTTTGGCTTGATATTTTTGGCCTCTTTTATTTTCTTGTATTATTGCATGAATCCTTATTTATTTCATTTGTCCAATTTATTTCAGTCTTCTAGGCCTGTTCACCAAGTTCTTAGACTTCAACCAACTTTTTTTGCAAGTTAAATTGAGTTTTTCTGCTTATTTTGACTAATTTTGTATTTTATAGAATTTAGCTATAGTTTTTCTAGTTTCATCTACAGTTAATTGTGATTTACCTTCTTTTTGTGCCACTAAACTGCCACTTTGCCACTAGCCCAACTTGTTCTGCGAAAGACCAAAGTCTTGATTAAAAATGCTGCCAAAATAGCCATCAACTCATTCATCCATGCTTATGGTCATGGCCCAAAGCCTTTTTAAATGTTGCTACTACCAAATAGGGCCATGGCCTTTTTGTTTTATTAAAGAAAATTTCTACAAAATCTCCAAATTCCGTTGAATTTTGCCTTTAGCCCCTTTCACACTGGTACTGACTATTTTTCTACCATATAACTATTAGGATATTCTAACACATAGGAAATAGTTAAGTATAACTTGGTCTAGTGTAGAGTTAGGTAAAGTGTGTTTCTTTACTATGTACTTTTGTAACTTACAATCTGACGGTCACGATATGTTCTAGACATTAAGTGATCTGACGGTTCATTCTCTCCTTGGTATTACCGACACTTGATCCGTGGCTTAACACCCGATTGATCCATGATCTCTATTTAAAGAGCATGGAGGGTAATTTTTAGGGTGACCGTTCATGAGAGAAGCTTATGTAAATTTTCTTTCTTTTATTAATAAATTGCCTGAAGTGGCTGCGTTTGCTCAGGTCGTGGATTGTTTCACTCTTTGAGGGTTTTAACCATGTCAAGAATATTGGTGTATTGTTCTGTGATCTGTTTGTGAGTGGTGTCCTTTGGTGTTCTATCTGAGGCACTTACCCTATAAATTCTTGCATGGTATCATAGCTATTTGAGGGTCGCATCCGTTGGTGATCCAAATCGAAAGTCGGTACAACTGCATCTGATTTTCGTTTCCTAGATCTACTCTTTCTGACCGCTTTCAGGCCGAGAATACTTCTCTATTGCATTAGGAGCATTTGTTCTAGTGAGGAACCCCTTTGTTTTCATGGGAAAAGGTTTCTGGTAGCCCTAGGTACGTCATTTTTAAGATCTGAAGGTATATAGTCTTTATTTGCAGTTTTAGTTATTTATCTCTCTATTTTTTTTATTATCGGATCTATACCTCTCATTTCTGCGTATGCTCTTTTCCCCACAACTTTGTGCGATCTGCGCAAATCAGAAACATAAAGCAAGGATTTTTCTCATGTGTATGCTCTTTTCCGGCGAAAGCTAACTTCAAGTCATAAGGTTTGGTTTTTTTTTATGTCCATGTTTGGTTGTGTGGTTTTTTTATTTTGTAGGAAAGAAGGGCTTTTTCAAGTAAACATGCACACCAAAGCTTAAACAAACAAACAAACAAACAAACAAAACTTCCTCTTTTCCAAAAATTACTATCATTTTAAACTAGCTCACTTGGTCCAAAGTTACTTTGAGAATAGAGGTCTTGAGTTCAATAGTCTTTATTTGCAGTTTTAGTTATTTATCTCTCTGTTTTTTTATTATCGGATCTATACGTTTCATTTCTGCATATGCTCTTTTCGCCGCAACTTTGTGCGATCTGGGCAAATAAAAAACAGAAAGGAAGGATTTTTCTCATGTGTATGCTGTTTTCCGGCGAAATCTAACTTCAAGTCATAAGGTTTGGTTTTTTTTGTATGTCCATGTTGGGTTGTGTGGTTTTTTATTTTGTAGGAAAGAAGGGATTTTTCAAGTAAGCATACACCCCAAAGCTTTCAAAAGAAAAAAAAAACACCAACTTCCTCTTTTCCAAAAATTATTATCCTTTTAAACTAGCTCACTTGGTCCAAAGTTACTTTATGAGAATAGAGGTCTTGAGTTCAAGTCTTTCTTTTTGTTGAGTTACTTTTTCAAAAAGCACATGTACCTCATGTTTTAAAGTTACTTTATGTAAAAGTTTCTCACTCATTATAGAAAGTGAGTCACTTATAATTCTAAAGTCTCTTTATCTTTTATTTAAGTTACAATTTAGTGGGTAGCTCATAAAGTATCATTGTAAAAGTGACTTTCACTTATTTATAAAAGTGGGTCACATAATTTTTTTTTAAAGTGATATAATTATATTAATTTTGGAAGGGAAGGGGTTGGGGGGTTTAAAATATAACATTATCATTCACTTCCACACATTCACGCACTTCGTTGGCATCTTCATCAACTTTTCTTCAAAAAGCCATAACTTCCTCATCCGGAAGTTGTTTTTAGAGCCGTTTTTTTTTAATCAGCCTAATTTTTCAAGATCTTTCCATTGGAACACTTAGTTTTAGAATCTACAATTTTAGTTTCTATTACGATGGAAATTCCATGCCAAGTTACTCTTGACAGAACCAACTACTTCCAATGGTGGTCCTACATTGTGGATTTACTTAGAAGTAAAGGTCTTTACAGAATAGCCTCGGGCTAAGAAACTAAACTTAAGGTGAAGATAAGGCAACCAAATGGGAAAATAGGCAAGATCAAGTACGTGGGTTGATAGGAATGTCTATTTCTCTAGACCTTATATTCCATATCGCAGAACTTGATACCCCTAATGAAGCAATGAAACAACTCACTAAAGTTTTTGGAATTAAAAATGAAATTAGACCCCATCAAATCGAAAATGAGTTTCTTACATTGGACCCCAATAATTTTTCTTCTATTGAAGATTTTTTGTTCAAGTTCAAGACCCTTAGACTTCTCTTGGAAGGTGTTAAAGTTAAGAAAGAAGATGGTAGCCTTATCAATTCCATTCTTACTAAGCTGGGACCAGCCTACTCTGTGTTTGTTTCCACCTTCCATTCTACTAGAGAAACCTTTATTTCTCAAGGACAAGACTACAAGTCCCCCTCTTTTGATGCCTTTTGTGATTCTTTAATAAGAGAACAAGAAAGACTCTTACATCTTGGTCTTCTTAATCTTGGAAACTCTTCTAAGAAAACCTTAGTCACCCAGCAACAACCAAATTAAAAGAATTCTAAGAAGAAGTATCCTAAAAAGAATGGTCCTAAGCCATATAAGGGTCCTAAGCAATTTCAGTCTCAAAATGAAAAATCAATTCAAAAAAATGATAAGGCAAATAAAAACAAAGGGAAAAAGACTACTAGACATTTCAACTTTTGTAATCGAGATTGCCACTTAGAATCCAAATTCTTTAAGAAGATGGAAGCCTTGGAAGAAGCAATGAAGAAGCATAACATCCATTTGGAGCACTCTTCAACTTCAATTTCATCTTCAGGAATAGCACTTTCTGCATGTGGTTGTCAAGCATATCAATCTGTTTATGCACTAAATGTATCTTCTTCCTCTCATTCTTATGAGTGGCTCATTGATTCTAGAGCTTCTTATCACATGGCCAAAAACAAAGCCATGCTTTCTTATTTAAATGATTGTAACACCAAAAATATATATGTTGGTGATGATAGATCTCTTAGTGTTGAAGGGACTGGAATTGCTCATCTAGAAAATGGTTAATTTAATGATGTATTATGTGTTCCAACCTTATCCTGCAACCTTCTATCTTTATATCAGATAACTCATTCAGGTGAAGGTAAAATCGTTGAATTTTCACCTCACGATGTTGTAATTAAGGACCTGAGAGATCCTAAATAGATTTTAGTTACTGGCATTGCTGATGATTCTACAAGATTGTATAACAACTTTGGGTCATCTACTCTTCCCTCAGTATTTGTTGCTTATAATGATGAAGTGAGCAAAAATTTGCATGAGTGATTTGGTCACTTAAACTATCACTCCCTTCAAAATCTATGTAAAGAAAATATGTTGACAGGTCTTCCTATGGTATCTTATAGACATGGTGTTCGTTTTGGATGTGTACTTGGAAAACATCATGGAGATAGTTTTGAAAAACGTGCTTCTTGGCATGCCTCCACCCCTTTACACCTTGTGCATAGTGATTTATGTGGTCCACTTCCAGTTGTTTCATTCTCCGGCTACAAATATTTCTTAACTTTCATTGATGATTTCTCCAGACACACTTGGGTATACCTCTTAAAACTCAAGAGGGAAGTATTTAACATCTTCTTGGCCTTTAAGGCCTTTGTTGAAAAGCAATCTAGACATCAAATTCTTAAGTTAAAATCTAATAATGGTAGAGAATATGTTAACAACAAATTCATCAACTTTTCCACTAAGCATGGAATTCAACTGCAACATATGGTTCCATATACTCCATAAAAAAATGGTGTAGCTGAAGAGAAGAATCGCACCTTAAAGGAAATGGCTAATTGTATGCTTCAATCTAAAGGACTTAGTCTTAATTTTTGGGCAGAAGCAATTAACTGTGCAAATTACATAGTAAATCACACTCCTACTAAGGTTTTAAAGAATATCACTCCAGAAGAAGCATGGAGCTCAATTAAACCAAATTTCAGTCACTTTTGTGTTTTTGGAAGTGAAGCATGGGCCCATATTCCAGATGAGAAACATAAAACCTTAGAACCTAAGAGTGAAAAATGTATTTTTGTTGGATATTCTAAAGAAAGGATATAGACCTCTTTCACCTAAATCCAAAAATATTATCATTAGAAGAGATGTAAAGTTTGTTGAAAATATATCGGCCTACGAGCCTAGTTTGGCGAATGTGCCACCTCTCTCTATCCCTTATACTTCTAAAAATATTTCTCTTCAGATGATGACAGTGAGCATGAAAATCCTCCCCCACCTTCTCGAGATCCTCCTTCAGCTCCTCAACTTCCAAAATGGGTCTGTGCTACTCGGGATGCAGCATGTTCTCTTGTAGGTGATCCAATAGATCAACGTCGCACTCATTCTTAGTTTGATAGAGCCTCTTCTTTATTGGATCAAGCTCCAGCGAATTATGATCTTGACACCTTTGTAGAAGCTTCAGGCCATCCAGATTGGGACTCAACTATGAATGAAGAATATCATTCATTATTGGCAAATGATACATGGGATCTTGTTCCTCTTCCAAAGGGATGAAAACTTGTTAGATGCAAATGGGTTTACAAAACCAAGTATGGACCAAATGGAAAAGTTAATAAACATAAAGCTTGTCTTGTTGCTAAGGGTTTTGCACAAGTTGAAGGCATTGACTATACTGAAACCTTCTCCCCTATTTCCAAAATGAACTCCATCTGCCTTGTTCTTCCCCTTGCTGCCTCTTTCAAATGAGAAGTCCATCAGATGGATGTTAAATATGCCTTTTTGCATGGGGACTTGCATGAAGAAATATATATGGAAAAAACTCTTTTCTTTATACAACCAGACTCCAGCCTTGTATGTCAGCTTGAGAAATCCCTTTATGGTCTCAAGCAAGCCCCTTAGGCTTGGTATGCCAAAATGGATAGCTTTCTTTTAGATACTGGATTTTCTAGGTGTCATTCTAACAATACTATCTATGCCAAGAAAGTGGGTAAGTCTCTTATCATTCTTGTTCCTTATGTTGATGGTCTTGTCCTTACTGGTAGTGATCCCAACCTTATAAAGCATGTGAATTCTAGCATTAAAAAGCAGTTTGAAATGACAGACTTATGACACTTGCATTATTTTCTTGGTCTTCAAGTCTTGAAATCAAAGGAAGGTATTTTGCTTTCCCAATCCAAGTATGCATGTGATGAGCCCCAATTTTTGGTAACAATTTGGGCTCATTTGGCCTACTTACCTTGCTCAACCCTTCATCTTTTATCACTTATGCATCATTTCTTAGTATATTCGTGTTATTTGTAGGAAGAAGGGCAGGCATTATTCCTATGTGACTAATACATGATGATTTCAGGTTTTTTGACATTAAATGGAGCAAAGACCACGCAAATGGAGACAAGGAGACAACAAAGGTGGCATTGCAGGTTTATAGGGAGGTTGTCCACAGTCTTGAATGACCTCCCTCGTGATCTCCACCCCAACTCCGAGCTCCAACAGCTATCCCCACCGAGCTAAAAGGCAGCCAACGGATTCTACAGGAACAGCAGTTTACTTTCAGTTGGGCAGCCAAGCTCCACTAATTGAGGAAGCCAGCGTGGTCCTCACCATGTATAAATATTGAGGCCGTAGCCTTTGATAGGAGCTTTTTGAATTTTTGAACTACTGTTGCAATTTCTAAGCACGAGCTACAGCTCGGTTTTTGCTTTTTGTAAGCCAGTTTTGGCATGTTGTTAGACTCTTGGTTATGATTATTTAATAAAGGCAGGCAGCTTTGGATTCAATTCTGAGTTCTTAAGGGAGCTATAGCTCTCAGGTTAGGGCCCAACCTGAGAGCAATAGACCTCCTTTTCCTTGTATTGTTACTTGTCTTTCCTCTCAGCACTTCATTTCTTTGCTTTGACATGCATTTGGAAAACACAGTCTGCTGATTTAATTTCTTTAATGTGATTGAGTAGGATTAGTTTACGGTTAAAGTGCTTTCAGTAGCTTAGATTAGAGTAGGAGGATTAGCATTCATTAGAGCTCCAAGAAAAGGTTGACAGTGCACTCACTGCCATCTCTGTTTAGAGATTGGAGGTGGAGACCGTACCAACCACCAAAAAAACGCAGTCTTATACGTTCATGCAAGCTGCAACACCATCATTTCAGTCATTTCAATTGTAGATCCATCCATGCATTCTGATCTTGAGCAATACTTCTTCGTTCCAACACCATGCACGATTTCTCTCCAAAGTTTACATTGTTGTTCGTTGGTTTAATAACACAGTTAGAATAGGTGGATGAATTCTTGGTTTTGTGCAGGACATAGAGGATTTGTTTCATTTACACTGCGCAGCATTGTTCTATTATCTTCTTCTTCTTCTCAACCGCGCCTAAAGTCACCTACTCATCCTCTGCTCAGCTCGTTTGCCTTCCAACCCTTCCACTTTTCACGTAGCTCCATCTTTTTGGCTTTTCATTGCTTCCACCCTTCTATCCACCAACCAACTTTACCCACTCTTTCTCCATCTGATCTCTCTGTCCCTGAGCCATCACAAGATCCCTTTTCATCCTACCTATCCACCCATACAGCTCCTCGTCTCCTCCATCACCCAAAACTCCAACTGTAGAACATCCTGTAGAAGTTAGCAGACTTCCTGTAGAAATCCTGAGCTTCCTGTAGGATCCCCTGCAGACATCCTGTAGAAGCCCGCAAACTCGGTTGCCAAGCACCTGAACGTTGTGGACTTCTATGGAATGGTGTTAGAGATCCCCTGGAACCTCTCCCAGCCTTCATGAACATTTTCCAGCCTTCCTTACCTCCGAACTCCCCCTGCATAGTCAAACCCTAATAAGAAACAAAGTCATAATAACTCCAACCACCTAAGCAAAAATATAAAAACAATGTTCTCTTCAGTAGAAGTAGTTTAAATTCATGCATCTCATATCACTAGAAGTAATGGCATCATTTCTAGAAGTTTGCACTCCCTCCATTGCATCATAGAGATTAAACTAGTCAGATTAGGGTTTACTAGGGTTTCCACGTTTGGTTGGCTTTCAGTTCATTCTTGCAAAGTAGGTTAATTTCCTCTGAGATAGCCTTCGTTCATCATTTAAAAAGCTTCTTCTGAGAACATATAGAAGTTGGCTTGAGCCCTAGCGGACTTGTGCCAGCTGACCAAGTGACAGCTGCGACAAGAGCTAGTACTTGTGCATACAGCACCGTCGCTTCCAAGTTTGTTACGAACTACCGGGTTGATAAAATTAGAGATAGGAAGCTCCAGGAGTTGTAGCATTATTGCTACAATACTGGAGCCCACCAGCATGCGATCTTCTATGCCACTTTCACATGGAAGACTGTAAGCTATCCCATTCTCCCTTTCAGTCTGCAGCCAAAATTTCAGTCACTTGTACTTCCCCTGAAGTGGATGCTACCTTATACCATCAGCTTGTAGGAAAAATTTTGCATCTAACCCATACTCGTCCTGACCTATCCTTTGTTGTTGGTCTTGTTGCTCAGTTTATGAAAAACCCATATGAAATTCATTGGAAAGCAACGAAAAGAATACTTCGTTATGTTCAAGGTACAATTCAGTTTGGGATCCATTACAATGCAGAAACATCTCCTTTATTGGTTGATTTCACTGATTCCGATTGGGTTGGTGACCCTGATGATCAGAAGTCTACTGCAGGTCATGTATTCACTCTTGGTTCTATACCTATTACATGCGTTTGCAAGAAACAAAGTGCCATTTCTCTTTCTTCAGCAGAAGCAGAGTATCATGCCATCGTAGAAGCTAGTAAGGAAGCCCTGTGGTTCATCAGATCCTGTCAGAGTTTGGCTTTCAACAACATCATCCAACTACACTTTGGTGTGATAATGAAAGTACCATTCAACTATGGAAAGATCCAGTCCAACATCAGTGCAAAAAACACATTGAACTACACATGCACTTCAATAGAAAGCTCATTCATGACCATGTTCTTAAAGTGCAATATTGTTCAACAGATGATCAAGTTACAAACTTCTTTACAAAGTCTCTCACATAGGCGAAGTTTACTAAACTTCGATTTATAATTGGAGTTCAGGAAGTTGTCACTAAGAGGGGATAGGATCTAATTCCTCCTTCCTTCTCCTATTGTGTCATATTTGTACATCCTTCAATCCTATCCCAAGTTGTTCTTAAGGGGGGATGTTAGGATATTCTGACAAATAGGAAATAGTTAAATATAACTTGGTCTAGTGTAGAGTTAGGTAAAGTGTGTTTCTTTACTATGTACTTTTGTAACTTACAATTCGATGTTCATGATATGTTCTAGAAGTTAAGTGATCTGATGGTTCATTCTCTCATCGGTATTATCGACACTTGATCTGTGGCTTAACACCCGATTGGTCCATGATCTCTATTTAAAGAGCATGGATGGTCATTTGTAGGGTGACCATTCATGAGAGAATCTTATGCAATTTTTTTTTCTTTTATTAATAAATAGCCTAAAGTGGCCACGTTGGCTCAGGTCATGGACTATTTCCCTCTTTGAGGGTTTTAACCACGTCAAGAATACTGGTGTATTGATCTGTGATCTCTTTGTGAGCGGTGACCTTTAGTGTTCTATTTGAGGAACTTACCCTATAAATTCCTACAATAACCAAGTATCGTCACCTTCGCTTAAGCCTTCAAGTGCTTAGCCTTTTTGGGCCTACGAGGGCTTATTTTCCTTTATAATCCTCCACACACTTGGTCTTCATTTTCTGCATGAAACCTCATGCTAGCACTTAGCCTGTATCCCTTCTATCTCGATGTTTTCTTTAGTTGCACCCTTTATAAACCATCAAGCTGGACCTTGTAGGCCTAGTTATCCTACATGGTCCTCCCAACACCTCAAGAGTGAATATAAATTACTCTCGAGCTAAGTCAGCTCTGACAATGCTTTATTACCCTAATGCCTCTTGCCTTATGCTTTCGTTTTGTGTTTCTCTTTAATCTTTCATATTTTGACCATTGGGATGAGGTCACACTGACATCACCTATGCCACGTGTTTACCTCTAATTGGTCCATGTGTTAATAAAAAAATGGGCCCTTTAGGTTCCCAAAAACACCAAATATACTTGTCAAGTGTCATGCTGATATCACCTATGCCACATGTTGACCTCTGATTGGTCCATGTGTCAATAAAAAATGGGCCCTTCAGGTGCCCAAGAACACCAAATATGCTTGTAACATGTCACACTCACATTGGGTGTGCTGATGTCATCATCCTCTATCATCTTGACCCAATGATATGCTGCCATGTGTCCTTTGTTAGAGAGGAGAGAGATAAGGTCCTGAGGCTAGGTTTTCACTAATTTCCTTTGATAAATATTATGAGGGTCCTTGCCTATCTCCTGCTGCCACATTTCCTGACCAGTTGAAAAATTGCATGTGCTTTACGTGACCCCCTTAGGTTGTTTATTGTTTTAGAGGGGAGGGGGTTGTGCGTAGTTAACCTTCATCATTGATCTCTAATTGGAAGCCTAGGGAAAACTACCCATTGTGTGACCCCCCCTGTGTGTTAACGACTAACCTGTGGACCCCTGCACAATTCCTCTGATGCATCGGTAGGGGATGCATGGAACTCAATTTGCCTCCAAAAATGTACATCATTTAACTTGTGTTTTATGCCATCCTGATTATCACTTAATTAGTCCTCAAGATTTATCTGGGGTACACTTGTCGAGCTATCTTTTCTAGGTTGAGTTGTGAGGTGGGTTGGGCTTTTGGCCAATGACCATTCTCCACTACTTCTTTTTCCATGCCAGGTATGCCCAGTCATTTTTATGTTCACCTCAATATCCTTCTCCACTAAGTTTGGTTGTATGCCAAACTTCACCGCGCACCAAAACTCCTCCAACGAACTTCTAACTCTGTTAATTTTTAATTGGGGTCTTTCAACTTTGACTGGCACTATCTATCAGACCATGAGGCCATTTTCAACCTTCCACATATAACTAGAAATATTTTCCTAATGTATTTTAATCAAGATGGGTTTCATCTGCGTTTGAGGTGATTTTCTACTCCAAAACTTGCTCCAAACTCTCTGCACCATACTGATCCATGATTCTCTTGCTTCTTCTACTTGTGCCTTGAAGTTGTTCTTATGAGACATCTATTTTACACCTGTTTCCATCTGTTGACATCAATGAAAACATATTTCCAACATTATCCCCCTTTGGCATTGACGGAAACACCAAAATCAAACAAAACATCCTTTGTAAAACATATCAATGTTAAGTGTCCCCTTTGAGTGTTTCTTCACCTGAGATGAACTTATCTTAGTTTTTTTTGTTGTTGTGGTGTTGCGATTGTTGTTATTGATTGATCACTAACACCTCCCCTCACCAAGTACCTCTCTTTTCATTATTTTGATTGATCACTATGTATCTATCCCCCTTTGACATCAATGGAAAAGACACCGACATGCTCCCCCTATCAACAATATTTCTCTCTCCTATTGATCTTGTGGACCTGGCAACTTCATCTTGTTATGCTGAAAATACAATATTTCATTTCTTCCTCTTGAAGGAAGAGTTATTATAGGTAGGCGAGGAATAACTCCCAATATTTTCCTCAAATACTCAAATTGTTCTCTAGGAAGTGGCTTGGTGAAAATATCAGTAACTTTCTCTTTTGTAGGGACATACTCTAGCTTCACATTCTAATTGGAAACTTTCTCTCTCAAGAAATGATACTTGATTAGAATATTCTTTGCCTTGGAGTGAAAAAATGGATTATTTGACATGATTATGGCACTTGTGTTGTCACAAATAATGGGTGTGGGTTGATCATAAAACACTTGTACATCCTGCAAGGTCTACTTCATCCATAATAGTTGAGTGCAACAAGAGGTTGTTGCAATGTACTCTGCTTCAGTTGTAGATAAGGAAATGGATGCTTGCTTCTTGCTCAACCATGAAACTAGGCATTCTCCAAGAAAGAAAGCACCACTTCTTGTGCTATTTCGATCATCTATATTGTTGAGCCCCAAACTTGCATCTTCCCTATACACCTTTCTAGCCTTTTTCCATTTACTTGGACTTCCTAAGCTGTCAAATCATTGCATATTAGTTTAAAAAGAGCATATAAAGTGGTTTCCTAACTATGTCTTGTGTCTGCTGTTTGAATTAGATTTTTTCTCATTCAGCTGTGGAATCTTGTCACTTTCCGCAGCCAGTTCAACTTTCTGCAGCCTTTTTGTTAAAGTCTATGTTACAGGTGTTTTTAGGTGAATCCAGCCACATGGGCAAGTTGCAAATGATGTGGACATGGATCGTGTCCTATTGGCTCAGTCAAATCCATCAAAGAAGGCTGTTGTCAAAGATAGTCAAGCGGTGGTCAACCTAAGAGTCCTACGGTGACAGAACTCTATTTTTCACTATGTGAAGACTTGCGTGGCCATTTCTAAATCTCATGAGACGTGTTAACACCTGTGGACTGCTCCATGAACCGAGTCCAACAGCCACCCTCCTTAGATTTAATCTTCACGGCTACCATAATGCTAGATTCCTAGACGTGGTTGCTTCATGTGTCTTTTATCAGCGCAGATTTTAGGAAAGTAGTTATGTCATCCTCTGTTATAAATAAAGCGTTCTCATACGCATAGTAGCTAGCTTTTGTAATGTAGTTTTGACTGTTAATGAGCCCACTGTGTCATAACTTTATTTCTATGTTATGACTGCATTTTAATACATGAGAAGACTTTGTTTATAAGCTCAATTCGTGGTTGATAGCTGACTGCCCGAGGTTGTGCAGAGGGCCCTTGTACACACCGAGGTTCTGTTAATTGCTGTATAGTTTTATGCTTTATTTCTTTACGATCCTGATGCCATAATCATTTACTTGTATATATTGCACTACTCATGGTATTCACGTTGATTGTTGTCCATAGTTTTTATGCTTTCTAATGCTATTAATTGATCAGTGTCTTTGTTTCAGATTACAATAGGCAGCGCGGGAATTTTCACATAGCTTTATAATGACTAATGACATGGAATTATTCTTTTCCTTCTGCTGATTTATTTTCTTAGTTTTTAGTTTCAGCACTGTCTTATTTATTTCAGTTTTGGTCATTTACTCTTCTGCAAGATAGATATTAAATTACTCATGTCATTTTTAGTTACCTCTGAAATCCAGAGCGAGACAAATGGTGAGGGATTGAAGTATGAGTGTGTAGTTTAATATTAGTTTTATTTTCTGCAAATTAGATATCAGATTGCTCAAGTTGTTTATGATTACCTCCGAAAGCCAAAGCGAGTTGAATGGTGAGGGGTCAGAATATGAGTTGATGTAATGTGATTTTAGTTTACTTTGCTTGCAATTTTTGAATTTCTTTGAGTTCAGTTTCTTTTATATTTATACAGCAGCAAGGATACTGGGTTTCATGGTCACTAGCTCACTGTTTGTTTAATTAGAATAGTGGTACATTTTCATTCTCTTTTAGGAATTAATTTCATCATTGCAAGTTTTAAAACCTTTTTGAAAATTTTGAAGTTTGGAAATCATTTTAAAGGACACCATTGCCTTGAACACTTATATCCATACTTGACTTTTAGAATTGCCATCTTACATTAGGGAATCAACGAAGATAAACTCAAAAACAAACTAAAAATCAAAAACGACAAAAGTAAGAAATCAGTTATCTTGCATATATAATGCACCTCACTTCAGCAGTTTACGACCCCCGGATTGACAATTAATATAGCAATTTAGGACACTCTAAATTGACCAAACATATATCACCTACCCAATCATCATCAGTATAAATAGTTAAGGAAAAGTATTTACCTAGTGGGTACCATAGTTCGTAATACATTATTTCTCTGATATATCTAAGAACCCTTTTGGCTGCTAGTAGATGGCTTTGTCTGGGAGCTACTTGGAATCACCCAAATATAGCAACGAATTTCATAATGTCTGGTCTTGAATCTGTCAAATATAAGAGGCTGCCAATAATAGATCGGTATAAAGTTTGGTCCACTTCTGGTGACACATCAGTTTAACTAAGCTTGCAACCTGTCACCATTGGAGTGCTCACTAAAGAGCAATCTTCCATGCAAAATTCCTTCAATACTTCTTTGAGATATTTTCTTTGAGAGACAAAAATTCCTTTGGGGGTTTGCACAATATGCAATCCAAGGAATTAGGAAAGCTCTCTAAGCATTGACATCTCAAACTCAACCTTCATATCAACTGCAAATTCATTAGTTAGCAAATCTGAATTACTGGCAAAAATTATGTCATCAACATATACAACCGCAACTATAAGTTTGTCATCCTTTGCTTTGACATTAAATTTTCTTTCAGTTGCACCTCTTTTGAAACCATACTTGAGCAGGTAGTTGTTTAGCTTGGAATACCAAGTTGTAGGGGCTTGCTTGAGACCATACAAGGCCTTCTTGAGTCTACAAACATAATCTGGTTTCTATGTCCACTAAAAACCTTTTGGTTTCTCTATACACTTCCTATTGTAGTTATCCATTAAGAAAGGAAGATTTGTCATCCATTTGATAGATTTTCAATTTATTAAAGCAAGAAAATTCCAAATAATTCTTATTGCTTCTAATTTAGTAACTGGAGCAAAATTTTCATCGAAGTCTAGCCCTTATATTTGATCATATCCTTTGCATATCAATCTAGCCTTGTTTCTTACTACTTCTCCACGATCAATCAATTTATTTATGAAACCCCACTTTATGCTAATGATATTCTTATTAGCAAGCCTTGTAACAAGTTCCCAAGTTTGATTTTTCTCCCTTTAGTCTAATTCTTCATGTATTTTTTTTAACCAATGTTTCTATTGACTAGCTTGTGCAACATCCTTTGGTTCCTCCATGGACAATAGGGAAACATGTGCTTGCACACCTCCTTTTGGTTCCTTCTTGTCTGCACACCTGTTGGGGTCTTCGTTTCAATTTTGAAAGATTTTGGAGATACGAAGAAGAGGAAACAGATGGTGGCAGCAATAGTTAGGTTTCAGAGAAGACAGTTGGGGAGGAAAACATGAATAGGTAGTTGTGGGACAGTCACGACAAGGTGTCAGCAAAAAGAAGGGGCAGTAAAGCAGACAAGGTGGACGAGAGGTAGCCAAGGAAAGAAGCAACCGAGTAAGAAATGGTTGTGTAAATGACAGAGGTGAATACAAAAGGAGAAGGTTGCAAGGAGAAAGGGATTGGTTAGTTGAATATTTTTGTTCATGGACGAGCAGCGAGGAGGATGCGAGCTCTCAAAGCATCTGACCTGAAGGCTAGAACAGCAACTGAGAAGTGGGGTGAAGTCTGTCATAGTCCGTCATGTCATGTAACCGGGTATTTCATGTAACTTTCTTTGGCTGAGACCTAATATATAATGTAATGTTACCCTATTGAGTTAATATAAATGAAGAGTCAGATTGGGTATTTTGTATGATGTCTGTATTTGGTTATGTTATCTAGACCCACTAAAAATTTGAACGCGTTGCAAGTCTATGCTCATGGTAGATTGATCTTCATGTTGATATATTGTTAGTCTGAGTATATGCACAAGGCCCTGAGTAATGGTTAAGATATCCCTGACCCTATACTGAACCCTTCTTACTTTCGGTCGTGGCACGCCTCAAGTGAGACTCCTTATCCCTTTGGGTAAGGTGAAAATGTCAGCGTTGTCCTAGACTACAATGAACCATTGTTGGCTCTTTACACTTGAACCCAGGGTCTTTCCCTGATGTCATTTTTGTGCCAACAAATGGTTCCATTGCCGGGACCTGAAGCTATAAGAACTGGTTTGGAATATGGTGTCGAGGATATTTAAGAAAGAGATTAGGGATTGGTGGGATAAAAGAGTAGATCAGTTTATATCAGAACAAGCTATTCAAAGGGGTCAACCTATTGCCAAAGTGAGTAGAGAGACTTTGTACGCTGAGGTTGTGAGTGACCAATATGAGATCTTCTGGTGTAAGTTCCCAGAAGACTTGTATAATTGGTTAAGGAGGCTAAAAGTGCAGAATCAATCAGAAGGAACGACACCATCAGGTCGTGACTGGGCTCCCTCAAACCTTGTATCACTTCGACACTTGGATATTGATCTGACAAGGGCAGTATATTTTTGGGTACAGACTACAGTAGAGGGGTACATAGTCAAGTTTTCCACAAAGAACTATTAGTCCTTCTCAAGGGCAAAAGTGGTGTTCAAGTCAGGATTAAGAGGGAAGTTGGTGAGGGAAGTGTCATTGTGGATTAAGATGTTCATGGTGGAAGAAGGGTTGCTACCTTTATCTACAACAACCATGGTAGCATAAAACCCTAGTACTGGGGGAAGGACCTAAGGGGAGGATGCTACCAGTTGGGGAATAGAGATGTTGTTGAAGGAATGGATGTAGAAGGATTGTGGAAAGCTAGAGATGTTAGGGTGCAGAGGAGAGTGCTATTAGCTGACAAGTGGCAGGTGAGAGTGGTTCAGACTTTGAAGAAGAGATGAATGGGACCCCACCAAGTAGGAGCAGTGTCAGGGAGCTCAGAAGAGGGAAAGAGAATGGAGGAAGATGTAGGACAAGACAAGAATGCTGATGGGAAGAATAGAAGCCAAGATAATGATGATGAGCACCAGTATTGCAACAAGAATAATGCAACTCTTGGGGCTACCAACTTTACTTTATCAACATGGGGTTCATAAAAGCTTGGAGTTGACAGTGTTGTAACACAAGTAAATGTGATGGGTCCACTCTTTTTCACTACTAAGTTGGTGATAGACCACTAAGGTTTTTCAAACCAGACTTCTATTGGTTTGGAATAAGCTTGATTACCAATGAGGAAAAGAGAAATCTACACTAAAAGAAATCTTGTCTACTGCAGTAAGGAAAAGACTGAAAATCAAATGCTTGAGCACACCTTTCATCTAATACAATTGCTAAGAGGATTTTCTTCATGAGAATACTAAGTTATCATATGTACAATCCTACTGTCCTAGGCATGAAATTTGAAAAATCAAACATTCTACTGATGTGCATGTAAATGAACAAAATGACTTCTTTTCCTTTTTGTCTTTTTTGTGTGAAAGTGTGAATGCTAACTTCTTTTGGTGATGTGGCAGATGGATTAGGGATGATGGTGGATAGTCATATGGCTTGGGAGGCAAGTAGGGGTCCTTTTCTAGCTTCCTAGGGGATTTTTCCACAATTCGGCCTCAAAACAGGCCACTACAGGTCAACCTACAGGATGTCCTAATGCTCCTATAGGATCCCCTATATTTCTACAGGATACAGTCGAGATCAAGAAGAGGGATTTGGAAGGTGATGTAAGGCTTAGGGAAGGTGAATGGTGGGTGAAATGAAGCATGGGACTGCCCAAGACTCCTTCAAAACTAAAAAACAGAGTTGTGAGATGATTGGATTTGCTCAACAAGCTTGGAGAAGTATTCTTGTGGAATGACGAATTTAGTGAGGGATTTAGTGAAAGAAAGTGATAACCATGGATGGATGAGGTTAGGACGGGGTTGTTGATCATGAAATCTCTTTGTACTATTGAAAGTCATGTATTGCATAAATCATTCATATTTATCCATAAATCTTGTAAACAATAATCTTTTCAATTAACTAAGGAAAACATAATTTCATGAGCTAGCAACCTATTTCATGCATGGGAAAACTTGGAGAATAATATGAAACCTTGATGAGATCTAAAGTAAGACTGAAGATAGCAGAAATAACAATTAAATCCTATTTTTGAAAGCTACTAAAATGCTAACCTAAGTAACAGAAAACCCTAAATTCCATGAGAAATCAGAATTCTATCTTTTTGGGGTTGCATAGGAGTTCTTTTCCTCAAACCATGCTCCCGGAAGGGAGGAGTGAGGCCAAATCCACCTAATAACATCTTTTTGACATTCCTTTATATTCCTAACCTAATGTTGAAGCAATGCACAAATGGAAGCAAGCTAATCAAATCCACAACTACTTGCAAAGAAATGATGCTAAAGACAATTCAACCATTAATATATGAAATCAACTAAGCATACAAATACAAGAAGAGGAGCCATTTCTGATAGGGTTGGGCCCTAACCAAAGAGCTTCAGCCCTCTAGGTCAACTTAGTGCTAGATCAAGGAAATGCTCATTCTCATTATCAAAACAGAAAATTACATAACAATGTCTTCCATAGGTCCTGAACTCGAAAATGCCTAGTGTTTTTACATCAAAAATTCAAATCCTAATGAGGCTCTAGGCCTCCTTATTTATACAACTAAAGTCTCCAACAACTTCCTTAAATCTAGGGAGGCTCGACTCCCAAACTCAAGATGAACTGGCTCTTTAACTGTCACTGGCTAAACTTCCTTTTGGTCTTCATGACTTGGCTGCTTGTAATTTTGAGCTAGTGTGATTTGATGGAGCAATACTCGAATGCGTGAGGAGTAAATGAGGAGGATCTATCCCCTACAATCTCTCCTCCTTGTCTCATTTGAGTTTCGGCCCTTAATTAGCTAAAATTTCCATGATTTTCTCTCAAAAACCTGCAACCAATGCACATTAGTCCACTAGGCATAATATCTCACTTTTACTCATCTCATTAAGCAAAATATAATCAAAATATGTAAGAAATTATGAGAAGAGTTTATTTGAATAAGCTAGGAGGTGTATTAAGGTCCATATAGTTACCCAATGATGAGGCTCATCATCACCCCCTACTGAAAGTGTTGCTCATCCTCTGAGCAACTCAATCTATATCCATGTCTTTCATTGCTCTAGTGGCCTCCCTGACATCCCATGCTTCTGTTGTAGTTTCCTCTTCCTGTGCATAGAATCCTACCTTCCTCTCTATCTCCTCCCACTGCTTTCTTTCTTCCTCTTCCTTCCTTCCTTCCAACATTCCTAAGAGCAGTGGTGGACTGAGTCTCAAGCCAATCCAATTGACTTTGAGTCTTTGGAGATCTTGCTTGTACATCGGTATTCTGTTCAACGCCTCTCTCATTATTTGAGGAGAATGGTACTCTATGATTTTCAAGCTGTATGGAAAAGTGTTCCATATCCTTTGGAAAGATTGCATGCTGTCATCCCCTAACAGCCTGAACATGTCCTCAAAGTGTGTGATTTCTTGCTCTTGGGCAGCAAGGTACCTAGGTGCAAGTTTAGGGTCATTTGCAATCAAGTTATGGGTGTTGATGACAGCCATTGGATTTGATTGCTCAACTCTTATCATGAGGGGTTTTGTTTCTTCTCTTGCCATTACTTTCTTCATTTCTGCAACCCTTGCTTCCTCATGATTCATCCATGATGCCAAAGCCATCAATTGTAAGTCCCCTAGTTTTGAATTTGGATCCCACACATTCAGATCAGTCAAGGCCAAGTTGTGGAGGTAAAACTCAGAAATTTTAGCTCTATCCTCCAATGTGCTTTGATCACAGAGATTAATGAATTATCTATAGTCTTGGAAGGGAATAGTGCCTCTCTGTGCTAAAGTTTTGATTTGGAACTATAGCCACTGTTCCTTAAGATACAATGCATAGGACTTTGCTGGCATCCTACACTAGATTGCCTCTAAGGATAGACTGGCCATGGATGCCAATTGACTCTCTTTTTCTTGTAGTTTTCCCCTTAACCATGTATTATCTACTTGCAAATGAGCTTTCATCATTTCCTCTCCATCCCTTAGGCTGCTAATTTCTCTTCCCATCTCCTTTACATTCTCCTCCATGTGGCCTATATCCTCCACTCCTTTGGATTAGGTTATTTTCATCCACCTATGTGTTCTTGCCCTTTCTTTATCAAGATCAAAGAATAAGGGGATGGAAAATTTCTGGGGAATGACGCTACCCCCTTCAATGAACCTGTAGTAAGAGTCAAGGTTGGGTTGAGGACTAGGTTCCCTCAGTTCTGGATCCTCCTTCTTTGTTTCTTGCTGCATGATCCCTTCTTTGTCCAATTTCTGAGTTTCCTATAGGTTTAGCAGAGTTTCTTGTAGGCTGAACTCTACTTCCTGTAGGTCCTTCTGTGTCTCCTATAGGATGCCTTTTCCTTTGGATGAGACAGATCTAGTGACAGACCTCCTAACATAAGTGATAGGAGAGTTGGGGGAGTCTTGTCCCAATGGTCCTTCCCCTTGATTTTTCACAAGAGGAGCTATCTTTTCCTGTTGTTTTGGTGAGTCTTCAATGACAATAGGAACTTTGGTGGGTGTTTGAGGTTTTCCTTGCCTGATCCTTGTACTTTTTCTTGTCCTAAAGTACAATGGAGTTTGTCTCTGTCTCTTCCCTTTTTGCTTGATAGGGGTACTTAGGGCAGTGAGGGCAGCTGCTGCCTCTTTCTCAATGGGTTCTGGAGATACCTTGGGTGAGTCCTCCCCTTCTTTGCCTTGCATTGTAGACCTCTGTTCTTTCTTGTCTTCTATCTCCCCTTTTCCATTCTCCTTCTCACTCTTGTCTTTCTCCTCTTCTTCTCCCTCTAGTTCCTCACTTTCTTCATTAGTTTCTTCCTTTGTATCTTCTTCTATCCCTTCACCACTTTCCTTCTCCTTTCCTTCCTTTTATTCCTCCTCTATTTCTTCTTCATCCTTCTCTGTTTCTTCTTCATCCCTCTCTGTTTCTTCTTAATCCCTTTCACTGGCAGTGGGGATTTTTTTATATTCAAGGGTTTTTATGTCTTTCTCGGTCTGCATGTCTCTAAAAGTTGCCCATGTGATACGAAGTCTCAGGTTTTGGAGGGCATCTTCTATGGTAAGTCTAATTAACCCATGATGGGCTAGCTATTGATGGTTTCCTCCCTGCACCTTAATGCTCATATCTATCACTTATTGAAGAAGAAAGTAGAGTATGCTTAGTCTGTTTGAGGAGGTGTATCTGCTTCAAACCTCAGCTCTTGGAGAAGCCTAAAATGGTACCCATATACCACATTGTACCTACCTTCACATGATATATATTTGATGAGGTGGTACCTAATTTCATTCCAAGGATATGGCAGGCTTGCTCTTTTGACCCCATTTTTGTCTTCCATTGCCTCCTCTCCTTCCAAAAAGAATTTCTTCTTTGCAATTTGGTTATTACCCTTATCTTCCTTTCTCTAAGGCAAACCTAAAGGAATTGTGTTGATTCTGCCTATGATTTCAGGGGTGAGTTCTACAGAAAGGCCTTTGACCACAGTGGTGGCATGGGTCATAGTTAGTGGTATGAGGGAGAGAGCAAAGTATTTGGCCACTTCATCATCATATCCCCTCAATTTTTCAAAGAAACCCATCCAATTGTGCCTTGTGAGTATCTCTAGTACTGGAGGGTGCTGATGAATTCTCATTGTGTTGGTGGGTTTCCTCTTCTTAAATCCCCTTGTCATTTTTCTCTGATGGATGTGGAGGGTTGTATATGTTTGATACCAAATTCTAATGGATGAGGAATTTTAAATGAAAATTTTGTGTATAATTCCCCTAGACTGCAATCTTTTCAACAAAATAGAAGGCTTTCTATATACTTTTTACTTGGAAAAGGTGGGAAGGTATAGCTCCTACCTCCTTGTCACTGCCTAATGAAGCCAACCTTTGGTTTTTCCCTTTAAAAATTTTCACTGCCAATCTTGTAGGTGACTATTTTGTATCCTGTAGGATCCTGTAGGTTTTCCTATAGGATCTTGTAGGTGCTCCTGTGCTGGAAAAAAATGCTCATTGTCTTTCCTGTAGACTGCTTCAGGGGCCGAGAGCAACTTTTCTTTGATGTAGCCTTGAGATTGCAAATGCCTTTATGCATGGGAATTAGTGTTTTATTTCCTCATATGGGTGATTTGAGTGGGATGTTGTGCTGGTAATCAAGTTACGAGTATCCATTTTTGGACCGTTGGTCCCACTACCACATCATCATTCTCCTTACCTTGTAATCAACTCCCACTTCGGGCATCCGTAACTTAACCACTTTTGACCTCATCTCTCCTTTCTCCTAACTTGATTGCTGCCACGTGTGTAATGAACTAACTGTATTCTCCTCATTGACTAACCGAAGGTGGCCAAGTTAACTGGCCACCTTTTGCTTATAAAACCAACTCTTTCACAAATCTACATGTTTGATCATATTATTCTAATGAGAGAGTTGAAGCAAGAGACATACCTATGGTGAGATGCCTTGATGCTGCTTTGTTGGAGAGTGAAGTCCTTGTTGTGTATTTGTTGCATGTGTTTTTCTCTTCTTCTTTTTTATTATTGTCCTCCTTTGATGTTTTTCTTTGATGTGCAGGTACTGGATGGTGATGCTGATATCATCTACTGTTGCTAAGCTCTGGAGGAGATTCTTTAACCTCTGGATCTTCATGCTGAAGTTGACTGCAACCTATCATTTTTGTTTTGTGGGATAGGATGCTATAGGATTTCCTATAGGATGTCCTATGTTGGCATTATGGCATAGGTTTGGAGCTATGGCACAGGTGTTGTCCTTGATGGCAACTCTCTTTGGTAACTGATCTCAGTTCAGGCTTTCAGAATGAAGGAAAAGGAATATACGCAGGTTCATCTAGACGAAGACGCATATACACGCGGGTTAGACGTTTCAAAGATGCGTATGCGTATACACGCACTTTCATGCAAGGAAAAGCGTGTATATGTTGGAGAACTTACCCTTGGTCCGTGGTAGTTAGTCCTTGGTATTTGAACCTATGGTTTTGGACCATGGTACCTCGTCAAAATTGTTGACCCCAGGTATTGGGTCCTTGGTATTGGTTTATTATGGTTTTGGACCGTGGTATTGTGGAAGGCCTAAAACTATAAAAGAGGAAGGAGATCATGTGGCAAAAGATCATCTGAATTATTATTGAATATCTAATAAAGTGCTAGATCTGAAATATTGGTGACTAAGGTCATGGTGCAGATCTGGATCTGAATGGAGGAGGAACCTTAGCGCAAAGAAGGATAAGTTCTATTGATGGGTCATAATCTTTTGGCTTGAATGATAATATCTTTGCATGATTTTGATCTGTTATATATGGCGCATGCTTGATCTATAAATCTGATAATCTGGGTTAATCAGTGCTTGAATATTTGAAAGAGTGAATTATCTTTTGTAGATCTGTACGCAGGTTCAGTGAAGTGAAGGCGCGTATACACGCTGGTTCAGTGAATTAAAACAGCGTATACGCAGGTTGTTCCATACGCAGAAGTGTAGGCACGCAGGTTTTAGGGTATTAAAGTAGCGTATATATTTTGAGTTGTGATCTTGCTGCTTCCGTTTATTGCTGCATTGTTCTGGGTTCAGATTTGGTGTGTGGTTACTATTACTGTGATCTAGGTACAGTCGTCAGAGAAGTGCTTATTCTGATACAGTTTTGATTGGTGAAAAGATGATTGGGTGAGGCAGAAATTCTTGATGTTTGATTAATGTTATTTGTGGATCCAGTGTGAAAATTTATGAAACGTGGTCCCTGAAAGAAAGAGAAGGTTGTAGCCTTCTGTAGGCTAGCACCTATGTACTAGAATCTTGGCTAGTGCAAGAGCAAAGGGAGTTGTAGCTCCCTTCCAGGAGAAGCTGGAGAACGAGAGAGGGTTGTAGCTCTCTGCAGGTTGCAGCCTGCGTACTGGTAAAGGACTGCACCAGTACATTGTAAGAAGAAGTTTCTAATTAAAAGAAGATAGAGACGAATTGCAGTAGGTGGTTTTCACCCACATTGGGTTTCCACCTTATATCTTGTGTTCTTGTGTGTGATTGTCTTCTGCTCTGTTTTACTGTTCCTGCTTACTGGTTATTTGATTCTGAAACACAGATTAACAATCAACATCTGACAGATAAAGTAAATTATAAGTTTACATTATATACGCGGGTTTCTTTCAACATAGTTGCATATATACGTGGGTTTAATTAAATGAAGTAGCGTATATTATCTGAATTGAAAAAGGGAATATTTGACTTGATAATACTGATTCACCCCCCCCTCTCAGTATTATTTTCAATAATTGGTATCAGAGCAGGTCCTTCAGAAGAAGCTTGATCGCTTGAAGGAAGATCGTTCATCATGAGCAACTACGAGAGGGAAGCATCAATCAGGCCACCGATTTTTGATGGGACAAACTTCATATATTGGAAGGTAAGAGTTACTGCCTATCTTCAATCTCTTGGTATAGAAGTCTGGGATATCATAGAAACAGGGTATAATTTTCCATCAGCAACTCCTACAGATCCGGCTGAGAAGAAGAAATATGAAACAAATGCAAAGGCGGTCAATACTCTATTAGGATGCCTATCTCAATCAGAATTTTTCAAAGTTATGCAGTTTAAATCCGCAAAAGAAATATGGGACAAGATTGTACTGAGCTATGAAGGAGATGATCAGGTAAAACGAGCAAAACTTCAAACCCTCAGAATTCAGTATGAAAATCTCAGAATGTACAACGATGAAAGTGTGGCTAACTATTTTCTTCATGTAGATGAGATTGTTAATTGTATGAAAAACTTGGGTGAAGAAATAAAAGAGGCCGTTGTGGTTGAAAAAGTTCTGAGATCTTTGTCCCCTAGGTTTGAATCTAAAGTTTCTGCAATAGAAGAAAAAGAGAATCTTCAAAACCTTAAAATGTCACAGCTGCATGGAATTCTAACTGCTTATGAAATGAGAAAAGGAGGTCCATCAGACAAGAGAGAAGTTGCCTTCAAGGCTTCCGACAAAGGAGATTATTATGAGTCAGGACATGTGTCATAAGAAGAAGAAGAATCAAATTTTGTCAAAAATCTTCAACGGGGTGCTGGGCGATTCCGAGGTAAGTTACCTTTCAAATGCTTTGCTTGTGGAAGAGTCGGTCACTATGGTACCAAATGTCCTCATAAGGATAAGATTGACAAGGGGAAGGAACCTATTAGATGGAACAAGAAACAGAATGCAAATAAGAAAACCTATTACACTCATGAAGATAGTGATGGACTTTCAAATAGTGACGAAGATGAACGAGGTAATGACTATAAACTTTTAATGGCTTTTGAAGATGATGATTACATGGATTGTATAGATGAAGAAGGTTTTTATGTAGAGATTTCTAACCTCAAAATTTGCTTAGAAGAGAAAAATGTGATTATTGATTCTCTGCAATGTCAACTGGCTGAAAGGGAAAAACATCTTGAAAAATTGGAATGTGAAATTGTTGGTCTTAGAAAAGAGATTGAGAAAACAAAGGCTCTTAATCTTAAATTTGTTAAAGGATCTGAAACTCTGGATGAGATTATCAATGTGTAGCATTCTCCACTAATCAAGACAGGTCTGGGATATAATGGAGAAGCATCTCAAGCATCCACCTTCAAAAGTTATCTTGATGCAACAAGGAGGAGCGAGCAAAGGCCTAATAGAAATCATCAAGTAAATCAGGGACAGTTTACCTCAAGAACGAACAAAGACTATCAAGAAAATCGGGGGCAAACTACCTTAAGGACAAACAAAAGCTACAACCAGCCACAGGCAAAATCTTCCCAATTTGCCTCAAGAATGGATGTTGGTATAAACTACAATCGGTTGGATGACAGATTTGATAATCGCAAAAGTTTCTTCAATGGGCAATGTTTCTCTTGCCATAACTTTGGTCACAAAGCAGCTCAATGTGTTGCCTATAAGACAATCATGACTAGAGAAGCTCAAAAACAAAGAAGTATGTCTGGAATCATGAAGAGGACCTATAACAATTTTTCCGCCCTTGAAAGTGAAATTGAATGTTCTATTTGTAATAACTTCGGTCATGAAGAGTCTGAATGCGGGAGTAGGTTTCAGAAGACAACTCAGAAGGAACAAACCCCGAATGCCAGAACATGAAGAATGAAGGAACCACAACCAGAAAGATGTGGGATAGCTTTTTATGCAGAAGGACAAGAAAATCTATGGTACATTGACAGTGGATGTTCGAAGCATATGACAAGTGATAAATAAAAACTTGAATCATATAGTGTTTTAGAAAAGGGAAAGAAAGTCTCTTTTGGAAATGATACCCCTACAGTCATAAAAGGAAAAGGCACTGCTCATTTGAAAGAAAGGGTCAAAGCTGGAAACGTTTTGTATGTTGATGGATTGAAGCATAATCTCCTGAGTATCATTCAGATGTGCGATCAAGGAACCGAGGTAATATTTTGATCAAATGGATGTAGTGTTCGTGATCTTGATACAGGAAAAACAGTGATCAAGGGCAGAAAAACTCCAAATAGCTTATACATATTTGAAGAAAGACAACAACAATGTTATTTGAGCAAGGATGATGAACACTGGTTATGGCACCGGAGGTTGGGGCATCTAAGCTTTTCACAAAAAAGGAAAGCATGCAAATATCAAGCAGTCCGTGGTCTCCCAGATATCAAAATTCCAGACAACACCATATGCAAATCATGTCAGTTTGGTAAGAAAACCAGAACCAACTTCCCTGAGAAGGAAGGCATAGCCAGCAGACCTCTTGAACTAGTCCATACAGATGTATGTGGTCCTTTTAGGACAAGGTCACCTTGAGGAGAAGAATACTTTATATTTTTCATTGACGACTTCTCTAGGATGGTTTGGTTAGGACTTATGAAACACAAGGATGAAGCATTCAAAAAATTCAAATCTTTCAAAGCCTTGGCTGAAAATGAATCAGATCACAAAATTAAGTGTCTCAGGTCTGACAGAGGTGGGGAGTTTACCTCAAATGAATTTTTCGATTTCTATGAAGAACATGGAATAAGAAGGGAATTCTCTACAGCTAGGACTCCTCAACAAAATGGAGTGGTGGAAAGGATGAACAGAACGGTTCAACAAATGGCTCGTGCTATGCTTGATGAGTCTGGAACTCCCGCAACCTTCTGGGGTGAAGCCACATTTGCTGTAGTTGTTATTCTCAACAAAACAAATGTCTGAGTGAGTAGCACTCAAAATCCTCATGAGATCTGGTATGGTGAGACTCCTTCGGTAAAGAATTTCAAAATTTTTGGAAGCAAATGCTATATTAAGAATAATGATGAACAGCTTGGCAAATTGGAACCTAGAGCAGATGAAGGCAATCTCCTTGGTTACTCTCCCCACAGCAAAGCATATAAGTGTTACAATAAAAGACTTGGAAGAATTGTTAACAGCATTGATGTAGTAGTTGATGAAAAGGGATACATTCCTAGGTAAGTAAATTATGAAAATATCGAAGAGGATGAAGACTACTCTCCAAATCACACTGATGATGAAGAAGAACCTCAAGAGGTAACAGAGGAACATATAAGGATAGAAGAGAAGAGTCCATCCAGGTATGTTCAGAAGAATCATCCAGAATCTCAAATTTTGGGGCAGAAAGAGGCAGGCGTACAAACAAGAAGAACGATCGCTGAAGCTTCAAGCTATTTGGAATTGCTCTCCTCCACTGAGCCACAAAATGTAAAAGAGGCTTGCAAAGATGAATGTTGGGTCAAGGCAATGGATGAAGAACTTGAGCAGATCGAAAATAACAACACTTGGGAGTTGGTTCCTAGACCAAAAGATAAGAATGTCATAGGGACAAAATGGATCTTTAAAAATAAGTTGAATGAAAATGGAGAAGTAATCAGAAACAAGGCCAGACTTGTGTGTAAAGGGTATGCTCAACAAGAAGGAATAGAATTTGAAGAAACTTTTGCTCCCGTTTCTAGACTTGAGGCCATCCGAATGTTCCTTGCTCTCTCAAGCTTTCAGAAGTTCAAAGTATTTCAAATGGACGTGAAATCAGCCTTTCTAAATGGAGACTTAGAAGAAGAAGTGTACATTGAGCAACTAGATGGTTTCATTCTTGGGAATGATCCAAATCTTGTATGCAGACTAAAAAAGGCTCTCTATGGTCTTAAACAGGCTCCAAGGGCTTGGTACTATCGGTTGGACAAATATCTTCATCAACAAGGTTTTTCAAAAGGATCAACATATAGCAATCTCTATATAAAAATTGAAAATGACAAATTGCTAATACTTGTTGTGTATGTAGATGATATTATCTTTGGAAGCAATGAAGAAGCTATGAGTCAAAGCTTTGCCTTTGTGATGCAGAAAGAATTCGAAATTTCCTTGCTTGGAGAACTGACATACTTTATTGGATTGTAAATCCAACAAAATGAAGGTAGTATCTTCTTGTCTCAAACCAAGTACCTCAAGCAGATTCTGAAGAAGTATGGCATGGAAGATTCAAAACCAGTATGTACCCCCATGGTTATAGGATGTAGCCTCAGTACAAATGATGAATCAGCAGCAGTGCATCAACCAACCTATAGATCTATGATTGGAAGTCTACTTTATTTGACAGGTACTCGACCAGACATCATGCATGCAGTGGGAATAGTTGGAATATTTCAAGCAAATCCAAAGGAAACTCATCTTCAGGCAGTGAAGAGAATTTTCAAGTATCTTCAAGGAACTCAAAACTATGGGCTATGGTATCCTAGAGATACAGATCTCACTCTACATGCTTATACAGATGCAGATTGGGCTGGAAGCGTGGATGACAGGAAGAGCACAAGTGGTGGAGCATTCTTTATGGGTTCCAGATTAGTATCTTGGTTCAGCAAGAAACAGAGTTCGATTGCTTTATCTACAGTTGAAGCGGAATATGTGGCTGCCGCATCTTGTTGCACTCAACTCCTTTAGATGATGCAGACCTTGTAGGATTTTCAAATCACTTGTACACCACCTATCTCCATCTTATGTGATAATACAAGTGCAATCAACATTTCAAAGAACCCAGTCATGCATTCAAAGACCAAGCACATACCGATCAAGTATCACTTTCTCCGGGAACAAGTGTTGGAACAAAAGGTCAAATTGGAGTATGTTCCTTCTAAGGAACAAGTTGCTGATATTCTCACTAAACCGCTGCCTAGGGAAACTTTTGAATACCTCACACAGAAGCTGGGGGTAGTTGATGTATCATCTTGCTGTTAAATCTTGTCTGTTTCAGAGAAAAATGGGTGTACGCGTGTTGCATGAGGAGGATCCGCATACATACGCCGGTTTGTGCAGAGACAGTCGCGTATATGGAGATTTGATGGATATCAGTAGGGACAGGCTCTGGTTGAAGATATTCTGATATGGGTCTGACAGAAACCATCTCGAACAGGTTCAGTGGGAGCAGATAAACTTCTAATGATGCATTGTTGGCATTATCTTAGAAGCTTGTGGTTCTAAGCTATTGTTGAGTTCAGGTGGAACAAAGGCAGAGGGAGAACAGAAGGGAATATTGGCTACTGATCTGAAAGGTGATTGACTATTGTTGCTGCTATCAGTTATTGGTGTCTTTCATAAGTATTTCGTCTCTATGTCGTGTATCTCTTTTATGGTGTCAAGGTCATGTAACGGCCTATTTTGGTTTCCCCACTATGCCTGGGATGAAAATGTAATGATCTTGGTTGTCATATGTAAATTTCTGATGTATCCCCACTTGGTTGGGTGATGGATGTATGTATTGAGTCTTTTGGTGATAGGAAGGTCTTTTATGATGTATAAGTCATGGTTATTCTTGAATAACATCTTTTGCAGATCTTGCCTACAGTCAGGGGAGCATGGTCAGGACAACAGGGCAGAAATTTCAGCCTGTACTCAGGGGTAGCACAACCCTTTGCCCTTGATGTCAAAGGGAGAGAATGACTGAGGATTTTGGGTTGCCATCAAGTCCAAAGGGGGAGATTGTTGGCATTATGGCACAGGTTTGGAGCTATGGCACAGGTGTTGTCGTTGATGGCAACTCTCTTCGGTAACTGATCTCAGTTCAGGCTTTCAGAATGAAGGAAAAGGCATATACGCATATTCATCTAGATGAAGACGTGTATACACGCGGGTTAGACGTTTCAAAGACGTGTATGTGTATACACGCACTTTCATGCAAGGAAAAGCGCGTATATGTTGGAGAAATTACCCTTGGTCCGTGGTAGTTAGTCCTTGGTATTTGAACCTATGGTTTTGGACCATGGTACCTCGTCAGAAGTGTTGACCCCAGGTATTGGGTCCTTGGTATTGGTTTATTATGGTTTTGGACCATGGTATTGTGGAAGGCCTAAAACTATAAAAGAGGAAGGAGATCATGTGGCAAAAGATCATCTGAATTATTGTTGAATATCTGATAAAGTGCTAGATCTGAAATATTGGTGATTAAGGTCATGGTGCAGATCTGGATCTGAATGGAGGAGGAACCTTAGTGCAAAGAAGGATAAGTTCTATTGATGGGTCATAATCTTTTGGCTCGAATGATAATATCTTTGCATGATTTTGATATGTTATATATGGCGCATGCTTGATCTATAAATTTGATAATCTGGGTTAATCAGTGCTTGAATATTTGAAAGAGTGAATTATCTTTTGTATATCTGTACACATGTTCAGTGAAGCGAAGGCGCGTATACACGCTGGTTTAGTGAATTAAAACAACGTATACGCAGGTTGTTCCATACGCAGAAGCGTATGCACGCATTTCAGGGTATTAAAGTAGCGTATATATTTTGAGTTGTGATCTTGCTGCTTCTGTTTATTGTTGCAGTGTTCTGGGTTCATATTTGGTGTGTGGTTACTGTTACTGTGATCTAGGTACAGTCGTCAAAGAAGTTCTTAATTTGATACAATTTTGATTGGTGAAAAGATGATTGGGTGAGGCAGAAATTCTTGATGTTTGATTAATGTTATTTGTGGATCCAGTCTGAAAATTTATGAAATGTGGTCCTTGAAAGAAGAGAAGGTTGTAGCCTTCTGTAGGCCAGCACCTACGTACTAGCATCTTGGCTAGTGCAAGAGCAAAGGGGGTTGTAGCTCCCTTCCAAGAGAAGCTGGAGAACGAGAGAGGGTTGTAGCTCTCTGTAGGTTGCAACTTGCGTACTGGTAAAGGACTTCACCAGTACACCAGTACATTGTAAAAGGAAGTTTCTAATTAAAAGAAGATAAATACGAATTGTAGCAGGTGGTTTTCACCCACATTGGGTTTCCACCTTATATCTTGGGTGTGATTGTCTTCTGCTCTGTTTTACTGTTCTTGCTTACTGGTTATTTGATTCTGAAACACAGATTAACAATCAACATCTGACAGATAAAGTAAATTATAAGTTTGCATTGTATACGCGGGTTTCTTTCAACATAGTTGCGTATATACGCGGGTTTAATTAACTGAAGTAGCGTATATTATCTAAATTGAAAAAGGGAATATTTGACTTGATAATACTGATTCACCCCCCCCTCTCAGTATTATTTTCAACATCCTATAGTTGTATCTCCCTCAAATTTTTTAATCAATCCTTCACTTCTGGAGCATGAGGATGGTTGGCATGGGTAGAGAAGGGGTCTAGGGATTGGTGAATGAGAGGTATAGCTTTCAGGTGTTGTCTTCTTTTTCTCTATCTTTATGCTCTTTTGTTTGTTTCTTTCTCTGCGAACTGTAATTGTTTTTTAAACTGAATTTATTAGATGAATGCAGGGGTGATCATGGTGGAGAAAGACATGGTGATGGGATGGTGAAGTAGATACTTATTTTTTTGACATAAGCAGGTCATTCCCTTGCTCTAGGGTTACTTTCCTTGGGATTCCCAAGCCACTGTAATTCCTACAGGATGATCCGGCAGGTTTTCAAGGAATCCTATAGGTTTACAGGGAATCCTGTAGAAAACACAAAACCCTTGCAAACCGAGCTACATAAGTTCAAAAATGGAGGGAATGATGGAATGATGAAGGGTATTGAATAGAGGAATGAAAACATGAATTGTATAGGTCCTTTTGATCCTTTCTTATTGCTCTGATCCTCCTCCTACTGACCTGCAAACAACATTTTGAAATTTTTATTTTCTCTCTCTATTTTTTTATTCTCTTTTTTTGTTTTTTTTTCTTTCTTTTAAAAAAAAAAGAACTACTCTGCCTCCATGAGGTTTTCATCCTAGCCGCTTGCCTTGGGTGCCTCAAAAGGGGTTTTCACCCAGCGATCCTTTTTTTTTTTTGACACCATTGGGCCGCCTCAAGAGGTTTTCAACCCAACAGTGGGGCTCAGGTGCCTCATGGAGGTTTTCACTTGAGTCTCAATTTTTTTTTTTTTTTTTCCAGTGACCTGATGGGGTGGAAGCTGAGACTTGCTCCACTACCATAACTATCTTGATGATGCCATCAACGAATTCTTGCTTTGACAAGGGCTTCTTGTAGACTTCCAATCTGTGCCTATTGACAAGTAAAGGAATAGCCTCTGCATCAATGGTTCTTATCTGCACTGAACAATTATCATGACATTTCTCTATGACATAAGGCCCTAACCATCTAGTCCTTAAATTTCCTTTAAAATATTTGTATCTGGAATCATACAACGGAGCCCAATCACCTTCTTGAAATTGTTTGTCCTTTATGTTCTTGTCATGCTAGATCTTCCTTTGATATTGAGTCAGCTCTGTGTGCAGGAGGGCCCACATTCTAAACGCATTTAACCCATTCAGCAGGAGTAATCTCTCTTGTTTTGCACTGGTGAGATCTAGATCTAGTTGTGCTACCATTCTCAATGTATTGTACTCAAATTCAATGGACAGCAGGGCCTTTTTCCCATAGACCAACTCATAGGGAGTGAATCTAGTGGTGGTCTTCTAGGTGGTATTGTAGGCCCAAGTGGCCTCAACTAATCTATCTGCCCAATATTTTCTACTGCTGCTAATCACTTTGGTCAGAATTCCCTCTAGTGCTCTATTGGTCACCTCCACTTGCCCATTAGCTTGTGGGTGGTAAGGAGTGGATGTTATATGCTTGATCTTGTGTTGGCTTAAAAAAATTTCAATCATGTGATGTAAACTGGCTGCCTTGATCAGTGACGAGTTCTCTAGGGTACCCAAACTTAAAAAATACATTTTACCTTAATAACTAATCCCACTTGGTCAAATAGTCAGTGCACACAATGATGTACTGCTTTTTCCTAGATGGAGGGTTAATAGGTCCAATAAAATGCATGCCCCACTTGTTAAATGGCTCGAAAGTCGCTTGAGGTTGCAGAGGAATTTCATCCCTTGGAGTAGGCTTTCCCATCCTTTGGCACTGATCACACTAACTAGTATACTTTCTCACATCCTGATGAAGATTATACCAATAATACCCATCTTGTAGAACCTTGAATGTTTTCCTCTTGGCTGCAAAGTGACCTCCACAAGGCCCATCATGATAGGTCAGAAGGATGTCAAAGACTTCCTCCTCCCTAACACATCTTCTCAGAATTTGATCTAGGCCTAGTTTGAAGAGGTTGCCCCCAATCCAAGTGAATGGGGCGCTCTTCCTCACAATATTTCTTTTCTCTTTGGAGGACAAATTCGGTGGGAACTGTGCAAACACCAAGTAGTTTTCTATGTTAGAAAACATGGGAGAGAGAACTGAAATGGTGAATAAGTGTTCATTTGATAACTGATCATCAACCATTTCTTCCTCCCCTGCAGGAAAAGTTAATCTGGATAAAAAAATCTGCAACAACATTCTCCTTGCTAGGCTTATCAATAATAGTTAGATCAAACTGTTGTAATAAAAGTAACCATCTAATAATCTGGGCATTCACATCAGGTTTATTCATCAAATATTTAATTTTAGCATGGTCAGTATGTACAAATGTTTGGTAACCTGTAATGTAATAAATTCGTTCAATGAATGCACAATAGCTAGGATCTCCTTCTCAGTTACTATATAGTTCAGTTTGACCTTTGACGAGTTCTTACTAATGAAGTAAATGGCATAAGGTAAATTGTCATCTATCTAGCCTAGCGCTGCTTCTATGGCTTTGTGAGAGGCATCAACATGTATATGGAAAGGAAGGGCCCAATTTGGGCCTCAGAGAATAGATGCAGTGGTCAACTTGTCCTTCAGGGGGTCTAGGGCCTCTTGACAGCTTTTTGAGCATAAAAAGTCAGAGTCTTTGGCCAATAACCCAAATAAAGGAGAAGATAACTTGTTGAATTCTTTTATAAACCTTTGATCATATCCATATAAACCTAGAAAAATTCTTACATCTCTCTGTTTTTACAGATGTGGGACCCTCTGGATGATGGCTATTTTATTTGGGTCCACCTGCAGTCCTTTCTGGGATATTGAATGACCTAGAACAGTCCTTGCAGTCATCAAGAAATCACATTTTTTGAGACTAAGGGACAAGTTCATTTCAATTCATTTGTTCAACACCTTACCTAAGTTGGACATAGCCTCCTATAAATCACACCCATATGGTGTAAAATCATCCATATAAATTTCTACTGCATCATGGACTAGCTCAGCAAAGATACTCAAGACTGCTCTCTAGAAAGTGGCAGGGGCATTGCATAGGCCAAAAGGAAGGACCCTATAGGCGAAAGTACCCCAAGGACAAGTGAAGGTGGTTTTATCCTGGTCTTCAGGGCTGATCTGAATTTGATTGTACCCATTGAACCCATCTAGGAAAGAAAAAAAGTTTTCCCTGCCAGGCCATCTAGCACTTGGTCAATGAAAGGTAGAGGGAAACAGTCCTTCTTTGTTGCTTTGTTTAACTCTCTGTAATCAACACAAATCTGCCACTTCCCATTTTTCTTTGGAACCAACACCAAAGGAGAGACCCACTCACTGTCCGAGATAGGGTAAATGAATCTTTCATCTAGCAGTTTTTGCAGTTCTTCTTTGACTATATCGTTGAGAGATGGATTCATTCTCCTTTGGGGTTGTCAAACCGGTTTGCAACCTTCTTTGATATAAATGTGGTGAGTACACACTGAAGGGTGCACTCCCTTCATTTCCTTGTAACTCCAAGAAAATGCATCCAGATGTTCCTTTAGCATGTTGCACAAATTTTCTTCTTGGTGTACAGAAAGAGATGGGTTGATTTTCAAAGTTCTCTTTGGGCCGAATTCTATGGTTTTGACATGGGTAGGGTTTGAATCAACTAAGAATAGGGAAATCTGATGGTTATTTTGGGTATCCTTTACTACTTCCTCTAAGGACAAGGTGTTGGGAGTTGGAATTTGGAGTATGTGTTCCATCAAATCATCTTCATCCGGTTGTCCTCCTCCCATGGTTGCTTCTAAGGTACAAAGTTGGTTTGAGTAGACTTCATCTTCTTCCTCCTCTTCCAGCCATAAAGGTAAGTCATGTTCTAGAGATGGCTGAGCAGGAGGGTACAAGACTAACTGCTTGGACATATGTCCATTTTTTATAGTCATATTTCCAGCCCTACAACTAATGTAGGCATCGACAGTGGCTAACTAGGGCCTCCCAAGCATGAGAGAATAACCAGTAAGCTTGGCCTTAGGCTGGAGAACTAGGAAGTCTGCAGGGTACTCCCAAGAGTCAATGGAGACCATCACATCCTCCACAATCCCCTCAGGGGTCACTGTGGAATGGTCTACAAGTTGCAAGACTATTGTGGTCTTTCTCAATGAACCTTGGAGATTGAGCTTGAGCATGGTGTCCTTAGTTAATACATTAATGGCAAACCCAATATCAATCAAAGTGTGTGGGACAATGATGCCATTGATGTGCACATCTACTACAGGGGTTCCAGGGTCCAAATACTTTGGGAAAACTACCTGCCCCGACATTAAGTCGAACAACAGTCCAATGACATTAATGGTAGGGGTGTCTCTTTTTCACCTCCCTGGATGTTTGAAGAACTTCTCCATAATAAACTTGTTGTAAATAGGTACATCCTTTATGGCTTGGAGAAGTGGAATTTTGACACATAGATTTTTCAATTCACCCAGAAGTTCATTATCTTCTGGGGTAGGCTAGACTGGTTGAGTTAATCTCTCAAGAAAGACTGGTGGATTTATTCTGAGCATGCTTTCCTCTCTTTCCTCCTCACTCTCCCTAGGTGGAGGTGGAGGTTGGTTATCTGGGAGTACTCTCCTAGATCTCAAGTTGATTTCTTGAATATCCATAGCATAAGCAAGATACGATGTCTCTCCATTGTACACTTGTTGTGCTTGGCTGTTGTTCGGGTTTGGATTTGGCTGGGCATACATCTGAGGCTGTTTAGGTGGAGCATGGTGTAAAATCTATGGTTGAGTAGGTGGTGAACGCAATATATCTGAAGCATTGTTGTATGGGGGCCTCCACCCTTGGGGTGGTGCATTCTACTGAGGCTGTGGCAAAGCATATGGCTAAAATGACTGGCTGGTCGGCTGGGAAAGGTACTAAGGTGAAAAATACCAAGGAGGAGGTTTAGACCAAGAGGGATGAGAAGTGGGGGCCCAAGAGGGAATGGATGTGTTCTAGTTAGGGTTGTAATATGCATGGGATGACCCTTGCATGCCTTATTGGTATGGATGAGGACCAGAGGTCTCCTTTGATTTATGTAGCAGAGTTGTTCAGTCACCCCTTTAGTTCCCTGATACACAGCTTTTAGTCTAGGTAAAGAAGGGCACTTGTCTGTGGAGTGGTTTTCTTCACAGACCGAGTAGACTTAAATCAGATTCAGTGGAAATTCATTCCTAGGGTAGCTCCTTGTGCATCTAGGGCAAAAAATGGCTAAGGTTCTCTCTACTTCCTCCTACTTTCTCTTTATGTGCATAGTGTCCATCTGTAGGGAAAGGGTTTGTATCATTTCACTCTTGAAGTCTTCCAGCATATTTCCAATTTCACCTTTGATGGATGTATTGGAAGATGTTAGATTGGCCATTAGTTGACTACCCCTACCCTTTTTCCTCACTGCCCTAGAATGGTTCCTAAAGATAGTCTTGATATCTTCATAGGGTATCTGGTAGATGTCCCCTCCTCCTAGCAGGTTTAGGGTATCCAAAAAATATTCCCTTACCCCTTTGAGTAGGACTAGCTGTAGTGACCCAGGATCAAGTGTGCACCTGGCCCTTTTGTAGCTAAGCTAGAATCTTGCTTCATAATCCTCTAGGGATTCATCATGCCCTAAGGTCATCCTAAAAATTTCCTCTTTAGTGTTTTTGGACCTACAGTAGTCTCGATACTTGTTATTGAAGGCTTGTTGCATCTAAGCCCAGGTTGTGATGCTATCACTAGGTAAACCTATGAACCAGCGCAACATTGCATCCTTGAGAGTGGAGGGAAGAGTTTCAACTTCTGCTCATCAGTGATGTAATCATAAGTTTTGCATATGACAGTAAACTCAAACAAGAAACTGTTTGGATCTTCTGAGGTCAGTCCATCAAAATGAGGAAGAGCATAGGGGCCTATGTTTTTCATCTTGATATCCCCATTAGTTTCTTTGATGGGAAAGGTACCCTCAATTATTTCTCTATCTCCTCTGTAATTTCTATTTTCAGCCATTTGGTCAACTGGAATGGGTTCTCCTTCTTCTTCTCTCCTTGTAGGCTCTTCAAATATCTCCGGTTGTTCACCTAAGGGGTCCCCCAATTCACAGCCACCGAAGAAGAGGAAAGGCTGGTTGTTTGAAGCGGTGGGGGTATTTGGTAGAAATTTTCCTAAGTTATCCCTATTCCTACAAGGCATGAAAGAAGTGTTTATTTTTCGTTTTTTTTTTGTTTTTGTTTTCAAGCTTTGAGGATAATTGCAAAATTGAAATCACAAACTAAATGAAAACTAACTACTTGAATGAAATCTCACTTGTAGAATGGAAAAGAAAGCAAACTAAATTACTTTTGCATAAATGAAGCTAATAACAGAATGTCAGAGATAAGAAATGGAAGAAATAAAGTAGAAATCACATATTACTTAGACACCTCCCCAAAAAAAGCAGCAAAAAATGATGAGCACCAGTATTGCAGCAAGAATGCTACAACTCATGGGGCTACCAAATTTACTTTATCAACTCGGGGTTCATACAAACTTGGAGGTGACAGTGTTGTATACAAAAGTAAATGTGATGGGTCCGCTCTTTGTCACTGCTAAGCTGGCGATAAACCACTAAGGTTTTTCAAACCAGACTTCTATTGATTCAGAAGAAGCTTGATTACCAATGAGGAAAAGGGAAATCTACACTAAAAGAAATCTTGTCTACTGCAGTAAGGAAAAGACTGAAAATCAAATGCTTAAACACACCATTCATCTAATGTAACTGCTAAGAGGCTTTGATTCATGAGAATACTAAGTTATCATATGTGTAATCCTACTATCCTAGGCATGAAATTTGAAACATCAAACATTCTACTATTGTGCATGTAAATGAACAAAATGACTTCTTTTCCTTTTTGTCTTTTTTGTGTGAAAGTGTGAATGCTAACTTCTTTTGGTGATGTGGCAAGTGGATTAGGGATGATGGTGGATGGTCATATGGCTTGAGAGGCAAGTAGGGGTCATTTTCTAGCTTCCTAGGGGCTTTTTTCACAATTCAACCTCAAAACAGGCCACTACAGGTCAACCTACATGATGTCCTCACTTGTCCTACAGGGTGTCCTAATGCTCCTACAAGATGCCCTGTATTCCTACAGGATACATCCGAGATCAAGAAGAGGGATTTGGAAGGCGATGTAAGGCTTAGGGAAGGTGAATGGTGGGTGAAATGAAGCAAGGGAGTGCCTAGGACTCCTTCAGAACTAAAAAACAAAGTTGTGAGATGATTGGATTTGCTCAACAAGCTTGGAGAAGTATTCTTGTGGAATGATGAATTTAGTGAAAGAAAGTGATAAACATGGATGGATGAGGTTAGGATGGGGTCTCTAATCATGGATCTCTCTGTACTGCTGAAACTCCTGCACTACATCAATCATTCATATTTATCCATAAATCATGTAAACAAGAAGCTTTTCAATTAACTAAGGAAAACATAATTTCATGAGCTAGTTGCCTATTTCATGCATGGGAAAACTTGCAGAATAATATGAAACCTTGATGAGATCTAATGTAAGACTGAAGATAGAAGAAATGACAATTAAATCCTATTCTTGAAAACTAGTAAAATGCTGACCTAAGTAACAAAAAACCCTAAATTCCATGAGAAATCAGAATTCTATGTTTTTGGGGCTTCATAGGAGTTTTTTTCCTCAAACCATGCTTCCTGAAGGGAGGAGCGAAGCCAAATCCCCCTACTAACATATTTTTGATATTCCTTTATATTCCTAAGCTAATGCTGAAGAAATGCACAAATGGAAGCAAACTAATCAAATCCACAACTACTTGCAATGAAATGATGCTAAAGACAATTCAACCATTAATCTATGAAATCAACTAAGCATACAAATACAAGAAGAGGAGCCTTTGATGCTAGGTTTGGGCCCTAACCCAAGAGCTTCAGCCCTATGAGTCAACTCAGTGTTGGATCAAGAAAATGCTCATTCTCATTATCAAAACAGAAAATTACATAACAATGTCTTCCATAAGTCTTGAACTCGAAAATTCCTAGTGTTTTTACATCAAAAATTCGAATCCTAATGAGGCTTTAGGCCTCCTTATTTATACAACTGAAGTCTCCAATGAATTCCTTAAATCTAGGGAGGCTCGGCTCCCAAAATCAAGATGAACTAGCTCTTTAACTGTCACTGGCTCGACTGCCTTTTGATCTTCATGACTTGGTTTCTTGTAACTCCGAGCTAGTGTGATTTCATGGAGGAATACTCAAATGAGTGAGGAGTAAATGAGGAGGATCTATCCCCTACAATATCTCCTCCTTTTCTAATTCGAGTTTCAGCCCTTAATTAGACAAAATTTCCATGATTTTCTCTCAAAAACCTACAATCAATGCACATTAGTCCACTAGGCATATTATCTCACTTTTACTCATCTCATTAAGAAAAATATAATCAAAATATGTAAGAAATTATGAGAAGAATTGATTTGAATAAGCTAGGAGGTGTATTAAGGTCCATATAGTTACCCAATGATGAGGCTCATCAAATGACGAGGACTCTCCCTTACAGGTTGTGGGAAAGATGGTTGAGGGACAAATTTGGAGGAGCCGCAAAGAGGAAATGGAAGAAGAAACAAGTAATGTCATGAGAAGGTTATTCACCGAAGGTGAAACATCCACAAGGGATCAGCAATAGAATCCCAGAAGTACAGGTAGTATCCATTTTGACCTTCCCCTAGTGCCTTACAATAATCCAGAGAAACTTGTTGCTAAGTTAGCTAAAGCGATATGAGTACACAATGTGCATGAGAAATATAAGGCCAATTTTAGTAGAGTAAATAACAGTGGAATTAGTGGTTTTTGTAATTTGGGACTGCAAGGATCTCAACAACCCAAAAACAAAGGATTTGTATTGTTGGCGCATACTCGAGTAACCATGGCGAGATCTTTCACTAAATATCCTTAATTTGCTGGTAGAAGAAATGAAGACGTAGAACAGCGTTTGTACCTGTGTGAACCTATATGGAGAGCTCGTTAGATGCCAGATAACATTAAATCAATTGAGTTCCAAACCATGTTGAGGGATAGATCTCTTCGTTGGTTTATAAGATGAGTAGAACAGAATTAGAATCCCATAGTAGATGATATCAAGATAGGATTCTTGCAAGAATTCAAAGTACCTCACACTGACGAGCAGGTGTTATTGGAATTATGGGAAATCAATCAGAAGGAAGATGAAACTGCTTGGGAACCGATGTAGAGATTTAATGATGTTATTTCTAGGCTAAGTTACACCCTAGATCCTAATCACCAGAGAGAGTGGTTCATCAAGGCACTCTTACACCTTACGAGAACTTCGTTGACACAACAAAATATTTGGACTCTCCAAGATGATTTAGAACAAGCGTCATGTATAGATGGCAGGATACCCACATGAGTATCGTAGGGTGGGGTTGCAGGACCCGTCAATCATGGACCTACAAAATCAAATCGCCAACTTAACAGAAAAATTAAAGGATCTACAACCAATTCGGCCAGCTAGACCCAACGTATGGTGTACACATTGCATGGTGGAAGGACATGTTGTGACAGAATGCCCAAGGTTGAGGGGAATCAACCATTCAGGGGGGATTTCAGGACCATTAGGAACCCCACCAACAGTAGGATTTGCGACAGTGGGGGTGCAAGGAGCTTTCCCAGGACGAAATACCCAAGGATACTTTGAAATCTATAGGACATACGGACATCTACCACGGATATTCCCAATACTAAAAAAGTACTCCAATGTTCTGAATAACAACTATTTTGAATTTTTTGCATATACAATGCATCACACTGACCAATGCAGGGCATTAGATGCTCTAGCAAAATGGCTGGATAGGTCTACGTTCAGAATCAATGAGTCTAACAAGGGAAGGCGAGGGGGAAATATGAGAGGAGGAAGAGCTGGAGGTAGAGGTCTTGTAAGGTGCTATAATTGTTATTAGGAGGGGAATGTTTCCAGGGAATGTCCGCTCCCAAGAGACCATGGTGTTCACAATTTAGAATCAATATGCATGCCACAGAGGATTTCCCTGAGCTCATTGCAAAATGGAAAGAAAGGACTAGATAGAGAGGGGCTAACCTGATCAACGCAGAGCCTCGTACAAACGACACTCTTCCTGTAACTAATATAAATATAGTTACAAGGGGTGGAAAGAAGACCAGGGAAGATCGGGGTACGGTGGACCCGCCCTCGACTTTTAAGGTAGTGTCTCCAAAGAAATCATACAAAACCATGCAACAAAAATAGTATTATCAAGAGGAAGCTAAATTGTTTGAAGGGATGACCGAGACAAAGGAGACACAGAAACATGACGAACGCGCGCTCAACAATGCTCAACTGATAGAATAATGGTTTAAGTTATTTCCTCATATCGTTGATGATGATCAGATGTTGAAGGAGTTCCATAAAAGTTTAAAAGTGGTATTGCCAGAAGATGAAGAGGAAGAAGAACTACCATCTGCCAACTTACCAGAAAGACATACAAGAAGAGTGTGGTGGAATAAAAAGAGAAGCGGAAGGGAATTCTAAATCAATGCTCAGATTGCAGGATTCCAGATCAAAGACACAATGCTAGACCTAGGGTCGGATGTAAACATTTTTCCCAGGAAACATGGGAGGCGATGGGGAAGTCGCAACTTAAGTATTCACCAATACAATTGAGGATGGAGAATCAGTACTATATATTACCTATTGGAAGGTTAGAAGTGGTAGAGATGGATGTGGAGGGAGTAAAAACATACACAAAATTCGAAGTAATTGATATAATTTGTAACAATGACCCATACCCATCACTCCTTGGGATCGACTGGGCATATGAAAACTAGGTTGTCATCGACCTGAAGAAAGAACTAATGATATTTGAAGCAGAAGGGATGGACCCATATCAAGGACCCAGGTTCACGAAACCTGTGGATGATAGAGATGATTCAGAAATTCTAGACCAGCTATACACATTAACGAGAGGAAAGAGAGAGGATTATATAAATCTTAGAGTAGGAGGATTTGTCAACTGGAGGAGTATTCAAAGCTCAAAAGATGGTTCGAAATCCATGTGGGATGCATGGCAACAAGGGGGATATGAACTTGATACTAGACATTGCGTAAAGATATGTAGGATAAACTGGATAGGGGCAAAGGTAAGCAACTATCCCAAATTCCACAGTATTGAATCAGTAGACATTTTCTTAAACAAAGTAAACATAGAAATAAGAGAATATCATAAAGTTCTATTGCTAGATATCGCATTACACGCCACCCTGGTAAGGTGGTGGAGAACGCACCACAACACGTTGCGTGAATGGGGAACTATAAAGTGAGCCATGAGAGAAAGGTTCATTCAAGAAGAAGACCAACCTTAGAATAGAGTGAAATATTGATCTGGATTGGATCCATAAAAATTCTCATAGTGCCATGATTGTATCAAATCAAGACAGACTTCGAATTTATGACAAAGAGCTATTAGGAAGACCTCTCGACAGTGGCAGTTTGCAGCCAGTAAGGAACGACGAGGACCTCGGTCAAAGTGCGTGGACCGAGGCCCATGGAGACCGTGCAAGATGCAAAAGTACCAGTTAGGAAGCTCGGATCGGGAAATGGAGGCCATTTTTGATGCGTGATTAGTGCTAATCACGCATCGCTAGGAAAAACCCCTCGAGAAGGAGAAGCCCCGAGTACTCGGTTGCATGGGAACCCGACAAACCATAGGGAAAGCGCTAACGTGAAAGGCGGGTCCTGCGCTCCAAAACCGGCAGTATATCGGAGGCACTTTGGGGCGATAAGCGGATTTGGTAGAAAATGAGCGATTCCATACATTGTGAGATGCGTGTCCGGTGGATGAGAGAGAAAACCGCCTCTCATTGCGCGCTAATGGTCGAGTAAGTCAACCGCGCGAAATGAGCGAACACTGTAGGATCTGGGGACTCCAGATCTGATGGCGGAGATTGCGCCCGATGGGAAACCAGATTTGACGGGGGAATTAAGCCGCAGCATATAAAAGTTTGAAGTCCGATTTGACCGCTGAGTTGGCGGATGAGTCATTCCACAGTGTAACTAAAATACGAAATCATTGAGGAAGAGCTGGTGCAGTTCGTGAGAGGACAAGTTGCCACCTCCCTGTGAGACGTTGGCAAAGATGCAGAGGCAGGGAACTCTAAGTGAACAACAGCAGGCAAACTGAAGAGGTGGAAGAGGAAGCGAACAATCAAGGACGTCTTGGCTTTAAGCCATGAATGAACAAGCAGAAAAATAGAGAGCAAGATCGAGCACTGTAAGAAAGAAAGAGACAGTGAGACCAAGAGGCAGAAGAGACAGTGAAGCAAGAGGCAGAAAAACAAAGAGCCGAGTTGACCTGCAACAACATCGAGCAGATAGAAGGCTTGAAAGGTTCAAGCAATCCCTGTGAGGATCTATCGGGAATTGAGTACCACACTGGGCTCCTCCCATTAAAGACCAAAGATGTCAAGATTTGGTAAGGAAAGATTTTGTGCACTCTAGTGGCTTGGGGAATCCAAGAACCACCCTACCAAGAATTATCTGTTTCAAGAGACTCAAATTGAGCTCCTCACTGTAAATCTTTGTTTTAAAAAACACAGTAAAAGAAGGCCACCAATGAAAGATGGACCAAAGAGGTAGCCCTAGAGAATAGGGTGAACTCCTTATTAATCTGTTGTGTTCTTGTATTTGCTTACTATGTTTCTCTTACTGTTTTCTATTTTCCAGTGTTTGCGTATTTTGCAATCTGATCAATCCGTTTCCTAAGATAACATAGACACACACACCAGCACATGAGTCTGTAATACCTTCATTCATTAATTATTTAACTAAGATCACTCACAAGTGAATTTCAGATCAAGTGGTATCAGAGCTTTAGGTTGTTAAGGTTAGACAAGCTTGTGTTGGATTTAGCTGTTGAATGATAACTAGATCAAAGCTCAAATTAGGAGAAGGAGAGTTGGTCAAAACTAATCCTGAGATTGGGAGAGTCTATCCTCAAAAGACAATGTCAGAAGAAGGTTATGTGGGGCCATGTTATAAACATTTTTGTCCATAAAACAAGGGCTCCTAAGTCCCTAAAAGTGTTGTTCTAACCCCTAAAGGAACAAGGTCAACAGATTACAACTTCTCCCATAAGTTCTCCATGAAAAGCTACTCAAAATTGGTCAAAACAGGATCATTGCAGCTGCTCCACTGGCTAGGTGCATTGCATCTCACCCAAATACACTGTGAGGGTGCATTGCATTTCAAAATTCCCTTCTGTGGGGTGCGATGGGCGAGAAATGACAAATGGCAGTGTCATTCCGCGAGGTGGAGAGGCAATGGAAGCTTCCAGAATCTTCTCCTGTGACACTTGCCTCACTAAATTCGACCAAGGATGAGTAAGAGGCCCTCAGTCTCCAAGTGGAAGCAAGAACTGTCAAAGAGAAGACACTAATCAAATCACAAGCTGACTCACCCCCCTTACAGATATCTATATATGGATCCCTCATCCCAGAGATCCGGAGGCTGGAATTTTGCATATTGTAAGGAATTGTTGTTGGTTTCTAGAGACAAACATCAGATTGTTGGGTGATCTAAGCTTTGTTTGAGGTGAAGAGGGGCTTCTTTGTTGGGAGGTTGATGCTGGGTCAGAACAGCTCGTTGTAACTCCTCCTGGATCTTTTCTTGTTTATCAATAAAAGCTATTTGAGTTTTCCTCTATGCTTTTGTATCATTGATGCTTTTTACATTTGTATGGTCAGTTTACATCTGATCCTAGATTGTTTATGAATATAGATCCATGTCTTTGTATAGTGCTGTGCTTCTATGATCTTACAGGTACTTTGTGAAGTTGGGCGTGCAAGGGAGCAGGTAGCTGGGGATTATCAAAGTAGAGAGGGATCGAATCAAAGGATTAGCGCAAAACAGAGGTTGGTCTTTCTATTCCTCTCTATCTATAATTCATAAAGGAAAAACATAAGTAGCTTTTCTCTGTTTGTTTCTAAGGCAACTGTCACACCTTAGTGGGATAGAGCAGTTCTATATAGACACTTTTCCCTGTAACAAAATGGCGACTCCACTGGGGAGATAATTAGTTTGTTTGTTTATCATTCTTTGTTGTTTGTTTCATAAACTTATAAGTAGCATTCGAACTGCATTTACCATAACAAATGCAAAGTAGATAACTGTTGCTTCAATCCATCCATTGGATCTGTTTATGATTTAAACAACTGATTCACAAACTATATGATTGCCCTTGTGATAGCTCTTAGATCCTCCTTAGATCTACCCCTGATTGTTGCATTACTGATTTCTTTTTACTCGGCCAGAAACTAAGAACTGAACTGCAAACTGTGACCCGGAACCCGAACAGAGTCTCGTTTCTGGCCCAACGCAGGTACTGTTCAGAGATTGTGAATTTCAACACACTTCCCAAGTGGGCAACCTGTGCTGCATTTCAGATTCTCTATGTTACAGGTGCGCTGATCAGATTAGCTCTGTTCAGTGGTGGCTTCTGTGGTTCATTCTTTCCAGTTCTATTCCTGAATTTTGCTGCCTGTGATGAGTATATGTCTGTTTGAAACCCCTTTTCTTTGCTGCTATTCCGCCTCCTTTGTACAAAAGAACTGTAGATGTTTTTTTGTGTTTGTTGAGTCGTTTACAGTTCTCCTGTGCAAAAGTAGCATAGTCTTACCGTCGTCCTTTGATTTGAATCTGTCGCAAGTGTCGATTTCGATCATAGGAGAAAGTTTGATTGCTATTGATGATCGATTATCCTGTTACTATTGCTTTTGGTCTGAATTTGTAATTTTCTAGTGTCAAAAACAAGTATTCATTTCAAAATCGTAAGGTGTCGTAATCGTCTCTATTTTTTATTTCGAAAAGAAGCTTGTTTATATTTGTCGCTTGAAAAGAAATTCAGATTTTTACATCAACTTTATTTTTAGCATCCATATACTAAGAAAGTTGAAAACAAATACATGCATGTGCATTTGCATATAGACAGTCTGTTTGGCTTGATTTAGGAAAGTGCATTTACAGTGTGCTCTTTGCTCTTTGTGAAAATATTATGTCTTTCTTTTCCCTAGTAGCTAGGATTTTCATTGCACAAAAGAGATAAAAAGTTTTTTTATCATCTTTAGATTGCATTTTAGGAATTACATCTACATCTCGTGGTGAACCCGAAAGGCAAACTTCATAAGCAAGATCAACTTAAAATAAATTCAATGAATCTAACAATGCTTTGGAACTTAACGCACAACAATTAGAGGTCTAGGCTAGAGACGTATTCCGGCGTCGTAAAGCCTGGTAACTGTTGTTCTCACTGATGGTTAGGTGATTCCTCCACTTTGAGGCGATAAGTGCCAGTACGGACTTGTGCTCCCACGTACCGTCGAGTATATTTTGGGAGACCCCTATAGGCTTAAATCCTTTATCCATAGGAAGCCGTGTCTGCCGCCCTATTGATCGCAATGCACTGAACACAGCATTCGGGAAGATTGACTGCCGTATCGTAAAAAGTATTCTACAGTTTTGTGATTGGTTTGGTACTCCCTCTACCTAGACTTCCAGAGTAGTCCCTTTCGTTTCTTTTCAGAATCCTTAACGGAAAAGATCCATCTGAGCACTTGTCACTTCAGGCTCATTAAAAATTGAAGGCGACTAGAGTTATCTTTTGTTTTTTCTCGACTCTTAAAAACTGAAAAAACAAGTTGTGTCAAAGCGTCTAAAATTTATTTTAAACGGAATATTCATTACCCCTTTCCTACGTTGATCTTGGGTTGAGAAAATGGAATCCACCAACCAAGGAATTCCCCTTGGAGGAAATCCTAGTCCCTTCTCCTCTTGGGGAGATGTTGGTGCACCCCATATGGCCACATTGTTGCTTCCAGGACTGAAAATTGGTTTGCCTATATGGCTCTTCTCAACCTCTGTCGTTCAGAACACCACAATTCCTGAACAATCAAATCAGCAATTAGATGAGTCCAGAGTTACCCACCAACCTTCTACTTCCTCAAGTTCTTCCTCTCCTCCTTCCTCTTCACTTGATGAGGATGGTAAAGCCAAAAGTCAAGTACCTAAGGAGAAGAAGGAAAAGAAGAAGAAAGAGAAGAAGAAGAAGGGGCCAAAAGCGAATGGGGGCAAACGAGTGTCGTCTAACGAAAATCCACACACTGCACCGACCAGGCCTAAATCGCCATGTGTCATTTGCAAAGGAGACCACTATCACAGAGATTGTCCTTGCATCCCTCGGATCTTAAGGGACTGGTCTCCTCGTTTGCACAACCCGGTGTTGTCAATCTCTGATGATCATGTTGAAAACACACCGTCAACTAGTGAAAGTGAAGCCCCAGGACAGAAAGGAAAATATAGATTTCCTTGTAAACTGTGCGAAGGCGATCATGCCGTCCACCGTTGTCCCTTCTTAGATGAAGCTAAAATAGTTTTGGATTATCGTCTGGTTTCACCGTTACGACTTCCTCCTGGATATAAAAAACTCTTGCCAGGTCCGTCACTAGTTGAAAATCTGGCTAGCCCGTCCAGTTGGTCGGCCGAAGCACCTATCATTGAAGATAAACCATCTGAATCCATGCCAGACGAAAGTCAAAAGGTCGAGGCGGCAGTTGACCCGGTCTTGCCTTCAGAGGTTCCATCTTTAGATGATACAGTCACTGAAGAGAACAAGGATGACAGCGTCCAAATTCTTTTCATAAGCACAGACTCCAACGAACATGGGGGCAATTTACCCGTTCCTTTACCGCAGGAAGGAAGTTCGTCAGAGTCGTACCCGGCTGTCCATTCGGTCCCTTCTCCAAGCAATCTAGTTGTCTCCTTCGACTGGAATCAACTAGGCAGACCCCGTTTACCGGCCAGTACACCATTCCGGATTATTGTTCAAATATATAGAATGGTTATGGCTGGTACCATCATAGATGAGGGGGCTTCTATGGGTATCCTTTCCTCAACTTCTTGGAAAGCGCTTGGTTCGCCATCGCTTTTGCCTGAGATGAGAAATCTAACAGGTTTTGATAAACGAACCAGTCGACCATTAGGGATCCTTCCCAATGTGCCCATAACATTGAGAGGGAAAACCGTTCACATGAACGTAATGGTAGTTCAAGGACCCCTGGATTACAATCTACTCCTTGGACGAGACTATATTTATTGCATGGGAGCAATTGTCTCCTCACTCTTTAGAGTAATGTGTTTTTCGCACGAAGGAAGAGTGGACCAGATTTCATTTCCCGGATCACGCATAGCAAATAGTCATATACCATCCCTAAATGGTCTTTTCACAAAGAAATGTCTCAATCTCCAGTCCTTCCACCCGATGAGCGTGAGTGATTCAAGAGGACATGACTGAAACCCAGGGGGCATGCACCTTGGTCTACTTCGGCAGGAAAACTTCGGGTATAGGGTAGGTTTCCGCGGGAGAATATGACTAGTCTGTACCCCCGTCCGTGGTTGGAAAAGGGGGTTATTCTAGAACAAGATTCTCTTGTCAAAGTTATGTGAGTTGGCGGGCATCGCCGCTCACCTTTGTTTATTTCGGTAGACATCGCCAGAGAAGTGTTTTGTTTACGCCGTAAATAGAACTATCTTTGCTAACCTGTAAGAGGTAGGTCTCTCTTGGTAAAACAAATGTTTTAACGGACTAAAGAAGGGGTAACCTTGAAACTCTGTTTTATACCGGGGGCATGCAAACCTTTTGGAGTGCAAGCAAAGAGCGATAATTTATCTGTTTTTTGGATTGGTCGTTTCCTAACTTTCATAAAGAAAGGATGTGGGGCAAAACTCTAAAAGTTGCCATTTTATATGAGACATTCTTATTGCACGACTGGATTAATCGAGCAATGTTACCGCAAGGTTCAAGATCGTTAAAAAATAAACCCTCATCGAGTAGTTTTAGCACATAGTTCAAGCTCGTTAAAAAATAAACATAAGACATGAGCAAATGTTTCCAACCGCGTTTAAGCTCGTTAAAAAATGAACTATTCCCAAGTAAATAACCTTCGTGAATGTAGTACTTCAGCCATTAAAGCCTTGGTCGTGTTTGCACCATCACCTCCACTTTGCATTGGCCGATCATTCACCTCCATTTGATTATTTACCCATTTTGAGGAACAGCTCCGAAGAGTGATTTCACTAGCCATCCTTGTGACACTGCCATGATTGGAAAATTCCAAACCTTACCTAGAATCAGCTCCTACTCGTTTTATCACTCGTTCCTCAAAAGACGAGTCTCCTTTAAGCTCTTTTCAACTGACTCGTAAAATATGAAAATATTGTTGAGCCATTGGCCTCTCCAGCTCGTTAAAGGGACATGAAGTGCTATCCCTCCTCTAGATTTTAATCTTTTTGGACATGAGGGATTATTACACAAAAAGATCGAGCGCTTGTTTTGTTCGGCTCGTTAAAAGTATCGAAAATCCATCCCTTCTGTATTGTTTTATACTTTTTCGGACTTAAGGGATTAGATGACGAAAAAGGAACTTTGGAGTTACCTTTACGTTCCTTTTTAGACTCTCTAAAATTGAAAAGGACCGAGTTATCTTTGTCGTTAAACTCGTTAAAAAGATTAATAGCGACAAACTTGTCTTTAGACGAGAACGAGTTTCACTATCGCTAGGCTTGTTAAAACATAGCGATGGGTTTGCCCGAAGGGAAAATTATAGAACAAGCATATGTTATCCTCCTCAAGCTTGACAAAAATAAAGAGGTACTGGTCAGCAATGACTGGGGAAAAATTGGGAAGAAAACTCAAAGAAACTTTGTTGGTAGCAACTCGCTCTTGAACATGACACTTCCACTCTGTGTCCGAGTCGGGTTGGGTTGTTTCATTCACCGGTCACATCACCATGGTCACGCCATACCATCCACATTTGGGGTTAATGCTACCAATCCATCACATCAGTGTCGCCGATATGTTCAAGAGAAGTCATTCAGAGAATTCACCTGTGTCTCACCCACTACCATACATTATACTCCATTCTTTCATGACCGCCACCCTGAACCTTATATCACTAGATCGTTTTCACTTCCATTAAAATCATTTGCTCCGTTCCGTGTCATTGATGTGGGATTCATTAAGGCCCTCCTGTGACGGATCACTTCTTGTCGACATTAGCTCATTATCCAAGAAGTTGATCTAGGAACACCCCATTCAGTACATTGAAGCTTGCATGCCTCAATGGCAAGTTTCTCACTTCCGGCGAAAAGTATACATCATGGCCTTCGACCGAAAGATTTTGCGTGGTGTTCGACGCCAAGTCCTTTATTCACACCACGTGAATTGTACTGCAGTACCTTGAGGGTCATTATCGTTATCGGTGATTCCTCTCGCGCTTGTTAACAGTTTACATCATTGAATGGTAATCAAGCGATGTCTTTCCATGTTCGACTTCAGGACATTTCTCACATGGATCGACTTGTACTTTGAGTGAAGATGAGATAAGATTGAAGACCCCAGATCTAGTTTCATCCATCCGGGCTGCGATATATATTCAGGGAAATAAAGACATTAAATTTACATCATTGCAGCATAGATAATCATCCTATCAAAAGGATGATGGCTCTATCAGAATCATCAGTCTACACTCAGAGGGTTATCTGTCCTATGTACATGAAAATGAATTTATAAAGCTGAGCGTGGGAATGCCCGCCTCAGCTAGATCATGAAAAAATTATGAAGATAATGTATTGTATTGTATCTTATTACAGACCTCCTCCCAGCATTGAAAGAACTTCGGATCCTCATAATAAAGCATTTCACCCGACACCAAAAGGTTAACGGCCTCATACTTTAGGGGGCAACTGTTATAGACATTTTTGTGCCCTACAACCCCAAGCATGAAATGTCCATAAACCAAGGGCTCCTAAGTCCCTAAAAGTGTTGTTCTAACCCCTAAAGGAACAAGGTCAACAGATTACAGCTTCTCCCAGAAGTTCTCCATGAAAAACTACTCAAAATTGGTCAAAACAGGATCATTGCAGCTGCTCCACTGGCTAGGTGCGTTGCATCTCACCCAAATACACTGTGAGGGTGCGTTGCATTTCAAAAGTCCCTTCTATGGGGTGCGATGGGCGAGAAATGACAAATGGCAGTGTCATTCTGCGAGGTGGAGAGGCAATGGAAGCTTCCAGAATCTTCTCCTGTGACACTTGCCTCACTGAATTCGACCAAGGATGAGTAAGAGGCCCTCAGTCTCCAAGTGGAAGCAAGAACTGTCAAAGAGAATACACTAATCAAATCATAAGCTGACTCATCCCCCTTACAGATATCTATATATGGATCCCTCATCCCAGAGATCCGGAGGCTGGAATTTTGCATGTTGTAAGGAATTACTGTTGGTTTCTAGAGACAAACATCAAATTGTTGGGTGATCTAAGCTTTGTTTGAGGTGAAGAGGGGCTTCTTTGCTGGGAGGTTGATGCTGGGTTAGAACAACTGGTTGTAACTCCTCCTGGATCTTTTCTTGTTTATCAATCAAATCTATTTGAGTTTTCCTCCATGCTTTTGTATCATTGATGCTTGTTACATTTGTATGGTCACTTTACATCTAATCCTAGATTGTTTATGAATATATATCCATGTCTTTGTATAGTGTTGTGCTTCTGTGATCTTACAAGTACTTTGTGAAGCTGGGCGTGCAAGGGAGCAGGTAGTTGGGGACTATCAAAGAAGAGAGGGATCGAATCAAAGGATTAGCGCAAGACAGAGGTTGGTCTTTCTATTCCTCTCTATCTATAATTCATAAAGGAAAAACATAAGTAGCTTTTCTCTGTTTGTTTCTAAGGCAACTGTCACACCTTAGTGGGATAGAGCAGTTCTATATAGACACTTTTCCCTGTAATAGGCCAGACCCTCAATTCATAGATAGTTTCCTAGACATAAGGTCCATGGTAGAGGAAATGTATAAGGAGTTTAGAAAACACAAGGATGAAGATGCATCAGGTTCCAAACAAGACAAAGGAGAATATGGGTCTTTCCTCCATGACCACTCAAAAGGAAAAGGGAAAAAAGAAAGCTTTCTCACACCTCCTAATAGCCTTGAACATAAAAAGAAGGCATCTTTGATTAAACTAGATGTTAAATTTGATTTACTTATATATGATGGAGAGTTGAATGCAGAAAAGTTGGACAATTGGATTAGACAAATTGATGTTTATTGTAGAGTGCAGAGTATTGATTCAGACAAGAGTAAGATTCAGCTGGCAAGCCTACGTCTTGGAGGCACTACCTTAGTTTGGTGGGAAGGCAGGATCCAAGCCGACATGAAGAGACATGGTAAGACTATTTCTGTCTAGAGTGAATTTGTTTCTGTAATCAAAAAGAAATTCTATCCATTGGCCTACATGCAGCAAGCCATGATGAGCTGGCAGACTCTTTGACAATTGAAAGGGCAAAGTGTACAAGGATACACCCAAGAATTTAGAAAGAGAGCATTGATTCTAGGAATCTCATTAGACTCACCTGAGACTCTGTTAAAGTACATCGGTGGTCTACACAACTATATGAGGCACACTATCCTCATGTTTAATCCCACTAGTATAGATGAGGTATCTGTTCAAGCTACTCATCTAGAAGCTAGAGGAAAGAATGGAAGTCCAGAAGTTGGGGGATCATCCCAATCCACTACAACCAAGAATAAGGAGAAAATAAAGCAGAAATGGAAAGTAAGGAAGGCTAACACTGCACAGAAAAGCAAGGCTTCATGCACTCACCATAATAAGGATGGGCATGATGATGAGCATTGTTGGATTCTACATCCGGAGCTGAGACCTAAGAAGTTCGAGGGCAAGAAAAAGAAGGTTGCTGCATCTATTCAAAAATATTTGGGATCAGACTTAGGAGATGAAACAACTATTGCAGCCACAGGTATAAGAGGTAAGAATTCTGAAGCATCTACTAGTAATTCTACACAATCTACTATTGATGAAGAAAATGAGAGAAAAAGACATGAGCTTTTCCATATTCGAGTTATTTCCAAACATCAAAAGATTGATACTTTTTTTTATAGTGGCTCACAAGTAAATTTAATTTCTGAAGCAATTGTAAAGAAATTTGGATTAGTGACTACACCTCACAAGAAACCATACCCATTAGGATGGTTAAATGATAAAGCACAACTACAAGTGACTAGACAATGCAAACTCAAGTTTTCTTTTGGGTCAGCATTTGTAGATGAGGTTGAGTTAAGCATAATTCCTTTGGATATATGTGGAATTGTTTTAGGAAGTCCTCACTTATATGACAGAAAAGCTATCTTCTATAGAGCTGAGAACAAGTATCTACTTGTCAAGGATGGAATCGAATACATTGTAAGAGCTCATAAGCTCAAGAATAATTATACTCTCATAAAATCAGGGCAGATGAAACGAATGATAAATTCATGCAAACAATTCTTACTGATGGTTGTAAAGGAAAAGAAACCTGATAAAACCAATGTATTTGAGGGCTATGATGCTAAACAGCAAGCTGATTTAGAAAAAGTTGTTTCAGAGTATGATATCTTGTTTCAAGAACCTAAAGGTCTGCCACCCAAAAAGGAAATAGTGCATGATATTATTTTGCAGCAAGATGCTCCATTGCCTAACATTGGAATGTATAGGTTGTCCACTTTAGAGAATGCTGAAATCAAGAAGCAGGTGCAGGAGTTGCTCGAGAAAGGGTTCATCAGACCTAGCACATCACCATGTGGGTCACCAATCATTTTGGTGAGAAAGAAAGATGGCTCGTGGAGAATGTGCATTGATTACCGAGCACTGAATAAGATAACAATCAAAAACCTTTATCCCCTTCCTCGCATAGATGATATTTTGGATCAATTGAAAGAAGTTGTTTACTTTTCCAAGATAGACTTGCATAGTGGATACCATCAGGTCAGAGTTGTAGAACAAGATGCATGGAAGATTTCTTTCAAGACAAAGCAAGGATTGTATGAGTGGCTGGTTATGCCTTTTGGCTTAACTAATGCTCCTGCTACTTTCATGAGATTAATGAATGATGTACTCAAACCTTTTCTTGATGATTTTGTTATTGTGTATCTGGATGACATTTTGATATTTAGCAAAACATGCAAAGAACATTTAAAGCATGTTAAGCAGACACTAGATGTTTTGAAAAGAGAAAAACTTTATGTTAAACTCTCAAAATGTGAATTTGGCAAAAACTCTTTGAATTATTTGGGACATATAGTAGGGGGTGGTGAATTGAAAATAGATCCCTCTAAGGTGGCAGTCATTGTAAACTGGGCTAAACCCAAATCTACTACAGAAGTTAAAAGCTTCTTAGGAGCAACACAATATTGGAGAAAGTTCATTTCTAACTTTTCCTTAATTGCAGCTCCCTTACATGATTTAACAGGATTAAACAAGGTGTTTCAGTGGGGAGGCAAACAACAGAAAGACTTCAACACCTTGAAAGAAAAGATTAGTAAAGCACCTGTACTAGCACTGCCTGATCTTCAAAGACCATTTGAGATCCAAATAGATGCCAGTGACTATGCCATGGGAGCAGTGTTGACACAGCACGGTAAACCCATATGTTATCATTCTGAGACATTTAATTCTGCAGTAGTTAACTATCCTACATATGATAAAGAATTGTATGCATTAGTACAGAGTGTGAAAAAGTGGAAACATTACTTAATGGGCAAAGAGACAGTAATACATACTGATCATCAACCACTTCAATATCTACACTCCCAAACTAAGTTGTAGCAATCAAGACACTATAGATGGATAGGTTTTCTACAACAGTTTCATCTAGTCATCAGATATAAAAAGGGAATTCACAATAAAGTTACAGATATGCTATCTAGACCCATTATAAATGCATCTACTATACTTAAGCATAATTCTGTGTTACATGAGAGTTACATTGAACAATATGCTCAAGATATAGATTTCAAAGATGTATATGCAACTTTAATTCAAGGCAAATGAATAGAAGAATCGGATTATCATGTAAAGGGCCAACTCTTATACCATTGTGGGAAGTTATGCATTCCACAAACCGAAAGAGTAAAGATAATTCGAGAAGCACACACTTCTCTAATATCAGGTCACTTTGGGGTAAGTAAAATAGTTGCACAGCTGTAAAGATTTTGTTATTGGGCAAAAATGAACGAGACAGTTTATAGATATGTAAGAGGGTGTACTATGTGTGCTAATAGCAAGCCCAGCAATAGAAAACTAGGCTTGTACACTCCATTACCAGTACCTTCTCATCCTTGGGAAATTGTTTCCATGGATTTTGTTGGAGGACTGCCTAAATCTAGGAAAGGTCATGATTATCTGTATGTTGTTGTGGATAGTTTCAGCGAAATGTGTATTTTGATACCTTGTAATAAATAGATTACAGCTAAACAAACAGAAAAAACTATTCTTTCAACATGTATGGGTTCATTTTGGATTACCCACTTCCAGTGTATTTGATCGAGACACCTGAATTGTGGGGAAGTTTTGGTCAAGCCTGTGGGAACTGATGGACACCAAACTGAGGAAAAGCACAACTTTTCATCCAAAAACTAATGGCCAGACAGAAGTAGTTAACAGGAAAGTGATCCAATTACTCAGGGTATATTGCAGCAAACATCCTAAGCTTTGGGATGAACATTTGTGTTATGTGCAACATGCTTACAACAAAGCAAAACATTCTTCTACACTGAGATCTCCTTTTGAGACCTGTTTCGGTTTCACACCAAGGTCTCTTTTGGATTTTGTCTTTGGTAAAGACACCACAGTTGAGGGACACAATGATGTGGACAGGGCAATTAGGTTCATTGAACAAATCCAAGAGATCCACCAGGCGGTACAAGAACAACTAGAAAGGAGCCAAGCCAAATACAAGGCAAGGCATGACAAGCATCGGATGGAGCATAGTTTCCAAGCTTGTGACCAAGTCTGGTTGTATATCAACAAGGACAAGATGCAAGGTGAAGGTAAAAAACTAAAGCCTATTAGGTATGGACCCTTCAAGATACTTGAGAAGATTGGTGAGAATGATTTTTGCTTGATCTACCAGCTTACATGCACATCTACTCAGTTGTAAATGCAGATTGCTTGAGATTGTTTGAACCTTCACTAATTGAAGATACCAAAGAGCAGATTCAATTGCCTTCTATTGATGACCTGTTACCTGAATATCTTAATGAATTGCAGGAAGACACAGTTCTGGACATGAAGGTGAGGATGACGTGCAGGGGAGATGTTGAGTACCTCAGAATTGGGCTGAAGGGTTCAAAGCTGAGCAGTGCAAAGTGGATAGAGATTAGACAAGTGAGACAATTGTACCCTCACTTAGTCAATGCTTGAAAACCAACTTTTGGTGGTCCAAAAGCTTTTTCAGTGGAAAGGCTGTGATCCGAATTGGATCCATAAAAATTCTTAAAGTGCCATGACTGTATCAAATCAGGACAGACTTCAAATTTATGGACAAAGAGCTATCAAGAAGACCTCTTGACAGTGGCATTTTGTAGCCAGCAAGGAACGACGAGGACCTTGGTCAAAGCGCGCTGATCAAGGCCCATGGAGACCGCGCAGGATGAAAAACTGGTAGTTAGGAAGCATGGATCGAGAAACGGAGGCCATTTCTGATGCATGATTAGCGCTAATCACGCATCGCTGGGAAAAACCCCTCGAGAAGTAGAAGCCCCGAGCGCTCGATCACATGGGAAGTTGGGAAAGTGTAGGGAAAGCGTTAACGCGAAAGGCGGGTCCTGCACTCCAAAACCAGCGGTATATCGGAGGCACTCTAGGGCGGTAAACAGATTTGGAAGAAAATAAGCGATTCCATACATTGTGCAACGCATGTTCGGCGGATGAGAGAGAAAACCGCCTCTCATCGCGGGCTAAGGGTCGAGCAAGTAAACCGCGCGAAATGAGCGAACACCATCGTATCTGGGGACTCCAGATCTAACGGCAAAGATTGCGCCCGATGGGAAACTGAATTTGATGGGGGAATTAAGCCACAATATTTAAAAGTCTGAAGTCTGATTTGATCACTGAGTTGGTGAATGAGTCATTCCATAGTGTAACTGAAATACCAAAAATTTGAGGAAGAGTTGCCGCAGTTCGTTAGAGGACAAGTGGTCACCTCCCTGTGAGACGTTGGCAATGACACAAAGGCAGGGAAATCCAAGCGAATAGCAGCAGGTGAACCAAAGAGGTGGAAGAGGAAGCGAACAGTCAAGGACGTCTTGGATTTAAACCATGATTGAACAGGCAGAAAACAGAGAGCGAGAGCAAGCACTATAAGAAATAACGAGACAGTGAGACCAAGAGACAGAAGAGACAATGAAGTAAGAGGCAAAAAAACAAAGAGCGAAGCTGACCTGCAACAACATCGAGAAGATAGAAGGCTTGAAAGGTTCAAGCAATCCCTGTGAGGATCTGTCAGGAATTGAGTACCACACTGGGCTCCTCCCATTAAAGACCAGAGAGGTCAAGATTTGGTAAGGAAAGAGTCTGTGCACTCTAGTGGCTTGGGGAATCCAAGAACCACCCTACCAAGCATTATCTATTTCAGGAGACTCAAATTGAGCTCCTCACTGTAAATCTCTTTTTTAAAAAACACAATAAAATAAGGCCACCACTGAAAGCTGGACCGGAGACGTATCCCTGGAGAATAGGGTGAACTCCTTATTAATCTGGTGTGTTCTTGTACTTGCTTACTATGTTTCTCTTACTGTTTTCTATTTTCCAGTGTCTGTGTATTTTTCAATCTGATCGATCTGTTGCCTAAGATAACATAGACACACACACTAGCACATGAGTCTGTAATACCTTCATTCATTAATTATTTAATTGAGATCACTCATGAGTGTATTTCATATCAAATATACAGGAAATTCAGACCTTAAGAAGCATTTAGAAAACTGCATAGAAAATTGGGAAAGGGAAAGGCTTCCGAAAGAACTTTGGGTGCATGTATTTATACACACCCTAGGTACCACCCCACAAGCAGGTATGTACAAGAAGAGTTTTGTAAACAAACAGCAGATTGGGATGTCATGGCTAACTAGTTCAACAGCAGCTTCTTGTTCAAATATGTTGATCAATGCATGACTAAAACCTTATATGCTATTAAAAGGATCATGTTCACCCCAGGACAGTTATGGGAAGGTTGTGTTGATGAGAAGTTCTTACAACATCTTTATGACACAGGTTATCTAGAATATATGGCCTATGACAAAGTAGATGCAGAACCAGATGAAGATGGTTTAGAAGGATTGAGACACCTGAACTTTGAGGAAACAGAAGGGGAAAGGGATATTCAAGAAAGTCCCACAGGAGAAGCCGCACACCTACTCCCGATGAAATTGAGAAAGAAAAATATTGGAACAGATGATAAACCCAAGATGGCATATGTCGGGGATTATTGGGATGAACAAACAACAAAGGAGATCTTTGACCTGTTGCAAGAATATCAAGACTTGTTCCTAGCTTCGGTAGCTGAGATAAAAGGGATAAAGGGGGACATAGGGGAGATGAAGATCGTTCTGAAACCGAATGCCCATCCAGTAAAGCACAGGCCATATAGTCTAAACACCAAAGTGAAAGAAAAGGTTAAGAGGGAGATTGACAAAATGATAAAAGCTGGAATTATATTTCCAGTAGATGAAGTGGAATGGATTAGTCCAATAGTCATATATAACAAGAAATATGCGATTGAGATAAGAGTCTGTATTTATTATCGAAGTCTGAATAATGCATGTGTGCATGATTCCTTCCCAATGCCTTTTAGTGATGAAGTTCTGGACAATGCAGCAGAAAATGAAGCATATTCCTTCACTAATGGATTTTTGGGCTATTATCAGGTTCGAATAGTAGAAGAAGACAAGAAAAAGACAACATTCACCACTGAATGGGGGTCATATTCTTATCATGTAATGTTTTTTGGGTTGAAGAACGTACCTATTTTTTTCTCAAGGATCGTTATATCTGCATTCATAGACTATATTCACAAGTTCCTGGAGGTATACATGGATGACTGGACAATATACAGTTTATTGAAGAAACACACAAGCTTACTAAGGGTCATGTTTGAGAGATGTAGACAGTTGCAAATCTCCTTGAATCTAAAAAGATGCATCTTTGCGGTTCCATTTGGAACACTGCTGGGCCACATTGTTTGAAAATATGGAGTGTGTGTAGACCCCACAAAGGTTGTGGAAATAATTAACATGGAACCACCACATAATGTAAAGCAATTGTGTTGCACTCTAGGCCATATAGGGTATTACCAGTGGTTCATCAAAAACTACGCATCAATTATAGCCCCGGTGGAGAAGTTACTGAAAAGGACGAAAGCATTCACTTGGTCAGAGGACTGTCAAGTAGCATTGAATAAGCTAAAAAGGAAACTTGTAAGTGCTCCTATCCTTGTATACCCATACTGGAACAAGACATTTCATGTACATATTGATGCGTCGGGGATCACACTAGGAGTAGTATTGGCGCAAACAGGAGAGAGAAATATGGATCACCCAGTGTACTATACCAACAGGAAACTATCAACTGCAGAAAGGAACTCTATGACAATAGAGAGGGAGGAACTAACCATGGTTTACTCTCTACAAAAATTCAAGCATTACTTGCTAGGAGTGTTGTTTAAATTTTTCACAAATCGTTCAACACTAAAGTATTTGGTGAACAAATCGGTATTAGAAGGCTGAATATGTTGTTGGTTATTACTCTTCCAAGAATTCACTTTCGAGGTAGTCATCAAACCTGAAAGGCTGAATGTGGGACCAGATCATCTGTCACGACTGGGGACTGGAGAGAATGAAGGGTCATTAGATTATCAGTTACTTGATGCCGAGTTATTCAGAATAGAGGCAATTCCGGACTACTTAGAAGAAATTGTTGGGCTATTAACAACATGGTATTGCTTGGAGGGGTATACAACAACATATAAGCGACATCTAATAGTGATGGTATCAAACTATCAACTAATTGCAGGACATATCTATAAGTTGGGCCTGGATCAAATTTTGAGACGATGTATACTTCAACACAAAAGAGAAGAAGTGCTCTGGGAATGTCATGCTGGAGTTGTGGGAGGCCATGTCAGAGGAAAAGCCACCGTAAGGAAGATACTGCATGCAGCATTATGGTGGCCAACTATCCACAAAGATTCTAAGGAATACACTAATAATTGTGATGTTTGTCAGAGTGTTGGAAAGCCATCATGGCGAGATGAATTCCATTTAAAACTAGTTCATACAATGCATATTTTTGAGAAGTGGGCGATAGACTTCATCGGCCCATGACACCACCAACGCGTCATTCACACGTAAGATACATAATAATGGCTACAAAATATCCCAAAATGATGGGCAGAAGCAACACCAGTCAAGGACTGTATAGTCGACACTACCATGAGATTCATTTTTGAATACACAATATCAAGATTTGGATGCCCAAAAATCCTGACAAGTGATCAAGGGACATATTTCATTAATGAAACTGTTGAGTCTCTTCTCAACAAATTTATGATTCAACATCATAAAAGTAGCCCATACCACCCATAGGCCAATGGGACTATTGAAGCATTCAATAAAATACTGGAGAAAGGTCTTACAAAAATTGTATCAGATAACAGGGACAACTGGGATGAACACGTGCCAGCAACTTTATGGGCATATAGAACAATAGTGAAAAGACTACATAAAGAAACACCATTTCAGCTGGTATATGGAAAAGAAGTAGTGGTCCCAGCGGAGTTCATTGTGCCTAGCATGTTTATTTCTCAAGCTACAAAAATGACAGATGACACAACATTAAAAGAAAGAATGAATCAACTAATGGAACTAGATGAATACAGATTCCTAGTTGAATTTCACTAGTCAGTAGAGCAAAGAAGGAAAAAATCTTGTCATGACAGGCATATCAGAAAGAAAACATTCCAAGTGAGAGATCATGCATTGTCATACGACAACAAGTTCCAAAGTTCCCATGAAAATTGCAGATGCACTGGTTGGGCCCATTTATAGTTGCAGAAATCAAAGATTATGGAGCAATAAGACTAGCCCAACTAGATAGTGGAATGCTACAAGGATGGGTAAACAACACACACCTAAAACCCTTCCACATGCCAAAAGCCACACAATCAAGTTAAGGGGACTCGAAGATGAGCCCGCAAGTAGGTAGTAGCAAATAAAAATTGGTCAATTCATTACCAAGCTCATCTGAAGTTTATGTCTTTTGTGATATAGTAGTAAGAATAATAAAAGACATAAATAAGGTTACGAAAAAAATGTCATGATACCGCAACCCATTTTTGGTCGGGGGGGGGGATAGGTAGACGTTCTTGTTAGTCTTAATAGTCACACGCAAGTAAATTATTTTTTAGTCTTAATAGTCACATGCTTTGTCAGTCCTTTCCACCGTACGAGTAGTCATTTCCACTCCAAGGGGAAGAACCAATCACAACCCTTCTGCAGTTAGGGGGAATGAACAATACTAGTCAATGTTACCTAGAAATTTTCCAGTGGTCCCCAACCCTAATATCATTACCTCCACTCCCCAGTTTACCCCACAATCACATCCAGTTCACTCTCCCACCTCCCATTCTGAGAAATCCATTACCAGCGGCCTACCAATTTAGAAAATTTTTCCAGATCCCAGCACAATGTAGACCGACACCCTGCAGCACTAGTCATTGGCACAGTTGTTTGCATTCATCCAGCAAGTTGTGAAAAGAGACGAAAGAATACATGATGACCTAGTCTGGGAACATAAACAATAAAAGCAGCAGCTATAGGAAGTTACAGAGGAAAGAGATCACCTATGATAGGAAAATATTGATTTGTAGGCGCAGGTCGATCAGGTGATAGAGAAATTTTGGTCACTATGGCCGAAAATCACAGATGTCAACACAGAAGCTCCAAAGGACATTGCAGCATGCACATTGGCAAGTTGTTGCGATCACATTCAAGCAACATGATCAAATCTCATGGAAACAAACGTTGATATGAAGAAGAAGTTGGAAACAATAAGATCAACATTCCCAAACCTGGTAGAAATATATGCCAAAACAATAGATGAAAAAATTATTGAAGTGGCAGCCAAGAAATAAGCACTCGCTGAAGTACTAGCAGACGGATATGCCCTAATGGATAGAGTTCACAACTGGTTGGGAAGTCTTGTGCTAAATAATCAACCAGTATATCCTATGAGAGAGAAGCTCCAAATATTGTTTGTCAATAACAGGGAATGCATAGGCTCCAACCAACTCCAGAAGATCGAAAAGCAAATTTCCGCCATTCAAGCATAGGTTGATCATATCGAAGAGGAATTGGCAAAACCAAAAAGATAATCGGAGACCTATGACCACCAGTCCAACTACAAGTTCTAGCTCCGAAGGAAGTCTATAATAACAATGAAGAACGATGGGACAAACTACAGAGTCAAAGGCCAAGTGAAATAACGTCCAACACAACATAAGACTTTACCCAATAGGCTGACTCGATCATGAATGCATGGGATGCTGGCCTCCTCAAATACAATGAATTCAAGTAGAAAACGACCACCGTTGTTCCTTAATTGGGGCCCTCGTTTGGGAAAGAAGGACAAAAGGGTGAAGAAGGAGCAGTTAGATCAGAAACCACCCAGCCAATGACAGGGGATACAATGGGAGCAATAGCTCATCATTCGTCAGAAACAACGCAGGCACCAATAGAAGTATCTACAGAGACACCAACAGGACCTGCAACGCTCGAAATAGATTGACTCGGGGATGGCAGCAACAACAATCAGGTACCAGAGAACTTAGTTGGGGAGGAAAATAGGAACAAGAAGTTGGGGGAAAATCATGGCAAGGTGTCAGCAAAAAGTAGGGGCATTCGAGCAGACAAGGTGGAAGATAGGCAGCCAAGGAAAGAAACAGTTGAGTAAGAATTGGTAGTGCAAATGACATAGGTGAATGCAAAACGAGAAGGTTGTAAGGAGAAAGGGGTTGGTTAGTTGAAGAGTTTTGGTCACGGATGAACATCGAGGAGGATGCAAGCTCTCAGAGCATCTGACCTGAAGGCCAGAGTGGCAACTGAGAAGCGGGGTGAAGTCTGTCACAGTCCATCGTGTCATGTAACCGGGTATTTCATGTAACTGTTTGTGGCTGAGGCCTAATATATAATGTAATGTTATCCTGTTGAGTTAATACAAATGAAGAGTCAGACTGGGTATTTGGTATGATGTGTGTATTTGGTTATGTTATCTGGACCAACTAAAAATTTGAATGCATTGCAAGTCTATGCTCATGGTAGATTGATTTTCATGTTGACATATTGTTAGTATGAGTATATGCACAAGTCCCCTTATAGATTAATGGTTAAGATATCCTTGACCCTATATTGAAACCTTCTTACTTTTGATCACGCCATGCCTCGGGTGAGACTCCTTATCCCTTGGGGTAAGGTGAAAATGCTGACGTTGTCCTAGGCTACAACAAACCATTGTTGGCTCTCTGTGCCTGAACCCAGGGTCTTTCCCTAATGTCTTTTTTGTGCCAACAACACCATAATTTAATCCTCCAACAATCTGGTTAGCTGGGTGGTGTTTTTGTACATACCTTGAGGGATGTTTGGCTTGAGGACTAAAGAATTCTTCATTGTCTTCTTCTGTAGGTGTCTCAGTATACTACTCACCAATGCTAATTGGTTCATCAACGTTAGTTTTCTCTATTTATTTTACTTTAGGTTCAACGTAATCATTCGCCTTGACATCAATACATTCAACGATCCTCTTGATGTTCTTGTTATAGCTTCTATATCATTTTTTGTTGTATTAATATCCACAAAACATGCCTTCATCTTCTATTGCAACGAACTTTCCCAAGTTTCTCATCATTTTACTTGATATAGCATCTGTTATCAAAAACTCTGAAGTGCTTAATTATTGTAGGTCTTCCATGCCACAATTCATAGCAAGTTTTGTCATTGTTTGGAATGAAATGAGATTTGTTGAGGATAACCATTGTTTTATGAATAACTTCTACCCAAAACCTCTGTCGTACATTCCTTTCATCCATGATGGCTCTAGTTAATTGTTGCACTGATCTATTTGCTCTTTCTACTACACCATTTTGTTGGGGAGTCTCTGCTATTGTAAATTTCCTTTTGATGCCATTCTTCTTACAAAATTCATCAAATTATTTTGAAGTGAACTCACCTCCATTGTCATACCTTATGCTTTTGATTTTGCAATCAATTTCATTCTCAACCATAGCTTTGAACTCTTTAAACTTCTCAAAAGCTTCATATTTCTCTCTGAGGAAGGAAACCCACATCATCTTGCTAAAATCATGAATTATTAGCATAAAATATAATTTACCTATGGGTGAATACATTCTGGATGGTCCACATAGATCCATGTGCACTAACTACAATGGCTTTGATGATGAGTTCTCCTTTTCCTTGAATGGAACACGAGTTTGCTTGCCCAATTGGTAGGATTTGCAAATAGTATTCTCTAGTTTTGAAAGCTTGGGTAAATCCTTAACAATGTTTTTCTTACTCAGATGGATTATCGGATCAAAATTCAAATTTCCAAGTCTCCTATGCCAAAACAAGATTTCATCAATCTTTGATAAGAAACACCTCTCTGTCTTCTCTTTGAGCACATAGAAATTATTATCTATTCTCACAACTTCAAAAACTATCTCACTTGTGCTTGTATACTTGATTTAACAATTTTTGGCTTTAAATATTACATCATAGCCTTGATCACACACTTGAGATACACTAAGCAGGTTATCCTTCAACCCATCAATATGTAAAACATTCTTATCTTTAACTTTTCCATTTGATAGTCTGACCACTCCTTTTGCAATAATTTTTCTTGGTGTGTTGTTGCCAAAATTCACATTACCTTTGTAAACTAGTTTCCATGTCAAAAACATGATTTTGTCTCCTAATATGTGATTGGAATGACCCCTGTCCACATACCAATGACTCCCTTCATTTTGAGCATACAAAGCAATATCACATTGCTCTGATTTATGTTTTTCTTTCTAGACTTTGGGCTTCTATTCAATTTTCTCAATAACTGGCTCTGTCTTCTTCTCCTTAAGTTTGCAGTTGACTACTATATGCCCAAAATTTTGACATTTAAAAAATTGCACCAGATAGTTTAGTGGAGGAAAAGAATTATTATATTTGGGTCTGCTTTTCCTCTATTGAAATTTTCTTTTAGATCTGAGTTTCCTAGAGGAAAGATTGACTCTAAAATTTGCTACTCTATGGTTATAGTGTATGCATGTGAAATGGTACCCTAGGAAGATATCATTATACCTGGAAGGTTACCTTCTACACTGGGCTAAAGTTTGAGCAATTCGATTTTCTTCGCATACATTTTTCTTTTGTTGCTGCTGATATTTCTTAGTTTGAATTTTTGGTTGTATATCTCCCTTTAGTTGTTGCACAGTCCCTTCATGCACTGATGGGAAAAAAGTAATTATATTCTTTCCCTTTAATTCAATTATTGCACTAGACTCTGCTTCAAATCCAAGACCACTATGATCTTTAGAGACTCGTTGTGCTTCCAATATTTCATCAAAATTTCAGTCCCTTTACTGAATTTCTTATTGAAAATTAGTTGTGTTTTGGCCTTCTCCAAATCCTTATTTAGAAGCACAATTTCTCCTTCCATCCTTTCACATGATTGAACTTTTTCATTCAGTTGCTAGTTCAGGTATTCTTAAATCTTCTTACCCTATGTCAAACTCACATGGACAGTGAGACAGATGGAAAGATAAATCATTCAGTACAATTTTTATTAACAACTCATTTACATTTATAGTACATATTGTGACTCTTGGGATTCAGATCCCAAGGTCTCTTGGACTGCTTTGTCCATTCAACTTCCACGCTAACCCATTAGGATTAGGTGTCCAACATTCCCCCCCTTAATCCGAAGGGTTATGTATGAGTCCAAGAAGAGAGCTGTAATACAACATGTGCAAAAAATACATGGCAGCACTAGGCTGAATGTGCTCTATGAAATGTTGGTATAAAGGGCGGTGGTTTAAGGATGACCACCAACACTGGAACGCTTAGTGCAGTTCCCGGAACTCTTCCAATACTGGCAAGAAACTGAAGTTTTCTGCTAGAGGAAGTGTTCTCAATCTGTGATGGTTTAAGGATGACCAACAACTCTGGAATGCTTAATGCAATTCCTGGAACTCTTCCAATACTGGCAAGAAGCTGGTGTCTTCTGCTAGAGGAAGTGTTCTCAATCTGTGATGGTTTAAGGATGACCAACAACTCTGTAATTCCTGGAACTCTTCCAAAACTGGCAAGAAGCTGGAGTCTTCTGCTAGAGGAAGTGTCCCAGATTGCCAACTGAAGGCATGTTTAGGCATCTTTGTCTCTGGCTGCAACTCTGAAACTGGTGTGGTAGGTTGTGGCTCAGGCTCGCTTGATGTGACTTTGAAGCTTGTAGATGACCATCATTTCCCCCCCTGTCAGGTACAAGGTGAGAAGATGGAGAAAACTCAACTGCAAGACTGTTCAATATTCTGGAACAAGTTCTGACATGTGTTTGGAATATCTTCTTGGCTGTTGATGCCCATTGCCAAGAAGCGATCCATCCAAGATGAATCTTTGTTCTTGCAGGACGTTTGTTTTTGAATCATCTGTGTGAAGAATGACTGGTTTTATGACAGTGCTTACATGGATGAAGATCAAAACAGTGATCTTTCAAATGGCCAACTCGATCACAGTGTTGGCATTTCACGATCTGTTGTTGTTGCTGCTGTGGAAGAGAGGCAGAGTCTGGAACAGCTGAAGCAGAACTGTCATGAGGAGCAGTTGAACTGTCAAAAATGAATCCAGCACTCTGAAACTGAATGGGCTTGGCATAGTCTGGAATATGAAAGGACAAGTCCTTGTCATATCCAAGACCAGTTCTATGCTTGTTGTGGACAAGCTGTTCCCAAGGTCTGATGATCGGCTTGGGAAGTGCAGACTGAGTTTCTGCATCTGCATGTACAATTAATGCTTTATTGGGCACTGGATCTGAATGAACTTCAACAATATTAACATGCTGCTGATGGGTGGTTGTCTCAACGTTCTGAACAAAAACAGGTTCAGAATGATGTCTATGTAGCTCTTCTTGCTGTAGCTGTGATTCAAGCTGCAAAAAATCAATCTTTTCCTGGGCATTATATAAGCATGTTTGAATTTCTGAGAGAGATCCTTTGCTGATTTTTAATGTGTCATCAACAGTAGATTGTATAAGAGTTTTCATGAACTCTAATACTTCACTGATTCTGGCCATCTGTCTTAATGCAGAAAAATAATATCTACTCACAATACACAACAATATCCTTTATAAATGTCAGCAAATGATAAGTGTGCAGCATAAAAGATTACAATCAGCTCACCAAAATCTTTATGAAGCAGTTGAATCAAGGAAACAATGCACTTATAATGAGTTTTAAGTACAATGCCACAATTATGGCAGCAACAAATGCAAACTTGCTTGGATCCTTCAAGTACTCATTCACAGTTTCAAGAAAACCTCCAGGAGATTAGAGAATACTTGCCCCTGCTTCAGATGTATATGCAGCCAATTATTAAGGAGATTTGACTCTGTGACAATGATAAAAGCTGCCTACAAAGGCCAACTTTAACACAAACTGATAAAACTTGATTTGAAGATGCTTTGAAACCAACTTTTCTTCTTGAAATAGGCTCCTTTTTGTCTAGACAGCTGTAAATATAGGAGCCTGAATTTGAAAATATGGCTTGGGCTAAGCAAGCAGGTAATCCAAAGTTTTCATTTTTATAACATGCATTGAAGCCACTTCTTCAAAGTAAAGCATTTGGTGTACGATCAAACCATTGGGCAGAAACCGCTGTTGAGGCCTACTTTTGCAAGGGTGTAGAGTTAATACTTAGTAAGATGAACTTGGTAGACTAAGTTGTATTGCTCTTGGCGAATGGACTGCTATAAAATCCAGCAATGTATATCTGTTATCATCTCAATTTTACAATTCTTTATTTCAAGTCAGAGAAATGAAGAATTTAATCACTGACATGGTGCCAAGATCTTCTTCTCATTCCTCATCCCAATGAAAATTCCTCGTATCATCCCTTTCCAGGCACACACTAGAAGGTATCAACATCAGCACTGGCTCGTAATTTGCTTATCAATCAAAGCCTCGCTTGATTTTAGCGAGCTTACTCAGGTAAATCACAAATTCCAGGAACGTGAGTACCAAGAACATAATTGTAAGTTAATATGCCAAGACCGAATGCCGTGGTAATTAATATGTATTATACAACGGTAAAATGAATGTGTTTTTTTTTCCTTATCATAACCTACAGATTCAAGGGCCGCATGGCTATTCGCATAAGCCCCAATTTATACAAGGAAATGTGTTCCATAAGATAGGGTAAATCGTGCCCGGTTGCTTGACATCGACATGTGGCAGATTATAGAAAAGAATTAGAGTGAACCTGGCACCGCGCACGAAAAAAGGAAATGCCCTCGTAAATGCATATGGTTGAAATGCAAACAAGCCATATGCAGACCTGGCAGTAAAAGAATGAGCTCCTGTGCTTTATCTGGCCAGGGAGGGTTTTAGTACTCCCATTCTACGCAAATGTTAGAGTTACCACCTGGATCTCATGGTGCAGAGGCAGCTCGGATGTTTCTCATACTCTGGTGCTTTGTCAGCTCAAAATAAAGAAGGCCGACAGGATCAGGAGCGAGAACATGCAATATATCACAGTTCATGAAATGATATTTCTAGAAGCAACTTCATCCATACAATAAGCAGTAACCCACTAAAACTAACAGCAGATTTGATTCTCAAACACCTTAGACATAGATTATAAAGTTCACTTCCTTTGATACGGCTACTCTGTCGCCCATAAGTTTATGTTAGTTGCTGATGAAAGACCATGCTATCTGCAGTTCAGTTCCATGGCATCATCGAACCGAATCCTTGCATTCATGAGTGACTTTCTCCACGTCAATATATACGCACCAACACAGTCACCATACCATAACATACCAAGTTTTTTTTTATAACTGTATTTCCAGGTTTCAATACGTTTTCAATAGCATTAAACGCAGGTCTCAATAGCACACCATTAACGCAGGTCTCAATATATATCACTGAAACGCAGTCATGAAGAAGGCACCATTAACGCAGTGGTCATAAGGACGCACGCAGCCAGCATTAAAAAACGCAGCGATACCATTTTCAATGAACAACCAGCCCAGATTTGAATGCACAGAACGCTTTCAAATGTTTCACCCAGACTATCGAATTTCACACATGAACATAAAGAAATGCATCACACCAATAATACGCGTTCATACCATAAAATGCCTCCTCTCTTTATATCTTACATACAATGGAGTTTAAAGCCAACGCACACCAATAACACAGTCAAGCGTAGAGTAGTATGTTGGAAATAATACTGAGAGGGGGGGTGAATCAGTATTATCTGATTAATCAAACTTTTTAAATGCTCAGAAACATATACGCTACTTCAGTTAAGTGAACCAGCGTGTACACGCTACTGTGACGAAGTAAAACAGCGTATAGGAAGAAAACTCACAATTTAGTTAGCTTTTTCTTCAATTAAGTGCATCAGGACATTATTCATCACATTAACAGTAAACATGTGCAGTAAAACAGAACAGATAAAAAGCCACACACATGAACACCAAGATATAAGGTGGAAACCCAATGTGGGTGAAAACCACCTGCTGCAAGTTGTCTCTATCTTTCTTTAATATGAAACTTCAGTTTACAATCTTTTGTACTGGTGCAGCCTTATACCAGTACGCAGGCTACAACCTGCAGAAGGCTTCAACCTTCTCTCGTTCTCCAAACTTCCTTGGAAGGGAGCTCCAACCCCCTTTGCTCTTGTACTAGCCAAGATACTAGTACGTAGGTGCTGACCTACAATCTTCCTTCTTTCAGATATCACTTTTCATACATTTTCAGACTTGGATATTCCTGAAGCACAACATTACAATCTGAAGACCACAAATCATTCAATTTCCACAACAGATCATTGAAGCATAAAACAACCAAACTTTGAATCACTGAACCACTGAACCCTGTCAATCACCAGTTACCAGAACACAGAGCAGACTACAGAACTCTGCAATAACAGTCAGACCCCACTGTAAACCCAAAATCAAGCTTCAAAAGATATACGCTACTTCAATGAGCAAAACCCGCGTATACACGCTCTTTTACCGAAGCCAACCTGCGTACAGATCTAAAAATAAACTTTCTCAATTTGCAGCTGTACCAGACATTAGTTAGATCCAAAACGTAACATTGCGACAATATGCAGATCTAGAAATACGCATAATCAACCATATCATGATAGTGCATTTCAAACCATTAGATCCCGATCTATCCTTAGATCTAGTCTTCCATCAACCGATGTGATCTCTCCTTGGCTTAGATCAAGCAACCCAGAACCTGCATATCAGATCTCTTTCTCTCTTAGATATTCAAGCCTTATCGAAAGATGATCTTGCCTAATGATCTTCTTCTCCTTATATAGTCTTAGGCCTAACTCAATACCAAGAGCCAAAACCATAGTAACACAATACCATCAACTTCAAAACTAGGGATCGACACGCCCGTCGAGACACAATGGTCCGAAATCATAGGCACAACTTCCAAGGACTAACCACCATGGACCAAAGGAACCTTTCCACATACACGCGCTTTTTATGAATCGAACTTGCGTGTACACGCGACTTGGGCTTAACGAAACGGCGTGTATGAGCTTCCTTGGTATGCTGTACTGAGATCTGTCTTCTGATTAAGTTGCCATCACCTGTACCAACCTCTGAGCACCTGTACCATCCTCTGAGTGAGTTGCCATCAAGGACAACACTTGAATCATAATGCCAACAATCTCCCCCTTTGGACTTGATGGCAACCATCACACCAAGTCACTCTCCCCCTTTGACATCAAGGGCAAAGGGCTGTGCTCCCCCTGAGGACATGCTGATATCTCTGTTTGGCTGTGCTGACTTGTGCTCCCCCTGACCGAAGGCCAGATCTGCAAAAGATGTTCTTCAACAAGAACCAAGACTTATACACCATAAGGGACCTTCCTATCACCAAAAGACTCAATACATACATCCATACTCCCTACCAAGAGGGGACATAACAGAAACAACCAATTATATTACAGCATTCATCCCAGGCATAGTGGGGAAACCAACAAAGGCCGTTACATGACCTTGATACCATAAAAGAGATATGACAAGAGAGATACATGACATAGAGACAACAGATCTAGACCAAGACTTAGGAAAGACACCAGCAGCATCTGATAAACATCTTGTTAGATCAGCAACCAGAATTTCTTTCTGAGCTCCTTCTCCTGAAACCAACAACCAAAACATCTGAATGCCAACAATGCTTTATGAGACTTTTGAGCTGCTCCCCCTGAACCTGTGCCTGTTGCACTCCCTGAAACTGTGCCTGAAGAATTCTGACATTCCTATTGCTGTTCAGAACTTCAGAGTTTTCCCTTGCTGTTCAGAACTTCATATACGCGTTTTATCCTGTACAAAACAGCGTATGTACGCGGATATTCTTTCTGCAACAAGCGTCCAGCATACACGCGACTTACCCACCATGAATCCGCGTGTATACGCTCATATCCCTTCCGTAACCTGCGTATACCAACTTTTCTGTAGAACAAACAAACTTCAACAACAGGATGAAGCATCAACTACTCCCAGCTTTTGTCTGAGATATTCAAAAGTTTCCCTGGGCAGTGGTTTTGTGAGAATATCAGCAACTTGCTCTTAGAAGGAACATACTCCAACTTGACCTTCTGCTCAAGCACTTGTTCCCGAAGAAAATGGTACTTGATTGGTATGTGCTTGGTCTTTGAGTGCATGACAGGATTCTTTGAAATGCTGATTGCACTTGTATTATCACATAAGATAGAGACAGGTGGAGTGCAAGTGATTTGAAAGTCCTGCAAGGTCTGCATCATCCAAAGAAGTTGTGTGCAACAAGATGCTGCAGCCACATATTCTGCTTCAGCTGTAGATAAGGCAATCGAACTTTGTTTCTTGCTGAACCAAGATACTAATCTGGAACCCATGAAGAAAGCACCTCCACTTGTGCTTTTCCTATCATCCACACTTCCAGCCCAATCTGCATCTGTGTAAGCATGAAGAGTGAGATCAGTATTTCTAGGATACCATAAGCCATAGTTTTGGGTCCCTTGAAGATATTTGAAGATTCTTTTGACTGCCTGAAGATGAGTTTCCTTTGGGTTGGCTTGAAATCTTCCAACCATTCCTACTGCATGTGTAATATCTGGTCGAGTACCTGTCAAATAAAGCAAACTCCCAATCATGGATCTATAAGTGGGTTGGTGGACTGCTGCTGATTCATCATTTGCACTGAGGCTGCATCCTGTAACCATGGGTGTACATACTGGCTTTGACTCTTCCATGCCATACTTCTTCAAGATCTGCTTGAGGTATTTGGTTTGAGACAAGAAGATACCTCCTTCACTTTGTTGGATTTGCAATCCAAGAAAATATGTCAATTCTCCAAGAAGTGACATTTCGAATTCTTTCTGCATAACCAAGGCAAAGTTTTGACTCATGGTCTCTTCATTGCTGCCAAAAATAATATCATCTACATAAACAACAAGAATTAGCAATTTGTTATTTTCAACTTTTATATAGAGATTGCTATCTGCTGATCCTTTTGAAAAGCCTTGTTGGTGAAGATATTTGTCCAACCGATAGTACCAAGCCCTTGGAGCTTGTTTGAGCCCATAGAGTGCCTTTTTCAATCTGCATACAAGGTTTGGATCATTTCCAAGAATGAACCCATCTGGCTGCTCAATATATACTTCTTCTTCTAAGTCTCCATTCAGGAAGGCTGATTTCACGTCCATTTGAAATACCTTGAAGTTTTGAAAGCTTGAGAGAGCAAGGAACATTCGGATGGCCTCTAGTCTTGCCACAGGAGCAAAGGTCTCTTCAAAATCTATTCCTTCTTGCTGTGCATACCCTTTACAAACAAGTCTGGCCTTGTTTCTAATTACTTCTCCATTTTCATTTAACTTATTCTTGAAGACCCATTTTGTTCCTATTACATTCTTATCTTTTGGTCTAGGAACTAATTCCCAAGTGTTGTTCCTTTCGATTTGCTCAAGTTCTTCATCCATTGCTTTGACCCAACATTCATCTTTGCATGCTTCTTTCACATTTTGTGGTTCAATGGAGGAGAGTAGAGCCAAGTAGCTTGAAGCTTCTGCAAGTGTCCTTCTTGTTTGTACTCCTGCTTCTTTCTGCCCCACAATCTGAGTTTCTGGATGATTCTTTTGGACATATCTGGATGGAGTCTTCTCTTCTATTCTTGTCTGCTCCTCTGGTTCTTCTTGAGATTCTTCTTCTTCTTGAGGTTCTTCTTCTTCATCATTTCGCCTTTGAGAGTAACCTTCATCTTCTTCAATGTCTTCATGATGAACTTGCCTAGGAATATATCCCTTCTCATCAACCACTATATCAATACTGTCAACAATTCTGCCAAGTCTTTTATTGTAGCACTTGTATGCTTTGCTATGTGGAGAATAACCAAGAAGAATGCCCTCATCTGCTCTAGGTTCAAGTTTGCCAAGTTGCTCATCAGTGTTCTTAATATAACATTTGCTCCCAAAGATTTTGAAATGCTTCACGGAAGGAGTTTTACCACTCCAAAGCTCATGAGGTGTTTGAGTGCTGTTTACTCGGACATTTGTTTTGTTAAGAATGATAACAGCAGCATGTGCAGCTTCACCCCAGAAGGTTGCAGGAGTACCTGATTCATCGAGCATAGCACGAGCCATTTGTTGGATAGTTCTGTTCATTCTTTCCACAACCCCATTTTGCTGAGGAGTTCTAGCTGTAGAGAATTCTCTTCTTATCCCATGTTCATCGCAGAAATCGAAAAATTCATTTGATGTGAACTCCCCACCTCTGTCAGATCTGAGGCACTTAATTTTGTGTCCTGATTCATTTTCAGCCAATGCTTTGAAGGATTTGAATTTTTCGAATGCTTCATCTTTGTGCTTCATAAGCCCTAACCAAACAAACCTTGAGAAATCATCAATGAATAATATCAGATATTCTTCTCCTCGAGGTGTCCTTTTCCTAAATGGACCACATACATCTGTATGGACTAGCTCAAGAGGCAAGCTAGCTGATCCTTCCTTCTCTGGAAAGTTAGTTCTGGTTTGCTTTCCAAACTGACAAGATTTGCATATGGTGTTGTCTGGAATTTTGATATCTGGAAGATCGCGAACTGCCTGATATTTGCATGCTTTCCTTATTTGTGAGAAGCTTAGATGTCCCAACCTTCGATGCCATAACCAGTGCTCTTCATCCTTGCTAAGATAGCATTGTTGTTGTCCTTCTTCAAATATGTACAGATTATTTGGAGTTCTTTTGCCTTTGAGAACTGTTTTACCTGTATCAAGATCACGAACAAGACATCCATTCGATCTGAAAATAACCTCAGTTTTTTGATCACACATTTGGCTGACACTTAGAAGATTATGCTTCAATCCATCAACATACAAAACATTTCCAGCCTTAACCTTTTCTTTCAAAGGAGCAATACCTTTTCCTTTTATAGTTGCAGGAGTATCATTTCCAAAAGAAACTTTCTTTCCCTTTTCTAAAGTAGAATAAGATTCGAGTTTTTCTTTATCACCTGTCATATGTTTCGAACATCCACTGTCAATGTACCATAGATTTTCCTGTCCTTCTGCATAAAACGCTATCCCACATCTTTCTGTCTGAGGTTCTTTTATTCTCCATTTTTTGGTGCTCGTGGCTTGTTCCTTTTTCTCCTGAAACCTGCTCCTGCATTCAGACTCTTTATGACCAAAATTATTGCAAATAGAACATTCAACTTCATTTTCAAGAACTGAAAAGTTGTTATAGGTCCTCTTTGTAATCCCTGTCATACTTCTTTGTTTTTGAGCTTCCCTAGTCATGATTGTTTTATATGCAACACATTGAGCTGCTTTGTGACCAAAGTTATGGCAAGAAAAGCATTGTCCATTGAAGAAGCTTCTGCGGTTATTGAATCTACCAGCCAACTGATTGTAATTTCTATTTTCATCTATTCTTGTGCCAAACTGAGAAGATTTTACCTGTGGTTGGTTGTAGCTTTTGTTCAACCTTAAGAAGGATTGTCCCTGATAGTTTCTGTTTGTAATTCGTCCCTGCTTTACCTGATTATCTTCATTGTTCTTCTGCTCATTTCTTCTTGCTGCATCAAGATAACTTTTTGAGGTGGATGCTTGAGAGGTTTCTCCATTATAGCCCAAACCTGTTTTGTTTAGAGGAGACCGCTACACATTGATAATCTCATCCAAAGTTTCAGATCCTTTGACAAACTTAAGATTAATAGTTTTTGTTTTCTCAATTTCTTTTCTGAGACCAACAATTTCACCTTCTAGTTTTTCAAGATGTTTTTCCTTTTCATCAATTTGAAATTGCAAAGTATCAATGATCACACTCTTTTCTTCTATGCATCTCTTGAGTCTAGTAATTTCATTATAGAGATTATCCACATCTACAGCATCCTCATAATCATCATCTTCAAATGCCATTAATAGCTTATATTTATTACCTTGTTCATCTTCATCACTGTTTGATAAGCCATCACTATCTTCATGGGTGTAGTAGCTTTTCTTATTTGCACTTTGTTTCTTATTCCATCTAGCAGGTTCTTTTCCTTTATCCTTATTAGGACATTTTGCAGCATAATGACCTACTCTTCCACAAGCAAAGCATTTGAAAGGTAGCTTACCTCTGAACCTTCCAGCACCCCTTTGAAGATTTCTGACAAAGTTTGATTCTTCTTCCTCTTCTTCTGGAACATGGCCTGCTTCATAGTAATCTTCTTTTCTTGATGCCTTAAAAGCAGCTTCCCTTCTGTCTGATGGACCTCCCTTTCTCATTTCATAAGCAGTTAGAATTCCATGTAGCTGAGACATAGTGAGAACTTTGAGATTTTCCTTTTCTTCTATTGCAGATACTTTAGATTCAAACTTGGGGGATAATGATCTTAGAATCTTTTGAACTACTATAGTCTCTTTTATTTCTTCACCCAGATTTTTCATACAATTAACAATCTCATCTACCCGAAGAAAATAATTAGCCACACTTTCATCATTATACATCTTGAGGGTCTCATATTGAATCCTGAGAGTTTGAAGTTTAGCTTGCTTTACCTGTTCATCTCCTTCATAGCTAGTGATCATTTTGTCCCATATCTCTTTTGCTGATTTGAAGTGCATGACCTTCATGAATTCTGTTTGAGATATACTTCCTAATAGAGTACTGACTGCTTTTGCATTTGTTTCATATGCCTTTTTCTCAGCTGGATCTGTAGGAGTAGCTGAAAGAAAAGCATAGCCTGTTTCTACAATGTCCCAAACTTCTGTACCAAGAGATTGAAGATATGCAGTAACTCTTACCTTCCAATAATTGAAATTTGTTCCATCAAAAACCGGTGGCCTGATTGATGCTTCTTTCTCGTAGTTGCTCATGATGAATGATCTTCCTTCAAGCGATCAAGCTTCTCTGAAGGACCTGCTCTGATTCCAATTGTTGGAAATAATACTGAGAGGGGGGGTGAATCAGTATTATCTGATTAATCAAACTTTTTAAATGCTCAGAAACATATACGCTACTTCAGTTAAGTGAACCAGCGTGTACACGCTACTGTGACGAAGTAAAACAGCGTATAGGAAGAAAACTCACAATTTAGTTAGCTTTTTCTTCAATTAAGTGCATCAGGACATTATTCATCACATTAACAGTAAACATGTGCAGTAAAACAGAACAGATAAAAAGCCACACACATGAACACCAAGATATAAGGTGGAAACCCAATGTGGGTGAAAACCACCTGCTGCAAGTTGTCTCTATCTTTCTTTAATATGAAACTTCAGTTTACAATCTTTTGTACTGGTGCAGCCTTATACCAGTACGCAGGCTACAACCTGCAGAAGGCTTCAACCTTCTCTCGTTCTCCAAACTTCCTTGGAAGGGAGCTCCAACCCCCTTTGCTCTTGTACTAGCCAAGATACTAGTACGTAGGTGCTGACCTACAATCTTCCTTCTTTCAGATATCACTTTTCATACATTTTCAGACTTGGATATTCCTGAAGCACAACATTACAATCTGAAGACCACAAATCATTCAATTTCCACAACAGATCATTGAAGCATAAAACAACCAAACTTTGAATCACTGAACCACTGAACCCTGTCAATCACCAGTTACCAGAACACAGAGCAGACTACAGAACTCTGCAATAACAGTCAGACCCCACTGTAAACCCAAAATCAAGCTTCAAAAGATATACGCTACTTCAATGAGCAAAACCCGCGTATACACGCTCTTTTACCGAAGCCAACCTGCGTACAGATCTAAAAATAAACTTTCTCAATTTGCAGCTGTACCAGACATTAGTTAGATCCAAAACGTAACATTGCGACAATATGCAGATCTAGAAATACGCATAATCAACCATATCATGATAGTGCATTTCAAACCATTAGATCCCGATCTATCCTTAGATCTAGTCTTCCATCAACCGATGTGATCTCTCCTTGGCTTAGATCAAGCAACCCAGAACCTGCATATCAGATCTCTTTCTCTCTTAGATATTCAAGCCTTGTCGAAAGATGATCTTGCCTAATGATCTTCTTCTCCTTATATAGTCTTAGGCCTAACTCAATACCAAGAGCCAAAACCATAGTAACACAATACCATCAACTTCAAAACTAGGGATCGACACGCCCGTCGAGACACAATGGTCCAAAATCATAGGCACAACTTCCAAGGACTAACCACCATGGACCAAAGGAACCTTTCCACATACACGCGCTTTTTATGAATCGAACTTGCGTGTACACGCGACTTGGGCTTAACGAAACGGCGTGTATGAGCTTCCTTGGTATGCTGTACTGAGATCTGTCTTCTGATTAAGTTGCCATCACCTGTACCAACCTCTGAGCACCTGTACCATCCTCTGAGTGAGTTGCCATCAAGGACAACACTTGAATCATAATGCCAACATAGTAGTCCAACGTTCCATTCAACGCAGGGTAGCCCAAACGTTTTACAGAAAAACGCAGTCCATCAAATAAACAACACAGTCCACAGCATTTAGTATACTCATACCTCCATTAACAAAACGATACCTCAATTCAACGTACTGGCAGCAACGTACGTAATGGCAGAGGGCGCAGAGAGCATATGCAGCGCTGGTGTGTCAGATAAACGCTCAGGCTTAGAGGCGCAGAGACAGGTATGTCAGAGGCAGATTATCAAGGGTATATTTTCTGCATGAACGCTTATGCTTCTCAGGTGCATTCAATATCAAAAACGCCCATTCAGTAGCGCATAACTATGGACAATGCGCAGTCTCACAGAGGTGCTCAGGACAGAGGCAAGCAGTCTCAGGACAGTGCTCAGTGTCAGGACAGAGGCACGCAGGACAGAGGCGCTCAGCTAAAATAAACCATGAAAAAACTACACAGGCCACACATCATGGCTCTGATACCATGTCAAACTCACATGGACAGTGAGACAGATGGAAAGATAAATCATTCAGTACAATTTTTATTAACAACTCATTTACATTTATAGTACATATTGTGACTCTTGGGATTCAGATCCCAAGGTCTCTTGGACTGCTTTGTCCATTCAACTTCCACGCTAACCCATTAGGATTAGGTGTCCAACACCCTATTCTACTTGCAAGAGCCATGGCTCAACAGCTTTATTTTTTTCTTTTATCAAAGACTCCTTCTAGGCTTTGTTTTTCTTCCTCAACCTCTCTATTTCCTCAAGTGCACATACCATTTCTCCTTCAAGATATACTTCTCCCTCTTCATCATTAGAATTAATAGGCTCAACTTGCATATTTTCATTGGTCATCAGCATAAATTCCTTTGGGCGCTCATCATCTTTGTCCTCATCTGAGGATTGGCTAAGTTCACTTCCTGAGGAGATTTATTATTGAACATAAAAAAACCCCTCTTCTTAGCCTTCTTTCTCTCCTTTTGAACTTTATTGAATATTTCTTTAGGATCGTGATATGTCTTCTTCTTTTGAGGACATTTTGATGCATAGTGACAAACTTTTCCATAATTAAAACATTTGAAAGGTAGATTACCTTTATAATTGTCTGATCCTAGCTTGAGCTTCCTCATAAAGTTTACTTCTTCTTCATTTTTTTCAAAATAAGAATCATGAGTCTCTTCTTTTCACTTATTTTCTTATTTTAAGGTTGATTCTTTTTTTGTAAACTTGCATTTAGAAATCCTCATCTCATAGCCAGTGAGTATACCAAGTAATTAGTCTAGAGTGAGAGAGTTCATATTGATAATTTATTCAATGGTTTACACCTTGGGATTAAACCTATCAGAAAGAGATCTTAACAATTTTTGAACTAATATAAATTAATCTAGCTTCTCATCAATTCCTCTTATGGTGTTTTCAACTTCATCAACCCTTAAAAAGTAATTTTCAATATCTTCATCATCATGCATAATCAAAGACTCAAATCGTATCCTATAATCTTGAAGTTTATCTTTCTTTACCTTGTTGTCTCCTCCATAGAAGTTTCTCATCTTGTCCCAAATAGATTTGGTAGATGTGCAGTCCAATACTTTGACAAGATTCGATTCAGGTAGGGCATTCATGGCTTTAGCATTGCATGTGAACTCCATCTTTTGATCTTTCATAATCACTGCTAGAGGATTTTGATAATCTTCTTCCACAACACCCCATACATCAGCTCCAAGTGATTGAATGTAGGTCTTCATCCTTACTTTCAAAAACACATAGCTTGTTCCATTGGACATATGTTCCCTATTGGTAAAGCCTCATTCCTAGTTTTCCATGGTCGTTAATATTTCTTCCAATTGTTAAATTGATATTGAGTAACTTGGATTTGATACAAATTGTTGGAAACCACGACAATATTGAGGGGGGGTGAATCAATATTGTAGGAATTTTGAAAATTTATAAAGGTTCACTTGTGTAATAACATTAGGATACAATTAAGTACTTCAATAATTAATTGAAATAAGCATGACAAGAGAAAATTTCAGTAATCACAATGGAACACATAAATTCTTTAGATATTTCTCTTTAATTCATTCACGAGGAAAGATACAACTTGTTGTTACAATTCTTTGGCTACAACCAACAGGAAACTTCAACTCCCTGATTTATTATCTATAACTGAAAGGAGCTACAACACCTAACTATTTACCAAAAACCACTAGAAGGAGCACCAACTCCTAATTTTCAAGTTGCAACTTACTTGACACTCATTGGTTCATGTTTCATCCATTTTTATACTAGAGCCATGAATGCCACCTCTACTTAAAAATAATAATAATAACTCCTTGATCACTAATACCTTCAGCAATATTTGATTACTGATAACATCAGCAACTTGACCTCACTTCACTCACCAACACTCTTCTTCTTGTATCATGTTTTCTCAAGCTTGCTTATAAATAATTTTGGCTTGATATTTTTTGCCTCTTTGTTTTTCTTGTATTTCTACATGAATCCTTATGTTTTTCCTTTTTCCTATTTATTTTATTCTTTTGGACCTATTCACCAAATTCTCAGAGATCAACCAACCTGTTCTCCAAGTTAAACTGATTTTTTCTGCTTATTTTGGATAATCTGGTCTTCTACAAAATTGAGCTGTAGTTTTTCTATTTTTATCTACAATTAATGTGGCTTAACAACTATTTGTGCCACTAAACTATCATTTTTCCGTTATCCCAACTTGTTTCGCCAAAGCCCAAATTATTTATTAAAAATACTACCAACATAGTTGTCGACTCATTAATCCATGCTTGTAGTTATGGCCCAAAGGATTTTTAATATGTCCTTTCTACCAAATAGGCTCACGACCTTTTTGTTTTATTAAAGAAAATTGCTACCAAATCTGCCAATTCCGTCGAATTTGGTCTTTAGCCCCTTTCACGTTGGCACTAATTATTTTTCCTTCATATAGCCAGGTGATGAGCCCCAAAAATGGACAATTATTTGGGCTCATTCAACCTCCTAATTTGACTTAATCCACCATTCTCATTAGTTTATTGCATGTTTTTGATTATATTTATGTTAATAGAGTGAATTTGGTTAGTCATTATGCCAACAAGTCTAATGGGTGCTTTGTGTAGCCTTTTTGGTCAACTTGGAGACAAAATTGAAGGTCTTAATGAGCACTTGGCAGGCAAATTCGTGGGAGAACAAGCTAGAGGATTTGTAGGAAGGTGTCCCCTTCATTTATGGGCCCTTACCTCGAATTCTCCTACATCATCTCGGAGTTCAAGGGCCACCGAATCAATCAGCACAAGGGCAGCCAAGCAAGTCAAGTAGGACTGTTGTTAACTCCAAGTTTTGGGCAGCCGAGTCCCTAAAGTTTAGGAGGACTGTTGGGTCCTCAATTTGTATAAATAAGAAGGCTTAGGGCCTCATTTTGGTTAGCCAGTGGATGTTAGCTAGTTAGCCAGTAGATAGTAGCTAGTGGTTAGTCATCTTGTAGCCAATAGTTAGCTAGTTTGTAGTTCGATTTTTATGCAATAGATTAGCTTTGCTTTCAGCTCATTTTCAAGTCCTTCTTATGGACAGTTTTGTGTAACTCTTCATTTCTTGATCAATAAAGATGAATCTAGCTTTGCACCAGCTCTAAATCTCTCTTTGGAGGCTGTAGCTCTTGGGTTTGGGCCCATCTCAAGCGCCCAGTACCTCCTTTGTTTATCTTTATGTGTGTTTGCTGCGTTCTTAAAATAAAATCTGCTCTTTAGATCTTGCTTTGTTATTTTGGTTATTTTTGTTGGTTAAAGTAGCTTTTTATGTTTGGGAATCGATTGGTAGGAGTTTGTCATGCATTTAGATCTTTCAGAATGTTCTTGCTCACGTGATGTACATGGTTCTCTTTCCAAATGAGGCTGCTGTTTATTCATTTCATTGACAGTTAGATTAAGTTAGCTAGGACTTAGTTTGTTTGCAAGAATTCATTGATTCGGTTGAATATGCATTGTGCAGGGCATCTCTATCACTCACTCACATGGTCAAGCTTCATCAGAGCCATCTGATTCATCCCATATCTAGGCTTCTCGCTTCACACCCATCCTCTTGCCCACGTAACCCTACCTTCTTCTCCATTGTTGTCTCAACTACCTTAAAGCCAAATCAACCTTCCACATATCATCTCACCACTCCATCCATTAGTTCCTGGGTCACTTCAGACCCCCATCCTACCTCCATAACCATCCATGCATCTTCCATCAATCACCCATCCTCAAAAATCCCATTTCGAAACATCCTGTAGAAGAATTACAAAACATCCTGTAGAAATCCTGAACATCCTGTAGAACCCCTGCAGACTTCCTATAGAAGCTCATAAACACAGTTTCTTGGCAGCCAAACTTTGTGAGCCTCTCTGGAAGGGTGTTAGGGACCCCTTAGACCCTCTCTGAACCTTCCCAACCTTTCCCAAGCATTTCTCCTCCTTGATCCACCTCTGCACAGTCAAAAATAGTTAGAAGCACATGCATGATAATTCCAACAACTTAAACAAAAATACAAAAAGATGTTTTCTTCAGATAGAGGTAGTCTAGACACATGTATTTTACCTTCATAGAAGTAATGGCATCTCTTCTCGTAGTTTGCATTCTCTCCCTTGCCTCAGTAGGACTAGTTGGTAGAATTAGGGTTTGCTAGGGTTTGCGTTTCTTTTTGGCTTTCAGTTTCTTTTTGCAATTAGATTAGCTTCCTTCGAGTTAGCTTTCATCCATCAATTAAAAAGCTTCTTCTAAGAGCTCATAGAAGTTGGCTTAAGCTCCTAGTGGACTTGTGCCAGCTGACCAAGTGACAGCTGCGGCAAGAGCTAGTACTTGTGCATACAGCACCGTCGCTTCCAAGTTTGTTACGAACTACCGGGTTGACAAAATTAAAGAAGGGAGTTCCAGGAGTTGTAGCATTATTGCTACAATACTGGAGCCCACCATGTTTTTGGCGTCATTGCCGGGGAAGCGTCAGAGTATTGGTGATTGTCGCTTTTCTTCTATTTTCTACTACAAACTTCTTCTAAGTAGTTTATTTCATTTCCATTATGCAATTTCATTTATGCAAAAGTAGATTAGTATTTCCCGCTTTCATAGATTAGCATTTCAATTCCGCAATTTCATTTATGCAAGCGTAGATTAGCATTTCAATTCCGCAAGCGTAGAATAGCATTTCATTCCTGCAATTTCATTTGAGCAAAATAGATTAGTCCTTTCCTGCTTTCGTTTCAATTCCGCATTTTCGTTTTAGCAAGATAGTTAGTTGCAGTTCAATCTATTTTAGTTTTGCAGGTACAAGAAGAAAAGAAAAAATCAACCAAAAAGATTTCATTTCATGCCTTGTAGGAGTAGAGATAAGTTAGAAAAATGATTGCACAACCCCCCCACTGCTTCACACAGCCAGCATTCTCTCTTCTTCGATGGCTGTGATTAAAGAACCCCTGGGTGGACATCAAGGCATATTTGAAGAACCTCTAGGGGAGAAGAAGAAGAAACCATTCCTCTGGAGCAAATGGCTACAAGCAGAAATGTTGGGAGTAGCACCTTGTCCAAAGACGAATTTGAAAATCAGATCGAAGGTTTCAAGAGTGATCTGAGGCAGTTTCTTGCCATGCAACTGGATACCTTGCGGATCCAAAAGAAGCAAGAAGAAGCCAAGAGGGCTTTGGTCATCTTTTGTCCCAGGTGCACTAGAAAGCATCCTAGGAACGAATGTCCAATGCACTCCCTAGAAGTGTGTTTCATCTGTGAAGAATACCATCCTACAGATCAGTGCCCTTCCTTGCCTGGACTTAAAGTTGCATATCAAAGAGTTAAAGGAGCCACTGAACCACTCTATCATATGAACCAAAGGAAGCCGCCTGGACCTAAATCTTACCAGCAGGAACTGCAAGGGACACCTGAGACCTATTATGACCCCTACCAAGCCACTTTCATGCCTTCTTGGGGTCCCCCTGCTCATCCTTCCTGGTTCACACCTCCTCCTTGTTCCTTCACAGATCCATATTATGCCCAACCAGTTGCTCATTCATTTCACTCTTATGCTCAGCCACAGCCTCAGTGGAATGAACCTTATCAGGGGTGGAGGCCCCAGTACAACTCTCATCCCGCTCATTTTCCTCCACCACCTTCTCATCCACAACCATCGCCTCCTCCTCCACCAAGGCAACCCCAAATGCCTACCCAACCACAATGCCATCCATCTCCATCTCAATTTCACACTTCCACTCAGCTACCCATACCACCATTTCCAAATCCACACATTGGAGTAGCTCAACTCCATTACAATGCTGAGGCACAACATATCCAAATGACTCCTCTTGAGCTCAATGATCTTCACCATAGCTCAGGAAAAGCATTGCAAAAAAGAGATTATCTTGAAAGTATTGAAGGACCACATCTGGAAAAACAAGATTCAAACGAGGAGATCAAAGAACCATGGGCTGCACTTGATGAAGAGAAGAGATCAGAATCAGAGATCAAGAAAGTTCCTTCATGGTTACCATCAAATCCTCTATGTACTCAAGAGAAAGATCAGCAAAAAGAGGAAGATGAGAAGGTCATGATAGAAGGTGACATGAAGAATGATCCAGATCAGCAAAAGGACCAAGGATATCAAAGCTATATTGAGATATGGTTTCAGAAGGTGACTAAGTTGCAGCGGTACTCTCTTCCTCAGCTATGTTTGATCCCTTCAAAGTCAGATCATTTGGTCTCTAAAGTCCGGATAGTTGTCCAAGCATGCATTTCGAGCCTTCACATCATTTTTTCTCTAATCTCGATGTGCACATGGCTCCATTGGAAGTATTCTTATACTTGAAAATGATTTTGTTTTTCAAGTAGGGTAGGGTAGAAAAAAAAAAGAAAAAAGAGAAAAAAATGAAAAAAGAGGAAAATAGAAATCTAAGGTGAAAACCTCCTCAGAGGCGCCTTAGATTGGCTCATTGATTGAAAACCTCCATGAGGCGGTCAATGGGTTGGAAAAAAGAGAAAATAAAAGGGAATAAGATCTTTGGGTGAAAACCTCCCTTGGAGGCGCCCAAGGCAGGCAATTAGGGTGAAAACCTCCATGAGGCGCCCTAGTTGTTTTTCAAAAAAAAAACAAAAGAGAAAAAGAAAAAGAAAAATAAAACTAATTTCCATTGGCTAATTGCAGGTTGCAAGAAGGACGTTTCATGACAGGAGGAGCACTCAAATCAAGATCAAAGGAATTTTTCTTGTGCCTTCTACAGGAAGCTCTGTATTTCTACAGGAAACATCCTGTAGAACCTTTGGACGAGCCAAATCCAATTTCAAAAGTGAATCTGATGGTGGGAATCTGTTGATTAGGCCTACAAGCACTCGTGTGTCCATCCCTTGCCTTTCTCCATCATTTTTTCCACCTCATTGTGCTTCTCATTGTGCTTCTACAGGAACTTCCTCTAGAAATTGTGGGAAACTAGACATGGATTTCAAAAAGTGGTTTGGCGAACATGGTAGCTTCCTCAAGGGTTCAGAAGCCCTCATGCAATCTTCCAACTCCTCCTCCATCATCTCCATACCTGCATCACAGCCAAAATCCATTTTTTCATACCATGCAACAAAAATGCAAAGTGCCTTGAAGCAAAAACACATAGAACAAAATTTGTTTTTGCCATAACTGGAAAACCATGCATCCATTTGACAAACTGTTTTATGGGGAATTGTACAAGGGTGATGGCAACATGCTTGAGCAGTTTCAGCCAATTCCGGTGCACGGTTTCCAAGGAATCAACCTCCATCACCATCAGCCATTTTTTCATTTTCTCCATAACCATGCATCTGTTTCAAAACCTGTTTCATGGGGATATGCATATGAGTGATGGTAACCTACCCAAGTAGTTTCAGCCGATTCTGATGCACGGTTTCCGAGAAATCGATCTTTGAAATCTTCAGCCATTTTCCATTTTTCTCGAAATTCGTGCATCCATTGATCACGATTTTGCTATGGGAGATGCATCATGATGATAGAAACATGCTCAACAAGTTTCAGATCAATCCGCTTTACCGTTCGGGAGAAATGGCGAAAACAAGTTCTGGTTCTGTGACATTGCAGCAGCAGCAGCTTGAAGGTGCAGATTTGAACGTGGAAACAAATGCATGCAGCTTAGATCTGGTCAGAGGACACTTGCACAAGGAAAAGCAATCAAAAATCATCAGCCAAGCCCTCATGCAACCAACGGATCCAAGCATGCAGCAACAGAACATGAGCATGCAGCAGCAAAAAGCTTCACAAGCAGCCGTTCGACTTCCAGGTACGTGACTGAAACTAATTGCTCTGATTGCATGAATGTAATTTATAAACTGCATGAGAAATGAGATGGTCAAGATTAAGAAAAAATTGGTGGCCAGCTAACTGGCCACCCGCATCTAGTTCAACAGCGCTCGGTGGGTGAGTAAGACACGTGCGCTCAGCCATCTCAGGAGGAAATTGGGAAACAAGTAATGGTGACTGTTTGACCTACAACGTGATTGATGGAGTGATCATAGGTAGGAAACGTGATGATTCGTGACAGCACTTCTGTCTGTATGGCCAACACATGTTCTTGCCAGCTCACCACAAATCACGCAGCAACTAAAGAAGGCTCGGCTGAAATTCACGAACTGTTGTTCATCTGCACTTGCCACATCGTCAACTGAAGTTTGCACAAAATGATTAACTAGTCATCCTCCACCAGTTTCTCTACCTGTCTTCTAGATTCTGATGTGTATTAGGCTCGCTCAGAGGTGCAGGGCGCTCTACAGGCATTTCTACAGGAAGTCGTCTACAGGAAAGGCAGAAAACAGCCCTGCAGAAAGAAAACACGGGATTTTTAGAAAATTTCAAGCTCAAAACGAGGTATGCTCGAGAAAACTCCTCTATGCATGGTATGTTTTGAAAAGGTGGTGAATTGGACAGCATCAGATTGTGGAATCAGAGAAAAATCTGCCAGTGAATTGGAAGAAAAACGTTTGCCTATGTATTGCACTGGGTTTCCCAGTCATTTCTGCATCAAGATTCTCGTCCATGTTTCCTGTTTTTAAAATTCTCTTGTAGGGAAGATGTATGCAACTGTGGGGGCCAGCCTGTGTATGAAAAATTTTAAATTTTCATATCTGTATGTGTGCTGAGAAGAAAACTTGATCTCTGTACTCTGTCTATGAAAACAAAATTCTTCTTTTCAAAAGCAGAGAGTCAAATTCAGTACAAAAGCAGTTTAAAACAAAGGGAAATATTGCAATTTGATGTTGTAAGGAGAAGCACATGGAAAATTCCTTGTTTGGTTTCAGAAAAAGGTGAAAATTCAGCTATCCCTCTGTTTTCAGTTCTACCTACTTTCTCACCTGAGCATTTTTTTAGAAAAAAAACACTCAACACCACATGGAGGACAAGCAAAAGGAATTTAGAGAAACAATAGCCAAGGGAAGAGACACAGCCTGATGTTGAAATGAGGATAAAGCAGCACCAAGAGAGGAAGTCTCAGGCAGCAGCTGAAATATTGATACTGAAACAACAGTTGTAGGAGAGAGAAGCCCAGATGGCCTGCACAGCCAGCTAGGCAATAGAAGCCCTGCAATGGAGACAACTAGCTAGATCCTATGCATTGTATCTTAAAGACCAACAAGCCCTCACCTATGATATCAGTCCTTCTAATAGTGAGGAAGAAGAGCAGAAAGGGGAAGAAGAGAAAGCTGCCGCAGTCGGAAAGTATTGTCATGTTAGGAACAGAAATTTGAATTAAAGTTAACTAATGGAAAAACAGTGATTTTGCATGAAGTGAATCTACCATGAAACAAACTGGAAATTTCTGGTGTTGTTCTGGTTAGATTTGTTTATTTCAATACTTTCCAAGGGGTTCACAAGGTCTTTTGCAATAGCCAGATTATTCCATGTGAAAGAATTCTTAAAAGTGTGATTCGGTATGAAGTTTTGCTCTACTCCTGGTTATACAGCAGCTTGAAACAAAACTTGGGAATTCTCATTTTTGGCCTGTTTTGAAGCAATTTCAGATTGAAGGGAAATGCTGATTCATAGTAGTGATATGTGAGCAAGTCATATTTTCTCTGCCCTTAATCTATCTTATGTTCTATTCTGCTTCTGTTATCAATTCTTAGCAGAGTTCAAATCCAAGATTAAGAATGCCATTTGATTCAGTTAAAGGCCTGGAAACACATTTTCCCATCCAGCTTTGGCATGCAATATCTATTCTCGGGCAGTTCATTGTACTTGTGTGCTTTTATAATACATTAGACTTGCCATTTGTGTTGGATTCGTCAGCTTTCAGGCAGCAGCACAGTTCAAGGAGAAGGCACCCCCAGCCAAGCAAGCAAAGTCAGAGAAAATTGGTTCTACAGGAAGTTAGCAGACTGTTTCTACAGGAAGCCAGCGAACTGTTTCTACAGGAAGTTTGAAAAGAGGGAAGCCAAAGGAGGAATCGGCCAAGATGTTAGCCAAAGAAGCCACCAGGGCCATCAAAGATGAGGAGAGAAATTGGTTGCTCAGAGGATGAGCAACACTTTCAGTAGGGGGGTGATGATGAGCCCCAAAAATGGACAATTATTTGGGCTCATTCAACCTCCTAATTTGACTTAATCCACCATTCTCATTAGTTTATTGCATGTTTTTTATTATATTTATGTTAATAGAGTGAATTTGGTTAGTCATTATGCCAACAAGTCTAATGGGTGCTTTGTGTAGCCTTTTTGGTCAACTTGGAGACAAAATTGAAGGTCTTAATGAGCACTTGGCAGGCAAATTCGTGGGAGAACAAGCTAGAGGATTTGTAGGAAGGTGTCCCCTTCATTTATGGGCCCTTACCTCGAATTCTCCACCATCAGCTCGGAGTTCAAGGGCCACCGAATCAATCAGCACAAGGGCAGCCAAGCAAGTCAAGTAGGACTGCTGTTAACTCCAAGTTTTGGGTAGCCGAGTCCCTAAAGTTTAGGAGGACTGTTGGGTCCTCAATTTGTATAAATAAGAAGGCTTAGGGCCTCATTTTGGTTAGCCAGTGGATGTTAGCTAGTTAGCCAGTAGATAGTAGCTAGTGGTTAGTCATCTTGTAGCCAATAGTTAGCTAGTTTGTAGTTCGATTTTTATGCAATAGATTAGCTTTGCTTTCAGCTCATTTTCAAGTCCTTCTTGTGGACAGTTTTGATGTAACTCTTCATTTCTTGATCAATAAAGATGAATCCAGCTTTGCACCAGCTCTAAATCTCTCTTTGGAGGCTGTAGCTCTTGGGGTTGGGCCCATCTCAAGCGCCCAGTACCTCCTTTGTTTATCTTTATGTGTGTTTGTTGTGTTCTTAAAATAAAATCTGCTCTTTAGATCTTGCTTTGTTATTTTGGTTGTTTTTGTTGGTTAAAGTAGCTTTTTATGTTTGGGAATCGATTGGTAGGAGTTTGTCATGCATTTAGATCTTTCGGAATGTTCTTGCTCACGTGATGTACATGGTTCTCTTTCCAAACGAGGCTGCTGTTTATTCATTTCATTGACAGTTAGATTAAGTTAGCTAGGACTTAGTTTGTTTGCAAGAATTCATTGATTCGGTTGAATATGCATTGTGCATGGCATCTCTATCACTCACTCACATGGTCAAGCTTCATCAGAGCCATATGATTCATCCCATATCTAGGCTTCTCGCTTCACACCCATCCTCTTGCCCACGTAACCCTACCTTCTTCTCCATTGTTGTCTCAACTACCTTAAAGCCAAATCAGCCTTCCACATATCATCTCACCACTCCATCCCTCAGTTCCTGGGTCACTTCAGACCCCCATCCTACCTCCATAACCATCCATGCATCTTCCATCAATCACCCATCCTCAAAAATCCCATTTCGAAACATCCTGTAGAAGAATTACAGAACATCCTATAGAAATCTTAAACATCCTGTAGAACCCCTGCAGACTTCCTGTAGAAGCTCATAAACATGGTTTCTTGGCAGCCAAACTTTGTGAGACTCTCTGGAAGGGTGTTAGGGACCCCTTAAACCCTCTCTGAACCTTCCCAACCTTTCCCAAGCATTTCTCCTCCTTGATCCACCTCTGCACAGTCAAAAATAGTTAGAAGCACATGCATGATAATTCCAACAACTTAAACAAAAATACAAAAAGATGTTTTCTTCAAATAGAGGTAGTCCAGACACATGTATTTTACCTTCATAGAAGTAATGGCATCTCTTCTCGTAGTTTTCATTCTCTCCCTTGCCTCAGTAGGACTAGTTGGTAGAATTAGGGTTTGCTAGGGTTTGCGTTTCTTTTTGGCTTTCAGTTTCTTTTTGCAATTAGATTAGCTTCCTTCGAGTTAGCTTTCATCCATCAATTAAAAAGCTTCTTCTAAGAGCTCATAGAAGTTGGCTTAAGCTCCTAGTGGACTTGTGCCAGCTGACCAAGTGACAGCTGCGGCAAGAGCTAGTACTTGTGCATATAGCACCGTCGCTTCCAAGTTTGTTACGAACTACCGGGTTGATAAAATTAAAGAAGGGAGTTCCAGGAGTTGTAGCATTATTGCTACAATACTGGAGCCCACCACCAGGTCTTCTAACCTTCGCTTAAGCCTTCAGGTGCTTAGCCTATTTGGGCATGTGAGGGCTTATTTTCCTTTATAATCCTCCACACCCTTGGTCTTCGTTTTTTGCACGAAACCTTCTATCTTGACACTTTCCTTAGTTGCAACCTTTATAAACCATCGGGTTGGGCCTTGCTAGCTTATATGTGTTACGAGGTCCTCCTGGTGCCTCAAGAGCTAATAAAAATTGCTCCTAGGTTGAGTCAGCTTGACACCGTTTCGTCAAACCAATGCCTCTTGCCTAGTGCTTTTGTTTTGCACTACTCTTTAATCGTACAGGTTTTGACCACTAGGATAACGCCACGCTGATGTCACATTTTCCACATGAAAACCTTTGATTGGTCCATGTGTCAATTAGAAATGGGCCCTTCGGGTGCCAGAAAACACCAAATATGCCTTCCATGTGTCATGCTCACATTGGGTGTCTTAATGTCATCATCCTCCATCATCTTGACCCAATGATATGATTTCATGTGTCCTCTATCACATAGGAGAGAGAAAGGATCCCGAGGCTACTTTTTCACCAATTTCCTTTGTTAAATATTCTGAGGGTCCCAGCCTGTCTCCTACTGCCATCTCTCCTGGCCCGTTGAAAAATTGTTTGTGCTTTGTGTGACCCCCCCTTAGGATGTTTGTAGTTTTAGTGGGGGGCGGGGGGGGGGGGGGGGGTGGGGGAAGATGTGCATATTTAACCTCTGTCATTGATCTATGATTGGTAGTCTGGAGAAAGCCGCCCATTGTGTGACCCCCCTTAACTATTCATGGTCAACCTGTGGACCGCTGCACAATTCCTACAATGCGCCGGTGGGGGATGCGTGGCACCCAATTTGCCTCCAAACTTACACATTGTTTATTCTTTGGCTTATGCCATCCCTCTTATCCCTTATACGGTCCTCAATATTTCTTCGAGGTACACTCACTGGGATATATTCGCTAGGCTATCTCCATTGGGTTGAGTTGTGAGGTGGGCTCTGCCTTCGGCCAATGACCATTCTCTACTTCTTTTTTGTCCATGCCACATATGCTCAGTCCTTTTTATGTATTCTCGTCTAGCCTTCTCCATTAATTCTGGTTGTATGCCAAACTTAATCATGCAACAAAACTCCTCCAACCAACTTCTAAATCTGCTAATTTTGACTTGGGGTCCTTCAAATTTGACTGGCTCTATCTTTCAAACCAGGAGGCCATTTTCAAACTTTCACGTATCACTTCAAATATTTTTCCAATATCTTTCCGTCCAGGTAGATTTCATTTGCATTTGAGGTGATATGCTACTCCAGAATTGGTTCCAAAATATCTGCACCATACTCATCCATGTTTCTCTTGATTCTTCTTCTTGTGCCTGGAACATGTTTTTCTAAGGCATCCATTTGACACTTTTTCCACCTATTGCCATCTGTTGACATCAATGATAATATATTTCCAACATGTAGATGGCCAAAATAGGTTCCAAGAGGAGTTTTATGTGACCAAATTGATGAACAAGGTGTGAAAAGGTATGAATAGGAAATGACTGGTCGATGACAACATTGTGACAGTAATAGGATCAATTTTGAAGATTTATATTGTCTATAGAGCATGTAGATCTAGTTTGAAATATTATGAAAAGTGTGATGGGATTCACTAATAGGTATATAACAAGGTCCATCTGACCATCCTTCACAATACATTTACCTATCTCCTCACATTTGATAGTACCCTTTTGACTATATTGTGTTTATTAGGAAGATTAGAGTATGTTTATCATATCTTGTGGCCTAACATGATTAATGTGTAGGAAAAGGGTGCATTTACTATGAAGAAGTATGTTTGAGGAAGCCAGATGATATGTAGGAGGCTTTTCCTCTACATTTACTGACTTACAACTTGACTTGTTCCATATATTTACTCACCTACAATTCTAGGATCTACTAACAGTTGATGCACTCAAAGATTGTGAGAATCTCAAGGAGTTAGGACCACCCTTTTAAGGATTTTGGAGGGAAGAAACCTTCCTTCCAAAAAAAATCCCCTCAACCATTTTTGTATAAATAAAGAAGCCTGAGGGCTCAATAAGATTCAATTTTTTAGAGAAGAATAATGACTACTACGTCTAAGAGATTTTACTTGTCATTTCCATTTCCATGTACTTGAGCACTTTTTGAGATTAATGAGAAGTATTTTGTTGCCTCAAATTTGAGTGTCAATAGAGGGTTGATTTCCCTTGGTTTATGACCTAACCTGGGCACTCTAGCCTCTCTCATTTGTACAAATTATTATACATATTCTTTTATGTACTTATGATTAGCAATATTTTCTTTTTTCAGGTTTTGTTTATATGAAAAAGTTGTTTGTGCAGAGTTACTAATCATCCTTCTTGGGAAGTGTGGTTTTGAGCCTTGTGTTGGAAATCATAAAAATATAGGTTTCATTTTTCCTGGAGTAGGAAGATACTAAATAAAGTTCAACTCATCATTTCCTTTTGAGCTTATATTTTTGCAATTGATATTGTTAGCATGCTCTGGATGTTTTGCAAGATTGAGTATTTTTTGTGCTATTGTTGGATTGCAGGGTATATCACTATCATTTCCATTTTTAGTAATTCTACCAAATCTTTCCTTCCTCCCTCAACAACTTCTTCAAAACCATTGTTCATCGAGAGTTTATTTCTTTGTTATTAAAGGTTTTCAAGGAGTATTTTTGCTTGTTCAACATGGGCCCCTAAGGAGTACTAATCTTGGAAAGGACCTCATACAACATTTCTCCACCTTCCACTACCCTTACTCACCTTCAAAACAACTTTTCAACCCTCGGAATGATCATGGATTCATTTTTGTAGCAAAACAAAGCAATCTCATAGCATCTTGTATCACCATGTAGAGATTCTCCAAACTTGACCATAATTATCCTTAAAGCTTGATTTTTTCCTCCTAGCCCTTCAGAATTCCCCCTAAGCTATTAAACCAAGATTTAGGAATATTAGAGACCACTTAGGACTTGCCTCTTCACCACTACAATTCATCTCTGCAATTAGGGTTAGTAAACAAGTTCATGAATTGAATGGTATAGTGATGATTTACATGATTAATTTATGAAGCACTCAATGAACCTTGTTACTAGGATATAATCTCTTTCTAATGCAATTATTTAGGATTGATTTAATATTATTTACTTTAGGCAAGTTAGATTAGGTTTTCCTTCTCATTTTTTTATGTTTCCTAATCTACGGTTTCCATTTCAAGCATTGTTATTTCTTATAAATAGGCTAGGCTTTCCATTGATGCAACATTTACATTGTGCAAGTAGATTAACATTTACATTTTTCAAGTAGAATAACTTTTACATTTCTGCAACTAGAGTATTCTTTACATTTCTACAAGTCAGTATTTACATTCCTGCAAGTAGATTACAACTTCCTTTTATGCAATACCTTTTCATTCTCGCAAAATCTAGATTTAATGGTCTTTGTATTCCTTGGTTTGGTTTATTGCCTCAGAGAAACTTGAGTAGAGCTTAGCTTATTGTGCATACAACACTCCCATCTCTTAAGTTTTTACGAACCTAGGGTTGATAAATTGAAGCTAGTAGCCTTGGGAATTTCAAAATTCTTGTTTGAATACCAAAGATCATCACTTTTTGGCACCATTGTCTAGGAGGTGTCAAAGTAGGTGTTGTGTTTTCTTAGAGTTTCTTTATTTTCTATTTCAATTTCACTTTGCATATGTTTTTCTTGCCTTGGAAAATTCAAAAAAGAAAAAAACACAAAAAAGGAACACATTTGTTTCATGCCTCATAGGATTAGGGATAACCTAGACAAATTTCTACCAAAAACGCCCCACTCCTTCAAGTAGTCAACCATCACTCTTCTTTAGTGACTACGAACCTCCCACTATGACCACATATGATTTGGAAAATCCTTTAGATGAGAAGCCAAATATCTTTGAATAACCATAGGGGAGGAAGAACCTACATCACCTACCCAAAATGTGGTTGAAAATAGGGAAATTTAGCTCTTTCCTAACATAGAAACCAATGGGGAACCCAGAATGAAGAATATATGCCCCACTTCTCTCCCACAATTCCATGGCCTAGATTCTGATGACCTTGATACATCCATGTTAAAAAAAAATTGTAGTCTGTAGAACCTATGATTACACTTTTGATGACAAAAAGCTAAAGGTGTTCCCTCCCACCCTCAAGGATGCAACCTTACGCTGGTTCATGAGCTTGGAAGGAGGAAGCATCACCACTTGGGCTCAAATGTAGCAAGATTTTAATGAGGAATATAGGGACTATTGTACATTAAGGGAAAAAAAGAGGATATCTTCATAATGAACCTAAGGCTAGACGAATCCTCAAAGGATTATGAAGAAAAAATCCAACTCAACTATAAAAGCTCTAAATGTACCCTTGACCTAGAATCCTTGACTCTTATACTTCTCCAGGGGATTAGGGAGGATTTAATGGAGACTCTTAATATGTTGTCTAGTTGAGACAGTTACCAGCTAATTTATGAAGACATTAAGACAGTATTTAAGAATCATTCTAGGGTTGCAAGGAAGAGAGGTAGGTCTAGTCAAGGTCTGGTAAACTCTTCTCCCTCTACCTCAACCATCAAACATGAAATAAGGAGTATGCTATAAGACTTTAAGAGTGATATTTTGCATAACTTTTCCTTACAAATGGATAACATGTAGATTTTAAAAAATCAAGACTAGTTAGAAAGGGCATGAGCTATATTTTTCCCTAGATGCACAAAAAGGCACCCCAAAATTGAGTGCCCACTAAATTTTATATAATTTTTCTCTGTTTGTGAGGAGAACCATGAAACCGACAAATGCCATTCTCTTCTAGGCCTAAAGGATATATATCAAGGGGAAAAGAATCTCTTGGAGAATATTTCTTTCATTATGCCCACAACCATATCAACAAGGCATGCAAGGTGCACACTACCCTCCTTTCGATCCAAACCATAGTGCACCCTTTCAACCTTGGTATGCTCTAGTTCACTCACCTTGGTCCATGCATTCTCCTTGGTCCAATTATCCTTAGTATCCTCCTCATCCTATCATTCCACCCTTCCAACCATATCAATCCCAACATCCTCAATGGGGCAACCCTTCACAAAGATGGAGGCCTTAGGAAGCCCAAGCACCTGCCTTAATTCATCCTCCTCTACCTCAGTCACAACTACCCCACAATAATCCACCCAAACAACCTCAAATTCCTTCCCAACCCATTCTGAACTCGAACAATAAGCAAGCCTAGTAGGTCTATAGTGGGGAAGAATTCTACCATGATATTGTTGTGGAGATACAGGAGATACCCCTTAGGTCTAGGAAGGTACTTCCAGATGCTCACCCACCTTCTCCACCTAAAGAACTTGAAGAAGAGAAGGAAGATAATTCTCCTCAAGCCAATATACCTCCTTACCCTGAAAGGTTGGTCCACCCTAAACAACACACCCCATAAAATGTTGAACTTCTAGGAGAATTGAAGAACCTTTGTGTTAAAATACCCCTTCTCTAGGCCATCAAATATGTTCCCATATACAACACATTTATCAAGGAAGAGTGTTGAAAGAGGCCTGGAAGAAGAAAAAAAGATGCCCCCACTATCAATGTTGTTGGGAATCTAGCTGGTATAATGCTTGGGAAGGCCATCTCCCTAAAGTATTTGGATGTCAGTATCCTAGTAGTAGTATTGCACATCAACAATATTGTAGTCCCCAACACACTAATTGACCTCAGGGTTTCAATAAATGCCATGACCAAGAAAACTATGTTGAATCTCAACCTCCAAGGAGCCTTGAGAAATACCACCAAAGTGTTGCAACTTGTAGACAAATCCATAATAGCCCCCAAGGGGATTATTGAGGATGTGATAATATCCATTTACTCCTAGGATTACCCCACATGTTTCCTTTCCCTCCATCCCAAAACCAAGTTTAATGGATACCCTCTAATTTTAGGGGTACCTTGGTTAACCACTGTTGATGATTACATCAATTGTAGGGTTGGAAACATGATAATTAAAAATGGGCACCTCACAAAGTAGCTTCTATTATATCCCCCTACTCAACCCCTTGTTGAGCATGACTTACCTTTGTGGGTAGAGGAAAAAGAAGAGGAATATTTTTATCAGTCATCCCCCTACCCAATTTGTACATTATAAACTACTATAGGAAGTAGGTAGCTAGATGAGGATGACCTTATTGATAAATTTTTGCAAAACCAACCCCCTGCTCCCATGTTGATTGATGAGCTAGTAGATGAATATTTAGGGAAACATGAGAAAAACCCATGGGATAAAATTTTCACTGCCAATTCTAACCAATATTATGATAATATTATGGAAACCAGTCCATTCAAAACCCTTAAAATCAATCCTTCCCTCTCAGCATAGCAAGAAGAACAATTGTTCACTGTGTTAAGACAACATATTGATGCTTTTTCTTGGGACTATAAGGAGATGAAAGGAGTGCATCCCTTAGTTTTTACCCATCATATCTACATTAAAGAGGGATTTAAACCTATGCGCCAACCCTAGAGGAGAATGAACCTTTCCCTTAAAGACATTGTGAAAGAAGAACTACAAAAGCTATTGGATGCAGGATTCATTTACCCCATTTTAGATAGTGAGTGGGTGTCCCCTCTTGTTATAGTACCCAAGAAGAATGGGAAGTGGAGGATCTATGTTGACTATAGGGAACTCAACAAGGCTACAAAGAAATATCATTTTCCCTTACCTTTTATTGATCAAATTTTGGATGGTCTTGCAGGGAAGAAGTTATTTTCATTCTTGGATGGTTTTAATGGGTATAATCAAATCTAGATCAGCCCTGAGGATCAAGATAATACCACCTTCACATGTCCATGGGGGACCTTTTGTTGGAAATAATACTAAGAGGGGGGATGAATCAGTATCAAGAATTTTTCCTTTTCATAATTAGATTTATATACGCTAATTCAGAGAGGGGAACTAGCGTGTACATGCAACTGTCTTTAAGGCAACCAACGTTTATGCAGTAAACTCATGATTCAGTTAATTCATCATATGTTGATCTTTAATCGTTGCATCAGTACTTCATCAATCATTAAATAATAACCATGTGCAGTATAAACATAATAAACCATTACACATAAGCAACACACATGAACACCAATATATAAGGTGGAAACCCAATGTGGGTGAAAACCCCCTGTTGTTGTCATCTCTTTCTTTTTTTAATAATAAGAAAGTCTGTTTACAATCTTGTACTAGTGCAGACTCATAATAGTACACAGTCTTCTACCTGTAGAAGGTTACAAACTTCTCTCGTTCTCCAGCTTCTATGGGAAGGGAGCTACAACCCCCTAGCTATTGTACTAGCCAATATGTTTAATGCATGTAGGTGCTAGCTTACAGAAAATTCCACTCTTCCACCAAGGACCATGTTTCATGAATTTTTAGACTGGATGCTCCTGGCACATATCAAGACATATTAAGACCTTGACTCATCAATAACCCATCAGAAATTTAGAAACTGAAACTTCATCAACCAACATGCAGTTAATCTAAAACAATCAGATCACTGTCAACAGAACACTATGCTAAATCCAGAAACCTATATCAACATTCAGCACCAACTGAAACCTCAAAAATTCATGTGTCAGACTGTATACGCTACTTCAATGAAGAAAACCTACGTGTATACACTACTTCCTTCAAACCAAACTGCGTATACCTATAAATATTCTGAATCATAAAATATCTAAATCACAAACTGTACCAACCAGCAGTGTACTGAACATCTCCTGTCAACTTACAGAACTTTACACAGGCAGGCAATAGAAAAAACTTCTTCTCACTTATACAATCAATCAAATATCAACCTCCTTATGCATTCAGATTTACATTCAGATCTAAGAAGACTTCATTGATAGACAATAGTAAAATATAAGCAGTAATAAATCAGCAATACTAATCTGATAGATCAGTCATCTCTGAACATCAAGCCTTTATTTTGTATACGCTACTTGAAAGAACAAAACCTGCATGTATACGCTCTTTTGTCTAGACGAACTTGCATACAGATCTGCAAATGTTGACTCAGAACTTTGTTGCCATTCCAGACTTCAGACAAACCCAGATCATGATAGAAAATGAATAAAACAGACACAAAACATCAAATCTATCCTCAACCAATATCAGATCATTCAATAATAAGTCATTTCAGGTCTCATGATCCTGATACAATATTGAACTCAAGGTGCACATAAATATTTCAGATCTAGTCCCAAACATAACATTGCAACATAAAATATACTTTAGATAGAAGTATTCCTTAGAATCTCATTCACTTGCCCCAATGGCCTTATGATCCTCTCTTCTTTATATAGTTTTTGACCTTTCTTAATACCATGGAACGAATCGACTTAGGATCAATACCTTGGATCAAATACCACGGACCGAACACCTTGGACTAAATACCTAGGGTCAATATCATGGTCCAAAGATACCTTGGACCAAATACCTTGGAACAAAACCATGGTTTTCAACATGTACGTGCTTTTCCTTCTATGGGAGTGCGTGTGTACGTTATACGATATTTTTGTTCTGAGTACCTACGTGTATATGCTGCTTGGACTAAGTGAACCTACATGTATATCTTAAACTGCTCTTACATCATCTTCTTCCTTCAACTTCTTTATTCTGATCAAAATACCTTAGTTCCATCTTCTTGATCCTCTGTACCACTGCCCTATTGCCTCTGAATATTCATGTTAACCTCTTATCAAAACTGAGTTGACCTGTAGAGTTACCATCAAGGACAATACTTGTATCATAATGCCAACACCTTTTCCTATAGATTCCGTCCATTTGGCTTGTGAAATGCCCCTGCTACCTTCCAAAGTGCATTTTTGAGTATTTTTGTTGAACTTGTTCATGACATGGTTGAAATTTATATTGATAACTTCACTCCTTATGGGAATGATTTCTAGGAAGCTCTTTCCAATATGTGTAAAGTTTTAAATAAATACATTGAAATGAATATATTACTAAGTCCTGAAAAGTCTGAATTTTTTATGAATGTGGGGATTATCCTATGTCACTTCCTTTCTAAGGAAGGGGTCCAAGTTTACCCTAACAAGATTACCATTATCAAAAGGGTCCCTGTGCCTTAGAAACAAAATGATGTTAGAAGTTTTCTTGGACTATATGGATCTTATAGGTGATTAATTAAGGATTTTAGTAAGATGTTCTCACCTTTATTTAGATTTTTTAATAAGGATTCAAATTTTTGTTAGATATATAAATTTCAAGAGGCATTTGAAAAGTTGAAGGAGAAATTAACAACTGCATCAATTATGAGGGGTCCCAATTGGGTATTTCCTTTCCACATCCACACAAATGCATCCAACAAAGTTGTCAGAGAAGATTTGGGACAAGTGGAAGACAAATTGTCCTATGCCATATATTTTATCAGTAAGAACCTATCCAAAGTTGAACTAAATTACACAGTTACTGAAAAATAGCTCTTAGCTGTTATGCACTCCTTGAACAATTTTAGGCATTATATCACATGATACCAAGTCTTTATACATATTGATCATGAAACCATTAAATATTTAATGAATAAAACTTATGTCAATGCTAGGATCATTAGATGGTTATTATTGTTGCAACAGTTTGATCTAACCATTGTTGACAAGCCAGGGAAGGAAAATGTGGTTGCATATTTTTTGTCTAGACTAACATTTCTTGTAGAAAATAAGGAGATGATAGATGATCAGCTTTTGGATGAGAACCTCTTTGTTATTTCACTATTGTCTCCTTGGTTTGCGGACATAGAAATTTTCTTGGTTACTAGGATATTAGCTCCTAATTTATCCTCCAAGGAGAAGAGAAAAAATGTTAGAAAAATTTCCCCTTTAACCTAGATTGGGGTAAATCTCTTCAAATTGGGACTAGATCGGATCTTGAGGAGATGTGTAAGGGAGGACGATGTCTTTGAAATTCTTTCAGCATGCCATGATGGACCTTGTGGGGGTCATTTTTGTTAGGATATTCCAACACATAGGAAATAATTAAGTACAACTTGGTCTAGTGTATAGTTAGGTAAAGTGTGTTTCTTTAGTATTTACTTTTTGTAACTTACAATCCAATGGTCACAATATGTTCTAGACATGAAGTGATATGATGGTTCATTCTCTCATCGGTATTACCGACACTTGATCCGTGGCTTAACACCTAATTGGTCCTTGATATCTATCTATTTAAAGAGCATGGAGGTTCATTTGTTAGGTGACCGTTCATGAGAGAAGCTTACGTAAAATTTATTTCTTTTACATTAATAAATTGCTTGAAGTGGCCGCGTTGGCTTAGGCCATAGATTGTTTCCCTCTTTGAGGGTTTTAACCACGTCAAGAATATGAGTGTAACGACATGTGATCTGTTTGTGAGTGGTGTCCTTTGGTGTTCTATCTAAGGAACTTCCCCTATAAATTTATACATGGTATTAGAGCTATTCGAGGACTGCATCCGTTGGTGATCCAAATCTGAAGCTAGTACAATTGCATCCGACTATCGCTTCCTAGATCTACTTTTTCTGACTGCTTTCGGGCCAAGAGGACTGCTCTATTGTGTTAGGAGCATCTCTTCGAGTGAGGAACCTCTTTCGTTTCATGCGAAAGGGTTTCTAGTAACCCTAGCTACGTCATTTTTAAGATCTAGAGGTATACAATATTTATTTACAGTTATAGTTATTTATCTCTCTGTTTATTCGGTTTATAGTCCTCTATAATTTTTTATTACAGGATCTACACCTTTCATTTCTGTGTATTCTCTTTGCCCTGTGACTTTGTGCGATCTGGGAAAACCAGAAACAAAAAAGAAAGGATTTTTTTCATGTCTATTCTCTTTTCCGTTGTGCCTTAGTGCGATCTCGGAAAATCAGAAACATTGAGGAAAATATTTAGTTTCCAACCAAATCTAACTTTAAGCCGGAAAGGTTGGATTACTTTTGCTTGTTTGTTTTGGGTTGTGTGGTTTTTTTGTTTTGTAAGCAAAAAGGGGTTTTCAAAGTAAGCAAGCACTCCAAAGCTTCAGTGAGCGAAAAGAAAACCCTTCCCTCCTTTCCAAAAATTACTAACCTTTTAAACCAACTCACTTGGTCCAAAGTTACTTTATGAGAATAAAGGTCTTGGGTTCAAGTCTTTCTTTCTATTGAGTTACTATTAAGTTACTTTTTCAAAAAGCACATGTAACTTATGTTTTAAAGTTATTTTATGTAAAAGTGTTATCACCCATTATAAAGAGTGAGTCACTTATAATTCTAAAGTCACTTTATCTTTTATTTAAGTTACAATTTAGTAGATAGTTCATAAAATACCATTGTAAAAGTGACTTTCACTTATATATAAAAGTGGGTCACATAAAGTAATTTTTTTTTTTTAAAGTGAGTTAATTAGATTAAGTTTTGAAGGGGGGGAATTGTTTTTACATAACATTATCATTCACTTCCCAACATTCACGTAGATTGTCGACATCTTCGACAACTTTCCTTCAAAAAGCCATAACTTCTTCATCCGGAAGCTTTTTTTAGAGTCATTTTTTTAGTCAGCCTAATTTCTTGAGATCTTTCCACTGGAGCATCTAGTTTCAACATCTATAGCATTAGTTTCTTTTAAAATGGAAATTCCATGCCTAGTTATTCTTGAGAGCACCAACTTCTTCCAATGGATATCCTACATTGTGGATTTACTTAAAAGTAAAGGTCTTTATAGAATAGCCTCAAGCCAAGAGTTTAAACCTAAAGATAAAGATAAGCAAGCCAAATGGGAAAATAAGCAAGATCAAGCATGTGGGTTGATAGGGATGTCTATTTCTCCAGACCTTAGATTCCATATCACAGAAATTGATACCCCCGATGAAGCAATGAAACAACTCAATAAATCTTTTGGAATTAAAAATTAAATTAGAGCCCATCAACTCAAAAAATGAGTTGCTTACGTTGAACCCAAATAATTTTTCTTCCATTGAAGATTTTTTGTCCAAGTTCAAGACCCTTAGAATTATCTTGGAAGGTGTTAAGGTTAAGAAATATGATGGTAGCCTTATCTATTCCATTCTTACTAAGTTAGGACCAGCCTACTATGTGTTTGTTTCCACCTTCCATTCTACTAGAAAAACCTTTATTTCTCAGGGACAAGACCACAAGTCCCCCTCTTTTGATGTCTTTTGTGATTCTTTAATAAGAGAGCAAGAAAAAATCTTACATCTTGGTCTTCTTAATACTGGAAACTCTTCTAAGAAATCCTTAGTAGCCCAGCAGAAACCAAGTTCAAAGAATCCTAAGAAGCAGCATCCTAAAAAGAATGGTCCTAAACCAAACAAGGGCCCTAAGCAATTTCAGTCTCAAAACAAAAAATCATTTCAATAAAATGATAAGGCAACTAAAAACAAAGGGAAGAAGACTGATAGACATTGCAACTTTTGTAATTGTGATGGCCACTTAGAATCCAAATGCTTTAAGAAGATGGAAACCTTGGAAGCAACAATGAAGAAGCATAAAATCCATTTGGAAAACTCTTCAACTTCAACTTCATCTTCAAGAATATCACTTTTTTCATGTGGTTGTCAAGCATCTCAGTCTAGTTATGCACTAAATGTATCTTCTTCTTCTCATTCTCATGAGTGTTTCATTGATTTTGGAGCTTCTTATCACATGGCCAAAAACAAAGCCATGTTTTCTTCTTTAAATGATTGTAACACCAAAAATATATATTTTGGTGATGATAGATCTCTTAGCATTATAGGGATTGGAACTATTCATCTAGACAATGGTCGATTTAAGGATGTATTGTGTGTTCCTACCTTATCTTGCAACCTTCTATTTGTATATCAGATAACTCATTCAGGTGAAGGTAAAACTGTTGAATTTTCACCTCATGATGTTGTAATTAAGGACCTAAAAGATCCTAGATATATTTTAACTACTGGCATTGTTGATGATTCTACAAGGTTGTATAAGTTTAACAACTTTGGGTCATCCACTCTTCCCTCTGTATTTGTTGCTCATAATGATGAAGTGAGCAAACTTTGGCATGATCGATTTGGTCACAAACTATCGCTCCCTTCAAAATCTATGTAAAGAAAATATGGTGACAGGTCTTCCTATGTGTCGTGCTATACAACAACAACCCCCATTTCAAATTTTCCGTAATCTTATTCGTAGATACTAAATAGGAAATAGGGCCCCTTTAGTTTGTAAAAAAGCAATAAAACCTTTACATAGAAATAAATTGCTTTATTTCTTTCTTTTTAAATAAAAGTGCTTCAAAAACTCTTTAAAAATCAAACATCGCACTTCACGTGCACTTAAGACCAAAAAAACATTCAATCTAAATATTAATGTAGCGATGTGAAGTTACCGCAAAAATCCTAATCATTGGGATTCTTAAAACAATTCATTGAAAAACATGTGATGTGATAAAGCGATCGTATATCGCCTATAGCATCGCAGATTCCAAGTGACAGGTTTAACAGAACATTGAAACTTTGCAATGCAATATGATTCTCGCATCTCGCATATCGCCAAAGACCAAAAGAAGCCACCCCCGAAAACTTGCGATGCGATAAGATTCCCACATCTCGCATATCGCAATCCTAGTGGAAATAAGTGATAATCACCTCGGGGACATGCGATGCGATGTTAAAATATAATAAAGTGGTTTAATGATAATACAGAGAAAACATGATGCGGGTGGTTAAATAAATATTTTCCTAATTCTATGTGCCAGGTCATCACTAATCGTAATCATAGAAATCCGAAAGACTCTTAGAATATTTAAATAATACATATTGAAATCGCTCATTGCAAAATCGGGAGATTTATGACACACATTCTAATTAGGCCTTAAGAAAACTGCAATGTGATCTATCTATTGAACATTTAAGTTTCACATCATTTAATATGGCAAAGGATTAAGAGCAATAATGACTTTAGTCCTTCAAGATTTCATCTGTCGTGTTAATATCAATTCATAATACAAAATCTTTCACACCAAATGCTCCTGCCCTGATTTTCGACTGAACTATTATCACCACTATCTATTCAAGCATTAGCCTCTATAAATTTTTTAGTTTATCACTCTTCTCTGTTTCATATAATTTCAGTTTGAATTTGGAAGTATGCAGCCAACTAAAATGACAAAGAAATCCCGAAAGGCTAAAGCTTCCCCTGCAGTAGCCAAAGGACCAAAAAATGTTGTGCTGATCTCAGATATGACATGCCAAGACTGTGGGAAAATTTCATGCGAAGGAATATATGCTGTGTTGGAAAAAGAAAAGCCGAAGGTGAATGAGGGACATGTTATAACTGATGGACCTGCAGAGTCAGAGAACACACTTGGAGATTTGGCCGACTCTTTTCTTCATAGAATAATAGCTCGACCAAATATTTTGCCATATAATGACATGGTAAAATGGGCAGTTGAGGTCATCAATATAACGGAGAGGACGCTATTCACAGCCAATGGAAGAATGTTTGGATCCTTCAAGCCTGAAGACTTAAAAAAAATGTATCATTTGCTAGAGCCTTAGAAGTACTACAACAAATCATTCCTTGAAGCTTTCTCAAAAGAAAATGAAATAGAGTCGGACCCCATCAAACAATGGAGGCACTTCCCTAACAAGCACAAGCGCGAGTCATCCAGTATGTATTCTGTGGACTCTCTAGCATCTCCATATTGTTATGCTGCCGCAATGATGTGTATATTATTTGGAAGCCCCGATTCTGCTAATTTTTCCATTGAAATGGTTCCGTCAATAGAAGTAACATTGAATTCTTTTGTGATGGATTGGGCTACTATCCTATCAGACAAAAAGGCAGTCCAAATATAGGAAAAATAGGTTTGTGACCACTCGAGTTGTTCCCCCTTTCTATATGAGTGCCTACATAGTCGATACCACCTATTTCAATTCTGATTTCCCCATCATGGGATGGAAATGGACTGTTCAGGACTCCACCCCTATACATATTTACCATAAATACATATGTCAGAAACAATGTAAGAAGAATTTTTACAAAATTTTTCATGGCTTCTTTCTACCCATTCATCGGGCCATTTTTAACAAACCAGCCCTTAAGTTGTCCGAGGAAGCTAGCATCGATTTAAATTCAACTGGCAGTTGGTTTGGGGAAGAGCTATTTACATACATTAGGGTTTTCGGTAGCATTACTGACCTGCATGTCTTCCTCTATGTGTCCCGGATAAATTATTGGCTAGGGAAATAGCCTGCCAGACAGTTGAAAAAGGGCTTATAAAAAATCTCAAAGACGCCAAGAAACAATTATGGCCCACATTTCCAATTCACTGAGGCATCTATTCATTGCATGATTATAAGCACGCCCAAATTGAAGCCGAGAAAATAGGGGGTTTGAACCTAGTGGTTATTCCCAAAAGGTAGTATGACCCAAATAATGTTTCTTTCAATTTCACTACTAAAGTAAAAGTTAAACAACTCATCCATGAGAAAGATGAATTCGATGACCTCTTCAGGTTAGCCGAGACGTTCTCACAAGTACACCACCTGACAAATATTAAGCTGGAACCAGGGAAAATGGATCAATTCATCCAATACAGGACACAAAGGCTTCATACAGTGCCATTGGACTTATTGAATATTGCACCAGACATCCAGCAAACAGTGTAAAGCACAGAGCAGGAGAAAAATTCTAAGGCGGCCAAGACAAGCGAGAAGGTAATTGAACAGTTGGACACAGATGTTCACATTGATCCGATATTGATCAAATAATGGGAATACTTTGATCAACATATTAAAGGTCAGAGTAATACCCAAACTGTTATCGCACTAGAATCCTCCTTAAAACAATAGACCATGATTCATGAGCCTGTGATTGATAGAACATCCGGCATGGACTCACCTCTAAAGGAAATCGAGGTAATCCTTGAGTATCCTTCGTTAGAGATTACACTCAGCATAGAAGAAATTCCACTGTTAGATGTGTTTTATAGCCCTAAACACAGAGCTGTAGTCAAAAGGTAGCGGAAAAAGAGAAAGATAGATCAAGTATCAACGATTGTTCCTCAAAATGAATCCATGAATATCATTGGAGAGACTCAGAAGTTAATCCCTCTGAGGACTTGACCAAATTATCTTAGTTTGCAGGAGCATATACAGTTGCCACGATTGATAAAGCAACCGAATTTAAACAATTGCTCAAGGAAAAGGATCAAAGGATTAAAAAACTAGAAGAACAGTTAAGGGAGGAAAAACAGAGGATTGATCAGCAAGCTATTGAAAGACAACAACACCTATCTCAAGAATTCAAATAGCTGAAACTGGCACATCATGAAGAGATCAAATCTGAGGAGAAAATAAAGCAACTACAACTCTCAATGGATCAATTTAAAGACAATCCCAAAATTGAAGAGTTTATAAAGCAAGCCTTAGAAGTAAAATATTTCTTGTCTCAAAAGCTAAACCAACTCTGCCAAAAGATATCTCTCATTCATCCACTATGTATCAAAACCAGCATGTTGATAGATCAAGCAGTCAATTCTACGTTGGAATTCGAAGATGCAGATGACAAGATTATAGATTACATCTCTTGGCAAACACAAGAAAGGGAAGGTCGACTAAATCACCAGTAATTGAAGAATCTCAGAAAGAGATATTGTTTGCAGAATGGGAGACACAGCTGATCAAAGCAAAAAGAGAAACTTCCAGGGCCAGGGCAGTGAGGAATAATATCATCAAACTGATAAATGATAACTTGCACAACACCAATTTAATTTTTGAGTGTTCCTCAGAGAACCTTCCAAAAGAAAAATTGTTGGAAAAACAATGGAGGCAAGATTTGAATACCAGTGAGGAGAAAATCAAAAAATTAAAAAGTCTCAATTGGGATGCACATTGGTTCTATTTGGTCAAACCGCATAGCCAACAAATGACAGTCAAATGTCTTGTTGATGCAGCCGAGCGCATGATGCCAGAACTCTCGGATGCGGTGTACACAGGTCAATTGCATGTTAGGATGAGTCATCCACCAGAAATCCAAACTATGCTCGAGATTTGTCAGTTAAAGCCGCAGGAGGAATGATAGATGCGATGCATCTTTTTAGAGTTATTGCAATTCTATTTTTATCATGAAATCCCATATTTCGAGAGAGGTTGTTCAAACCATTCCAAGCATCTTTTACAAACAGTTTATTTTTATTTTTACTATAAAGTCCCTTTCGTGTCATTTTAGAAAAGGTCCTGAATTTGTATTAAAAATTGGATTGAAGAAGATAGCACTTCTGTACTTCTTAATTTATTTTTGTAGAAAGCAAGGATCAAGGTTCAAACTTTTTTGTAAGGAGATTTCAAAAAGACTTGCATTTCTGTATCGTTTTGGAGTTTTCAGAACAAGAAGAAAGAACCAGACTGTTACTTCAATATCACGTTTCAAATACATATGGTGCTTATATCAATGTCATTTTGTTTCATGTTATGCGATTTAACAATCTTTTGATTCGATATTGTTGTATATGTGAATATTTATTCAATTATGCATTTATATCGCTTTTGAATAATTCTAGAATTGATATCCTAAACAAGTAATCTGGAAATTAATGTTATCATGATATGTGATATGTTTTATATCACTTTGTTTGAAGTGATCATCTTTCATGCTTAACTTTCTGTAGTCAAGTGATTGATATTTATTAGCATTTAATTAACAGAAGTCATTATAAATCGCATTTGATATTGTATTACCTGGGTTATATATATACATATAAATATATTTTTATATTATCATAAGTTTACAATTCCAACCATCTATCATCGTGTTACCTATTTAAACACCCACTCATCAAATCACACCTTTATTGGGAAATTGGTCCCATATTATCCAGTCAGAGCCACCATCCCAAACGGAAAAGGAACTATATTAAGGGTCGGACTGGGTGGTTATCCCCAATGTTGGTGCAACGATTTTAGAGGCATCAACATTTTTGGCGCTAGAAGGAGGGCCTGACTGTGAATGGCGAGTAAATATAAATCTACAGGCCATTCTAAGAGTAAAACTCCCTCACCATCACCTCTAACTTCTCCTTAGCATTCGAAATCTCCTATTCCCAAACGAAAAGCTGAAAAGAAAAATACAGAACCCACTGCTGAAATCCTAAACAAGCCAGACATTACTCCTTCTGAAACCCCTGAAGTGCAATATTTGATCCATAAATTGCAGGTGATTTCAATTTCTCAAGAAGATTCTAAATTATCCCAAGGCAATGTCACTTCCTAGTATATCCCATCACAACCATTAGCTAGAGCAAAGAGTGAAAAACTTGGTTTCCCACCAGTTGAATTCCCTCTGCCAAGTCGAAAAAGGGCTAGGAAGACACCATCAGAATCCGACAGCAAGATTCTTTCATCATCATCCATACCATTGCAAGGTCACACACCCGCTTCTCAACTGCAGATCACAGTCCAAACAGGTACAGGAGCTTCAACATCCTCTACCCAATCACTTTCAACCGCTTCTTCACCCTCTTCTACTAATAGCTCAATAATGGCACATAATCAACCTCAACCAAGGCCATGGACCTGTTAGCGCTTGAAATTTCACCTCAGGCTGAGAAAGGTAAACTTCAAGGCAACATCAAACCACTTAGCCTCGTAGCTAGCCCTACGGGGCAGGAGAGGGCTCTCTCCGGTCTATCTCAGTAAAGATCTTCAATGGGCGAGATGACCAATAGGGAAACACTGATTTTAGGCTAGTAAACTGATCAAAAGGTTTAAATTTGGGATTTTTAAAGTTTTGGTGGAAAATTGGGGAATGGCAATTTCGCGTGCGGGGATTGGACACAGTTTTCGCAGGGGGTTCTTTGTGGCAAGGTAGGAAACAGTATTTATGCCTTTGATAGAGATGGATGGATGAGAATGACCGATGATGAGTTAAGGAGAGCAAGCAATAACCTTGAATTCCCCTTAAACAGTTGAAAACATTGATATTAAGCAAACTTAAAAGCAGAGCATGACAGTCATGAATTCTACTTTAACACTTCATTTGCCTAATTTGCAGAAGGAAAAGTAAGGAAATGATTCACATAACACACTTACAAGTACAAAGAGAAACACACCATCAATACATGTGACCACAAGAATCCCAAAAAGGACTGCAAAACCCTGGTCTTCCTTTGCCAAAAAATTGCAGAGATACAGTGAGTAATACAAAAAGAGCTTCTCCCTCAAGAGTCCAACCATGAAAATGAGCAAGAAAGTACATAATATAGGCCATCTAACATATTTCCCTACCTCTAGGGGTCGAGCTCACTATCCTAGGAGCTGTTTCAACCAATTCTAAACTAAGCACTGAAAACTAGGCAATCAAAACAACTTGCCTCTATAAGTTAGGAAACCAATTCATTCATTACATTTTACCTATCTGATGAATGAATCTTCTAGAAGAGATAAATAAGTACCTAAACATCATAAAATTACCTCATTTACAACAAGGAGGATGAAAATCAACTCCCAAAAAGTCAAACCCAGTCAAAACTGCGCTTTGCTGAGCTGTAGGTTGATTTCCTGTGCAAACTGCCTAATGGGTCGCGCGCAATTCCTGGACGGGTCGCGCGCCTTGGGAGGCACTTTTGAGGCACTTCTAGGTGTCCAAATGAGGCAAGAGTGGGCTTGTTGGAAAGGTCTGGATGTCTACTTTCCAACCCAAGTTGAATTTCTGAATTTCGTTGTCATTTGCCCCTCCACAATTGCAATCTCCCAAGACTGCTTTCTGTGTATAAAAAATGTGGCAAAAAGTCATTTTTTGCTTGTTTTTTGACTTTCTGGAGACCCAAAACTTGGTGAAATTTCCTAGTAATGGCTGAGCAAGTGTAACTTTCCATGAAAAATCCAGAAATGCTGAGTTTTTCCAAAATGGAGTTGCCAAACGAAAGGGTCGCGCGCGGCGCGCGACCCGTCAGGGAGGAAAACCTGTTTTTTGCCAGAAAAATAAAAAATGACCCAAAATACTCAAAATTTTTTGGAATTTGTGCTGGAGTTTGAGTTATCTAGTATCATGCTCCTTCAAAGAATCCTCAGCCAAGATGTGGAGGGGGTCGGGCCTTTTCCTTCGTTTTTGTGCTTTGGCCAACTTCCTTTGGAGCACTTTCATTTTCGCCTTGCATACATGCATCCGCGCCCAATAATGATTTTTCATGTTCCTGAGCAAGTCCTTATCCTGGTTGGCCTTGGCCAGTAACCTCTCCAAATGAGCATTGACCTGAAGAAGCATAGCCTCTCGCTCAACGGGTACCAAATCGCCAGGTCTCTTTCGAGCCAAGTTGCGGTCCTCATGGATCCTCCGCAACTCATCTAGAATGTGCTCCTCCTCAAGCTGCTTGTTGCGCTGCTCCAAGTAGGTGATGGTCCATTGTGCCCCTTCTAATCTCTTCTGCAATGCATCATTTTCATCTCTAAGGTGCTGAATGATCTCCTTTGACTCTAGGCTAGGCGAATTGATATCAAGATCAACAAGCTCTATATCTAGAACACGTGATGGCCCCTCATCAATCCTGGGCTGTTTGCCCCTCTATGATACCTGTGCTTCTGTCGGAGACGAGGCCCCTTCCACCTGGTGTGGAGATAACACTCATGGTGCTGATGAAGAAGGCGAGACCCCTTCCACCTGGTGTGGAGAAAATACTCGCCTAGCTGCTGCAAATAGGGCCCTGTGGCCTCTCTGATAAGTGACCAATGGAGGAGAACTGACATGTCTAGCCTCAAGGATATCATGCTGTTGTGATGGCCCTACCTCCTCATGAACAATCTCAGGATGTGGTGGTGGTGCTGTGAAGAACTCACGAGAGATAAACTCCTCCCATGGGATGCCATGCTGAGCCAACTGATGTATGACCACAAGCTGAATCAAACCATAATGATAGAGGCTCCTATATTGTTGTGCTGGGCTCTTCCTCTGCATCAAAGGCACCATCCTCTCAATATTCTGGCACAAGAAAACCGGGATGTTCATCATCCGTACCCGTGTGAAATGCATCAATAAGCGAATATCGTATGAATACACAAGTGAAAATCTGCCCTCACAGGTGAAATAGCGCATGATAAGCCTCATCAAAGGAGCATACTCATTCCTCAAAAATCTGAAAGGAAATACACCCGTCACTTGTCTCATAAATGCAGGTTTGATGTAAGGCTCAAACTGAACACTGTCCAATATTTTGCGCTTGTTCCACACTTCTCCTACATTTGGTATCCCTGTTGCTTGAGCAATCATCTCAGGTGTCAATGTAAAATCCACCCCTGCAAGGTTCACATGCCCATCATGCAAATGTAAAACAAACAAGCCAGCCAACTCCCTGTGATGCTGAATCTGAGAGATCCTCTCGCAAAACTCATAACAAGACATATAACGGAAACATGAGACTGCAATTGGACAAGCCTGCAAATCGGTCAAAGAGGTGGGCTCCTCTCTCCTATGATGACCGCTCTTTCCACCCTTGTGAGGTTTCCTCTGTACCTCAAACTCTGAAGCTGACTCATGGTCATCACTTTGCTCATAATTGGTTTCGGTTTCTGACATTGTTTTAGGAGCAAAGTGGCTGAAATGTACTGCTGTTTCTGCTTTGAAAACTGCTGATTAAAATGCTTGCAAAATTTAGCAACTTGTGGTTCCCTGACAACTTGCTGGTGGTTTTGTGTAGAGGGAATGCTGATGGGCCGCGCGCCTCACCCAACAGGTCGCGTGCGCCTGACGGGTCGTGCCCGTATAAAATTTGCACTGGCGGAGGTGCCCTGACGGGTCACGCGCCAGTCTCGACGGGTCGCGCGTCTCCCAAACTCACCGAATTCACTCAAACGCTCTTGCAACTGATTTCTCTATCACTTGGATGCACAATGAAGCTTGATGGAGGGAAACAGAGCCTTTATAGCCTTGCTTTGAATAAATTTCATGTCACAACCCACATTCTAATGTTTTTCATGACACTTTTTAAACTTTGAATGCTGCTGACTTTTTGGTTTCCTTTTATCCTGAAATTGGTTGAATTGATGTTTTCCTTGATAATTTTTTGCAGGGATAGCTTCTAAGGGGTCCTGGCAAGGGAGCCAGGGTTGTATGTTGTCCTTTGAATCATTTTGAATTTTTACAATTTTTACAAAATTTTGAGAAATGACCTTGGCTTTAAAAACAGGGTTTTTAAATCCAAGGTGAAAATTAGCTGCACAAGATAGAATCTTTCGAAGAAAAACTTTGAAAATCATCCCTCTGGCTTGCTGGGCACTTATTGACCTTCAGAGACATGACCTTGAAGACAAATTTGACCTAAACCCTAGACCTAGAAATTTTGACCTCAAGACAAGACAAGTAACCTTGAAAAAGTTTAATGACTGAAACAACTTGATCCAACAGTGCCAAGAGGGGAATAAAGACACCAGCTCCTCCATCAGGGTTATGGCATGCCTAATGGAATGCAATAAGATGACACTGATGAGACACCTACTTATGCAAATGCAAAGAGATTTGATCGCTGATGGAGGGCTACTAGACCGACTCTAACATTGGCTCCAATGGGGATGGTAGCTCCTTGGAGGTACCAAGAACCTTAGACCTCTGGGAGAGCAGGCCAGTGCTTTATAATCATTGGGCAATGGAGTCATTATTTAACAAACAATACAAGACCTTGACTCATTTATTGACTGAAACTTGATTCAAACCGACTCAATTATGAAACCTACATGACTGAAAACTGACTCACAAATGACTCATGACTGACTTAACTAAAACAAGAACTTACAAAGCTTATTGAAGGGCAGTAGTCCATCACGATTTAAAATCATGATGACAACCACCTTGTTTCTTACAAGACAATATACATCAAACTATATCAAAATGCCAATGCAACCAATCAAGCAGATGCCTTCTTGATTGATTCTCCTGATTAGATCTTCTGGTCAACAATACAAACATATCACTGGGCATCCAAAAACATAGTTGACCATATTCTCCTTCATCACTGAATACTGCAATAATCACCTTCATTGTTGACTGTAACAAATCTGCCATTGGATCCTGGAAAACATGAAGACTTGACATTGCCACCTCCTGCTGAAAGAACAAGGTATCCTTTGTTTCAAATTTTGATCTACCTTCATCATGTGCTTCCGAAAGAGTATGTTCCTGGTCCTCAAAAAATTCTGAACAAGTAGATGAGCAGATCCCCTCTTGAAAAAACATTTCAAAACATGAGACATATGAGGAAGAATCTGAAATGGAATCCTGAATGGTCTGATCTTTTGTATTTTGAATATATGGTAAGTCATCCTCATATGATATGATAGCCAAATTCTCATTACATTCATCAATCATGAGAAAAGAAATTTCAGATGTTTCGTGAAACCCAACACTAACATTTCTATCAGCTATCATAGATTCATCCAGAGACACCTTTTCACTTACTTGAACGAAGATCTTGTCTTGTTTTTCACAGAGGCAATGAACTACCTCCTCACGAAGATCTAGTGTTGGTGAAATGAGAGCATTTAGGTTTGCTACTCCATTTTCTTCATTTGAGGCAGCCGCGACAATACAAATTTCTTTTATGAAATCCGGAACAACATGTTTTGCCTCATCACAATTTATCTCCCGATCTGATTTATCATCATCACTTTCTGAGATTGGAACATTACTTTCCTGTGTTACCTGCATGTTGTCTTCTTCTATGGACAGATCTGAAACAACATTTGCTCTTTCCTCATTTTCAACCATATGGAAATCTTCAACTTGCTGATCTTGACAAATATCCTTTAAGATTTCTGTGTGCTGCTGAAATGGATTCTCATACAGAGCCTCCATAATCTCAACGTCCATAAAATTATCATCTTCATAATATTTCTCAAGGCTTTCAATAAAAGTTGAAGCATGTTTGCAACAGTCATGAACTAAATTTAATGATGGATAAGATGTTTGATATGTCAGAAAAGCTAAACCTCCCAAGAGAAACCTAAACCCTGAACAGCTCAAAGCCATAAAGAGTCTAAGAAATAACAAGGACATTGTCATTCTAAAAGCAGACAAGGGTGGCGCCACTGTCGTTATGAATCATGAGGATTATGTAAACAAGATGAAAGACCACTTATATAATAGTGGGAGCTACAAAAAACTTGAAGAAAACCCCATCTCTAAAATTACTAGGCTAGTAAAGAAAGCCATTAAAGAAACCAATCTTGATGATAAACTAAAAAAGCGCCTCACCCCTGATAGTGAAATCACTCCCAGGATTTATGGAGCCCCTAAAGTGCATAAAAAAGATGTTCCTTTAAGACCTATAGTCAACACTATAGGCTCTCCCACTTATGAGCTAGCAAAATATGTTGCTGGCATCTTAGCCCCACTAGTGGGCAAAACCAGCTCTTACATTAAAGATTCCAATCAATTTGTCAATTTCATTAAAAATACAACCTTAGATCCTGAAGACAAGCTGGTTAGCTTTGACGTAGTCCAACTCTTCACCAAAATCCCCCTGGATCAAGCTATCCAAGTAATCAAAGAAGTAGCTGACCCCCAAACTGCAAAGTTAGCTGAAATTTGTCTCCGCTCAACCTTTTTCTCCTTCCAGGGTGAAATCTTTGAACAAACTTCGGGTGTTGCTATGGGATCCCCTCTCTCCCCTATTGTCACCAATCTCTTCATGGAAAAATTTGAAACCAAGGCCCTTGAGTCATACCCCTTAAAACCCAAGTTCTGGGCCAGGTTTGTAGATGACACCAGTGTCAACTGGCCTCATGGAGAGAAAAAACTCAAGAACTTCTTAAATCATCTCAATAGCATATCCGAGGACATCCAGTTTACAATGGAAGTAGAAGAGAACAATTGCATACCTTTCCTTGACATTCTTCTCATCAGAAACAAAGATGGTTCCATAGGTCATAAAGTTTTCAGAAAGAAAGCTCATACCGACAACTACCTCCATGCTGACTCACATCACCACCCAGCTCAAAAAATGGGTGTTCTACAGACCCTCTTCACTAGGGCTTGTAGAATTTCTGATGATAACCACACTGATGAAGAAATTACATACCTGAAAAGAATTTTCACCAACCTAGGATACAATAGCAAAAATATCCTCAAAGCCATTAATAAGGCAAAGACTGGGAGCAACAAAAACAAAACAATAAACCCTGTAACCTCCAACGCCTACCTCCCATACATTCAAGGTGTCACGGACAAGATATCCAAAATTCTCAAGAACAAAGACATCAAAACTTCATTCAAACCCCTGTCAACCATCAAACAAAATATGAAATCTGTTAAAGACAACCAGGATCAACTTCAAGGGAAAGGTGTTTATGTCATAAACTGCTCATGTGGAAAACAATATATAGGGGAAACTGGCAGGTCTGTAAAGATAAGACTAAAAGAACATAGCGCTGACATCCGTAAAGAAAGAACTCGCTCTTCTGCCTTAGCTGAGCATGTAGGAAAAACCAACCATCACATATGCCTCGAAGATACCAAAATCATTGCTAAGGAGGAGCACCATTTCAAGAGGAAAATTCGTGAAGCCATTGATATCATAAAACACCCCAGTAACCTTAATAGGGATGGAGGCTGGGACATTAGTAAAAATTGGAATTCTCTGCTTAAAAAAAGTTATCCCTCCCACCCCCCGCACCCCCCTTCTCCCTCCCATATTTCCTTTTCTTAAATTTCCCCTCTCTTATCCTTAATTTTCCTGCTTCCGTTAGAATCGCTGGCCTGTAGCTGCCTAAGCTTATCTTTAATAATAAATAATATGTCCAGTCTAGAACTCAAGGTTTCCTAATAAATTGCATATCTGAAATTAAATTAAATAATAAATCTATTTATATCTAGGTCAATCAAACAAATAGGGCTAGATTAATAAAACATTATAAAACCTAATATAATATATTAACTTTACTAATTAAACAATAAGGTACATAATTGATAAGACATTATACAACTATATCAATTAATTAAAACATCATTTAACTATATAAATCTTCAATAATTATACAATTCATTGTAATATATAGCTAGGTTAATTTAAACTATTGAATCTTAACTAATAAAACTAATATATAAAACCTATAAGTATTAACCTCAGTTATTTAACAATAGGCATCTAAATTAAAAATAAAAATAAGACTATAATAATCAAACAACAAGATATCTATACAATACAAAACTCAATTAATTTATACAAAATTCATTATAGACTTGATTAATAAAACAATTTAGACTAGATTAATAAAAACAATATCAAACTTAATATATTAAATATTAAATATTATATATACAATACAAAACTATAAACAATATTATATATATTATATACAATACAAAATTTATATATATTACACAATACATATCTGAATTAATTTATACAATATCCATTATAGACTTAATTAATAAAACAATTTAGACTAGATTAATAAAACAATTCAAAACTTAATATATTAAAAATTATTAAACAATTTAATTAGAAAACAATATAATACCATATTGATTAAACATCATATAACTATACAATTACAATTATACATTTCATAAAAAATATACTTCTAGGTTAAGTGGACTATTAAATCTAAACTAATAAACCTAATATATAAAACCTAGAAGTATTAATTGTAGTTAATAATAGGCATCCAATTAATAAAACAAAATAGGACTTTACAAATTAAAGCAACCTAGATCTATATAAATTACAAAATATAAAAACTTATTAATTATACAATATTCAACATTCCAAATCAAAATTAAGCCAGGTTAATTAAAATCCAATTATTAATATTAGTAAAACATCATCATTCACCTATACAGAAGTAAAACTAGGTTTAGGGTTTTTCAGTTAATGGGTTAAATAATAAAAATTTAATAAATTATTAAATGATCAATGGTCGGCTAAATCATCCTAGCTATCATCCTTTACCATATTTATCACAATCATTTTCCTCTTCTCTGTATAACAAGTCCTGATGATGAGTCTTGCTCTAGACTCGAAATGTCGACAGAAAAAAGATGAACACTGTGGATTATCCGAATTCTATCTCTCAAAAACCACTCCAGAGAAACCTGCAATCCAAAAATGTTTGATATCGTTCAATGAACATAGTATGAAAATCCTTTAAACAGTAAATACAAGCAGGCGGCAAACTTTCATACCATGATTGGGCTTTACCTTCCAGAGTGGCCAGGAATATCTTCATCAAGCAATCTTCAGGAAAATCCACCTTCAACCTGCGAATATGCATATGAAATCTAACTAGATGTAAAGCAGGATCCCTCTTACCATCATCATTAAATATAGGCAGATTCCTTGACCAATCTACCTTCGGAATTTTATTTGGAAAACCAGGGATGTGATCTCGGCTCAGGGGAGCGTATGATCTTGCGATTCGGTCCATCTTGAAAATCTCACAGCTACTGATCTCTCTGCAGTGAAGTCACCATGAAGCATTGATCTCAGTGAAGGAGTCGCCAGTGAATGATTTCAGCCTTGTCAGTGTCTGATCATTGTCCACTATCAACAATCAGATCTGAACTTGATACATGTTCTGGTGTAAAATGCAATCGAAGTGTTGTTTTCACAAGCTCACGGAGATTGACTGAAGTAGCATTTATCTACTTCTGCTAATGCAAAACAAAAGCATTTCGAAGGCTACCTGGCATAACTTCAGGCTCCGTCTAAGACTTATGAAGAAAACACATCAATCAACAGATAAGTTTTTCTCCCCAGTATGGTCGCTAATATGTTAGCGCTTGAAATTTCACCTCAGGCTGAGAAAGGTAAACTTCAAGGCAACATCAAACCACTTAGCCTCGTAGCTAGCCCTACGGGGCAGGAGAGGGCTCTCTCCGGTCTATCTCAGTAAATATCTTTAATGGGCGAGATGACCAATAGGGAAACACTGATTTTAGGCTAGTAAACTGATCAAAAGGTTTAAATTTGGGATTTTTAAAGTTTTGGTGGAAAATTGGGGAATGGCAATTTCGGGTGCGGGGATTGGACACAGTTTTCGCAGGGGGTTCTTTGGGGCAAGGTAGGAAACAATATTGATGCCTTTGATAGAGATGGATGGATGAGAATGACCGGTGAGGAGTTAAGGAGAGCAAGCAATAACCTTGAATTCCCCTTAAACAGTTGAAAACATTGATATTAAGCAAACTTAAAAGCAGAGCATGACAGTCATGAATTCTACTTTAACACTTCATTTGCCTAATTTGCAGAAGGAAAAGTAAGGAAATGATTCACATAACACACTTACAAGTACAAAGAGAAACACACCATCAATACATGTGACCACAAGAATCCCAAAAAGGACTGCAAAACCCTGGTCTTCCTTTGCCAAAAAATTGCAGAGATACAGTGAGTAATACAATAAGAGCTTCTCCCTCAAGAGTCCAACCATGAAAATGAGCAAGAAAGTACATAATATAGGCCATCTAACATCTTTTCCTGCCTCTAGGGGTTGAACTCACTATCCTAGGAGCTGTTTCAACCAATTCTAAACTAAGCACTGAAAACTAGGCAATCAAAACAACTTGCCTCTATAAGTTAGGAAACCAATTCATTCATTACATTTTACCTATCTGATGAATGAATCTTCTAGAAGAGATAAATAAGTGCCTAAACATCATAAAATTACATCATTTACAACAAGGAGGATGAAAATCAACTCCCAAAAAGTCAAACCCAGTCAAAACTGCGCTTTGCTGAGCTGTAGGTTGATTTCCTGTGCAAACTGCCTGATGGGTCGCGCGCAATTCCTGGACGGGTCGCGCGCCTTTGGAGGCACTTTTGAGGCACTTACAGGTGTCCAAATGAGGCAAGAGTGGGCTTTTTGGAAAGTTCTGGATGTCTACTTTCCAACCCAAGTAGAATTTCTGAATTTTGTTGTCATTTGCCCCTCCAAAATTGCAATCTCCCAAGACTGCTTTCTGTGTGTCAAAAATGTGGCAGAAAGTCATTTTTTGCTTGTTTTTTGACTTTCTGGAGACCCAAAACTTGGTGAAATTTCCTAGTAATGGCTGAGCAAGTGTAACTTTCCATGAAAAATCCAGAAATGCTGAGTTTTTCCAAAATGGAGTTTCCAAACAAAAGGGACGCGTGCGGTGCGCGACCCGTCAGGGAGGAAAACCTGTTTTTTTCCAGAAAAATAAAAAATGACCCAAAATACTCAAAAAATTTTGGAATTTGTGCTGGAGTTTGAGTTATCTAGTATCATGCTCCTTCAAAGAAGCCTCAGCCAAGATGTGGAGGGGGTCGTGCCTTTTCCTTCGTTTTTGTGCTTTGGCCAACTTCCTTTGGAGCACTTTCATTTTCGCCTTGCATACATGCATCCGCGCCCAATAATGATTTTTCATGTTCCTCAGCAAGTCCTTATCCTGGTTGGCCTTGGCCAGTAACCTCTCCAAATGAGCATTGACCTGAAGAAGCATAGCCTCTCGCTCAACGGGTACCAAATCGCCAGGTCTCTTTCGAGCCAAGTTGCGGTCCTCATGGATCCTCCGCAACTCATCTAGAATGTGCTCCTCCTCAAGCTGCTTGTTGCGCTGCTCCAAGTAGGTGATGGTCCATTGTGCCCCTTCTAATCTCTTCCAATGCATCATTTTCAGCTCTAAGGTGCTGAATGATCTCCTTTGACTCTAGGCTAGGAGAACTGATATCAAGATCAACAAGCTCTATATCTGGAACACGTGATGGCCCCTCATCAATCCTGGGCTGTTTGCCCCTCTCTGATACCTGTGCTATTGTCGGAGACGAGGCCCCTTCCACCTGGTGTGGAGATAACACTCGTGGTGCTGATGAAGAAGGCGAGACCCCTTCCACCTGGTGTGGAGAAAATACTCGCCTAGCTGCTACAAATAGGGCCATGTGGCCTCTCTGATAAGTGACCAATGGAGGAGAACTGACATGTCTAGCCTCAGGGATATCATGCTGTTGTGATGGTCCTCCCTCCTCATGAACAATCTTAGGATGTGGTGGTGGTGCTGTGAAGAACTCACGAAAGATAAACTCCTCCCATGGGATGCCATGCTGAGCCAACTGATGTATGACCACAAGCTGAATCAAACCATAATGATAGAGGCTCCTATATTGTTGTGCTGGGCTCTTCCTCTGCATCAAAGGCACCATCCTCTCAATATTTTGGCACAAGAAAACCGGGATGTTCATCATCCGTACCCATGTGAAATGCATCAATAAGCGAATATGGTATGAATACACAAGTGAAAATCTTCCCTCACAGGTGAAATAGCGCATGATAAGCCTCATCAAAGGAGCATACTCATTCCTCAAAAATCTGAAAGGAAATACACCCGTCACTTGTCTCATAAATGCAGGTTTGATGTAAGGCTCAAACTGAACACTGTCCAATATTTTGCGCTTGTTCCACACTTCTCCTACATTTGGTATCCCTGTTGCTTGAGCAATCATCTCAGGTGTCAATGTAAAATCCACCCCTACAAGGTTCACATGCCCATCATGCAAATGCAAAACAAACAAGCGAGCCAACTCCCTGTGATGCTGAATCTGAGAGATCCTCTCGCAAAACTCATAACAAGACATATAACGGAAACATGAGACTGCAATTGGACAAGCCTGCAAATCGGTCAAAGAGGTGGTCTCCTCTCTCCTATGATGACCGCTCTTTCCACCCTTGTGAGGTCTCCTCTGTACCTCAAACTCTGAAGCTGACTCATGGTCATCACTTTGCTCATAATTGGTTTCGGTTTCTGACATTGTTTTAGGAGCAAAGTGGCTGAAATGTACTGTTGTTTCTGCTTTGAAAACTACTGATTAAAATGCTTGCAAAATTTAGCAACTTGTGGTTCCTTGACAGCTTGCTGGTGGTTTTGTGTAGAGGGAATGCTGATGGGTTGCGCGCCTCACCCAACAGGTCACGTGTGCCTGACGGGTCACGCCCGTATAAAATTTGCACTGGCGGAGGTGTCCTGACGGGTCGCGCTCGTCTGACGGGTCGCGCGCCAGTCTCGACGGGTCGCGCGTCTCCCAAACTCACCGAATTCACTCAAACGCTCTTGCAACTGATTTCTCTATCACTTGGATGCACAATGAAGCTTGATGGAGGGAAATAGAGCCTTTATAGCCTTGCTTTGAATAAATTTCATGTCACAACCCACATTCTAATGTTTTTCATGACACTTTTTAAACTTTGAATGCTGCTGACTTTTTGGTTTCCTTTTATCCTGAAATTGGTTGAATTGATGTTTTCCTTGATAATTTTTTGCAGGGATAGCTTCTGAGGGGTCCTGGCAAGGGAGCCAGGGTTGTATGCTATCCTTTGAATCATTTTGAATTTTTACAATTTTTACAAAATTTTGAGAAATGACCTTGGCTTTAAAAACGGGGTTTTTAAATCCAAGATGAAAATTAGCTGCACAAGATAGAATCTTTCGAAGAAACACTTTGAAAATCATCCCTCTGGCTTGCTGGGCACTTATTGACCTTCAGAGACATGACCTTGAAGACAAATTTGACCTAAACCCTAGACCTAGAAATTTTGACCTCAAGACAAGACAAGTAACCTTGAAAAAGTTTAATGACTGAAACAAATTGATCCAGCAGTGCCAAGAGGGGAATAAAGACACCAGCTCCTCCATCAGGGTTATGGCATGCCTAATGGAATGCAATAAGATGACACTGATGAGACACCTACTTATGCAAATGCAAAGAGCTTTGATCACTGATGGAGGGCTACTAGACCGACTCTAACAGGACCAATCCAAGAGTTGTTACAATTCCTGCACCTTTGACACAATTGCCTGCTCATCTAGAAAAATGGTTACCAAAATTCAACGCTGATAATGGCATGTTAGTGGAAGAACATATAAATAATTTCATGTTGTCCATTAATTTGAATGGAGTAATAGAAGAGGATGCAGTTGTAAGGTTATTCCCATATACATTACAAGGAGCAGCTGGATCATGGTACTTCTCGTTACCATCGGGCTTGATTAATAGCTGGGACACTTTTCAAGAGAAATTTTTAACTAAATTTGGAGACGATAGGTCTACAACAACTTTGATAAATGACCTCTCCAATTTGAAAGCAGAACCCAAAGAACCCATTAAGGACTTCAACTCACGTTTCAATAAGTTATTAAATAAAATACCTACAGCATCCAAGCCTAGTGAAGAGATGCGCAATGAATGGTACATTTTTGTGCTATCTTCAAACATAGCCATCTTTGTTGATAGAGCTGCTAAACCCACATTAGCATAAAATATGAAAGAAGCAATAGCTATTGAAAAACGTATCTTGGACTTAAAAAAGAAAAATGCACTAGAGGAAAGAAAATCCAAGAAAGTAACCTTTAGAGATGAATCAAAGAAGAAAGTAACCAAAGATCCATATGGCATGGAAGGCAAGCAAAAAGTTCTTAAAACTATGTCTAATGAAATGGTAGAGATTAAAAAGCAGGTAGATGAATCCTCATCAAAAAGACCATTTAGGAATTTTAAAATAAATCAGGCAAATGATCCTAAACCACCAAATGATATATCAAATGTAGAATCTGATTTAGATGATGAAGAAGAAGAAGATACAACTTTATCAGTTGATGAAATAGAGGAAGAAGAAACAGTTGAATGCAATGGAATGTGGGACTTTATTTTACCCAACTCCGATAATGAAAGTGAATAGGAAGCCTTACCAGTAAACACTAGAAGTAAGAGTATTATAGAACCTAATCAGTCAACTCAAAAGAAGAAAAGCTCCAATCCTGTTACTAAAGAGAAAGCTCCCGCGAAGAAAACTCCCATTTCATCTCCTCAAACAAAACCATCTTCATCTAATCCTCCATCATCATCAAAGAATCTAGTGGTTTCAGATTCCATGGATTATAACATAGTTGAAGATATGAAGAATACTCGAGCAAACATTTCTCTGCATGAACTTAGCAAGCTCAAACATCAACAAAAGTTGTTGCTTAAGGAATTAAATGCAGTACCTTCTTCTCCTCTTCCAACTAGTGTATTATCCAAGGCTGCCAGAGGATCAGGTAAGCCACCATCTGATAAGGTAGATGCTACCGATGCCATTCTAATGGGAGATAAATCAAATTCTCATACTCCTCCTTTTCTTTTGACTTGTGAGATCTACAATAGAAACTTGCATAACTGCTTGATTAATTCAGGGACTTCATCAAATATAATGCCAGCATTAGTTTGCTCCAAATTAAATATTGAACCCCAGAAGTCTGTAGTTCATATTGTTTAATTAGATCGGACTAAGGTTCAAGTTTTAGGAGAAATAAATTCAGTTACTATTAGACTATCTGTTGATCCAAGGGTTGTTCAAATAATTGATATATTAATTGCTGACATACCTGAGTTTTATGGTTTAATTCTTAGAAGAGATTGGTCTGAAAAACTCCATGGTTATATTTCAATAGATTGGTCTCATATGTGACTTCCTTATAATGGGAATCCAAATCAAATCATAATCGACCATGAAAAGCATCTCACTCACACAGTAATTGAATTTGAAGAAGAAAATGAACCAGTAACCTTCAATAATAACATTCTTGGAAACTATTCAGCTGAATCATTTTTTGGGAACTTTAATGCTCAGCAATCACCTTTCTAATGTCACCTGACAAGTTGAAAATTTTTCACAGACCGATAATTCTATGTGTGTTAATATTGTAGATAAAATTGTAGATAAACATGTAAATAAGCCTTTATTTTTGTCTTTGTATTTCGATGGATCTAAATCCAATGACGATGCAGGAGCAGGATGTATTTTAGACAGTCCTGAAGGAGAAAAAACTATGTTATCATGCAGGTTAGAATTTGAGTGTACTAATAATACTATAGAATATGAAGCTTTGATTCAAGGTCTTTATAAAGCAATAAGTCTCGATGTGAAATATTTGAAAGTGTTTGGTGATTTTTAAATAATGGTAAAACAAGTAAGAAATACTATTCATTGTCTGTCAGGAAATCTCAAACACTATCAATAACTCTCTCAAGATCTTATTTCTCATTTGTTGGCATTTGATATCTCTCCTATTCCCAGATCATAGAATCCAGTAGCAGATCTCCTGGCTAATGTAGCTTCTAAACTACTTCCATCTGAGGATTATAGTCTAGATAGATTTTCTATTGAGTTAATTTTTAGATCATCCATCCTAGATAATGTCACCAATTGGCGTGTGTTCAATCATGATGAGGATATCCTAAATTTCTTGACATCTGAAAGGTCTTATGACGACCAAATCATTGATGAAAGCGATCATGATCTTCAATTAAAATGGAAATTCAATGAAAATCCTATTCCTAAATCTGTGGCTAAACTAGAAGACCTATATGATATTAAGGATAGATTCAAAAAGGTCACTAATGCAAAACTTCAAAGTTCAACTTTAAGGTTTGAATTAGTAAATCTTGGTACAGATACCAAACCACAAAATGTCAATCTAGGGCTTGGACATTCACCTAATGAAAGATTTGCTTTCATCCGACTATTGAAGAAATAAAAAAAGGTTTTTGCTTGGAATTATGAGGGTCTGAAGACCTATGATACCTCTATTATTCAACAAACAATTCCAATGATTTCTAACGAGAAACCTGTACAACATAAATTAAGGAAAATTCACCCCAATCTTGAGAGTCAAATCAAGGCAAAGTTGAATAAACTCCTTAAAGCCAAAATAATCTTTCATGTCAGACATTCGAAATAGGTCTCAAATTTGGTACCTGTCATGAAAAAGAATGGTGATATTAGGATCTGCATAGATTTTAGAAATCTCAATAAATCATGTCAAAAAGATCATTTCCCATTACCAACAATGGAGCAGATACTTCAATCAGTAGGTGGGTCAAAATTAATGTCTTTTCTTGATGGCTTTTTAGGATATAATCAGATCCTGGCTCATCCAGATGATAGATTAATGACTACATTCAAAACCAAATGGGGATCATATTCTTATCAGAAAATGCCTTTTGGTTTGATAAATGCTGGAGCTACTTTCCAACAAGCCATGGACATAGCTTTCAAAGGTTTGATCAATAAAACGGTCGTTTTTTACTTGGATGACATAATTGTCTATTCTAAGAAAAAGAGCAACCATTTGCATGATTTAAAGCAAATTTTTTAACGTTACAAAAAGTATGGGATTTCCTTAAATCCCAAGAAATCATTCTTTGCTCTTAATGAAGGTAAACTCTTAGGGTTTATTGTATCCAAAAATGGCATATATATAGATCCTGATAGGATAAAGGAGATTTCTGATATCCCTTTACCACATAATAATAAATCTATGCAATCATTCTTGGGACAGATAAATTTTGTAAAAAGATTCCTTCCTAATTTTTCTCATATTGTTCTACCCTTGCAATCCATGATTAAGAAAAATTTAGTCTTCAAATTGGGGACATAACGAAAGGGGAGCATTTGACGCAATCAAACAAGCAATCATTGATGCTCCTGCATTGAACACTTCGAATTTTTCTAGGCATTTTATTTTATATACTCTGGCCATTGAATCATCTTATGCTGCTATTTTAACACAAATCAATGATCAGCAAGTGGAAGCACCCATATCTTTCTTTAGTTCCAATTTACAAGGTGTTGAGCTTAATTATTCAAAAGTCAAAAAACAAGCCTTCACTGTGTTTAATTCTGTTAAACATTGTAGACCTTTCCTCTTGAAAACACATACAAAAGTAACAGTCCCATTCTCTATAATGAGGCAATTGTTAATTCAAAGAGAACTAGGAGAGAAAAGAGCTAACTGGGTAGCAACTTTACAAGAATATGATATTGATATTAAACCAGTGAAAATTGTTAGAGGATAGGGTTTTTGTAGGTTGCTAGTGGGAGCTTCCAATATATCAGATCATGAAGATTCAGGTAGTACCGCACAAGTAAATGAGATAGGTATGATTGATTTTGAATCTCAATATGCTGATCTGATTTTTTACTTAAGGAATGGATATGCCCCCCCTGAATTCAGCTACAAAAACAAACGTGCTCTAAGGTTAAAATCCAAACACTATGAAATCATTGATGATGTGTTATTCAGGAGAAATTATGATTCTATTCTATTAAGATGCCTTGAAAAATCTGAAGCGCAAACGGTTTTACAGGAATTGCATGATGACCCAACTAGTGGACATTTTGGAGGAGACACTAAAACACACAAAATACTGCATGCTAGGTATTATTGGCAAACTTTGTTTAAATATACCCATAACTATGTTAGGAAATGTAAGATATGCCAAACTGCTAGTGGGAGGCAAAGGAAACCAGCCTTTCCTTTACAACCAGTTAACATTGAGCAACCATTTGAGCAGTGGGGGCTTGATATTATAGGAGAAATTGTTCCTCATTCTTCCAAGCAGCACAGATATATCCTTACAGCCACAGACTACTTCACAAAGTGGGTAGAAGCAATTCCACTAAAGGTAGCAAATTCTGATGCGATTATTGAATTTATTGATCATTTCATCATCACCAGGTTTGGTTTACCTAATGCACTTATCTTTGACAATGCATCTTATTTTTCTGGAAATAGTATAGTCAAATTTTATCTTAAGATAGGTTTTAAGTTAAAATACTCTGCAAATTACTATCCACAAGGAAATGGCATAGCAGAGTCAACTAACAAAAATCTCATAAGAATTATCAAAAGAATTGTTAATCAAAGCCAAAAGAATTGGCATAAATCTTTAATATTCGCGCTATGGACAAATCGTATAACTCAGAAGGCCTTAATAGGTACTTCTCCTTTTAACTTAGTATATGGGAAAGAAGTTGTTATTCCACCAAATCTAACCCTCCCATCACCAGCCCTAGTACAATTCATTAAAGAAGCTCCTTCTTCCTCTATTCAATTAAGGTTTGATCAAATTCTTAAATTAGATGAGGAAAGAGAAAAGGCCAAGATTACTCATGCTAAACATCAACAAGTCGTTAAATCCTCTTTTGATGCAAGTTCAACTGGCTCAAAAACATTACAAATTGGTGATCTCGTTTTGAAATGGGACAAAGCACATGAAGACAAAGGTAAGCATACCAAATTTCAGAAGATGTGGCTTGGACCATTTCAGATTGTTGAAAAGATAGGCTCATCAACGTTTCTACTGCAAGACTTATCAGGAAAGAGAGATTCTCTTCCTGTGAATGGGCTTATCTTAAAGAAATTCTTTTCCTAAGGAGGTAACCCCTTCTTACCTGTACATATTCTTTATGCAAATTTTGATTTCTTTTAGAAATAATGTTGTAAATAGTATACCATTGGTTTTTACTGTTGAAATCTCTTTGAAAATATATTGTGAATATCCGCATTTAAAAAGTAGAAACTTTCAAGGAAATGATTACAGTTTTGGAAAATCAGATAAACATCACAAAACTCTGAGATGTTCTTTAAATTTGTGAAATCTTTCAAACATAGTGATTCATTATAAGTTTGATCAGTTGAGAAGGGTTATTTCTAAAAGTAAAGACTCTTTACAACTAAGCATCTACATCTCTATAATTGTCATCCAATAACTCTTAAGGAGTCAAAGATTCATCCCATCCACTAGGTTTATGATTTTTTAGAGTGTAATTCTAAAATATATCTGACTTAAAAGATAAGAGGTCTCATTACGAGCCTGCTTACCATGATCATAGAGAACTAATTAAACTAACATTACAAATATTGCATACCAAAATAGGGTAATGGCTTATAATCATAAGACAAGGGGTCTCATTATGAGCTAGCTTGTTCAATTCAATTACAACCAGTGAATGGCATTGTGATATTTTGGCTCCCAAACCAGGGCAATGGCTTTTTTGCAAAAAATAAAAAATAAAAAATATCTTTATGAATTTATCTTTAAAATATTATACTCTTATATGGATGGGATAATGAATAATTGATGCTTAAAAGGTAACCGTGTCGAGACTATAGACGTTTTCTAGCAGCAGTGGCACTACATGCGAAAAAAGAGTAAATCCAAAAGCTGAGTTGCAAGGCCCCCCTACTTTATCTTTAACAACCAATCAAAGCTTGAAAAAACCAAAGTGTTTTCATTTATAAAAAGGGTTTGTAAAAGAAATTGCAAAATTGATCAATTTTTCTTATTCAGAGTAGTTTTGTTTATCTAACCAATTTCAAGATAGTTTCCTTTTCCTTGATTGCTTGTACTTGAGAAAGTGTTAGAAATTTCATCGTTTTATTCAGAGATAATTGGTTCTTTCAGTGAATCACCAATTGTTGTGCTATAAAACAACCCCCCCCCTCCATTTCAAATTTTCCGTAATCTTATTCTTAGATACTAAATAGGAAATAGGGTCCCCTTAGTTTGTAAAAAAGCAATAAAACCTTTACATAGAAATAAATTATTTTATTTCTTGGTTTTTAAATAAGAGTGCTTCAAGTCTACATGGGGTAGCTCAAGTGGCAATGGCCGTGGAAATGAAGTCTCATTGAATTGGAGATCTTGGGTTAGATTCTTGTGCTACCGTCCCCAGAAATGGGGTGAATAACTGACATGCAAAAACTCGAAAATGAGAGGGTCCTACCAAGCTTACAAAAAAGAAAAACAAGAGTGCTTCAAAAAACTCTTTAAAAGTTCAAACATCGCACTTCACATGCACTTAAGACCAAAAAAACATTCAATCTAAATATTAATGTAGTGATGTGGAGTTACTACAAAAATCCTAATCATTGGGCTTCTTAAAACAATTCATTGACAAACATGCGATGCGATAAAGCGATCGCATATTGCCTATCGCATCGCATATTCCAAGTGATAGGTTTAATGGAACATTGAAACTTTGCAATGTGATATGATTCTCGCATCTCACATATCGTCGAAAACCAAAAGAAGCCACCCAAAAACTTGCGACGCGATAAGGTTCTCGCATCTTGCATATTGCAATCCCAGCGAAAATAAGTGATAATCACCTCGGGGACATGCGATGCAATGTTAAAATATAATAAAGTGGTTTAATGATAATATGGAGAAAACATGATGCGGGCGGTTAAATAAATATTTTCCCAATTCTATGTGCTAGGTCATCACTGATCGCAATCGCAGAAATCCGAAAGACTCTTAGAACATGGCGCTTACACCTACCGACTTGCGATATGCGATGGCTCTTAGAATATTTAAATAATACATATTGAAATCTCTCATCGCAAAATCGGGAGATTTATGGCACACATTCTAATTAGGCCTTAAGAAAACTGCGATGTGATCTATTTATTGAACATTTAAGTTTCACATCATTTAATACGGCAAAGCATTAAGAGCAGTAATGACTTCAGTCCTTCAAGATTTCGTCTTTCGTGTTAATATCAATTCATAATACGAAATCTTTCACACCAAATGCTCCTGCCCTGATTTTCGACTGTACTATTATCACCACTATCTGTTCAAGCATTAGCCTCTCTGAAAGTTTTAGTTTATCGCTCTTCTCTGTTTCATATAATTGCAGTTTGAATCTGGAAGTATGCAGCCAGCTAAAATGACAAAGAAATCCTGAAAGGCGAAAGCTTCCCCTGCAGTAGCTGAAGGACTAGAAAAGGTTGTGTTGATCTTAGATACGACATGCCAAGACTGTGGGAAAATTTCATGGGAAGGAATATATGATATGTTGGAAAAAGAAAAGTCGAAGGTGACTGAGGGACATGTTACAGCTGATGGACCTGCAGAGTTAGAGAACACACTTGGAGATTTGGCCGACTCTTTTCTTCATAGAATAGCAGCCCGACCAAAGATTTTTCCATATAATGACATGGTAAAATGGGTAGTTGAGGGCATCAATATAATGGACAGGACGATATTCACAACCAGCAGAAGAATGTTTGGATCCTTCAAGCCTGAAGACTTGAAGAAAATGTATCATTTGCCAGAGCCTCAGAAGTACTACAACAAATCATTCCTTGAAGCTTTCTCAAAGGAAAATGAAATAGAGTCAGACCCCATCAAACAATGGAGGCACTTCCCTAACAAGCATAAGCACGAGTCATCCGGTATGTATTCTATGGACTCTCTAGCATCTCCATATTGTTATGCTGCCACAATGATGTGTAGATTATTTGGAAGCCCCAATTCTGCTAAGTTTTCCATTGAAATGGTTCCGTTAATAGAAGCAGCATTGAATTCTTTTGTGATGGATTGGGCTACTATCCTATTAGACAAAATGGCAGTCCAAATACTTGATTATAGGAAAAATAGGTTTGTGACCACTCGAGTTGTTCCCCCATTCTATATGAGTGCCTACATAGTCGATACCATTTGTTTCAATTCTGATTTCCCCATCATGGGATGGAAATGCACTATTCAGGACCCCACCCCTATCCATATTTACCATAAGTAACTGTGACAGAAACAATATAAGAATCATTTTTACAAAATTTGTCATGGTTTCATTTTACCCATTCATTAGGCCATTTTTAAGAAACCATCCCCTTGGCTGTCTGAGGAAGCTAGCATCGATTTAACTTCAATTGGCAGTTGGTTTGGGGAAGAGTTGTTTACATACATTAGGGTTTTCGGCGGCATTACTGACCTGCATATCCTTCCTCTATATGTCCGGATAAATTATTGGCAAGGGAAATAACTTTCCAGACAGTTGAAAAAGGGCTTACAAAAAATATCAAAGACGCCAAGAAATAGTTATGGCCTGCCTTTTTGATTCGCTGCAGCATCTATTCATTGCATGATTATAAGCACGCCCAAATTGAAGCCAAGAAAATAGGGGGTTTGAACCTAGCGGTTATTCCCAAAAGGCAGTATGACCTGAATAATGTTGCTTATAATTTCACTACTCAGGTAAAAGTTAAACAATTCATCCATGAGAAAGATGAATTCGATGACCTCTTCAAGTCAGTCGAGGCGTTCTCAAAAGTATACCACCTAGCAAAGATTAAGTTGGAACAAGGTAAAATGGATCAATTCATCCAATACAGGATGCAAAGGCTTCAGACAATGCCATTGGACTTATTGAATATTGCACCAGTCATCCAGCAAACAACGCAAAGCATAGAGCAGGAGAAAACTTCTGAGGTGACCGAGACAAGCGAGAAGGCAATTGAACAGTTGGACACAGATGTTCACATTGATCTGATATTTATCAAAGAATGGGAACTGTTTGATCAACAAATTAAAGGTCAAAGTAATACCCAAACTGTTATCACACCAAAATCTCCCTTAAAACAACAAACCATGATTCATGAGCCTGTGATTGATAAACCATCCAGCATGGACTCACCTCTAAAGGAAATCGAGGTAATCCCTGAGTATCCTTCGTCAGAGATTACACTCAGCATAGAAGAAATTCCACTGTTGGATGTGTTTTATAGCCCTAAACACAGAGCTGTAGTCAAAAGGCAGCGGAAAAAGAGAAAGATAGATCAAGTATCAGCGACAGTTCCTCAAAATGAATCCATGAATATCATTTGGAGAGACTTAGAAGTTAATCCCTCTGAGGACTTGACCAAATTATCTCAGTTTGCAGGAGCATATACAACTACCACGATTGATAAAGAAACTGAAGTTAATCAATTGCTCAAGGAAAAGGATCAGAGGATTAAACAACTGGAAGAACAGTTAAGGGAGGAAAAACAAAGGATTGATCAGCAAGCTATTGAAAGACAACAACACCTATCTCAAGAATTCGAACAGCTGAAACTGGCACATCATGAAGAGATCAAATCTAAGGATGAGAAAATAAAGCAGCTACAACTCTCAATGGATCAATTTAAAGACAATCCCAAAATTGAAGAGTTTATAAAGGAAGCCTTAGAAGTAAATAATTTCTTGTCTCAATAGCTAACCCAACTCTGCCAAAAGATATCTCTCATTCATCCACTATGTATCAAAACCAGCACATTGATAGATCAAGCAGTCAATTCCAGGTTGGAATTCAAAGATGTAGATGACAAGATTACAGATTACATCTCTTGGTAGAACACAGGAAAGGGAAGGTCTACTAAATCACCAGTAATTGAAGAATCTCACAAAGATATATTGTTTGTAGAATGGGAGACACAGCTGATCAAAGTAGAAAGAGCAACTTCTAGGGCTACGGTAGTGAGGAATAATATCATCGAACTGATAAATGATAAATTGCACAGCGCTAATTTAATTTTTGAGTGTTCCCCAAAAAACCTTCCAAAAGAAAAAGTGTTGGAAAAACAATGGAGGCAAGATTTGAATACCAAGGAGGAGCAAATCAAAAAAGTAAAAAGTCTCAATTGGGATGCACATTGGTTTTATTTTGTCAAACCGCATAGCTAACAAATGATAGTCAAATGTCTCGCTGATGAAGCCAAGCGCATGATGCCAGAACTCTCGGATGCGGTGTACACAGGTCAATTTCATGTTAGGATGAGTCATCCACTGGAAATCCAAACTATGCTCGATATTTGCCAGTTAAACCTGCAGGAGGAATGATAGATGCGATGCATCTTTTTAGAGTTATTGCAATTCTATTTTTATCATGAAATCCCATATTTTGAGAGAGGATGTTCCAACCACTCCAAGCATCTTTTATGAATAGTTTGTTTTTACTTTTACTATAAAGACCCTTTCATGTCATTTTAGAAAAGGTCCTGAATTTGTATTAAAAATTGGATTGAAGAAGATAGCACTTTTGTACTTCTTAATTTATTTTTGTAGAAAGCAAGGATCAAGGTTCAAACTTTTTTGTAAGGATATTCCAAAAGGACTTTCATTTTTGTATCGTTTTCAGAACAAGAAGAAAGAGCGAGACTGTTACTTCAGTATGACATTTCAAATACATATGGTACTTATATCAATGTCATTTTGTTTCATGTTATGCAATTTAACAGTCTTTTGATTCGATACTGTTGTATATGTGAATATTTATTCAATTCTGCATTTATATCACTTTTGAATAATTCTGGAATTGATATCCTAAACATGTATGCTGGCAATTAATGTTATCATGATATGCGATATGTTTTATATCACTTTGTTTGAAGTGATCATCTTTCATGCTTAACTTTCTATAGTCAAGTGATTGATCTTTATTAGCATTTGATTAAAAGAAGTCATTATAAATCGCATTTGATATTGGATTACCCGGGTCATATATATACATATAAATATATTTGTATATTTTCATAAGTTTATAATTCCAACCATGTATCATTGTGTTACCTATTTAAGCACCCACTCATGAAATCACACCTTTATTGGGAAACTGGTCCCATATTATCCAGTTGGAGCCACCATCCAAACGGAAAAGGAATTGTATTAAGGGCCAGACCGGGTGGTTACCCCCAATTTTGGTGCAACAATTTTGAGGAATCAACACTATGGTATCTTGCAGAGATGGTGTTTGCTCCAGATGTGTACTTGGAAAACATCATCGAGATAGTTTTGGAAAACGTGCCTCTTGGCATGCCTCAGCCCCTTTACAGCTTGTGCATAGTGATTTATGTGGTCCACTTCCAGTTGTTTCATTCTCTGGATACAAGTATTTCTTAACTTTCGTTGATGATTTCTCTAGACACACTTAATATACTTCTTAAAACTCAAGAGTGAATTCTTTAACATGTTCTTGGCCTTTAAGACCTTTGTTGATAAACAATCTGGACATCAAATTCTTAAGCTAAGATCTGATAATGGCGGAGAATATGTTAATAACAAATTCATCAACTTTTTCACTAGGCATGGAATCCAATTGCAACATATTGTTCCATATACTCCACAGCAAAATGGTGTAGCTGAAAGAAAGAATCACACCTTAAAGGAAATGGTTGATTGTATGCTTCAATCTAAAGGACTTAGTCTTAATCTTTGGGCAGATGCAATTAATTGTGAAAATTACATAGTAAACCACACTCCTACTACGGTTTTAAAGAATAACACTCCAAAAGAAGCATGGAGCTAAATTAAACCAGATGTAAGTAACTTTCGTGTTTTTGGAAGTGAAGCATGGGTTCATATTCCAGATGAGAAACATAAAGCCTTAGAACCTAAGAGTCAAAAATGTATTTTTGTTGGATATTCTGAAGATGTCAAAGGACACATAATTCTTCAACCTAAATCCAAAAATGTTATCATTAGAAGAGACATAAAGTTTGCTGAAAATATATCGGCCTACGAGCCTAGTTTAGCAGATGTTCCACCTCTCTCTATCCCTTCTACTTTTGAAAATATTTCTTCTTCAGATGATGATAGTGAGGATGAAAATCCCCCCCACCTTCTTGGGATCCTCCTTCATCTCCTCAACTTCCAAAATGGGTCTGCACAACGAGTGATGCAGCAGGTGCTCTTGCAGGTGATCCTATAGATCAGTGTCATACACGTTCTCAGTTTGATAGAGCCTCTTCTTTACTGGCTCAAGCTTCAGCGAATTGTGATCCTGACACCTTTGTAGAAGCTTCAAGCCATCCAGATTGGGACACAACTATGAATGAAGAATATTGTTTATTATTGGCAAATGATACATGGGACCTTGTTCCTCTTCCAAAGGGATGAAAATGTGTTAGATGCAAATGGGTTTACAGGACCAAGTTTGGACCAGATGGAAAATTTGATAAACACAACGCTCGTCTTACTGCTAAGGGCTTTTCACAAGTTGAAGGAATTGACTATATTGAAACCTTCTCCCCTATTGCCAAAATGAACTCTATCCGCCTTTTTCTTTCCCTTACTGCCTCTTTCAAATGGGAAGTCCATCAGATGGATGTTAAATCAACCTTCTTGTATGGGGACTTGCATGAAGAAATATATATGGAACAACCTCCTAGATTTATACAAATAGACTTCAGCCTTGTATGTCGATTTAAGAAATCCATTTATGGTCTCAAGAAAGCCCCTCTGGCTTCGTATGCGAAAATGGATAGCTTTATCTTAGATATTGGCTTTTCTAGGTGTCATTTTGGAAATACTACCTACACCAAGAAAGTGGGTAAGTCTCTTATCATTCTTTTTTTTTATGTTGATGATCTTATCCTTACTGGTAGTGATCCAAACCTTATAAGCCATGTGATGTCCAACCTTAAAAATCAATTTGAAATGACAGAATTAAGAAAATTGCATTATTTTCTTGGTCTTCAAGTCTTGCAATCCAAAGAAGGTATTTCCCTTTCCCATTCCAAGTATGCATGTAATCTTCTATGCCACTTTCACATGGAAGGTTGTAAGCCAGCCCCTTCTCCCTTTCATTCTGGAGCCAAACTTTCATTTACTTGTACTTCCCCTAAAGTTTATGCTACCTTATACCATCAATTTGTTGGAAAACTTGTGTATTTAACCCATACCCATCTTGACATTTCCTTTTTTTTTGGCCTTATTGCTCGGTTTATGAAAAACCCACATGAAATTCATTAGAAAGCAACTAAAAGAATACTTCATTATGTTCGAGGTACAGTTCAGTTTGGGATTCATTATAGTGCACAAGCATCTCCTCTATTGGTTGATTTCACTGATTCTGATTGGGCTAGTGACCCTGATGATTGGAAGTATACTGCAATTTATGTCTTAACTCTTGGTTTTGGACCTATTACATGGGTTTGCAAGAAACAAAGTGCCATTTCTCTTTCTTCAGAAGAAGTAGAGTATCATGGTGTCGTTGAATCGAGTAAGGAAGCCCTATGGCTTCGTCAAATCCAATCAGAGTTTGGTTTTCCGCAGTAGCATCCGACTACACTTTGATGTGATAATCAAAGTGCCATTCAACTATGCAAATATCTAGTCCAACATCAGTGCAAAAAACACATTGAACTACGCATGCACTTCATCAGCAAGCTCATTCATGACCATGTTCTTGAAGTGCAATATTGTGCAACCGATGATCAAGTTGCATACATCTTTACAAAGGCTCTCACAAAGGCGAAGTTTACTAAACTTCAATTTATAATTAGAGTTCGGGAAGTTGCCACTAAGGGGGGATAGGCTCTAATTCCTCCTTCCTTATGCTATTGTGTCATCTTTGTACATCTTTCAATCCTATCCCAAGTTGTTCTTAAGGGGGGATGTTAGGATATTCCAACATATAGGAACTAATTAAGTACAACTTGGTCTAGTGTATAGTTAGGTAAAGTGTGTTTCTTTAGTATGTACTTTTTGTAACTTACAATCTGATGGTCACGATATGTTCTAGATATGAATTGATATGAAGGCTCATTGTCTCCTCGGTATTACCAGCACTTGATCTGTGGCTTAACACCCGATTGGTCCATGATCTCTATTTAAAAAGCATGGAGGGTCATTTGTTAGGTGACCGTTCATGAGAGAAGCTTATGTAAATTTTCTTTATTTTACATTAATAAATTTCCTGAAGTGGCCATGTTGGCTCAGGTCATGCACTATTTCCCTGTTTGAGGGTTTTAACCACATTAGGAATATTGGTGTACTAATTTGTGATTTGTTTGTGAGCAGTTTCCTTTGGTGTTATATCTAGGAACTTACCCTGTAAATTCCTACAATTTTTCTACCAAGAGGACAACATTCAAAATTATCCAAGTTGGCTACTATTTCCCTACTCTACACCAATATTCTAGGAGATACACTACTAGATGTTATGAGTGCCAAAGGATGGGAAGGCATAAACCAAAGGATGAAATTCCCTTGCAACCTCAGGTCGCTCTTGAGCCATTTGATAAGTGGGACATGGATATCATTTGACCAATTTATCCACCATTCAGACAAAAGAGATACATCATTGGGTGCATTGATTACTTGAGAAAATGGGTTGAAGTTGTTGGGCATGGAATCCCCTCAAGGCATGTTTTGGGGCTTAAAGCCCAATTTTTGACCAAATCTTGTTCTAAAAGCTTCGCGAATTGCAGGCACGGGGCACGAAATTATGATAGAGTCACAGGGTTGTTCGCCCTAGTTTTGTAATATAATGTCGGCTGGATAGACCTACCCATGGTCCACGGACCATGGATTGTATAACTAGAGCGAGGCTCTAAGTGTAGAAGGGAAGAAGTAAAAAAGTAACTAATAGAAGGATGAGAAGTCTAAGTGATTAAGTTGAACTGTAAAGTGAGTATGTGGGTCATAGAGTAGGAGAAGGCTCTGCAACTGTGTGTGCAGAGGCTTAGTAGTCCATAGCTGAGTGCGCGTACTCCTGCAGCTGAGTGCACAGGGCAGGTTGATTCTGTAATCATTGGGAAAATCAATAAAGAGAAGTTTTACTAAATTTATGTGTATATTTTCCGGGGTTAATGGATGATTGAATATAATTTGCAAGTATATTGTTTCTTTACTGTGTGGACCTGTATGAATATTTTGTGTAACTAATTATTACTTAAAGAATTCAAGTAGGTGAAGATAATTAACTAATATTGGAATATAAGAAAGATCTTGGGTAATAGCACAAAGCACGGCGCACAGCCCCTGGGTAGGGTTGCGCGAAGGTAGTATATCAGGCCGCGAGGAACGGGAAAGTGCGTGCAGGGACAAATAGTGGACCAGTTGAACTCATCAAACTTCTCTAGGGTGCAGAAACCTGGTTCTAGCACCCTCCTAAACTACTTCGGGTGAGACCTCAGTCCGCGCTTCGCGGACTGTTGCCGAAAGGGCCAGTAGTACTGGGATTTGTTTGGCTAATTAACTCTGAACCTGGGTCAAGCCCCAACTAGCTAACAAATGGTTCTATTGCCAGGACCAGGATCTGCATAGAGATGTTTGATGTCGTACCACTGGAATCCAACAAAGAAAGGAATTGAAGATTGGTTGGACAGAAAAATTCACGAGTTAACGGCGCAGGAAAACAAGAACCCACGACTATCAAAGGAAGAGTGGTTAGACTACTACTTATACATAGAGAAACATCAAATTTTCTTTGCATCCTTCCCCACTGAGTTGTACGAGTGGATCACAAAGCTAGCAAATAGTCAAGGAAGGTGTAAGCTTGACAGACCTATTGTGTGGACTCCAAAATTTGTTCCCAAACTGGAAGCATCAAGAGGATAAGATTGTGCACACTGTTGATCACTGGTTCGATTGAATTATAGGAGGATTCATCACCAAGTTCACGGTAGATACTTCAGTCAGCTATAGCGAGGTAGAATGATGCTTCCTCAAGGGACCGCGAGGTAAGTATGTTAAATCTTTGAACACTTGGATTAAAATTCTCCTATGTGGAAAGCAAGTTATGCAAATAAATTGATGTTTGGGGCTACGTGAAGTGGGAGAATCTACAGAAACGAAGGTAGCACAGAACTAGAGACTAGCCCCTTGATTTCACCTCCATGCGGGGGCGAAGAAGATCTCACGAAGGTTTCACCAAGAAGTGCGATAAATCTAATAAGGCAGAGAATTTTGTGCATACCACCCCCGCCCATGCCACCACCAGTTTCACCGTCTTCACTCCCAACTTCACCCATACCACCTTCGCCACCACCACGAAGCAGTATGGCTAGCACGATAAAGCTACCCGTGTTCAAGGGAGTAGGGAATGAAGATCCGGACCAGTTTTGGTTCGTGATAAAATTTGTATGGGAAGCACAGGGTTTCACGGACGACAATATAAAGAAGGCAACATTGGTCAGCACTATACAAGATCGCGTTCTGACCTGGTACATTAAGCATTCCAATGACAATCCAAATGCGGGGATAGTGGATATCCAAGTTGTGCTAAACAAAGAATTCAGCAGGCCAAAATCGGAGGCACAGTCGATCATTATATTCAAGGAAATCACAATTATACCAGGCGAAACCCTGTGGAAGTTGGGTCAAAGACTGAAGTGCACAATTCGTGAAGCGAACATGACATTAATAGATGGGCAACACCGCAAATGGTTTGTAGCATCATTAACGCCACATCTATGGAACGCGTTGTCGCAACAAATACTAACCACTCAAGACGAGGCTTTGTAGGTTGCAATGAGATTGCACAAGACTCCAATACAAGATCCTAACCTGGGAGTTCAGCAGATTCACGTGCAGCTGAAAAATTTATGCTTGGAGATGGAGAGTTTGAAACAAGACAGGACAACCCGCCCAGAGATGCACGATGAGGTATGGTGTGTAAAATGCAAGGGTCAGGGACATGACAAGGACCACTTCCCAGTGTTCATGAATTACCATGCGGGAGGAGTACCAATGCCATTAAGACCAAAGGCACAAGAAGAACCAAGTGTGGTACCTACATTATGGTGTGCGATTTGTCAAATAGGAGGAAAACATGCTACAGATAACTGCCATCCACTACAGAAGTATACGCAGAATTCACAACAATTGTTCTGTAATTCCTATAGGTCGGTAGGACATGATGAGCGCACCTGTAGAAGTTATGAGCTGATGATGGATCAAACTCATACCTATAGAGTTTAGGCCAAAACTCGACCCCTCGATCAAAATGAAGGAATGGCGTGCATTGGATTTCAGGGGCGCGAAAGAGGCCGAGGTAGAGGGGGACCAGGAAGAGGTCGTGGACAACTGATATGTTACAATTTCGAAGGGCCAGGATATTATGCCCACGATTGTACAAATCTAACAAGACCACATTCTTATATTGTATGTAGTTTGATCATGAGACAGAGGATTGTCCCAAACTGGTAGCGAGGTTGTGCAATAATGGAGCACTCCATCCTCCCCCGACTCAGAACCTACAAATGATGAGGTCTGAGGTGCACGAGGAAGACCCTAATGTAAATATCGTGCTCCGAAGTGGTATTACGACAGGGGATGACAAAGACAAGTAGCCTGAAGAAAGTACCTGGGTTCACAAGGCTCCAACGAAGGAACCAGAATTTGATTTGGAGCATGCTAAGGAGTCCTTCATGGAAGCTAAGAGGAGCTTCGCGGATGCCTCCACTTCAGGAAGTAAAGACAGACTAGAGCTAAAAATGGACCCATCGATACTCACTACGTTCTTAGAGACATGCATGAAGCTGCTACGCGACGGCAAGGCTATCAAGGGGCTACAAGAACTCATAACTACATGCACTGGGACCGCACCAGGAGAATCATGCATAGTCTGGAAGCTCAGGAAGCACACGACGCGAATAGGAAGGGAGATGAGATTGACTGCACAGATCAGGGAATATGAGATGGATCAAGTGATTCTGGATCTAGGATCGGATGCGAATGTCCTGCCAAAACAGACATGGGAGCACATGGGAAGTCTTGCATTGTAATGGTCTCCTATCCAGCTACGAATGGCAAACCAACAAAAGATCCTACCTATGGGGAGACTATAGGGAATCACTATAGATATCGAAGGAGAAAGTGCGCTAGCAGATTTTGAAGTGATAGAGATTGTTGATGATAGCATTCCCTACCCCGCACTACTTGGAATAGATTGGGCCACTGACATGAATGGAGCGATAATTCTAAAGAAGCACAAGATGATTTTTGAGAAAAAGTCACTGCGTGTAGTGGTACCTTTAGACCATATGGAAGGATCACGCTACACAGAGCCAATGCGCGACTAAGATAGAAATGACGATCTAGACTGTATTTACAAGATAAATGCATGTGAGCAAGGCTGGGTAAATCCAACCACGAATGGTTGAATCTCATGGGAGCTTGAAAGCTCCTGTACATTAGAAGAGATAGAACGATGGAAGAACCGGTTACATGAGGTAACCACACTCAATTGTAACATGATGATGAGATCACTGCACTTTGTAACAACAGAGATAAGGGATCTACCTACGTATGATGGGTTAGGTGAAGTGGAGGAGTTCCTAAACGAATTTGAAAGAGAAGTGTCGAAACAACAATGTTTCGACACTCTGAAATGGGTAATGTGCGATACGCTTGCAAGGTGGTGGGGTACGCACCAGAATATTTTTGAGGTCTGGCGCGACTGCCGAAGGATGATGCATCTGCGTTTTGGGAAGCCTCAGATGCGATTAAAAGACAAGTACGATGGACGGGATGATCCACGTGCACACCTCACAAAATGGACAAAGTTCTATGGGGAAGAGCCACAACCTGAATGGGTGCACCTGTTCTGTCATACCCTAGATATTATACCCATAAATTGGTATATAGAAACGAAGCTCCACCATGGCACGAACCAATGGTATATCTTGCACGAAGGATTCCTATTAACCTTCACGTTTGAGGATTGTTGTTGGGATACTATTGATGATACGCTACAAGAAGTAAAAGCAACTATCTTTAAAATACCCCAGGAGCTAATAGAAGTGATTCAGCCTGAATGGGAAACCCAGCTGAGCTGCGCGCTGGAGTGCTACAATGTAAACATTGAAGAAGATGATGAAGATCCGCGAAAAATTAACATTCCAGAAACTGAAGGCTATCGCGAGGTTCGAGGGCCATTGATTGAAGACCCTGACATTACCGCGTTGGTAAAGACAAAGCAGGTAAACATTGGTATGGAGGCCGAACCTAAGTATGAAATGCTCGGAGACTACTGGGATGATGCCATGGTGGATAAGGTCGCTGAGTTACTCTGCGAGTACCAAGACTTATTCCCGACCAAGATCATGGACTTAAAAGGTATCGTTGGCGATTTAGGGGTGATGAAGATCACCCTAAAACATGACGCAAAGCTAGTTAAGTAGAGGCCTTATCGCTTGAATCTAAAGTGTAAGGAAAAGGTCCACGTAGAACTAGACAAAATGCTCGCATCTGGAATCATTGAGCCAGTGGAAGAATCTGAATGGGTAAGCCCTATGGTAGTACAGGAGAAGAAGCAGAAGGGCAAGATAAGAATATTTATGGACCTTAGGAAATTGAATGATGCCTGTGTGCATGACCCGTTCCTGACTCCGTTCACAAATGAAGTATTGGAAAATGTCGGCGAAAAAGAAGCATATTCTTTTACTGATGGGTTCTCAAGGTACCACCTGATCAAAATTGCGCCGGAAGATAGGAGAAAGACCACCTTCACAACTGAGTGGGGCTGCTTTCAATACACTGTTATGCAATTTGGGTTAAAAAATGTGCCGGCCATATTTTCATGCATAGTTGTTACAACATTCAAACAATATATCCACAAATTCCTGGAGGTCTATCTGGATGCTTGGACTGTATTTGGATTGGTTAAGCACCATGTAGCGAGCTTACGCTTGATGTTGGATACTTTCCGACGACACCAAATCGCGTTGAACCTCAAAAAGTGTGTGTTCCTTGTTCCCTTTGGAAACTTGTTGGGACATGTGGTCTGCAAACAAGGATTAATGGCAGGCCCCGTAAAGATTGCAGTAATTATGAATTTGGAAGCACCACGAAGTGTTAAACAGCTACGTTCTACCTTGGGACATACGGGTTACTACAGGAAATTCATCAAAATCTATGCCCAGATCACCGCGCCAATGGAGAAACTGTTGAAAAAGGATGTCACGTTCCGTTGGAATGACGATTTCATGAAGAGCCTCAATGTACTAAAAGAGAAATTAGCCTCTTCCCCAATCTTGGTCTTCCCAAAATGGGATCTGGAGTTTCATGTCCATGTTGATGCATCATGTATAGCGCTGGGAGCAATGCTAACACAAGAGGGTGGAGAGGGCTTGGATCACCCTATTGCGTTCACAAGCTGCAGGTTGTCCAAAGCGGAAAAGAACTACTCCACAACCAAATGTGAGGGGTTAGCTATGGTGCACACACTCCAAAAATACCGGCACTATTTGCTTGGAGGACATTTCAAGATGTATACAAACCATTCCACGCTAAAATACTTGGTCAATAAACCCGTGTTGGGGGGGTGCATATGTAGGTGGCTCTTATTGTTCCAAGAATATGACTTTGAGGTCGTAGTGAAGCCTGGACGCCTGAATGAGGGACTGGATCACTTGTCACGTATTGAGACAGGAGAGGAACCTACTAGTTTGGAGGAAGGATTACTTAATGCACAGCTCTTTGTTGTGCACGTAGCGGACGAACACTTTGAAGATATAATCCACTTTCTAACAATGAGGATTGCGCCGAAGGGATACTCTGTCTAGCAAAAGAAGGAACTAGTGGTGTGCGCGTTGATTTTTCTATCATCGTAGGGACCTATATAAGATGGGAAATGATGAGATACTACGAAGGTATGTACCTGAATTTGAATGAAGTCAGATCTTCACAGAAGTGCATGGGGGCATTGCAAGAGGACACTATGCAGGGCGAGCAAACACGCAAAAGATTCTATGTGTAGGGTTGTGGTGGCCAACCCTTCATCGAGATTCAAAAGCACATTATAAGGCTTGTGATCTATGCCAAAGGACGCGTAAACCATTGCGGAGGGATGAGATACCTTTGAATCCACAAATGACATTGCAGCCCTTCGAAAAGGTGGCAATCGACTTTGTAGGACCTATCAAACCCTAGGGAAAGACAAGTGCGAGATATACTATCACCACAACAGAGTACCTGACTCGTTGGGCAGAAGCACAACTGGTCAAAGACTACACGGTTGCCACAGCTACGAAGTTTCTGTTTGAACACGTGTTGACTCAATTTGGATGTCTAAAAATCTTGATGAGCATTTCCTGAACGAAACCATCAGCATGCTAACAATAGAGTTTCTGGTGTATCACCAAAAAAGCACACCATATCACCCACAAGCCAATGGGACAGTAGAAGCATTCAACAAAATATTGGAGATTGTGCTGACGAAAGTATGCAACGCGCAGCGAAGTGATTTGGACCTGCGTGTACTTGTCGTATTGTGGGCTTATAGAACAATGTGCAAGAAACTGATGGGACAGACACCTTTCTGGTTGGTTTATGGTGTGGAAGTTGTCATGCCAATGGAGTATATTGTACCTAGTCTACGCATAGCTACGCTCACAGGAATGACAGACCGCGAAGCCCTGGAAGAGAGGTTCGCGCAGTTGGAAGAACTGGAGGAAGAATGGTTCCTGGTTGTCTTTCTCAACAGGTGTAAAAGCAGCGTGAAAAGGCCTGACACAATTGCCATATTAAGTTGCGACCTTCAAGGTAAATGATTTGGTGCTGCTATAAGATAGTAAGTTTGATAAATTCCAAGGAAAGTTAAAAATGCATTGGCTGGGACCATATGTTGTTAAGGAGGTCACAGATGGAGGCACTGTACAAATAGTCAAACTAAATGGAGAGCCTTTCCCAGGAAAAGTTAATGGCAACCGCTTAAAGCCCTACATGGGTAGCCTAACTATCTGACTAACCGGCAAAAGAACAGCCTTCGCATTCTAAGAATCCAGACAAAGTCACGGGACTATAAACAAATGCAAGGGATACTGACATAGATTCAGGGAAGTAGTCTTGACATAGAGGTCTCAGAACAACATATTTGGCAGATCCAGCAAGCAGCAGCTCAGTGTGTTGCTGACCTTGCCACAGTTCGAGACCAGTTGGAGGGACTCCGCACCAACAGAGTGACTCGAGGGCGAGTCACGATGTTTGTGTTGGGGTTTTTTTGGGCATGGATTCCCCTCAATGCATGTTTTGGGGATTAAAGCCCAAGTTTTGACCAAATCTTGTTGTAAAAGCTTTGCGAATTGCAGGCGCGAGGCACGAAAGTATGATAGAGTCACAAGGTTGTCCGCCCTAGTTTTTTAATGTAATGTCGACTGGATAGACCTACCCATGGTCCGTAGACCATGGATTGTATAAATAGAGCGAGGCTCTAAGTGTAGAAGAGCAGAAGTAAAAAAGGAACTAATAGAAGGATGAGAAGTCTTAGTGATTGGGTCGAAGTGTAAAGTGAGTTTGTGGGTCATAGAGTAGGAGAAGGGTCTGCAGCTGTGTGCACAGAGGCCTAGCAGTCCGCAGCTGAGTGCGCAGGGCAGGTCGAGTCTGTAATCATTGGGAAAATCAATAAAGAGAAGTTTTACTACATTTCTGTGTATCTTTTCTGGGGTTAATGCATGATTGAATATAATTTGCAAGTATATTGTTTCTTTACTGCGCGGACCTGTATGAATATTTTGTATAACTAATTATTACTTAAAGCATTCAAGTAGGCGAAGATAATTAACTAATATTGGAATATAAGCAAGATCTTGGGTAATAGCGCAGAGCGCGGCGCACAGCCCCTGGGTAGGGTTGTGCGAAGGTAGTATATCAGGCCACGAGGATCGTGAAAGTGCGCGAAGCAACCTGTGCACGGGGACAAACACTGAACATTCGAACTCATCAGATATCTCCAGGGTGAAGAAACCTGGTTCTAGCACCCTCCCATACTACTCTGGGTGAGACCTCAGTCTGCGCTCCATGGACTGTTGCTGAAAGGGCTAGTAGTACGGGGATTTGTTTGGCTAATTAACTCTGAACCTCAATCAGGCCCCAACCAACCAACATAAGTAAAGGAAGTAAAAGAAACAACATAGTACAAGGTGGCAGATTTTCTAAGGGAAAACATATTTTATAATTTTGGATTCCCAAGGGAGTTGGTCACTAATCAAGGGGCTCAATTCACTTCAAATATGATTGAGGGAATCATGGAGCAACATCATATAAGGCATAAAAAATCCACTCCCTATCATCCTCAAGAAAATGGGCAGGTGGAGGTAATGAATAGAGCTTTGGAGAGCATCTTGACTAAAGTTGTGAGCAATAACAAAAGGGATTGGGAAAACAGACTTGTGGAGGCCACTTGGACCTATAATACAACCTAGAAACCACCACTGGGTTGACACAAGTTGAGCTGGTTTATGGCAAGAAGGAATTATTATCCATCGAGTTTGAATACAACACTCTACTAATGGAAACACAATTGGACCTAGACATCAGCAAATCCCAACAAGAAAGGTTGCAACAACACAATGCTCTGAATGAGTTCAAATTGCAGGATCTCATTCACACCGAGGTTTCCCAATTGTAGAGGAATATTTGGCATGATAAAAACATCATAGAAATGAACTTCCAAGGGGGTGATTTGGCCCTCTTGTATGATCCCAGATTCAAGGATTTCAAGGGGAATTTGATGATGAGATGGTTAGGTCCTTACCTGGTCGAAAAAATTCATAAAAATGTCTCTATCCAAATTAGAACTATTGATGAAGAAGGATTCTAACTTTTAGTTAATGGTTACCAATTAAAGCTATACAAGAGGCCTTTTTCAAATGGGGAGTTTACCAATTAAATAGCTAAATGAATTAAATTTAATTGAGGGTCTCAAATCTCTCATTTCATCCAACCTCTAATCAACAGAGAAAAAAAAAGCAAAAAAAACCTAAGTGAAAACCTCCTTTGAGGTGCCTAGGGAAGTATTGTGAGCTGAAAGCCTCCTTTGAGGCACCTAGGATAGTCTTGTAGGCTGAAAACCTTCTTTGAGGTAGCCTACAAGTCTCAAAAAAAAGAGGAGAAGAGAAAAAACCAAGAAAAAGCAAGGGAGCCCTTACATCATTTTTGCTAACGGTTTTTTGCGGGTTCCAAACACAATCCAAGGAGGAAAACAAACAAGGAAATAACTTCAAAACCCCACTTTCCCATCCTCCAAGTTATCTCTCTACATGTCCTCTACCATTTCATTGATTTCCCCAAGTTCCTCCATCACCAGATGACCTTTCTCATTCAATTTTGCCTCATTCCTGAATTGTCCTATATTTCTAAAGGATTGTGATCGGTACGTTAAAGAGGGTTCAGATATTTATGTTTTTAATTTAGGAACAAGAGGAGGGGTCCACCACACCCTCATCGTCCATTTTCCACACAAGATGGCCTCTCCTCTACCCAAATTTCCACTTTTTTCCATTAAAAATATTCCTTTTCACTCCTTCTTCCATCCCTTCCACTGCAAAAAAGGCCTCAAACCCTTGTCAACAAGATGATAATGAATTATCAATATTTTTAGAGCCATCTTTTGAAGGAGACTGTGATCATAGAAAGGTTTGTGTGACTACTATAGTAAGGCACATAGTCCTATAACAGTCTACAAAAACCCTACAAGACCACAATTGGAGCACTAGATTGAAGAACCAACCATCATGAAGGCATTGGAGAGTCATTTCTTTGATCTTGAGCAGCTACAAGACCCTCTGCAAGCTGCTAAAGGATAGTTTTTCACCTTCATAAAACATCATTTGATCCACCTCCTAAAGAACCTGTATTGTCAAGTTGCAACCAATCAAGGAAATTATATATATATATATAAAGTAAAGCAAATGCATGGAGCAACGAAAATGAGAAGATGACACCTGAGGAGACAAGCAATATAACCTTACTTATGTTCAGAAATAACATGCATACATCAAGTGATCAACACACAAGAAAAGACTACCAGGTAAGCACAAGTATGAAAGACTCCTAACTTCTTCCTTTAAGCACATAGTAGTCTAAAAATGTTTCAAATGCATGAGGAATGAAGTTTTGTAGGCTAAAGGAGGACAACAATCTCGACCACCCTCAAACAATTAAGTAAGGCTATATTTCTCTCTCATCACACGTAGAGAAAACAACAAAAGTAAAAAGGTGATAATTACAAGGAGTGGGCCAATGGGGTCTATGGAGAAGTTGCAAAAGGTGGTAGGTGGGGGCCAGCTAACACAACACATTGAGCTCACAACCAAACCACAAAGGGAATAAAATGCGGGCTCAAGCCTCATGTGTACCAAATAATCATTCCAAAAGTGGTAAGTAGGCCCATTGCAATCATCAAGAGGTGAGATAACTACATCAGGAGTGCCATAGGCTCCCATATAGAAGCTATAAGGCCAAAGAATAACTAGGTTCGGGATAGCTACTACAAGATACAAAACAGGTGTTATAGGATCCTGACTGAGTGCCACAAGATTGTCCTGAGAAGTGGAAAAGAGATCAACCTTGTGTAATTTTTCCTTAAAAATGCCAAAGCCATGCAGGATCCTTTAAGGGAAGGGTAAGTAACAAATTTTCCTCACCTCACATGCACAAAAAGCCTTTGAAATTTTTCATATTTTTTCCATAGAAGTATCTTGTAGCAAACTCTTGAAAGTGGAAAGAAATTAAAATCTTATATATTTCTTGTAAGATAAGAATTATAGTAGGAGGATGAGTTTGTTTTTAGTTGGGCATGCAACTTTTATACCTCTGATTATCAAAAGAAAACCATTCCTCTCATCTCTTCTCTGAAACCCTAGGCTACTCAGAAACTAATAATTAACAGTAAATTCCCCTATAAAAACTTTGAAAAAGCTACAGTAGAGACAATGGGAGGTGATTTTAATAATAAAGAGCACATAGACTCATCAATGATCCACCAACACCCTCTTGTTAGGGACATCTTCACAAACCACCAGTGGATGGAGTTCTTTGAGAAATTCAAGGGGTTTGATGATGAAATTACTCATGAATTTGCAATAGCCCTCCAACCTCAAGGGGAAGATAGTGCCACCACCATTGTGAGGGGGCTTGTCATCCATTTAAATGCAGAAATAATTAGCATGGTAACCACATTTCCCATAGGAGTAAGGTGGAGTAATGAGGATAGAACAAAGGCTATCACAACCAAAAATAATTTCTTCCTCCTTGAAGAGAAACCGAGTGAAGATAAAAATGGGGTTAGAAGGGAGAGTCTACCCTACCCATGGGATGAAGTAGCCTATCACATTTTGAAATACATATCCTGTGAGTGGAGGCTCAATATTGTTTATGCCTATTAGTTTAGATTACTTTATGAGTTAAGATTCCAAATAGAACTTCCTATCCCAAGCAGACTAAGTGTTCCCCACTTCCTTCTTCAGTCCATAGTGGAAATGAGCCAAAGGGTGAGAAAAGGGAAACATCAATACATTGCTCATCATGGGATCATAAGGCTCATTATCATGGATTCTCTAGAGAATATCAAAAACCTTGTGTCATGGACAAATTTTGTGGACATGGACATGGAAGCTTTCATTGAGACTCAAGCCCAAGCTTTACTAGAGCATGAAGAGACTACAAATCATAGTTCTACAGAAGAGGACACTAAAGAGGAGGAGGAATAAAAAGAAGAAGAGATTAAAGAGGTAAGGGATAGAAAAAAACCAATGATAGAAAAATAATCCTTTGGGGAACCTTCTAGGCCTTAGAAGAGGAGGAAATAAGAACAACAAGGAATCCTTTCAAACGGGAACAATGAGTAAGAAGTGGTTTCCACCTTGGCATCCCTAAGTACACCAGTCAAGTTCAATGGGAGGTATCCAAAGAAAGGTCCCATGTATTTCAAAATTAGGAGAAGTAGTAGGCTCAATCAAGGGAAGCCTTAACCTTCCTCAAGAACCCCATCACCGTTGAGGGTTCAACCAGTCACCAAGAGGGATAATTACAGAAGGATAAGAATAAAATTGGAGAGGTGACCTCCCTTACATCTAAATTAAACAACCCCAAATCTCACAAAGGAATCCAAACACTAGGGGAGCCAAAATGAGACAGTTACAAGAAGAACCTACGATGTTACAAGAAAGTAGGGAAGTGTTACAGGAAGATAGAGAGATTCTACAAGAAAGAAAGACAGTGCTACAGGAAAGTCTTGAAAAACTTCAGGAAGGAGGAGAAGGACCATAGGATCTGCAAGGTCTTGATCCCAACTAGATCTTGTGTCTTATTAAATAAATTATTAGCAATGGAAAATAATACTTACCACGTTTGCAGTGCCAATCCTCCTTGAGCTAGAAAGAGAAAGAGGTTGAACCCACTAGTGGATGCAAATTGAAAAGTCTAAGGGAGTTGAGGATGTGGGCCTAATGGAAGAGAAAATGAAAAAGATGGGTGAAGAGATGGTTGATTTGATACTGAGAGAGGCAATCACGAGGGAACAATTGAAAATAGAGAATAAGATATTAAAAGAGCAGTTTAAGGAGAAATAAGGGAAAATTTCCATCATGGCAAGCTTGGCTATGGAGGTCACCCAATGCATACATCCCTCAAAAAAATATGCCATGTTCCTCAAATAATAGTGGCTTTAGTTTCAAATCAAGACTCTAGCACAATATGGTTCACTACCTTTCCAAGACTACAAACAATTCATTGAATTTTGTCATAAATCTAGTGTGGAGGACAAAGCTAGGATGGCATAATTCTACATGTACAACCTCATATTGACTAGCATGAAGTTTTGGGATCCAAATTCTAGGATGGGAGATGTACAAATGATGACATTGGCCTCTTGGTTGACTCATGAAGAATCAAGGGATGAAGAGGAAAAAAGGGTCATGTCCATAGAAACTAATGAACCCCTATGGATCAAAGTAGAATTGAGGGCCCCTCACCTTGTCATCAACAACCATAGGCTCATCTCTGAGGACCCCAAATTGACACCACTCTACATAGAAAAATAGGAGTAAGCCATCCTACAATTTGAAGACATTTTTAGGTTGTTAGGGACCGAGGGCTTGTAGGCTTGTCAAAGGAGATGACACTCATTACCATATAGCTTACAAATCAGAGAGTATCACTCTCAAGAGAGGTTAAGGAATGTCTTTGAGAAGAAACCCTTATACAAGAGGACAATTCAAACACTGAATGACAACTGGATTGGGCTTAAGTTCAACCCTCTTTCGTTGATAGGGCTACAAGAAAGAAAAGAGAAAACGTAAGAGTAGCAAGAATGGGTAGAGATAGAGAAAAATGCAAGGTTCCACCCTCAAGAGGGCATTCCATTAGAGATACCCTGGGATGTTAGGGTTGCCACTAGGGCTACCCATGAGATGGAATTAAGTGGTTCAGTTTCAAAGAAAATGGAAACACCTTTTGTAGGGGGGTGATGATGTGCCTCATTAATATGTATATAATAAGGTCCATGTGGCTATGATTTAGCATACATTTACCTCTCTCCTAGCATTTGATAACACCTTTTTTACTATAATTTGTTTATTAGGAATATAAAAGGATGTTTATAATAAATTGTGGCCTAACATTATTCATGTGTAGGAAAATGGTGCATTTACTGTGCAGAATTACAATGGAGGAAGCTGGATGAGGTGTGGGAGGCTTGTCCCCTACATTTACTCACCTACAACTTGACTTGCTCCCTGTATCTACTCACCTATAGTTCGAGGATATAATAACAATTGATGCCCTCAAGGATTGCAAGGATCTAAGGGAGATAACTCCACCATTTTAGGGATTTTCTAAGGGAAGTGGACCTCCTTCCATGGATGTTGCCTCTCAACCATTTTTGTATAAATAAATAATCCCAAGGGCTCAATAGGATTCCAATTTTTAGAGAAGAATAGTGACTTCTAGGTATAAGATATTTTACTTTCCATTTCCATTTCCATGTACTTGAGAAATTTTTGAGATTAATGAGAAGTATTTTGTTGCCTTAAATTTGAGTGTGTTTAGAGGGTTGAGTTCCCTTTGGTTATGGCCCAACCCAAGTACTCTAGCCTCTCTCATTTATACAAATTATTCAACATCTTCTTTTATTAGATATCATTTTTTGAGATTCAAATGCATTAAGAAAGTCATTCATCTACGACCATTTCCATGAGAGGTAGTCGTAACTGACTAATTTCTAATGATTTTTGAATAGTCCACTTAGCACTCATTGCATTGGGTGATGCTCACAGGGGTGAAGAAGTGGTATTGAAACTAGTGAAATGAATCACATACTGTCAATCATCACTTCCGGGGCTTGCACCCGGTAACCAGGACTTCCCGGGAGGTCACCCATCCCAGATCGCCTCTGGCTCAAGCGTGCTTAAATGTGGAGTTTTCCCCACAATCAAGCCCACTTGGCTTGCTACCCCATTTGCAAAACCTTAGCAAGTATTGTACCTCATGAACCATTCAAGTAGAGCTCCCTTCACGCTTATGTATTTAAGTATTGAGGCTATTAATTACATAAGAGTGAAGGGAGCTCTAATTGAATGGTTCATGAGGCACAATACTTGCTAAGGTTTTGCAAATTGGGTAGCAAGCTAAGTGGGCTTGATTGTGGGGAAAAATCCACATTTAAGCGCACTTGAGCTAGAGGCAATCTGTGATGGGTGACCTATCAGGAAGTCCTGGTTATTGGGAGCAAGCCCCATAAGTGATGATTGATGCTCTGTGATTCATTTCACTAGTTTCAATCCCACTTCTTCACCCTTGTGAGCATAACCCGATGCAATGAGTGCTAAGTAGACTATTCAAAAATCATGAGAAATTAGTGAGTTACAACTACCTCTCATGGAAATGGTCATAGATGAATTACTTTCTTAACGCAGTTGAATCCCAAAAAATGATATCTAATATACTGCACTACGAAAGACCCTCAATCTTCTTTTATGTACTTAGGATTAGGATTAGAAATATTTTCTTAGATATCATTTTGGGATTCAACTGCATTAAGTAAGTCATTCATCTATGACCATTTCCATGAGAGGTAGTTGTAACTCACTAATTTCTCATGATTTTTGAATAGTTCACTTAGCACTCATTGCATCGGGTGATGCTCACAGGGGTGAAAAATTTGCAAGTTTTGATTATATGAAAAATTTGCTTGTGCAGAGTTATTAATCATCCTTCTTAGGAAGTGTGGTTTTGATCCTTATGCTGGAAAACATAAAAATATAGTTTTCATTTTTCATGAAGTACGAAGATCTCGAATAAAATTCAACTCATCCTTTCCTTTTAATTTTAATTTTATGCAATTGATATTGTTAGCATGTTTTAGATTTTTTACAGGATTGGGTAATTTTTGTGGTGTGCAGGTCCTACTGTTGGATTGCAAGGTATAACGCTATCATTTACACTTGTCATCGTACCACCAACTCCTTCCTTCCTCCCTCAACAACTTCTTCAAAATCATTGTTCACCGAGAGTTCATTTTTGGTTTGTTAAAGGTTGTCGTGAGCATTTCTCCTTGTGCAAGGTGGGCCATTGAGGGGTACTAATATTGGAAAGGAAATCATACAAACTTCCTCCATCTTCCACTACCTTTCCTCACCTTAAAAACACCTTTCCAACCCTAATAATGCTCACAGATTCAATCTTGTAAAATCTTAAAGCAATCATGTAGCATCTTGTAGCATTATGCAAAATCTCTCCAAACTTGACCAGAATTGTCCTTAAAGATTTACTTTTGCCTCCTAGCCCTTCATAATGCCCCTTAGGCTCTGAAACCAAGACTAAGGAAGAATAGAGACCACTTAGGACTTGTCTCTTCACTACTGCAATTCATCTTTGTTGGGTTGTGTTATATTCTTTCCACGACTAACCCACGTAGTGAACCAGGGGGTTAGAGGGGGGCGCGGAGCCCCCCCTTCATTGTATCAATTTTGCAGCGGGGGGGTCATAGGGGGGGTGGCAGACCCCCTGTCCGGGGGATTTGAGGGGGGCGGGTAGCCCCCCTCTACGGGGTCCAGGGCAGCGCCCTGGGAAAAAAAAATTTGGACCCTATATTAGGTTTGGCGAACCTACCTATGGTTTTCGGTCCTTGGTTTTCGACGCGATGGTTTTCGGTCCATGGTATTGGATGCTTCGGCATGTATAAATATGTATTGTAACATTGAAAGGAATAATAATGAAAAATCAAGCTGGTAGTCCCGGTTTTGGGATCTAGGGGAAAATCTCTGTGTATATGTGTTTTATGTGTTATGCTCTCGCATTATTTATTTTTCTGTGATTTAGAATTCGTATGCAGGTAATTTTTGTACGGGGTTAAAACCTACATTTGGTATCAGAGCTGTTTTGGCTTCAAGGGGACGCCTTTGTTTCTGAGGGGTTTCGCTCGGGCCTATGGTAGACCCTGTTCAATGGGAGATCTGCGAGATCGATTCTGGTGGTGAAAGAAGATGGCGAGTAGCGGAAAGATAGAGATCGAGAAGTTTAATGGTCAGAGTTTTGAGTTGTGGAAACTCAAGATGGAGGATCTATTGGTGGATAAAGATCAGTGGATCGTGGTAGATCCAGGTACTAAACCAACGGGAGTGATCGATGAAGAATGGAATAAGTTGGATCGGAAGGCAAAGAGCACAATACAATTGTGTGTCTCAGATTCATTATTGTTGAATGTATCAGGGGAAGCTACGATGAAGGCTTTGTGGGAAAAGTTAGGGACTTTGTACCAATCTAAGTCTCTGGTGAATAAATTGTTCCTATGGAAAAAGTTGTATAACCTGAGGATGAAAGATGGAGACTCGGTGACAGAGCATCTGAACGCATTTAATACTGTGGTAAGTCAGTTAGCGTCTGTTGATATTAAAATTTCAGATGAAGATAAGTGCATCATTTTGTTGTGTTCTCTACCAGATTCGTGGGATAGTCTGGTTATTGCAATAGGTAGCAATGCAACTGCTTTGCAGTTTGATGAAATAGTCTCATCCTTGCTGACGGAGGAGATGAGATGGAAAAATATGGAGAGCCAGAATGGTGATGCCTTGTCTGTACGATGACGGTCCCAGAATAGAAACAAAAATAAGTCATCGAGTGGGAGATCTAAATCTAGAGGGAGATCTAAATCTCCAAGAAAACCTGTAAAGGTGGTGTGCTGGAAATGCGGAAAGGAAGGGCACTTCAAAAGGGACTGTAAATCTAAAGCTCCTGATAAAGGAAAGGGATCTGATGATGCTCCTTCTACAGAGGTGAAAACCACCTCAGATGAAGGTGGGGATGTGTACTTGGCTTCTTCAAGCACACATGTAGATCATGAGGCATGGTTGATTGACTCAGGTGCATTCTTTCACTTCACTAACCATAGAGAGTGGTTCTGCGAGTATGAGAAATACGATGGTGGTGATGTCTTCTTAGTAGATGATAGGAAGGCTAGAATCATTGGTCGTGGAAAATTAAAGTTGAAGTTGCAAGGTGGAAGGGTTAGAACACTTACGGGTGCTCTGCATATTCCTGCATTGGCCAGAAATCTGATTTTTGTAAGCAAGTTGGATGATGCAGGTGTAAAAACAGTGTTCGAGAAGGATACCTGCAAAATGGTTCAGGGAGCACTGGTATTGATGCGGGGAGTTCGGACTGGAACTCTGTACAAGCTGCAAGATAGCACTGTTGTTGATGGATGCAACAGTTCTGTGGTTCCTGAAAGTGTAGCTGAAAATCTAGTGGTCTCTGGAGATAAGACCATGTTGTGGCATCAAAGGCTTGGACATATTGGAGAGAAGGGCCTTCGAACACTTCATGGTAAAGGTATGGTAGAAGGTATGAGTAATAGCTCTCTGGATTTTGATTTCTGTGAAAATGGTGTATATGGGAAGCAGAATCGGGTGAGTTTCCCCTCTAGTGGTAAGAGGGTGAAACAGATATTAGACCTTGTGCATAGTGATGTGTTTGGACCTGTGAAGGTTCCATCACTGGGTAAGTCTGTGTACTATGTACCATTTATAGATGACGTCTCAAGGAATACACGGATATATTTCCTTAAGAAGAAATCTGAAGTCTTTGACAGGTTTAAAGAATTTAAGGCTCTGGTGGAAAATCAGACAGATAAGAAGATAAAGGTGTTGAGGACAGATAATGGTGGAGAGTTTTGCAGCAAGGAATTTGAAGAATTCTGTAAGAAGTGTGGTATAGCACGACAGAAGACTACTCCATATACACCTCAACAAAATGGAGTAGCAGAAAGGATGAACAAGACGTTGATGGAAAGGGCAAGAAGCATGCTCAGTGGTGCCGGGTTAGGACAGGAATTCTGGGCAGAGGCGGTGGATACTGCATGTTACTTGGTCAACAGGTCACCTTCATCAGCGTTGGAGGATAAGACTCCACAAGAAGTGTGGACTGGTAAGAAACCCTCTCTTTCACATCTGAGGGTATTTGGATGTGATCCATATGTACATGTTCCAAAGGAGAAACGAACCAAGTTGGATAGTAAATCTGAAAAGTGCATCTTTATTGGGTATAAGGATGGTTTAAAGAGTTATAAGCTTTGGAACCCAGTAACAAGGAAGGTTGTGTACAGCCGAGATGTGGTGTTCAGAGAGGTGAAAGATGTTAATAAATATGAAGTCCAACCAAAGGAACCTGAGAAGATAGAGTTTGAGCTAAAGGAGGAAGAATCAGACTCTACAACAGAGGAGGAATCAGAAGATGAAGAGCCACAAACTCCGCCTCTGAGAAGATCAATTCGAGAAAGAAGGCAGCCAGAAAGGTATAGTCCATCTGCTTTCTGTTCAAATTTTGATTTGTCTGTTACTGATGATGATCCCAGAACTGTGAAGGAAGCAGTGGATTCATAGGATGGAAAACTCTGGAAAGAGGCCATGGTTGATGAAATGGCATCTTTGCAACAAAATGAGGCTTGGGATCTGGTGGAGTTGCCGGCTGGAAGGAAACCCACTGGTAGCAAATGGGTGTTCAAAAAGAAGACAAATGCAGAAGGGAAGGTGGAGAAATACAAAGCTCAGTTGGTAGCAAAAGGTTATTCCCAGGTGCCGGGAATTGATTTTGGTGATATTTTTTCTCCTGTTTCCAAGGTAACTTCTATTAGGTTACTTTTATCTGTTGCTGCTACTTTTGATTTTGAGGTAGAACAAATGGATGTGAAGACAACATTTCTTCACGGGGATTTGGAAGAGGAAATCTACATGAAGCAACCTGAAGGCTTTGTGGTGAAGGGTAATAAAGAACTGGTATGCAAGTTAAAGAAGTCTCTGTATGGGTTAAAACAGTCACCAAGGATGTGGTATCAGAAATTTGATACATTTATACGGGGACTTGGCTTCACCAGAAGCAAAGCAGATCACTGTGTGTATTTTAAATTAATTGGTGACTGTGTTATTTATCTGGTCTTGTATGTGGATGATATGTTGCTGGTTGGAAATGACAAAGAAATTATCCAGGATTTGAAGACCCAATTGTCCTCCAAATCCGACATGAAAGATCTTGGTGCTGCAAACTATATTTTGGGCATGGAAATTAAAAGAGATCAGGCAAAGAGGAACCTCTGGTTAAACCAGAGGAAGTATGTCGAGACAATACTGCAGAGGTTTAATATGCAGGATAGTAAACCCGTGAAGGTTCCTATTCCTGTAGGTGTGAGGTTATCTGATGAACAGTGTCCCAAGACACAAGAAGAGGAAGAGGACATGTCCCGTGTTCCATATGCGAGTGCAGTCGGTAGCCTGATGTATGCAATGGTCAGTACTCGTCCAGACATTTCACATGCAGTGGGAATACTGAGCAGGTTTATGTCAAAACTAGGGAAGGAGCACTGGACAACAATGAAGCGGGTTTTCAAGTATTTTCGTGGCACTAGTGATTATGGTTTGTGCTACCAAAGAAGACCAGGATTGGACAGAGTGTTGGATATTCATGGCTTTGTTGATGCAAACTGGGTTGGAGATCTGGATCAGAGAAGATCTACAAGTGGGTATGTGTTTAACCTATTTGGAGGTGCAGTCAGTTGGATGAGTAAGAAACAATTTGTAGTGGCACTGTCAACTACAGAGGCAGAATACATGGCAGCCACTCATGCAAGCAAGGAAGCAGTTTGGTTGCAGAGATTGTGTTCAAGTATGGGGTTAGTATAGGGAGCTATAAGAATAGACTGTGACAACCAAAGTGCAATTTTCTTGGCAAAGAACCGTGCTTATCATTCAAAGACAAAGCACATTGTTGTTCAGTATCACTTTGTGAGGGATATGATAGAAGACAAAAAGGTGTTGCTGGTAAAGGTGGACACTTTGAAGAATATTGCAGATGCATTGACAAAATCTATGAGCTCTGAGAAGTTCTCTTGGTGTAGAGAAACAATGGGCATTTCAGGGCTGGAAAAATGACTAAGCTCTCCTATGGCCCCTTGTGGAAAGAAAACAACAAGTGGGAGATTGTTGGGTTGTGTTATATTCTTTCCACGACTAACCCACGTAGTGAACTGGGAGGTTAGAGGGGGGGCGGAGCCCCCCTTCATTGTGCCGATTGCGCAGCAGGGGGGTCACAGGGGGGGCAGCAGCCCCCCCTGTCCGGGGGGTTTGAGGGGGGCGGGTAGCCCCCCTCTACAGGATCCGGGGTAGCGCCTCGGGAAAAAAAAATTTGGACCCTATATTAGGTTGGGCAAACCTACCTATGGTTTTCGGTCCTTGGTTTTGGACGCGATGGTTTTCGGTCCATGGTATTGGATGCTTCGGCATGTATAAATATGTATTGTAACATTGAAAGGAATAATAATGAAAAATCAAGTTGGTAGTCCCGGTTTTGGGATCCAGGGGAAAATCTCTGTGTATATGTGTTTTATGTGTTATGCTCTCGCATTGTTTATTTTTCTGTGATTTAGAATTCGTATGCAAGTAATTTCTATACGGGGTTAAAACCTACAATCTCTACAATTAGGGTTAGTAAACAATTTCATGAATTAAATGGTATGGTGATGATTTATATGACTACTTTATGAAGCACTCAATGAAAATTGTTACTAGAATATAATCTCTTTTGAATGCAGTGATTGAGGGTTGATTTCATGCTCTTTAATTTATGCAAGTTATATTAATTTTTCCTTCACTGTTTTATGTTTCCAAATCCATGGTTTCCATTTCAAGCATTTTTACTTCTTATAAATAGACGAGGCTTTCCTTTGAAGTAACATTTACATTATACAAGTAGAGTAGCCTTTACCTTTCTACAAGTAAGTTAGTATTTACATTCCTACAAGTATATTAGAACTTCCTTTTATGCAATACCTTTTCATTCTTGCAAAATCTAGATTCAATGGTCTTTGTGTACCTTGGTTTGGTTTATTGCTTGGAAGAAACTTGAGTAGAGATTAGCTTACTATGCATATAGCACGACCACCTATTAATTTTTTACAAACCGCAGATTGATAAATTAAATTTGGTATCCCTAGGAGTTGCAAAATTCATGTTGCAATACCAGAGCTCATTAAAGTGGTCCACACGAATTTGAAGAAGGAGGTGGGTACCTCCACTTAGGTCGGTGCCTCAATCAAGTTGAAGCCTACAATAAGTAGAAGCTTACACATTTTCAAGGTTGGTTCCTCACTCAGGTTATATCCTATTGCAAGTGATTGCTTACGCATTTTCGACATTGATGCCTCAATTAGGTTGTAGTGTATTGCAAGTAGTTTCTTGCACATATTTGGGGTGGGTTCTTCCATTAGTTCAGTGCCTACAAATCTATGTAATAATTTGAAGAATACGAAGAAAATAATTTGTGTTTTTCTCCTACAAGGGTTTTCAAGTAAAATATTGTGTCCTCTTATGTTGATGTGATGATGGCTTCTTGAAGTATGATATCATTTATTGTTAGATGCAAATTATTATGGTACATTGTTATATGTTTTGTTTATAGATGAAATGTTTTGAAATAATAAATATTCCACTACACTAATTTAGCCCCCCCTCTCAATTTGATATTTTGTCTAACATGTCCTGAATGTTTTTTTCCATCAGATCCACCTAAATGAGTAATAAAATAAAAAACTATTCATCATTATTATGCAAGACTTTTTTTATAACTGATTTATTTATTCATTTATTTCTACATGTTGTCCTACTATATTTGGAAAATAAGTCATTCCCTCAAGTGTATGAGAACTTCCAATGCATCCATCGGCATAATAGCTACATAAGTAAACTCATATCCAACTTTGAGAAATATATCTTAATGAATGCTTGGACCATATCCAATTTTGAGAAATATACCTTAATGAATACTTGGACATGAAAAAACAATTGCTCATATAGATTTGATGCCAAGAAATGTCGAAAAGTAGAGTGGTACCATGGCATAATGAAAAACCAAGTTTCATTGTAATATTTTTCTCCTTGTCTCTATTTGATTGTCATACCTTAAATTTATTCTAAAACATTTTCATTACATTCCTTAATGCAAAAGGGATCTTGTGATAAACATGCAAGAAAATCTTCAATATTTAGCTCTAGTATACGTTATTCATCACATGTGGCCCAAGTCTCCTTGATCTCCTTTATATGCTAACAAGGATAACTAGAAGAAACTTTTTGATCCTCCTCTTGTGGATTCTCATCATGAATCCCTTTGTCCTCTTCTATATTTTTAAATGAAGATTCATCCCTAGTGACAATTTTGAATTTTGGACAAGGATTTGAGAAGATCCTTTTGATGGAATGCCCTCCTTTACTTAATATATTTGTTAGAATCATACTTTTTTGGTTAATATTGCTTACCTTGTAGATGGATTAATAGTTGGGGGTTCTTACAACACCTTTAATTGAAATAATTGTTATAGTTGAAACTACTCTTTCTATACTTCTAAGAAACTTACTCCTATTATCTAATTAATCTATGTAGATAGTACAAACAAGACAAAGGCTTGTGAAGACTCACTAAATTGAATGTGTAAGTTCTTACCTCTTAAATTAACACCTTCACTCCTCCTTGTCTTAAATTTTTATATTTTGAAAAACTAAATGCAAAACTTCAAGACAAGCATCTAGATCTAACTCTAACTTAACATGTGCTTCCCCAGCAATGATGCCAAAAATGTTATGCTAATCTATGGTTATAAATTAGGACATTATAATTTAATCAATCTATGTGTTTATAAACATATAATCACATGAATATGTGCAAAGAATTAGAGATAGAATTGTTATCACATTAGGAAATGGAAAATGATTAATTGTCCTAAAGATTAAAGCTAAGTTGCTTACGCTAACTAGTAGGCAATATAAAGTTATAAATAGGAAAAATAAAAGGAATTAAAAAAACCAATCTAATAACTCAATCAACTAAAAGAACTAATCGTACTTCTTGAAGGTAAAATTAAACTTCTTAAAAGGCACACTTCTTGAAAGTAAAGGCATGCTTCAAAAAATGAAATAACGCTTAAGTAAATCTAGTTTAGTGGACCTGCATGCATTAGGGCCTTTTCCGAATGGATGTCAACTCCTTATGTTTTACATAGCCCATTAATAATATTGATTTTCAAGACAATTACTAATCTATGAAAGAAAGAAATTAAAGAATTCTTTGATGCAAAACTAGTTGATAAGTTGTGCATGCACTAGAGCCTTTTCTCATGGATGGATGCTCCTAGTATTTTACCTATCCCGTCAATAATCCTTCCTTCAAGAGAATTAACCTTTCTATGATAAAAAAGACTAAATCCATTCATGAACACTATTAAAACTAAAATAATAAGATTGATAATGTAAACAACTATAAACAAGTATGAACAACTAAAAGCATGAAATTTAAAATTATGAACAAGATAGCTTAAATCCCATGAAATTGAAAATATAAGATAAATCTCATGAAAGTAATACTTTTATTTCATAAGTACGGAAAAAAATAAAAATAAAACATAAGAAAATATATACCAAAATATATAATTATGGACAACAAGTGGAAAACAATTGCACACACTGACATTATGGGGACCGTCCATGCCTTAGTTTGCACATTTTTTAGACAAAAAGTTAAGTAAACTCAATAAGCTCCATGTATAGATGAAAGAAACATGTCCAAAGCTACAAAACAACTCTAGAGATATCAAACTTTAGCAAAAACTCTCAAAGACTAAAATATAGAAATTACAAACTTACAAACTTATGAAATTCTTTACATGTTTGGGTATTTAAAGTTTTAGAATTGAAATGCTATGAAATCTCTAACCATCAATAAAAATTCTATTTTAGGCAACTAGTTGGGTCGAGCTCCACATTTGGATTGCCTCAAAATCATGAGTAATCCCTCAAAAATAAAAGCAGTTCTAACTTTTAGCCTAAAACAAAGCAATATGCTACAAACAAGATACATTGAACAAGCACTGACCAAGAACTTGTGAGTCAAGTTTTGGAGAACCAATAGGTATTCATCTATTCATGGTTCCCAAGGAAAAGAATCCATATTCTATAATTCGCCCAACTATCCTGCATATATTCCAATAAACAAGCATTTGCTAGAAATTTCATTTTTTGGTCATTTCTTGGTTACGTTTATTTCCTAATGCACAATTTTTGTTAGAAATTCACAATTTAAGAGAAAACAACTTAAATACTTTTTTGATGCATTTTAGGCCAAAATGGGGGTAAAGTACACAAAAAGAATTATAAAGTAGGTTTATTATGCCAGATTAGGGTTTTGGTTAAGGCAAAATGAACATAAAAAACCACACCAACAATGCTTATAATCACCTTTTCTCTTCATCCAAACTCTATGCACAATGCTTTTAGAAATCTTGGAGGAATACTCCCTTTAGTTTTAGATTTATGTCGTGAATTTACACCATATGTTCTCTATCACTTGTTACTTATTTACAACATCATTAACATGATGCAGTATGTTTTAGGTTTTCAAGAGTAAATGAGGTAATTCATAGCTATCATTTAGTATCATGATGTTTATGAAAACAACTTACAACACCAAATTCAACTCTAGATAAATATTGCAAACCCTTAACTTGTAACACCCCAGCCCACATTTACCCACTTTTACATACTGACCAGGGTAAACGTGAGTTGAGAGTTACTATGCATAACCCAAATTTTAAGATGCAATTATGGAAATGGGGTCCACTTTTCCAAAATCGTCTACAAACAGCCAGCGACACATGATCAGACTGCCATTAGAGTATCTTTCCCAGGTGATCATTTTCCTAAGCTCGGACCATTTCTTAACCTATTTTTTTCCTCAGTTGCATAGGTGCAAGCCTGTGAATGAAGTTAGAGGCCTCTAGCCGCACACATAACCCATCCTCCCTATCGATGTGGCCAAAATTTCCCTGTTCTATGGATGCGACCATAAACTCTATTCTAGAATTTGTGGCCAGTATTCAAGCCACTGCCTAGACTTTTCCAGAACTTTGTAAACAATGTTGTCGAGTCTTCTTGCTCTATTTCTAAGCTTTGTTCTTTCTCAAGCTTTCCCAGTACAAGTTATTCATTTTTACAAACATGTTGTGGCCAAGGTGCCTGTAGGTTTGGATGCATAGTTTGTTTGTTCATTGTTTCATTGGTTATTTCAAATATTCATCAAGGAGGTTTACTTCCCTCTCATACTAGCTACATAAAACACAGATTAGCTCATACATCTGTATAAAACATGCAAGAGTTTGTCAACCATGAGCAAGATCAATAATAATAGCACTTCATATCACAAGAAATACACTATGCATATAACATGCACTTAACCAGTAACGGATCCATGAAAAACCAGTCACATAATCAACACATTAAACCAAAACTTGTGCCCATTGATATTCATTAAATAATAAGACATATTAACATATGAATAGTACCAACCAAGTCAGGTACTTCCAAATTCCATCCGACTATAGATTGGGGTTGAACCATTTCTTTCTTCCAGCCCAATCACCTTGTGCCATATTCCAAGCTTGAATTTGGGATTAAATGGGATAAATGAAAACATAACCAAATAGGGAATCCAGAGGATACTACCTCCACCCTCAAGACATAATGATTTCACCTAATACCAGGCCCAAAAATCACCAAAACCAATACAAGGTTGGGTGCCTCAAAATTTCTTCACCATACCTAGAGGAATTTTCTTGTCTCCACCCACCTATCAAAGGGATCGCCTGGAGAAATCCATATCCACCCTCAACCCTTGGGATTTTCCTAAGACCACCTCAACCAGTATCCAAAATCTATTGGCATCTAAATCTCAACTAAACAAGGAACCTACTACATCATGGCTATCTAGGAAATGGAAAGGTTGTATATGATTGTCAATCCAGGAAAAAATCCATGCTAATGAAAACAAAAATGACTAACAAACCAATGCATGAACATGTATTCAAATCCTAGCAAGATAATCAAGCATGCACACTATTACCTGTAAAAATCCTCCTGTTGGTTTCTCTTTTCTCTATCCTTTTCTACCCTTGCTAGTTGTTCTTCACACCTTCTTCTTGGATGCCACTTGAATTCCTCTTGTGCTCCTTTGTTTCCTTTCTTGTCTCTTGCTTGTGTCTTCAATGTGCCTAGGTTCTCTCTAGTGTTGTTTTCTTCTCTCTTTTTTTTTCCTTTCTTTTCCCCAAAGAGAGAATGTTAGAATGTTCTCTTCATTTTTCTTGCATGCATATTATTTTACTAATTTTATCATTTTCTTGTCTCTTCCTCTTCCCCGCCTATTGAAGCGGAATTTATTTCATTTTCCATTATTTCTTGTGCATTTCGCTTCATGTCCTCACTTGCCTGTAATAATTAATTTTCCATTTATTTCCTTTTACCCCTTGTCAACGCCAATTTCCATAGTCAATAAATAATTAACCACAAGTGGACCCCAATGTAAGGTTTTTCCCTCCATTTAGCTTGGAATACGTGTCCCGTGACCTTGGTTTGATTTTTAGATTTTATAATGTCCATTCATTATTTATTTACATGTAAATTTAACTCGAGGCTATTACAAACCCCTTCCCCTTGGGGGAACACTGTCCTCGATGTTCTATGACCCTTATGACAAGACAAAACTATTGAAAACATGATAAACATATAGCTTATTGGAGATTTATAAACACAACTCGATACACTATTATATATATATATATATATATATATATATATATATATATATATATATATATATATATATATATATATATATATATATATAGATATATGCACGCATTTGCTTCAACCAACAAATAAAGAAGGATATAATGCCCACTTATGATAAACCATCTCCCATGTAGGTTCCTCAAGCCCAAACTAGTGCTTCCATTGCACTTTATCTTTCTCTATTTCTCAGTTCCAGAGCATGAGATTCCTCTATTGCACGATGCATTACATCTTTGGTTGGAACTCTCCCTCTAGTTCCACCTGGAATACTGACCAATCAATCACATGATCAACATCCTGTACATATCTTTTAAGAATATAAACATGAAAAAAATCATAGGTTTTTACTGATGGAGGCAAATAAAGTCTATATGACACTGGTCCAATCCTTTCAAGGATTTCAAAGGATCCATAATAGCGAGGTTCCAACTTGGCATATGATCCAATCTTCAAGGAGCTCTTCTTGGGTTTGATACACAAGTACACATGCTCTCCAACCTGAAATTTCTTGAATACCCTATGTTGATACACATAGATCTTCTGCTTATAAATTCTTTTTTGATAACTTGCATCTATTGCTCCATGTCTCTTAACATATCAGGTCCAATCAATACCTAATCACTAGATCACTCTAGCTGATAGGAACATTACAACTCCTCCCATAGAGAGCCTCAAATAGACTCATATTCAAGGATTCTTGATACCGATTATTAAAAAAAAACTACACCAGTGGAAGATAGTCATCCCACTTCCTTTGTTGATGCATGACATACATTCTCAACATATCCTCAAGGATCATGATAAACCTTTATATCTTCCCATGTTTCTATGGATGATAAGATATACTAAAGGATAGCTCTGTCCCCAAACCTGCAAACAATTCCTTCTAAAATTTGGAAGTGAACTTGGCATCTCTATCTAATATAATCCTCTTGGGAACTCCATGCAACCTCACTATCTCCTTAATGAATATTTGAGCCACTTCACTAGTTGAATTAGTAAACTTTATTGCAATGAAGTGAGCTACCTTGGTTGTCCTATCAACCACAACCATGATGGAGTCATGTTGCCTTGATGTCCTTGGAAATCTTGTAATGAAATCCATGGAAATAACCTCCCATTTCCATTCCAGAATTGGAATAGGCTGCAACAAACCAGCTGGATGCTTGCATTTATCTTTCACCTATTGACAGTCCAAACACCTAGCAACAAACTCATCAACCTCTTTCTTCAAGTTAGGCCAATAATATAACTTCTTAATAGTTTTGAAAGTATTCTAGTATCTTGGATGGCCTGAATATGGATTCAGAGGAATCTCTCTCAAATGAGCTTCTTCAATTCACTACTATCAGGTGCATAGATCCTTCTCCTGAATCTAACCAAACCTTCTACTGTGAGGTGATACTCCTCATCCTTATCACCCTCACATTGTTGCTGCAATCCCAGCTTCAGCTACTGGTACCACTCATCATGTTGAACTACATGTAAAATCTGCGCTTTCAAATCTGTCCCATAAGAACTCATAGATGAAATATGATTCACATGTACTTTCTTATTGAGTGCATCCACCACCCAGTTCTATTTTCCTTTGATACTTGATTTCAAAGTCAAACTCACTAAGAGTAGCCATCCATCTAGCTTGTCTTGCATTCAAATTGGGTTGGTCAAACAAGTACCTCAGTCCACTGATCACTCATCAAAATGAACTTCCTACCAAGGATATAATGTATCCACATATTCAATGCATGAATGATAGTTGCTACCTCAAGATCATGAGTAACATAATTCTACTCATGCTCAATTAGCTTATGCGATTCATAGTAAACCACATGCCCTTCTTTCATTAGGACTCCATCAAGTCCTTCCTTGTAAGCATTTGTACAAACCGCAAAGTCCTTATCAGGATATGCAATCCTCAAAATTGGAGCATTGGTAAGAAATTGTTTCAACTGATCAAATTTGGTTGTACTCTCAGCATCCATTCAAACTTCTTTCCTTTCCTCTGGGAAGATGTGATAGCATAGCCAATCTTGGAGAAGTTCCTGATGAACCTCCTGTAATAACTTGCTAATCCCATGAATGATCTGACCTCATTCAAATTCTTTGGAGCTGACCCCTTGATGATAACCTTAATCTTTTATAGATCCATGTTATCCCCTCCTTGGAAATAATATGTCCCAAGTAATGAATCTGAGACTGAAAGAATCTACACTTGTTGAGCTTGGCATACAACTTATGTTCTCTCAACATATTAATATTGTTGGAAGATTCTCTACATTCTCTTCCTTATTCTTTGAATATACCAATATATCATCAAAAACGATTATCACAAACTTATCCAATTAAGGGTGAAAAACATTGTTCATCATACACATGAAGGTGCTTGGAGAATTGATAAGAACAAAAGGAACCACCATAAACTCATAGTGCACATACCTTGTATGCAATGAAATCTTATAGATGTCTTCTTCTTTGGTGTGCACCTGATGCTATCCTGATCTCATATCAATATTTGAAAATTCCTTAAATTCCTTCAATTGATCAATGAAATCATCAATTTGAGGCAATGGATACATGTTCTTAATGGTCATCGTTTTTAGATTCCTGTAATCAATGTACAATCTGAGAGTATCATCCTTATTCTTTACAAACAACATTGGTGCTTCCCAAGGGGATAAACTTGGCCTTATGTATCCCTTATCAATCATCTCCTTAAGCTGCAACTTCAATTCCACCAACTCGGGAGTGCTCATCCTGTCACCGGTGCCTTAGATGTTGGTGTTGCTCCAAGCATCAACTCAATAAAGAAATTTACCTCCCTATGAGGAGGCATATTTGGAATCTCTATAGGGAACACATCCTAAAATTGCTAAAAAATAAGATACCTCCTCAGGAATTCACCATCGTCATCATCCAACCCTTTGTCACTAGAAATATGTATTGAAAACAATAAACATCCTTTTTTCGGTTGCGCTTAGGTTACATGGTTGTAACCATCCTCACTGAAGTAGGATTTTGATTTCCACACAATATTTTCTTTTCTCCAGTCCCATTGAGGAACTAAATGGCCTTATCATAAAAATCTACCTTGGTCCTATGAATAAATAGCCAATCCATGCCCAATAGCATGCTATATGCACCCAAAGGAAGAAAATTCAACTTTGTTGTTGTAGGCATGACATTAAGCTTAAATGCACAAGGCTTCACCCAATGGTGAACTATTCTCTTGGACCCTATGATTCATATTGGATGTGTATATTTTTTTCCATCCATCTCGATGCATTCAGAGTGGAAAAAATGGAGGAATCATCTCATGGGACTGTTTTCACTAGTGGGACCCAGTTTGGAAAAATAGGGTCTGAAACATTCTGAGAGCGTTTTGAAGCATCAAATGATGTTTTTTGGGGGTAAAAATTAGTCTCTTTAGCATAACATCTTCTCATGTTATTCTACACACAAATATCTTTCCAACGGTGCATGAAGCACGTCGATCAGATTATGTATGCAAAAGTTATACCACTGAAAAGTTGACCTTCCTATTTTCACACTTATAGTTCAGGAGGATGTCACGTCAGCCCCCATTATTGATGGAAAATGGGCTAGACACGTGGTTTTGATGTAAAATACTCTATAATAGTTTATATTTTAACTCTAGTTAAGAGTTGATGTAGTCCAACTTAACCATTAGTAGGATATCAAGTTGTGTTATAACTGGGCCACTATGAAGAAGAGGCATTCCATGCTTTGAGAGCATTTTGTTCCATAGTTGAGAAAATATAGCTAGGAGAGGTAGGAGGTATAGCACATAGAGAGGATATGTGCATTGTAGAAGACCACGGGCCACAGACATTACTTCTTTGTATCTGCAGCCATATTTCCAGATTGAGAAAGACAGTGAAGCGGCCTCACCTTCCAACTAAGTTTTCTCCTGAAAGGATTTCCTAAATCATATCTTGTGTCTTATGTGTGTGTGAGAGAGATTATTTGGTCGTTATCTACTTTTCTTCATAATTTCCATGCGCTAATTAAAGTTAAATTTATATATCTAGAAGTTTAATAAAACTGTAATAGTGTAAAATTTCATAATTTAAATATATTATTATCAGATCTGTTGTGATGAACTGTCTAGTGGAATATCCATGGCACTTTACGAAATCACCCTATAGCCAACTGCACCAACCAAGAGTCTTCATGCACTTATTTATCCAAATGAAACTGATACACCAGTTCACAACTAATATAGCTATAATTTGATCATGGATAAATCAAAATAGAAACAAATCGATCGCAACACTTACCTTCCATCTCAATGATGGATTCCTGGTGGTCTACCTGCCTATTATCAACTACTACATAGATCCTGGAAATGCTCTATGTGACATCCCCAACTCTTTGTGCCTCTTGAGCACTATAGATCTAAGGCCTAGCACCCTAGTACAATGGAAAATCCCTCTTGCTATGATCTCCACCACACGTCCAACACTTCAATGGTTCTCTGCCATTAACTTTATTTTGTTGCTCCACAAGCTGAGACCCACATCCTTTCTTCATTGTATTGGACTTCTATGAGGAGCCATATTTTCCTTCTTACCTGCATCCTAAGACCTTCCTTGCTTCTTAAGCTATTTTCATTTGCTCTTATCGTTACCCTTCTAGTCACTCCTGAAATCTGGCTTGCACTTTGACTGCTCAGACCAATGCTTCAAAATTTTGATGGCTTCTTCCAATGACTGAGGCTCATCAAACTCAATACAGTTTTTTAATGAAAATGGAAATCAACGAATGAACATTTGGATATTTTATTTCCCATCCTTGAGATATGGCACATATCTCAATAGCTCTAGAAATCTAGTTGTATATTCTTCATCTGACATGGAATCCATCTTGAGTTCATAAAATTCCTTGGAATTTCCATCATAATATCTCTCATATAGGTACTTCTTTATGAAGAGTCTTTCAAATTCTTCTCAAGTTAGCCTCTCTTCCATGATTCCCCTGACATGCTTAAAATATTCCCATCAGATATTTCTTTTTCCTTTGAGACTAAAAGTAGCTATCTTGGCTTTCATATTGTCTAAGTAATCATGAATTCTGAAAATTTTTCTCATTCCAAGCAACCATGCTTATACATCTTCTGATTTTGTCATCTCACCATCAAAAGTAGGATGCTTGGATTTCTTGAATTCCTCTAGAAAATACTCCTTCCCACACTTCCTATGATGATGTTGGTGCTGATGGCAATGATGTCTCCTAAAAGTAGAGTTAGAATAAATTACATGCGTACTAGCCCTCTTCTCAGGTGTACTAAAGGATCTTTGACTCTTGATTGTATCATCATTGTCCATCCTATGCATTTTCTGAGACTGGCTTCCATCTACTCCATCAATATTTTATTCTTGTTTGTCTCCATGACTAGTCCCTAATTGTCCATATTTCTATAAATCAGAAAGGCTTTGAAGGATATCTGCAATAACCTCAACTTGCTTTTCTTGATCTTTGGCAATCCTTTCCTGGAATTTAAACAATTGCTCATTATCAACTTTACAACTTATGATCTCTTCCATCAAACTTCTTAAGTGTCTGCTAGATCAAGAAAGTCTCCATCTCTCTGCTGCTCAACTGATTTCTCCCATCCCATTTATTTCTCTTCTTGCATGTGTGGGGAGTCATAATAATTGTTCTCAATTGTTTTTCCCTTCATCTCTTAGTCTTTTATTTTCTTGAAACATACCACTGTTAGATAAACAAAATAAAAGGCATAATAAAAAACATTACCTCAATTTACTTCTGTTGAGGCTATTGCATCTGCACAGGTCCATCCAAATAAGCACAACACATAGTAATATCAAGATCATATCAGTTCATGCATGAATCAAGATACTAACACCAAAACTATAAAAACATCACGTACATGGATATAACAACAATAATAATAAAATAACTAACATGCATGTATGATAAACATATAGATCTGCATAACAGTCTGCATTTACCATGAGGTCCAGTGTTGTGAACATGCTCTGATACCACTTTGTAACACCCCACCCCACATTTACCCACTTTTACATACTTACTAGGGTAAACGTGAGTTAACAGTTACTATGCATGACCCAACTTCGATGATGTAGTTACAGAAATAGGGTTCACTTGTCCATAATCATCTACAAACACTTAGAGACACATGATCACACTGTCACTAGAGTATCTTTCCTAAGTGATCATTTTCCTGAGCTAAGACCATTTCGTGACCTATATTTTTCGTCAGCCACACAGATGCAGGTCTGTGAGTGCAGCTAGAGGCCTCTGCATGCATAACCTATCCTCCCTACGTTTGTGGCCAAAATTTACTAGTTCTGTGGATGTGGCCACAGACTCTGTTCTAGAAATTTAGGGCCAATATTCAAGCCACTGCCTAGACTTTTCCAAAACTCTGTCACAAATGTTTCTGAGTCTTCATGCTCTATTTCTAAGCTCTATTATTTCTGAATCTTTCCGAGTAAAAGTTATTCATTTTTACAAACTTGTTGTGGCCAAGGTGCCTGTAGATTTGGATGTATAGTTTGTTCAGTATTTCATTATTTTTGTTAGAGATTCATCAATGCTTACTGCCCTCTCATACTAGCTGCATAAAACACAAATTAGCTCATACATTCATATAAAAACATCTAAGATCCTGCCAACCATGAGCATTTAACTGATAATGGAACCAGTAAACATGCACTTAACTAGTAACAAAACTATGGAAAACCAGTGACATAAGCAACACATTAAACCAAAAATTGAGCCCATTGATCATCATTAAATAATAACACATATTAACATATGCATAGTACTAACCAAGTCATGGACTTCTACATTCCACCCGACCATAGATTGAGGTTGAACAATTTCTTTCTTCCAGCCCAATCACGTCAGTGCCATATTCCAAGCCTAAATTTGGGATTACATGGGATAAACCAAAACATAACCAAACAGGGAATCCAAATGAAACTACATCCACCCCCAAGCCACAATGATTTCACCTAATATCAAGTCTAGAAATCACCAAAACCAATACAAGCTTAGATGCCTCAAAATTTCTTCACCATACTCAGAGGAATTTTCCTGTCTCCACCCACCTATCAAGGGCTCACCTAGAGAAAACCATCTCCACCCTCAACCCTTGGGATTTTCCTGAGATGACTTCATCCAGGATCCAAAATCTATTGGCATCCAAAGCTTGACCAAATAGGTAACCCACTACATCGTGGCTATCTAAGAAACGGAAATCCAGGAAAAAATCCATACCAATGATAGAAAAATTGACCAACAAACCAATTCATGAACCATGGATTCAAATCCTAGTAAGATAATCAAACATGCACATTGTTACCTGCAAAAATCGTCCTGTTGGCTACTCTTTTCTCTATCATTTTTTGCCCTTGCTAGTTGTTGTTCACACCTTCTCTTGGTTGCCACTCAAATTCCTCTTGCGCTCCTTGCTTTCCTTGTTTGTATCTTTCTTGTATCTTCCTTGTGCCCAAGTGCTCTATAGTGTTGTTGTTTTCTCTCTCATTTTTTCTTTTCTTTTCCCCAAAGAGAGAATGTTAGAATGTTCTCTCTCCAAATTATTTTCTTTTTCCTTTTCCTTTTCCTTAATTTTTCCTTGCATGCATATTCTTTCACTATTTTTATCAATTTCTTGTCTCTTCCTCTTCCCCACCTGTTGAAGTGGAATTTATTTCGTTTTCCTCTATTTCTTTTGAATTTTTTCCTCATGTCCTTACTGGCCTGTAATAATTAATTTTTCATTTATTTCCTTTTCCCCTTGTCAATGCCAATTTCCATAGCCAATAAATAATTAACCACAAATAGACCGTGATGTAATACTTTTCCCCTCATTTAGCTTGGAATACATGTCCCATGACCTTGGTTTGATTTTTGGCTTTTATTTTATTTACATGGAAATTTAACTCAGGTTTTTACATAACCCAAAGAAAACCACAAAATTTAAGAAATAAATCTAGTACCTAGTTTCCAAAGCCCTACTTAGACCAAGTTGAAAATATACACATCCACAAACCAAAGAAAAAAATCACAGTAAGGGTGGAGAAGCAAGCTCAGTAATCAAAAGATGTTGGACCAAAGGCTAAAAATATTTTGTGTAGAAAAAAAAAACTCATGTATTTTGGGAGTGCCTCTTGATTTAGAGTAGTCGTGTCGGTACCTATGCATTGTAGAGACCTCAAAATGCTACTATAATTTTTCTCAAATTCACACTTACACTGATATATTGGTCATGATGTATTCATATACCAACAATATATATGTGTCATCTATGCAAAATCCAAATAGTCTCACCATACTAGATTTACATGGTTTATGCCTCACAAGGTTGTAACATCAGTCCAATTTTCACACTGCAAATTTTGTTCCATCGACAAGTTTCCCTACAAACACAAATCCAAACCTACCAGGACCAAGTTCCATACTAAACCCTTTAGTGGCCTCTTCCATTTCCATAATATGAAAATCTCAAAGGAAAGCCTCGTAAATTGTTTAGAAATTCATCATCTTCACATTGGTCCCTCCCACTTTATTCCTCACCCTGTATCTCCATACATTAAAACTTGGAGAAAAAACTATGAGAACAATGTAAACCCTTGTTATAGCTATGGCTAAAAAAATTATTTTCCTTCCACCAGTGGGAATTGAGGTTTCTTTGAAAAAACCTAGGCCAACCTTGACAATTTCCCTTATGCTTTAATCTAAGACTTGTCTGAGGGATTTGATCTCCTGATAATGGTAACAACCTCCAAACTTATTCAAGAAGAAGGTTTCAACACAAGAACAATTTGACAAGCATGAATTTTTGCATTGTTTTAGGCTAGCTATGCCTAGGTTCATGTACCCATTTGTAAAATAATTTAAACCATCAAACTATAACAATTGGTTGGATTTATTTCATGCGGATTCTTCCTTAGACTACATTTTCTACTTGGTTGAAAATTATCAAATATAATATTGGCCTCTCAACTACGCAAATTCCTTGATAATTGAAAAGAAAGACCAAGGGATCCATAGATATTAGGAAGCTTGCAAACATCCTGAAAGTAGATAAAGAACATGTATGATGTCTCAAGTTGGGCACTCGACCCTGCATTTCTTGCATGCATCCAATCCTTATGTTTAGAAAGTTTCTCTAGAGTTGAGTTTTCCCCTTTTGATTTGTAACTTAAGATGGTGTTGTTGCAGGCTAGAAGGTGAAGCTCAAATAACTTGGAAAAGCAATGTGTGGTGACATACATGTTAAAAAGGCATGAAAGCTAAGACACATGCATAATAAGTCTTCTTAATATAATTATCTACATTGACAAAAGTGGGGTTATTTTTTATCTACCTAGTTAAGAGCCTAATGAGTTAGCTAAATTAAACAAGGTGGGGTTTTTTCCAATACATCTAGTTAAGAGCCACGCATAACCCACCTCTTTTAATCAATATACAGTTCAAATAATTATTCTTATTATTTATATCATATGGTATTTAATGATCCATTGTGCCGAGACCTCCCATAAAAAGGTCTTGAATAATAAAAACCCACATAAAACAATCCCAACTACAAGAAAAAAAAATACCAAGTTAATGTCTACTGTTAAGCCATCCACTGCCAAGGAACCATAGTCATGATAATGGAAAACAACACATTCAACTATCAAAACTATGCATCTTTAGAAATGGAAATAGTGTAGGAAATAGTACAAACATTGAAACTTACCAACAAAGTGTGTAGTTGGCTATGAGTGAAATGAAACTAACGAATTTTATACGACACCCTTGATCAAATTATTTAAATTTTGATTTAACACAAATTCCTTGAGAATGATGTTTATAATGTTTAGAACCAAAAAGCATGTATTTCCTCCTAAGAGGTCATAAGTTCAAAACCATAGGGGGTAGAGTATGTATGCCTTCATAGACTTAGCAATGAAATTGTTGTGTGGAGGCGGATCTCACAAACAAGGAGGTCTCATACACCAATTTAATGTCTGGTTTGATCATGAGTGAACATAACCATAGTTATTATTTTAATCTCTCATGGTATCACAACTAGTGACCTGCAATATTGTGAACAAATATGTGTTAGGAAGCATAAACGCTAAGACACATGCACAACATGTCTTCTTAAGATAATTAGCTAAGACACATGCACAACATGTCTTCTTAAGATAATTAACTGAGGTACAATTTTTTTTGGTCCACCTGGTTCAGAGCCCAACGAATTAGCCACAGTGGCTAAGGTGGGGCTTTTTTAAAAGGCTCTTGAGTTGGTAAGCAAGTTATCAAAAAACATAAGCTCCTAATTTCAATGCTTTATAAAGGACAATGAATCACCAATATTTTTATAAAGCACTCAACCCGGCATGGTATCATTACATCTTGTGGTGATGTAAAGTTTCGTGTCATCCACACAATGTAATATTTCTAGTAATGGTTATACCATTTGCAAATATCATTTATTTGAACTTAAGGGAAGCCCACGTTTTACAAGTGTGAGTGGTTAAATTAAATTAAATTAATATTAATTTTAAATTCTAATCCAAACTGATCGTACATTGTAGGTGTAAAGAGAATAAAGAGTGCTAAAACAGAAAGAATTTCAAGAGCCAAAGAAGATGGGTTTGAAAAACTACCCTTCAGCTAAAATTAATGACAGTATGACAGGTTTTTGTCCAAAAAATCATATGGTTTTAAAAAACTACTCATTCCAAATGAAAATGAGGATATGACACGTTATTATGTAGAAAACCATGGTTTCAAACTTAGGCTTCCAATCTTATAAGTCTATCGACCTAAAAGAATTGAAGTTGTTGATTAATATGGTATGTGGTTGGCAAGATAGCAGGACTGTTGAGATTCAATGATACATGGATAGTCAATAAAAGATTCGATGATGTCATTCTTTGGCCTTTTTAATCAGTACTTCTGTAAATGATATTTGGGATTACATTTTTTATTATTATAAATTAATATTTAATAATAAATAAATTAATAAATATAAGTGTAAATAGTTTGGCATTACATTTTTTATTATTATAAATTAATATTTAATAATAAATTAATTAATAAATATAAGTGTTAATAGTTATGGTATATATTTTTTTAAGTTAATATTTAGGGAATTTGAATTGAAAACTTATAACAAGGAATGCTTTAATAGTGTATTCATTTATCGCCAATCCAAACCTATATAAACCAATGAATATGGTATATGTTATAATATATACCTAATTAAATATTTTTCAACAAAAAATTAATAAATAGAATAGTATATGCACATAACAATCTTCTATGTTTTTAATTTATTTATTTTAATATTAAAAAATCTTATTACAATAATATGCATTACAATTTTATCAATTAAAATTTCTAAATTCAACCATGTGTTATAAATGCTATAATTTACCACAAAACTAAAAGTCTGTTCCACTATACTAATAATCCAAAGAAAACATAAGAAGTCTTTAATCAAATAATTATGTTGATATGTGTCTCCCTATTGAAAACTCACAGTCTAATCTTTTTTTTAATCCAAATATCTATCTTATGATCATAAATGAAAGATGTTAGTATATTCTCATCATATCCTCTATATTCATGGATGAAATTTCAAATATTAACTAACTTGCATCTCTAAATCTATGTTTATTTTTCCACATCTACCTAATACAATTATGAAATTATCAAATAACAAATGACATCATGTGAATACATGTTTTTCTTTTCACATTTACCTAATATAATTAAGGAATTTCTTGCAAATTATCAAATAACAAACAACATCATGTGAATACATGTTTACCTTTTCACATTCACCTAATATAATTAAGAAATTGGCATGCAAATTATCAAATAACCAATGACATCATGTGAATTTCGTGCATTTATAGAATGAATTGTTAATAAAACAAATGATTGTGGTAAAGCCATTCATTTTAAAAAGAAAAGATTTTTGTCAATCGGCATATATCAATCACATTTACTAATGTGGTTATGCTAGTATATATAAACATATTTACACACATTAATAGGAAGGGAAATACATGATATTTATCTTCAATTTCAATGCATGAACTAGATATTCCCTTAGAAAAGTCATTCATGATGGAGAGATTAAATGCAATGCATACATTGAAGTTTCATAAAAGATGAGGAAGTTTCGTTCAGCAAAGAGAGCCAGTGCACCTAGGAAGTAAAGATCTTTGAGAAGCACACCACTCTTCTTGGTGGTAATCTCGTATTTCAACAATTGTTCATATGGACATACTCCATGATATTGAATAGGCATTCAAGCAAGTCATATTTGTGTGTAGAATCTATAAAATAAATTGTGCCTTTACTTGCATCTACTCCATCTCCAAATCCTCAATAATATAATAATTGAATCTAGTTATGATCAATGAGAAGATAATAAGGAAAATGGTTTAATTTTTCTTGTTATCAGTGTATTAATGATATCATTTGCATATGTGATGAAGTAATTCTTAATTTTTTCTACATAATTTTGGAAAAAAAAATCAAGATATTACTCAAATTTTAATCCATCTTTTTTGGTTGACAATCTCTCTACATGACCTTCGATCACATTTAACAAACCCTATAAAAGATAATGAGAATGAAACATAAGGAAACTAAAAATAAAGTTGAAGCAAGGAAATGATGATGGTTGATTACCTAATAAGGCTTGCATACTAATAAATCTCCATGGATACCAAAAGTGAGGACCAGAGGATGACTTCCAAGATATGTCCAATTTTCGACACAAACATCGAGATTATCAAGACCCATTGCCACAACCTATATATAGTCTTCCTTGAGAGTCCAAAGTCAGATCTTTTGGGACATATATGAATCTAGATCCATGTTTGTGTGCATTTTTTAGCCTCTTGTTGTGGGCTAATACACCAAATCTTTGATGAGGAGGAAGCTCAATGTTTGCTAGATTGATTGGAGTATTTCTCAAGAGATCCCTCCAACACACTGCTAAAGCTTTGCATAGTGCAATTGCTACCACTGCAATCATGTGATTCCCCATCTCATATATGTAAATTGACATGGGACAGGAGTACATACACAAGGCACATATAGGTCATCATGTGTCCACTAGTACAAGAGGGTCAAAATTTCATATGTTTAGGGTTTATAGTTTGGGTGGATTATCTATAAGGATTGTTGTGATAAGGGTAGAGGGTAAATTCCTTTAAGATATACATCCACTATGGTGTGCCTCATGGATCCTTGTTAAATCACAAGTTATTGATATATCTAGCTTAATATTTGATCTGAAACCCATCCTATATCACTTCAATAATACATTAACTTTTTCATATAATTAAATCATATAAAAAAAATGTAAATCTATATCTTTTGAATATTAATTAATATGATAAAGTTGCGATTTTAAATTTTATCTTCTTTTTTTTACCTTTGAAAAAAAAATCTTAACAAAAGTACAACCATATATGCTTTTAAGAATTCCATCAGGGAAAAGAAAAGTATCATCATCTGAATCCTAGAACTTGTTCACTATCCAAAACCTTTCCATCTTACAATATTTTCCAAAGAATCCTAAAACCTTTGATAAGTTCAGAAAATTCCTTATATAGATATGTTTCTAAAGTGTCCAAAAATGAGAATTCATATAAAAATATAAAAGGAAAAAAGTTATTTATGGCCAAGGTTCAGGAAGATATTTCTTTGAGCAACCTTCTTCTATTGTTTTAATCTTACAAATGTCAAAGTCTAGTTCCAAACAAAATTTTAAGAGGCATGCAACTTCGTGGAAAACATGGTCATATGTAATATGAGGAAATGATGAAGTGAGCTACTATGTATGATGGAAAAGAGGTTGTAAAGTATAATTATTCAGACTTGTGAAACCTTTAATCCAATGTATAACCAAGAGGGAGTCCTCATAAATATGTAAATGGGATATTATTTGATTTAATGCAATGTGAAACAATAATTTTAGAGCCATAAGATCTACATAATTTTTTGTTACTGACTAAAGGCCCACTGGTAAAAAAAATAAAAATTAAAAATTATGTACTTGAGAGGTAGAGAATTCTCCCTACTCTCCCCTTGGGAGATTTATTTAGGCAGTCCCATCAAAGAATGCCCATGGAAAATCTATTTTAATTAGATTCTTTTCAGTTATAGGCTTATGTTTAATATCACTACTAAATCTAAATGATTCCATAATGGCTAAAGTGTTAATATCAATTTTAATAGAAGAGGGAGAAAAGTTCTCAAATATCACCTAATTCGTGTCTAACCACATTCCCCAAGCACCGTAAGGGGAAGAGCCTTATGGTGGTTTTAATGAGGTATCGATAGTTATATTTTTAAGCTTCCTTCGATTGAAGGACCATCCTAGATATGTGGTTGATCCTCTATTCTTTGAATTTCAACCTAGAATGCCTATGTAAATGGATATAAGAGAAAAGATGATCAATATACTCAACATCCATAGAACAAAGGAATCATTTACTAGGTCCATGAAAGGAACATTTTTATAAATTGTCCTATGTAGGGGATTTTTTTCTTGAGCATCATCCACATAAGTAATTTTCTTTTTAAGTACATTTCTGCTTCTAAATTTTTTCCTCCACCAAGGATCAATAGGATTTAAAATGCCTTGCACCAAATGTGAGCAACTAGATTTTGGAGAGTGTTTCCCTAAGAAATGATGAGCCCAAATAATCTAGTCTAAGGATTCTAAGATGGAAACAAAGGATTGTTGCAAGGAGTGAATATAATTATATCATATCTCTATAATTCATCATCCAATTGTATATGATGTGTGGATAACCATTATTTTGTACCTTATAGAATATCTCTTCTAGAGACTTAATTTAGCAAAAAGAAAACCTTCACGATTTAGGCTTGTAACTAGATGATATGATAGTAGATGGTTTTGTTTTCTCTATTCCGAAGGATATTTTCCAATTAAGACCATAGATCCATCCCCAATTTTCCAACAGAGTCCCTAACCAATAAGAGGGAAGGCTTGGAGATAGCCTTCCATATAATCAATCCATTTCAGGAATATTTTAAAGGGATCTAATCCAATCTAAAATAGATGTGGGTATTATGTATTGTTGATAGATAATATTGGCCCAATGACCATTTCCATGTATAATACCCCATACACATTTTTTTGCAAGAGCTTTTGAGAAAATGTGGATAGTTTTTTAGGTCCCAACCCCCTTAGGTTTTTGGAATGGAAATATATCTACACGATGTAAGAGTGAAAAGTTTTTTTTTTGTGTTTCCATGCCCATATAAATAAAATGGATATATATTTTACTTTACTTAAGATTCCATTTGGAATCCATGCAAGATAAACCCAATAAATCGAGATCACCTCAATGATTGATTTCACCAAAACAAGCCTTCCATCATGAGATAACAACTTATTACACCACACCATAATGTTCTTTTCAATTTTAGAAATAAGCCATAACTTGTCTAGTTTTAAGTATGAGTTTTGTTTTAGGATAAAACCCAAGTATTTAAAACCTCATCCCAATTCTATTATCTGAGAGGATAGAATGTTATCTATGTTAAAAATATCCTCTATATAGATTCACCAACCATATACCTAGGATTTCTCACTATTTTATTTTCATACTAGTGGCCAGTGAGAAAGTTTCCAACAAGCCCCATAAATTTTCCAAATTCCTTAGGTTTCCATCAAAGAAAATTAAAATATCATCAACAAAGAGAAAGTGTGAAATTGAACAAAGATGACTATGAAAATACCTTTAAATTCCCTTTTGTTTATAGCATCATTTAATAGCATTCTTAAGCCTTTAGCCACCAAAAGAAAGAGAAGTGGAGAAAGTGGAAAACCTTGTAAATGGAATATCTTTACAATAAAAAATGGAGAAGTTGCACCATTGAATAAAATTACAAAAGAGGTATAACTGATGCAAATTACAATCCATGTGACAAACTCATATGAGAAACCCAAGTGAAGGAAAAGGAGCCTTATATACAACCAACTTACTCGATCAAAGGCTTTTGAGAGATCCACTTTATAAACCATAACGTTTTTATGAGAAGACTGAATATAGCCTATACCATCTTACACCATACGAGTGGCTTCATGGATTTACCTTCCTTTTAAGAATCAAAACTACCATGAGGAAATGTTCTCTAAAAGAATGTCTTTCAAATGAATAGTAGTGACTTGGAGATTATTTTGTACACTAATTTGCAAAGGGAGATATGCCTAAATTGGTCAAAGGAGGATGGTATTTTAGATTTTGGGATGAGATCAATAAAACTGTAATTCAATGGGGCTAAAATATGCTTTCAGGAGTGGGAATATTCAACCACTTTAAGCAAATCCTCACCAATGAAATCGTTATATTCAATGTATAATTCTATTAAGAGACCATATAGACCAAGGATTTTTCATTTTTGAAAACCGTGAATAACCATTTCTAACTCCTCCTTATGAATTCTATCATTAGTTGTGATTCCCTTCATTATTTATAAAACTAGGAAAAGGTATAGCAACCTAGATAATATTTTGAAGTATGGCTCTAGACTCTGCATTGAAAAGAGACTTAAAGTGACAAGTGCCTTCTATTGAAATTTCTTTGAATGAAATAAAAAGATATCCATCTTCTCTTTGAATTTTCCAAATGGTGCTGAAATAATTTCTATGATTTGAAAATCGATGACAACATTTAGTACTCTCACCTCCTTCCTATAGCCAAAGGGCTCTACTTTTCATCCATGTTAATTTGCCAAATCAAGGACAGTTTTTCTTCATTTGTCCTCCAAAGACATAAAATAATCCTACAATTGATGAGAGAAAATGTGTTCATCTTCTTGGACCAGGATAGAATGGACTGAGTCTTATGTTTCTAACAACAATTTGTAGTCTCTTTACTTTTTCTGTTGTGCCTAGAAGATGATGGTTGCTATTGATTTATTAATATTTCATTGGAATTTAATGGGAGAAGAAACCCTCTTGTCTGGATCATCTAGAATCCAAGCATATTTTATGACCTAAAAAATGGAGGCATCCTCAATCCAATGAGGATTTAGCTTAAAATAACATGAGGGCTTTGAGATAGCAAAAGCCAGTTCCATTAGAATGGGACAATGGAATGATTCAAACCCACTGAAACACATTGATGAAATCACATATTTTAATTTCTAATTAAATCTGATATAAAAAAAGATCCAACATTTTATATATTCTATCTTCGGTAGATTTTTATTCCTCTAAGTGGGCATTATTTTTAGAGGTTAAACATCTATCAGTCCCACTTGATATATTGTATCTAAAAGGAAATGAGCTAGAGGGCCTTAGAGTGCATTAGGATCTATAATTTCACTTGTCCCTAGGGTGAACTTGAGGTTGCTTCCATGAATGATATTTTCGAAGTGTATGGAAGGATTTACTAAGGTATTTTTCTAGAAATTTTTCTATCCACATAAGTCTCATACATGCATAGATAGAGGAAAGTATTTTCTAGTTCATGAGATAATATTTCCAAACTAGTCCTAATTTAGTATACTACCCCAATTGAAGCTTTATCTCATCTCTTTTCCACCATGACACCAAACCACTAGAACTAACAAAAGCATTAGCAGCTAAAAAATCCCAATTTTTGAACAAACTGCTTAATAAATTTGTAGCTAAGTCAGCCATCATTATGGTTTCTTGAAGAAAAATGCTTTGTGCAAGTGGGCCTCCAAAATCCACTTTATGGGTAATTTGTTTCAAGGATTGGCCAATCCTTTACAATTAAGGAGAGTATTTTCATGAAGAGACCCTAATGGGGGTCAATACTCTAAGAGCCCCAATGATAAATTTGATCCAGGTTGTATAAGGAACGAAATGAAAGGTAGGAAAGGATATGGAACACACATAGAGAAATATAGAAAAGAGAATAATAATAAAGTGAATACCCACCTCTATAAATAAATAAAATAACATAATATTGTAGAATGAAAACCAAACAAATGGTGGTAGCTATCTCTAAAGGAAGAGAGATGGAAACTACATGCATTCACAAAATATATTACAAGAGGCTGAAAGAATGACATTTTAGCATAAAGGGATAAAAATAGAGGTCCAAAACCCTATCCCTAAAATATGAAACCCCAAAAGGTTGGGGGGATTTGAGATGCTTATTTGGTACATCAACGTCCCAAGGGCACAACGTTTGCATACAATATATGTTTAGGGTGCACAGTAGCCCATTGGAAAGAACTCTATAACAATTACATTTTTTGGCTAGGGATATGGAATTCCATGACAATCCATGCCCCCCCTAATTTCCTAAAAACATCATTTAGTGCCTCAAAATGTCCATAGAAGTTTTGGATTCGATAAATCATAAAGAAATTGCCAAGAAGATAGAGAACCATTGAGTGAGTAGAAGAGGAGGTTAGCCACCAATTTCCACCCAGATTAATCCTCCCACCTTAGTAATAAATGACATCTATTGCATTAATTCCCCTCATCATATGGGGAAAACTTTGCTAAATTTGTCTCCTAGTGAGCCACTTTCCTTGGTGAATAAATTGTCCTACCTTGACAACTCGATAGAGTTGTATGTTCTAATGGAGGGTATCCTTCATCTTAGTGTCCATGATTCAATATATCGTATCCTATTCAAGGCACTAAAGTTTATTTTTATGGGTTCCAATTACTCAACTCCCTCCAAGATGTCCAACAAGGGTGGAAAATATGGTTGAAGAAACTCTACATTAAACATTGGGTACAGGCCAAGGGGGAACACTCAATTTAAAATCATTTTCATGCACAATATTTTTTTACTGTGTAAGGCCCATATTAGAGTGGTTTGAGCTTCCTATGGGGGCTTGTGTAGCACTCTTTCTTTAAATGCAACCACACCTTATCATCTACCTGAAACTTGTGTGAAACGTGATGTTAGTCATGTCGTTGCTTATAATTGGCACCATCTTTCTGAAGGATACCATGAACCTGTATTTGGAGGTGTTGTATATGTTCTACAAATATAGCTACACTATCTTCTTAGGCTTAAGCATGGGAGGACTAAGCTAGTGAAGATGCAATGGGAAGTGCTACATCAATCAGGGCCAATAGTTGGAACCCCAAGCACACCTGAAAACGGTTATGGAAAATAAATTTGTGGAGGGATTTGTTATAGCTATGCTAAACATATTGAAGGATTTCATACCATGTACGTGGATGCCTAGAGTTGTACATATGCAATATATGTGCAAGAATCTTGTTGACCACTTCCTTTTTGTCAATATGTTTAGGGATGAAAAGAAGTAGATGCTTTAAACTTGGTATCCACTAGAGACCATAGGATGGACCAAAAGGTCTTGAGGAAGATACTATTGCTATATAAATAATGGTTTTTGGTAGTCCAAAATGAACCAAAACATGCTCAAATAAGAGTTTAATAGTGACTCTGATTGTGATATTCTTCCTACATGGTGCTAAGATGGACATCTTAGAGAATCAATTAACAAACAAAAACACACAATCATTACCATGCCTATGGGAGGGTAGACCTGACATGAAATCCATAAATACTAACTCCTAGAGCTAGTATAGGGTGGGTAGACGAGTGCACAACCCTTGCTTCTTGATGGTTGGTTTAGAAATGGCACAAGAAGTGCATGAAATGATATATTGGCAGAAATCCTATGGAAACGTTGGCCATTATAAATACTTCTAAAGTATTGCTACTACCTTCTCCACATTGAATTTCCCTACCACTCGACTATAATGTTCCTCCCAAATTAGCATGGAACACTCACTTGAAGGAACAAAAAGGTGGCCCAAGTAGCACAAGAGTGCATCTTGGAGGCAGAATTTTGTAATTTGTTTAGTTATGATTAATTCTTGGTATGTAGTAGAAAATTTGGTCACTATTGTATAATTATGGACACCCAGAGATGCCATGCCCATAAGAGTTGAGAATTGTGGTTACTATCACAACTAAAGGCCGACTAAGGAATTTTGTAACATGGTTGGTGTTACCCTTATTGTACTTGATGTTCAAGTGGAATTGTTATAGGTATGTAGACCATCTCTAATGGAATTCATTTTATTACTTGTGTTTGCATGAATTATAGAGGCTTGTGATCACTGTGGATGACCGCATCCTTCCCTAGAATATAATGTTTCCACTGTTGACATGCCCACACGATGGAGTACATATCCTTCTCATAGGTGGGTTATCTCCAAACAATATCAGAAAGTGTTTCAATGTGATATGCCACTAGATGTCCTTTCTAAGTGAGGAATACACCAATAACATAATTGGAGTCATTCGTCTCACTCTCAAAAGGTTGTCGTAGTTCTCGCAGGGTGAGAACTAGTGAAAAGTAAAGGCAATGTTTTAAATCCTTAAATAATTTCTATTATAATTCAGACCAGGAAAAAGTCAATTTAGCTCCACCCTTAATCACTTGACTTAAGGTCCAAGTGATATGAGAGAGCCATAACATGAACCTGTGGTATAAGTTAGCAAGGCCCAAGAAGTTGTGAAGATATGTTAGGAGCTAGCCAAACCCAAACGACTTGGATTTTGGTTGGGTCCATATGCACCCCATATTCATCCATGATATATCCCAAATACTGAATTCACTGCACGCCAAATGAGCATAATTTGAGTTATCATAGGGTTATGAGGACCTACTAATTGTGCTACAAATGTTCTTCCTAGTTTATGTTAAAGATGACAACACCATCCAAATATACAACCACAAAATAGTTTATGAAAGGCCACAATATATCATCCATCATCCTCATGAACATTGTTGTAGAATTAGTTAAGCCAAAGGGCATTACTAACCACTCAAAAAATGCTTCTTTAGAGTTGAAGGTTGTCTTCCATACATTTGTTTTCTCAGTTAGAACCGCATGGTAACCTGACTCTAGATCAATATTACTAAAGAGATTGGAACCCTAAAGCTAATCAAGAATATCATCAATCCATTGGGATCGAGTGTCTATTATTCATGGTTATTTTGTTCAAGTCTCTATAATCAATACCAAATCTCCATGTCCCATCCTTCTTCTACACCAACACAATTGGGCCCATGTAAGGTGAGGAGCTTAGCCGAATGTGGCCATTTTGGATGATTTCATGAATCTAACATTTTATTGCTTCATTCACCAAGAGAGAGCAACTATATATTAGGCCACTAGGTAAAGAGGAGACATGTTTCAAGTCAACTGAGTGCTTGACCTACTAGTGTAGAGACATTATTACAAGTGAGGTGAAGATATTTTTATATGCTTCTATAGTATTGTCCATATGCATCTATTCTATAGAGAGACCTTGTGTTGAGGTTATGGTGTTCATGGTGACTTTCCTTTCAACTTTTGACTAAAACATGAAGAGGAAAAACTTTGCGGTTTGAGAGATTACTTTTCAACACTATTTTTTTGAGAACAATGAAATGTGGCAGTGAGAACTACATTTGGTACCTTGTAGAGCTAGACTCTTAGAGAAAAAAATGACAATATGTCTATGAGAATCATAAATATCATTACATTTTCACATATAATGTTTTCCTAAAGAACATCACAAACTTCAAGCTAGGAAACATCACACAGTACCTCAACTTTGGAGGGCTTGATGTTGTAGGATAGGTGCATTGATGGTTGCCGCAAAAATTTTGTTTATGGATCAACTAAAAATGGTGTATGGTTTGGGCTACGACACTATCAACAAATTCAATGTCTTAATGACCTTGGTTGAGATTAGGTTCTTCTAGCTCCCACAATCAACACTGAAATTTTGTGGGGTCCCCTTCATCCACATCTATGAATGGAAGAGGTGCTTCCCTTCCTTGGGATCCTCTGACTCTTCTGGTTGGATCTTTTTGGTTACAATGGTATCATTGAGTTATGCGTCAATGATTTACTTTCCCTTATCATGTTTTGAATTGGAATATGAGTCAAAGTCCACTTATTTTTATTTAATCTCATCCAACAATGATTTTTTTCAGGAAGCATTCATCAATGTTGTGCTAGTAGCTTTTATGGAACTCACAACACTTTTATTTCAACTTCCCATTACCCTTCTTTTCTTGTGACTTAGGCTAGTTTTCTTGAGGTTTGATCTCTTTTCTTTGTCCTTTGTTTTGTAAGTTAGTGTTTCCTTTTCTAGGCTTATCTTACAATGAATTTGCAGACCTAGACTCCTGCTTATGCTACTACTTTAATTTATACTTAATTTTTACATCATTTTTATAAGAAGCTCCCCATGAGGATATGTCCTAGAAATCCATCTTTGTTTGGATGTACTATGTAGAGCACTTTGATACTTTATAACCAAGTTCCACTAGGAGTCTCTAATACGCAATTTTTAGCCCAAGGTATGTAGAATATTGGTGTACAATGGCACCATCAAGTCTCTCTTCTATAGTATATTTTTCCATCTCATGTATTTTCCATCATAGTTCCCTACATGGTATAATTCCTCCTTGAAAAAAGTGACAAAAGTGTGTTATGCATTGAATATTACAGACTACTGTAAATTGTTTCTATCCTAGTAATCTTATCACCAATATTTGATGTAGGGAATGGATTTCAAGAACATGAAGGTGATCTTCTCATTTTGGAAAGAATATTTGGACTCAGTAATAGCCTTGTTGTTTCTACTAAAAAAACCCTCCAAAATTTTTCCTACACCCTGAATTTTTGACCCTCCTTGTGATATTATGATCTGTTGTCTCATGTTGTGCATGGTCACTTCATGATTGGTTGATACTTTTCTAAGTCCTTAAGTTTTCTTTTGATATTCTAATTCTTGAAGTCACGTTCTTACACATTCTTACTTTTTGATGCATTAATAAGTGAACCTCTTAGTAGCAATCTTAGAAATCCATGTCTATTCTTTGAAGATAGCCATTTCATAGTCTTAGAAGACATTGCCTGCACATTCCTTAGTAATAATGATTATGCAGTCCTTAATGGAAGGAAATGCGTAACTCTTAGAAATTGTGCAGTCCTTGATGACAGTGTTTATGCAGTTGAAAGGGACAATGGTTGTGCAATCCCTATGGATAGTGAGTGTGAAATTCTAGTTGATAGTCTCTCTCACTCTTAGTTACAAAGGTACCATCATCCCAATAAGTTTTCTCAATTTTTGCTTTTGCATGATCTTACTTTCATAAGTGTCACTTTCACTTTCCCGACTGTTTTTTTTCTCGCTGTCACTTTCGCAAGTGTCACTTCTTCTTTATTTAGCTTTTGCATGTGTTGCTTTCACTTTCTTTATATTTTTCAAGTGTCGTTTTCACCTATTCTTACTATTGCAAGTGTCACTTTTGATTGTTTTCCGTCCTGCATGTGTCACACTTTGGTGCCCTACTAGAGGAGTTGTAGCGCACTCTTCTGCACTAGTTTATCTTATATATCATAATAATATGTGCTACACACTCTCCCACAACTCAACGCACTTTCTAGTTGTAGTCGACACTTGTGTGGTAACTTGTATTCTAAGTGTTGCAAATATACGTTTCAACTGTCACACTTAGAAATAAGTGTGTCTTTGCAGTCTTTTCAAGGTATGCATGTGGATCTTGAGTACTGTGCATTATTTTTATTATGTTTGATCGTATACATGTGTGTGGTTCTATTTTTGAACTTGCTTATATCATGTGTTCTCTCTTGTTCCATTGATCCAACATTTAGCCATTTTTAGGCTTTCCCTTGTCTTCACACTCTGTATACCTAAACTCCCAAATACTAGATGAGAACATTATGCAACCTTAGCCAGCAAGGATGCATTCCTTATCTCCTACAAATGTGCACTACACCATCCTAAGGAAAACCTCCTTCACAAGCACATGGTGTAATCCTAAAGCATAGTCGCTCAAGTCTTTACTGCTAACCCTTGCTCACCTTTCCCAAAGATGAACTCTCCCTACCTCCATTGTGCATTACACAGTTCTAGTGGACAATGGAGCCTCCTCATAATCACTGCTAAAGAGAACAATGCAATTCACTGAGTCTGCCCCACAATCACTATGAATTGTGCAGTTATAGTGGCTAGTCTTGCCACTCTCGTTGACTGAAACCCTTCACTACACAATTCCCTGCCTTGTCTTACCTCCTACTGCGCATTGTGTAGTTCCAGTGGATAGTGGGGTGTTACAGGGAAAAGTGTCTACACAGAACTGCTTATCCCACTAAGGTGTGGTAGCTACCTTAGAAAAAAACAAAGTAAATCTACTTTCGTTTTTCCTTTATGAAATATAGATGAGAGAAGAACAAAGAAGACCAACCTCTGTCTTGCGCTAACCTCCTAGTGCGATTCCTCTCTCTCTTGATAGTCTTTCGCTACTTGCTCCCTTGTACGCCTAGCTTCACAGAGTACCTGTAAGATCATAGTAGCATAGCACTATACAAGAACATCGATCTATAATCATAAACAATCTAGGATCAGATGTAAATTGACCATACAAATGCATAAAACATAAATGACACAAGAGTATGGAGGAAAACTTGAATAGCTTTTATTGATAAACAAGAAAGAGCCAAGGGAGTTACAACTAGTTGTTCTGACCCAGCATCATCCTCTCAGCAAGGAAGCCCCTCTTCACCTCATACAAAGCTTAGATCACCCAACAATCTGATGTTGTCTCAAGAAACCAACAGCAATTCCTTACAATATGCAAAATTCCAGCCTCTGGATCTCTGGGATGAGGGATCCATATATAGATATCTGTAAGGGAGATGAGTCAGCTTATGGTTTTATTAGTGTCTACCCTCTGATAGTTCTTGCTTCCACTTGGAGATTGATGATCTCTTACTCATCCTTGGTCGAATTCAGAGAGGCAAGTGTCACAAGAGAAGTTTCTGGAAGTTTCCATGCCTCTCCACCTCGCGGAATGACACTGCCATTTGTCACTTCTCACTCATCGCACCCCATAGAAGGGATTTTTGAAATGCAACGCACCCACACAGTGTATTTAGGTGAGATGCAACGCACTTTGCCTATGGAGCAGCTGAAATGATCCTGTTTTGACCAGTTCTAAGCAGTTTTTCATGGAGAACTTCTGGGAGAAGCTGTAATCAGTTGACCTTGTTCCTTTAGGGGTTAGAACAACACTTTTAGGGACTTAGGAGCCCTTGGTTTATGGACATTTCATGCTTGGGGTTGTAGTGCCCAAAAATGTCTATAACAGTTGCCCCCTAAAGCATGAGGTCGTTAATCTTTTGATGTCGGGTGAAATGCTTTATTATGAGGATCTGAAGTTCTTTCAAGCTGGGAGGAGACGTGTAATAAGATACAATACAATACATTATCTTCATAATATTTTCATGATCTAGCTGAGACGGGCATTCCCATGCTCAGCTTTATAAATTCATTTTCATGTACATAGGACAGACAATCGTCTGAGTGTAGACTAATGATTCTGGTAGAGTCATCATCCCTTTGATTGGATGATTATCTGTGAAGCAATGATGTACATTTGATGTCTTTATTTCCCTGAACATATATCGCAGCCTGGATGGATGAAACTAGATCCGGGGTATTCAATCTCGTTCGATCTTCACTCGAAGTGCAAGTCTATCCATGTGAGAGATGTTCTGGAGTCGAACATGGAAAGACATCGCCTGATTACCAGCCAATGATGTAAGCTGTTAACAGGTGCAAGAGGAATCACCGATAATGATAATGACCCTCAAGGTACTGCAGTACAATTCACATGGTGTGAATAAAGGACTTGGCGTCGAACACCATGAAAAATCTTTCGGTCGAAGGTCATTGATGTAAACCTATCGCCGGAAGTGAGAAACTTGCCATTGAGGCATGCAAGCTTCAAAGTACTGAATGGGGTGTTCCTAGATCAACTTCTTGGATAATGAGCTGATGTCGACAAGAAGCGATTCGTCATAGGAGGGCCTTAATGAATCCCACATCAATGACACAGAACGGAGCAAATGATTTTAATGGAGGTGAAAACAATATGATGACATAAGATTCAGGGTGGTGGTCATGAAAGAATGGAGTGTAAATGTATTGTAGCGGGTGAGACACAGGTGAATTCTCTGAATGACTTCTCTTGATCATATCGGCGACAATGATGTGATGGACTGGTAGCATTAACCCCAAATGTGGATGGTGTGATGGGACCATGGTGATGTGACCGGTGAATGAAACAACCCAACCCGACTTGGATGCGGAGTGAAAGTGTCATGTTCAAGAGCGACTTGCTACCAACAAAGTTTCTTCAAGTTTTCTTCCCAATTTTTCCCCAGTCATTGTTGACCAGTACCTCTTTATTTTTGTCAAGCTTGAGGAGGATAACATATGCTTGCTCTATAATTTTCCCTTCGAGCAAACCGATCGCTATGTTTTAATGAGCCTAGCGATAGTGAAACTCGTTCTTGTCTGCTATGGACAAGTTTGTCGCTATTAAGTTTTAACGAGTTTAACGACAAAGATAACTTGGTCCTTTTCAATTTTAGAGAGTCTGAAAAGGAATGCAAAGGAAACTCCAAAATTCCTTTTTCGTCATCTAATCCCTTAAGTCCAAAAAAGTATAAAACAATATAGAAGGGATGAATTTTCGATACTTTTAACGAGCCGAACAAACAAGCGCTCGATCTTTTTGTGTAATAATCCCTCAGGTCCAAAAAGATTAAAATCTAAAGGAGGGATAGCACTTTCGGTCCCTTTAACAAGCTGGAGAGGCCAATGGCTCAGCAATCTTTTCATATTTTACGAGTCAGTTGAAAAGAGCTTAAAGGAGACTCGTCTTTTGAGGAACGAGTGATAAAATTGGGTAGCAGCTGATTCCAGGTAAGGTTTGGAATTTTCCAATCATGGCAGTGTTACAAGGATGGCTAATGAGATCACTCTTCGCAGTTGTTCCTCAAAAGGGGTAAACAATCAAATGGAGGTGAATGATCAGCCAATACAGAGTGGAGGTGATGATGAGAACACGACCAAGGCTTTTAAAGGCTAAAGTACTACATTCACAATGGTTATTTACCAGGAAATAGTTCATTTTTTAATGAGCTTAAACGCGGGGAGAAACATTTGCTCATGACTTATGTTTATTTTTTAACGAGCTTGAACTATGTGCTAAAACTGCTCGATTAATCCAGTCGTATAATAAGAATGTCCCATTTAAAAACGACAATTTTTAGAGTTTTGCCCCACATCCTTTCTTTATGCAAGTTAGGAAACAACCAATCCAAAAAATAGATAAATGATCGCTCTTCTCTTGTACGCCAAAAGGTTTGCATGACCCCAGGTATAAAATAGAGTTTCAAGGTCACCCTTCAAATCACCGACAAAACATTTGTTTTATCAGGAAAGGTCTACCTCTTTCAGGTTACCAAAGATTGTTCTATTCACAGCACAAACGAAACGCTTCTTCGGCAATGTCTACCGAAATAGACAAAGGTGAGACAATCCACTCACATAACTTTGACGAGAGAATCTTATTCCAGAATAACTCCCGCTTCCACTCATGGACGGGAGTACAGACCAGTCATATATCTCTCGCGGAAACCTACCCTATACCCGAAGTTTTCCTGCCGAAGCAGACCAGGGTGCATGCCCCCTGGGATTCAGTCATGTCCCCCAAATCACTCGCGCTCATCAGGTGGACGGACCGGGGATTGATGAGACATTCCTTGTGCGAAAAGACCATTCAGGGATGGTATATGACTATTTTCTATGCGTGATCCGAGAAATGAAAGTTGGTCTACGAGCTTGACCACTCTTCCTTCATGCGAAAAACACATTACTCTAAAGAGTGATGAGACAATTGCTCCCATGCAATAAATATAGTCTCGTCCAAGGAGTAGATTATAATCCAAGGGTCCTTGAACTACCATTACGTTCATGTGAACGGTTTTCCCTCTCAATGTTATGGGCACATTGGGAAGGATCCCTAATGGTCGACTGGTTCCTTTGTCAAAGCCTGTTAGATTTCTCATCTCAGGCAAAAGCGATGGTGAACCAAGCGCTTTCCAAGCAGTCGAGGAAAGGATACTCATAGAAGCCCCTTCATCTATGATGGTACCAACCATAACCATTCTATATACTTGAGCAATAATTCGCAATGGTACACTAGCCGGTAAACGGGGTTTGCCTAGTTGATTCCAGTCAAAGGAGACAACTAGGTTGCTTGGAGGTGGGACCGAATAAACGGCCGGGTATGACTCTGACGAACTTCCTTCCTGTGGTAAAGGAACGGGTAAATTGCCCCCATGTTCATCGAAGTCTGTACTTACCAAAAGAATTTGGACGGTGTCATCCTTATTCTCTTCTGTGATTGTATCATCTGAAGATGGAACCTCTGAAGGCAAGACTGGGTAAACTGCCGCCTCGACCTTTTGACTTTCATCCGGTATGGGTTCAGATGGTTTGTCTTCAATGGTAGATGCTTCAGCCGACCACCTAGGCGGGTCAGCCGGATTTTCAACTAGTGACGGACTCGGCAAGAGTTTTTTATATCCAGGAGGAAGTCGTAACGGTGAAATCGGACGATCGTCCAAAACTCTTTTAGCCTCATCTAAGAAAGGACAACGGTGGACGACATGATCACCTTCGCACAGTTTACAAGGAAATCTGTATTTTCCTTTTTGTCCTGGGGCTTCACTTTCACTAGTCGACGGTGTGTTTTCAACATGATCATCAGAGGTTGACGACACCGGGTTGTGCAAACGAGGAGACCAGTCCCTTAAGATCCGAGGGATGCAGGGACAATCTCGATGATAGTGGTCTCCTTTGCAAATGACACATGGTGATTTAGGCCTGGTCGGTGCAGTGTGTGGATTTTCGCTAGATGACGCTTGGTTACCCCCTTTCGCTTTTGGCTCCTTCTTCTTCTTCTTTTCCTTCTCCTTCTCAGGTACTTGATTTTTGGCTTTACCAACCCCATAAAGCGAAGAAGAAGGAGGAGAGGAAGAATTGGAGGAAGTAGAAGGTTGGTGGGTAACTCTGAATTCGTCTAGTTGCTGACTCGATTGTTCAGGAATTGCGGTGTTATGAACGACAGAGGTTGAGAAGAGCCATACAGGCAAGCCGATTTTCAATCCTGGAAGCGACAATGTGGCCATATGGGGTGCACCAACATCTCCCCATGAGGAGAAGGGACTAGGATTTCCTCCAAGGGGATCCTTGGTTGGTGGGTTCCATTTTCTCAACCTAAGATCAATGTAGGAAAGGATGATGATTATTCCGTTTAAAATAAATTTTAGACGCTTTGACACAACTTGTTTTTTCAAATTTTAAGAGTTCAGAAAAAACAAAAGATGACTCTAGTCGCCTTCGATTTTAAATGAGCCTGAAGTGACAAGTGCTCAAATGGACCTTTTCCGTAAAGGAGTCTAAAAAGGAACGAAAGGGACTGCTCTGGAAATCTAGGTAGAGGGATTACCAAACCAATCGCAAAACTACAGAATACTTTTTACGGTACGGCAGTCAATTTTCCCGAATCCTGTGTTCAGTGCATTGTGATCGATAGGGCGGCAGACACGACTTCCTATGGATAAAGGATTAAGCCTATTGTGGTCTCCCAAAATATACTCGACGGTACGTGGGAGCACAAGTCTGTAATAGCACTTATCGTCTCAAAGTGGAGGAATCACCCAACCATCAGTGAGAACAACAGTTACCAAGCTTTACGACGTTGGAATACGTCTCTAGCCTAGACTTCTAAATGTTGTGCATTAGGTTCCAAAGCGTTGTGAGATTCATTGAATTTATTTTATAGTTGATCTTGTTTAATAAATTTGCCTTTCAGGTTCACCGCGAGATGTAGATGTATAATTCCTAAAATGAAATCTAAGATGATAAACAGTCTTTTATCTTCTTTGTGCAATGAAAATCCTAGATACTAAGGAAAGAGAGACAGTGTTCTTTCACAAAGAGCAAAGGGCACACACTAGATGCACAGTCCTAAATCAAACCAATCAAACAATCTAAATGCAAATGCACATGCATGTATTTGATTTCGGCTTTCTTAGTATGTGAATGGTAAAAAGAAAGATAATACACAAATCTGAATTACTTTTCAAGTGACAATTACTAACAAGTTTCTTTTCGAAATCAGAAATGGAGACAATCACAACACTTTACGATTTGGAAATGAATACTTTCTTTCGACACTAGAAAAATTACAAATTCAGACCAAATACAATAGTAACAGGATAATCAACTATCTACAGCAACCAAACTCTTTCCTATGACTGAAAATGACACTTGCGACACTTTCAAATCAAAGGACGACAGTACGATTACGTTACTTTTTGCAAAGGAGAACTGAAAATGACTCAACAAATACACAAAAACATTTACAGTTCTTTTGTACAACGGAGGTGGAATAACAGCAAGGAAAAGGGGTTTCAAACAGAGATATATTGATTATAGGCAGCAAAATTCATGAATAGAACTGGAAAGAATGAATCATAGAAACCAAAACCGAACAATGCCTAGTCTGATCAGCGCACCTGTAACACAGGGAATTTGAAATGCAGCGCACCTACTACACTCAGGAAGTGCGCTGAATTTCAGATTCACAGAACAGTACCTATGCTGGGCCAAAGACGAAACTTTGCTTGGGTTCTGGGTCACAGTTTGCAGTTCAGTTCATGGGTTTTGGCCGAGCAAATGGTAATCAGTAATGCAACAATCAGGGGTAGATCTAAGGAGGTTCTAAGAGCTACCATGAGGGAAATCAAAGAGTTTGTGAATTAGTTGTTTAAGTCATAAACAAATCCCGGAGATTGACCAAAGCTACATTTATCTACTTTGCATTTGCATAGCAAATGCAGTTCGAAAGCTACCTGGCTCGACTTCAGGCTCCGTCTGTAAGTTTATAAAATAAACAACAAGGAAGATAAACAAACAAACTAATTCATCCCCAGTGGAGTCACCATTTTGTTGCAGGGAAAAGTGTCTACACAAAACTGCTTATCCCACTAAGGTGTGGTAGCTACCTTAGAAACAAACAAAGTAAAGCTACTTTCGTTTTTCTTTTATGAAATATAGATGAGAGAAGAGCAAAGAAGACCAACCTTTGTCTTGCGCTAATCTCCTAGTGCGATTCCTCTCTCTCTTGATAGTCTTTCGCTACTTGCTCCCTTGTACGCCCAGCTTCACAGAGTACCTGTAAGATCACAGTAGCATAGCACTATACAAGAACATCGATCTATAATCATAAACAATCTAGGATCAGATGTAAATTGACCATACAAATGCATAAAACATAAATGACACAAGAGTATGGAGGAAAACTTGAATAGCTTTTATTGATAAACAAGAAAGAGCCAAGGGAGTTACAACCAGTTGTTCTGACCCAGCATCTTCCTCTCAGCAAGGAAGCCCCTCTTCACCTCATACAAAGCTTAGATCACCCAACAGTCTGATGTTGTCTCAAGAAACCAACAACAATTCCTTACAATATGCAAAATTCCAGCCTCTGGATCTCTGGGATGAGGGATCCATATATAGATATCTGTAAGGGAGATGAGTCAGCTTGTGATTTGATTAGTTTCTTCCCTCTGATAGTTCTTGCTTCCACTTGGAGATTGATGATCTCTTACTCATCCTTGGTCGAATTTAGAGAGGCAAGTGTCACAGGAGAAGTTTCTAGAAGTTTCCATGCCTCTCCACCTTGCGGAATGACACTGCCATTTGTCACTTCTAGCCCATTGCACCCCATAGAAGGGCTTTTTGAAATGCAACACACCCACACAGTGTATTTAGGTGAGATGCAATGCACTTTTCCTATGGAGCAGCTGAAATGATCCTGTTTTGACCAGTTCTGAGCAGTTTTTCATGGAGAACTTCTGGGAGAAGCTGTAATCAGTTGACCTTGTTCCTTCAGGGGTTAGAACAACAATTTTAGGGACTTAGGAGCCCTTGGTTTATGGACATTTCATGCTTGGGGTTGTAGTGCCCAAAAATGTCTATAACATGGGGTCATCCCTCAGAGCCTGTGTAGATCAACTATGTAATCCCTACCTCCTCTTCCCTTAGCACTTTGCATTGCACGAACACAATTATCAGTCACTCCGCCCTTATCTCCTAGACTTTCCCACTACACAAAAGCTCTGTCAATCCTATCCTACACTACACAGTGTGTAGTTCCAAATAAAAGTGAGGCATCTCTGGACCCTTGCAATAGAGAACTACGCAATACCTTATATATTTATCTCTCTTTGCTTGCTTCAACCCTCAAGCCTCTAGTCATTTTCTCTGGTACTTCACACACATGCTTGTCTCTTCCTCTTGCCCTAGTGCAGTGCACATTTTTAGTACACAGTCTTCCACTTCTTACATCTTGGAGTTGCACAATGCACCGAGGAAGCCTCTCCCTCTTAGCCCTTTCACATACCCATCACATTCAACACTTTCCATGAGAAATCAAGGTAGAATAGGCGGTTTTCAGGATGATGTTGGCTTGTCATGAGTGGACTTCATTTGCAAGTGTTATCATATCAACATGGCAGGGTGATGCTCAAGGGATATTATGAAGGAGAGGTTACAAGAAGACACTTATGAAGAAGAAGTAAAAGGAGGAACCAACATGAAGGACATGAAAGAATCTCGAACTAAGACAAAGAGATGATAACTCATGTTGACTTGGAAGGTTCCAACATGCATCTAGACCCTTTGGAGGGTGAAGATGAAATACAAGAAAATATTGATCACGAAGAAGTCAAAGTAAAAACAACAAACAGAATATCTTGGCCTTTATGCACTATGAAGTCTTATGTCGTCGTCACCAATTCATGGCTTCTCAAAGTGCCACCAAAAAAATCATATGAGTCAATGTATTTTTCCACGTCATTTGTGGAATGTAATTATTATATTTTAAAAAATGAGAAAATGTAAAATGTGTGGAAGCCCAAGGGTCCCACATGGAATGTGAAAAGTCACTAGAAAGTTCTAAAGTCATGTAGAAGCTCAAAGGTCACATAGGAATTCAAAAATTCATAGTAGGAGCTCAAGAGTCATGATGGAGGTCAAGAGTCACATGGGAGGTGGAGAGTCACCTCATTTGTTATAAATACACCCTCATAGCTCAAGAGAAAGGACTTTGGAATTTTCACCTTGGCTTCTCTAGCTTGGCATAGGAGAGAAGATCTTTCTTTGGAGGAGCAAGTGGTGACTTAATGTTTCACCACTGGGGCTAGTGTGGAATCATTGTAATCATGTATATTGGAACTTTCACATAATATATGAAGGTCTCATATCTAGTGCACTTTCATGCATATGTCATGAATGACTGTAGGACTATTATTTCATCGTTTGTGATGTATGTTTGTGTTAACACATACTAATGAAAATGAACTATTTTGTAGGATTTCGTATACATCTCATTGAATGTGCATTGTTATTTTCTTTTATCATCGTTGTTATCGTGTGAACTATTTTGCAGGTTTATTAGCAATTCTTTCCATGCTCTTATGTATGTCTTTTAGGATAGTACTATTAATTTTCTTCTAGAGGCTCACTCTTTCTTTTGCCTCTGTGAAATTACTTTATATAGATTGCAATTGTATGCCTCACAGTGTCAACTTACTTTCTTGTTTCAAATATTGTTTGCATAATCTCTTATGTTAATAATTGCATCTAAGGCAGATCCCTAAAAATAATGGTGGTCATACCTATCATCCGAATGGGTCCCCTACTCCAAATGGTGTGAGGTCTAACTAGGATTTCATACCAGGGAGACCCCCTTTGTTGGTGGATTTCCAACACCATCAATAGTTGGCACTAGAAGGAGGTCCATATGACAAGTTGAGCCATTTGACTCTATTTTGAATCTCTTATCATGAATGGCTCATTCCCAGATTATAATCTCAGGATGCTTTTATAATAGAGCAAACCTTAAAGTCCCCACGGAACTAATTCATGACTTGTCACATTTGAATTTCAATGGCGAGGGTGAAACATCTATAGCTAAGCATGCACTTTAGTTTCTTAAGTTTTGTGATTTTCATAAAGTGAATTGTGAATATGATGCTTGTAAATTATTCACCCTCACACTTGAAGGTCGAGTTAAACTATGGTGTCATACCTTACCATATGCTTCTATTCATTCATTTGAACAACTCTTCAAGGAGCTTCATCAAGCCCTTGACAAGTATGATTGTTGAAATGTGTATAAGCAGATTAGTTAGCTTAGAATGAAATATGATGAATCATTAGAGAATTTTCTAGAATGTTTTCTTCATATTTTCTATGAATTTTACAAGGAAGATGTGGATTGGGATTTTATGAATGAAAAGTTTCATTACTTAGTTCAAATTTCTTTAGAACCATCTAAATTTGAATCTTTTATGAGTCTCCCAGCTTATCTTAGTCTTAGGACACTTAAAATTTCAAAGGAGAAATCTACTCTCACTTTTGTTCCTTCTCCTCCTTCTTCATTACCAAATAAATTGGTCTCTTATGCTGATGTTGGGGTCCTTCCCACAATCAATATCTTATCCAGAAGAAGTTTTAATTTTCTGATAAATCCATGGAGCTTGAGGTGAAGGTTGATCCATTGATCCCTCTAGATGAAATTGGCATGCATAATTCAAATCTGGAATATGATATGATTAAAAGTATTGCTTATTCAAGGGATACCTTTCATCCTTTATCATTTACACCTCATGACACTTTGTACCTTGATTCAATTAATCAATCTCCTTTGCCAGTAACTGCTCCATATACTTGAAATTCTTAATTTTCTAGTTCACATGGTAATTAGGTACAAGGTGGTCACATTTCATAGGTATAGATGCAAAAGGATGAAGACGCTTTTAATATTGATTCTCTTTTTAAAATTCCCTTATGTCCATATAATGTTTCTACATTCTTTGTTGATCATGAATTTCAACATCTCGGTGATCAATTAAGTGGGATTCAAGTTCTTAACCAAGATAGAGCCTTGGAAAAACATCACCCTAAAAACAATGACTCCGCTGATATTCCTGGTTATGAGTGCCTGAGTACATTGAATGATATCTTGTTTTTGCAAGAAGTCTTGGATTTGCAAAGCTTTGACTGGAATCTAATTTGATTATAGAATATTTTATCACAAGAATTTATTCCTCAACTCACCATCCCTTGTGTTGAAATGTGTGTTATGAATAAATTGATATATTAGGTTCTCCTAATTTGCATTCAGATGAATTAAATTTGAAGTACACATAAGGTGATGAGGTTTCCCATGATGAAGAATATGATGTGGTAATATTTGAACAATTTTCTTACAATTTGGGTAATTTATTCGATGAAATTGTTGATTCTGATAGTTACCATATAATGAATAATGATCTTGGTGAAACAATTAATGATAGTTGTCTTAAAAAAATGTTGATTTGATAATGCTTTCAAAATTCAATCATTTAACATTTGAAAATTCAGGGACTTGTCAGGAATTTGAGGCACTTCAACTACAATTTATGGTTATGTGAGGTTCTTGCAATCCCAATGAGATCTTCAAACTAGGTCAAATTAATATTTTCTCGCATAATTCTTATATTACTATTGTTTCATTGGATTTAAGCTCACTCTCGAAGGATTTCAATTTTTTTCAAGTTAATTTATTAAGCTTCAAGATAGATTTGAATATTCCTACTTAGTTAATTCTTCGTTATGCAAATCCCTTGTATCAAATCCAAGATTGCAACACATACCTTTCACACATATACATAGATTTGAAATATGCCATCATTATTATCCATACAAAGATCATCATTTCTTGAAATATCTATCCCTGTCAAACTCTTCTTTGAGTAATCAACTCCTTATCTTTCTTTCGTATGCTTTGGAGCTGATCATTTTTGCTTTGGCCCAATCAATCCTTTTGACTAGCATTCAACGCTTGAAGCATTTAGTGGATCAAAACCCCCATGCTGATATGGATACTAAATTTGATTTTACATATCCTTCTAACTTTTTGTCAACATGTTATTCTAATTGGTTTCCCAAATTTTCAAGGGCAACAATTGTTTTTAATTCCCCAATCTTTCATATTACTGGTCTAGTATGGAATTAGATACAAAGGAAACTTATCAAGAATTAATAATATTATACTTGTCAAATAGTTGAGGCACTTCAACCTTTGTTGATGGTTATGTCAGGTCCTCACTATCTTGATAAGGTTTTTGAAGGATATTAGGTTATTTGGGTCTTTGCAATATTCCTCCCATGATTCGAGTGTGTTGATTGAAAATTCATCTTTCAAAGAATTTTATGGTTTTCAAAAGGATTGTTTCGAATTCCATGACCAAATATATGATTGGTTGAAAACATATTACTTAAAAAAATCTGTCATTAATAATAAGTTTCAATATTTCTTGATGTTTGTTGAGAATGATAACATGGATGAAGGTACATTCACGAGAATCTTTCAAGGTATGTATGAATGTTGTTCTAATCGAAAAGGTAAGATTGAAAATTGGCTAAAGTTAGTTGTTATAGAGAATCTTTCTTCCAGTAGGCAAGAACTTCAATTTCTTGTGCAAATTATTCACGAATATATTTGTATTTTCACACACTATTTTATATTTCCCTTAATTTCTCATATCCTTCTGCTTGCAGGTTGGGAATAGTTTCAATGGTGATATTGGAAATTTCACTTCACTTAACCTTGACTTTCTAGATCATTAGATTAATAGTAGACCTAGCTGCATTTAGCTTCTCTTTTGCATCACATTGACCTTGCATTTTGGTCCTAATCTAGTCTTTGCATTTTTTTGTTTTTTGCCTTGCATGTTGCTTTTCATTTCAGTCTTACACTTGTTAGCTTTTACTGGCTTTTCTTTACTCATTGTACCATGTCTTTTATTTTGCACTTTTTTTAATAAGACCGTGCATGAAAACTTCTCTCATTTGGCTGAAAAGAATAATGTTGAAAATATTTGAAAGGGCTTTGTGATACACATCAACACTTGGTCAACTTTTGGTCCCTCTTCTTTGCTTGGGTTTGATATCTTTAAGGTCAATGATTTCTGAATGGAAAATATGATTCATTTAGAAATAAACCTATAAGAAGAACCATGATGCCTATATATTTTTTAGGATCTTCATTCCTTGACTCAATATGGTAATTGATTGGTGTTTTTCCTACCGATCCAATCGAGTAGAGAAGGGAAAGGAGAAAACTAAGAGTGAGCATATTAATTTCATAGGTATATAATAGTCTCTGAAGGAATAACCTCTCTTTCTCTCAATAATTCGAGATCCCTCTTCCACCCTGGCGATATAAATATTGATAAAATGTCAATGAGAATATTGAAAATAAAATAAGGGGTGAAAGAAGAAAGAATATTCCTACACAGAGAGGTAAAGTAAGCAACTTCCTCGGGGTACTGAACAGGCTCATTGGTAGTGAAGCAATGCTTGTGTTCCTATAATGACTTCGTTGGGGTACTAAATAGGCCTGATGGCAACAAAGCAACACCGGAGATGGAACTTAAACTATACATCTTAAGCTTATGAATATATACTATCCTTCTCCTGGATCGAAACAATTGAGATATAGTAAGCTTTGTAAATGTGTTTAGTGAAGAAAGTGGATAGGAGAGACTATACTTATAATCAAGATAGATGGGGAAGCTGAGGTGATCCATGTGGCGAATCAATACTTCCTGAAAGACTAAAATCTATGCATAAAGCTATACCTAAATAGAGAATCTTGGGTTCTTCCAATGTGTCACCAAGTGTTGTAGCTACGACAAACACCTTCCAAAAATTTTCGTACACCCTGAATTTTGGAGCCTCCTTGTGATCTTATGATCTGTCATCTCAAGTTGTTCATGGTCACTTCATGTTTGGTTGATACTTTTCTAAGTCCTTAAGATTTCTTCTTAGATTCTAACTGTCAAAATCACTTGTTTACAAATGCTTATTTTTTTATGCATTCACAAGTGCAACTCCTTCTCGTAAGCTTAGAAGTCCATGTATATCCTTTAAAGATGGGCATTACACAGTCTTGGAAGATATTTCCTATGCAGTCCTTGGTAACAGTCATTTTGCAGTATTTAATGGCATACATTACACAACTCTCAAACATTGTACAATCCCTGATGATAATGCTTGCGTAGTTGACATGCACAGTGACTATGCAATCCCTACAGATAGTGAGTGTGAAATTCTAGTTGACAGTCTCTCTCACTCTTAGATGTGAATGTACCATCATCCCAGTGAGTTTTTTCAACTATCACTTTTGCATCTTTTACTTTCATAAGTTTCGCTTTCACTTTCACGAATATCATTTTTTCTTGCTTTCACTTTCGCAAGTGTTTCTTTTGCTTCCTTTAGCTTTTGCATGTGTCGCATTCACTTTCTTTAGCTTTTGCAAGTGTTTTTTTCACCTATTCTTACTGTCGCAATTATCACTTTTGAGTGTTTTCACTCTTACATGTGTCGGACTTTGGCACACCAAGGGAGGCAGCTCTAGCACACTCTTTTGCACTAGATTATCTTATATATCGTAAGAATATGCACTAGACACTCTCTCACAGCTCGACACACTTTCTAGATGTTGTTGACACTTGTGTTGTAATTTGTATTCTAAGTGTGGCAAAGCTACATTTCAACTGTCGCACCTAGAAATAAGTGTCACTTTGCTTTCGTTTCAAGGTATGCATGTGGATCATGAGCATTGTGCATTCCTTTTGCTTTTTTTTGATGGTATACATGTGTTATGGCGAAAAAATTGCTCTTGCGGCCAAGAGTGATCTCCCTAGACTCTAAAGATATCTAGTAACAAACAAAACAAGTGACTACTACCTTTCCTTAATTCATAACTGAAGGATAAAGTATGAGATATGCAAGAGCCTCTTACCTTTCTATGAAATGCTTGTGGAAGTCCTTATGATGCTTTCAAAATCCTTTCCTCGTTGCTTCAAAGGAAGATATGCATAAACAGAAACAAACAAGGCATAAAATCATAGCATAGATAAAGATGAAACACAAAGAAAATGAAAGTTGCAATATAACACATATCATAGGATTAAACCAATATTCAGTTATAAATCATGCAAAAGATCAAGAAATTTTGTAAAAAGCATTAAAACTAGTGCAATTAGGAAATAAACAATTGCTTGTATTAATCTTTGAACAAGAAGAAGAAATACAACCTTGCCTTGATGATGTAAGCCTCCTCCCAATGGTCTCCAATCCTCCCTTTAGGTGACAAGCTTTCCAACCTTATTCCAACAACATAAGTTTACATTTAGAAGTCCTCCCTAGCCCTCTGGTCTATGTTGAATTTATAGGCCAAGAGGAGGAGGTTTGAGATCATCTTCTCAAGGGATGAGATCATAAACAGGAGGGATTACGGTTCCACAAAGGGAGGACGTTTGCTCCATGAATGGAGGGATGAAGCCCAAGTATGTAGAAGCTCGAGACTTTCAGTTGGGAAATATTCTACCAACAAGGCTTCTAGAAATCACTTTTTATTTTTACTTATGTTAAGATATACGAGTAGTTCATAATGGAAGACAGGGCATAGACTCGCGCAATTCTTAATCATGAAAATTGTGGTTGCATAGATTCCAGCTAGGAAATTGCGCAAGTGCTTAAAAGTATGGTTTTGATCAATGTAATCTAGGATTCCTTTTGTCTTTTAGATTATTTTCCTTCTAACATTGTAGGGGAATTTTTGGAACTCTTCATTGGATAGCGAAAGATCTGGATGACGGTCATTCGCCTAATGGTGACAAAATGACGTGTAACAGATTTCCCCTAAAGTGCAAAGTTAGAAAAAATGTTTGAGGACTGAAGCACTTTATCATGCCAAATTTCGAATTAGAGACCATGGTTGAAGGCCTGAAACAAAAAATCAAGGATTACAGTACAATATCTTCATATAATCATCACTAAGGTAGGAATTACCATACTTAGAGAAAAAGTATCTCAAATAATCAGTATGGAAATGTACAAATATCCACGTCATCAATAGACATAGTATGGACGCAACCATCAAATATGGATCCATCTTTATAATCATGAATATTTAAAACTCCATGCAGCCTGGATGGATGAAACTAGATCCAGGGTCTTGGTCTTCATCTCTATCGATCCATAGTAATCTAACCATATGAATAAATGTTTCGAAGTAAAACATGGTAAAAACCACCTGACTACCTGTTAATAATGTGAATCGTTAACAGGTGCGAGAGAAACCACCAATAATGACAATTATTCTCAAGGCACTCCAATACAATATATGAAGTGTGATTAAATTCCTTCAAGTCAAACACTCATAAAATCATTCAATCGAAGGTAAATTATGAGAACCTATCGTCGAAAGTGAGAAACCTGCTATTAAGGCATGCAGGCTCTAAGGTACTAAAGGAGTTTTCTATATCAACTTCCTATATAATGAGCTAAAGTTGATAGGAAGTGATCTGTCACAGGAGAGCCTACAACAAGAAGCTCATGTCAAGTTTTGAAGAACAAATTTGGAGTAATCTAGGACTGACTCAAGGATGGTCGATGCGATTGAGGGCTATGAATTGAAAGGTAACTTTAGCTGAGGTTGGACTTCGCTTGAACATATCAGCAACACGACATTTTGGCTTAGCAGCAGTTGACTCAAAAATGAGACCCAAAACTAAAATGAAGACTTTCAATGAGGTATGATCAACTAAGAGAAAAAAGGATTTCCCAACCCAGACACAAACATGATGGAGTTTCATGTTCAAGAGCGGCATACTTCCTTCTTATAGTACAAAAACAAATATATCTTCCCAATTTCTCCCACCATTACTGGAAAGTACCTCTTTATTTTTGTGCAAGATTGAGGAGGATAACATATGCTTGTCATGTAAGCTCATCCTTCGGAGTAGTTTTAATGAACCCTGGGAAGGAGTGGTTCGATCTCATCATGATTGACGAGTCCTACATTTTTTTCTTTTTACAAGTCCAGGGAAGGGGTAACTCAATGTCATTTTCATATTTAAAAAGTTTTAAAAGGAATAAAAAGAAAACTCATTCGTCTCTTTCAACGTAAAATTTTAACGAGCCCAGACAAAGCAAAGCTCATTGTTTTTCATATTTAGGGAGTCAGGAGAAAAACATATGTAAACTCTGAAATGTCTTTTTTCATAAATTTAGTCTCTCAAGACAAGAAAAGGGTAAAATAATGCAAGAGAGAACTCTTTTAACCACGATTAGTCAAATTATACCTTTTTGCATACATAGTCCACATGATCTGTAAAAGGGGTAAACTTATATCAAGCAAAAAAATTTCGTTTTCTTTAATGAGTTCGAAACAAACAAGCATACTCGGAAATCTTTTCACAATTCAAGAGTTAGAAAATAGCTTAAAGGTAACTCCAATATTTCAATTTTTTTTAATTTTTAAGAGCCCAAAAAAGTGATAAAAGTTTACTTGTCACCAAAATGATCTATTTTCGTAATTAAACATGTAAACTGCACATTCAAACTCAAAAATCATCATAACTGCTCGGAAAAATAGTAAAAACATTAAAAATTTGAATTTTAAGAAGCTAAAGGAAAAAAATATTATTTTAATAGGCCTATTTTGCTTATAAAAGTTCAAAAACTAAAAATTTCTTTACCATTTGTGTTTTTACCATTGGGAGCTCTTTGACAATGCATTTTCACCCAAAACTTCAGCAGCAGATTGTGATCAAATCGGTGGACCATTTCATGAGTTTTTTTCTCCAGATAGAAGATCATTCCTTTCTCTTCTTTTTGATAGTTTTTTATTTTTCATTTCATCAGCGTTTTGGTACTTTTTTAGGGTTTTTATTAGTTTAAAATGTGCCCTCGAGCTTGCGTAGTTATTATTCATCGAGACTGTGCGTACCTGATTTTTCCTTTTGCTGGGAAATCATGATTTACGCATTTCATCTGAAAGGGATATGTGCAAATCCGAACTGTCCTTAATAGGTGCCTATGCAAGGTGTCAAGGGTTTCTAAAAACAATAAAAAAAAATGCCCAATTTTTTTGCAAAAACTTCTATATTCTTTCTCTAACTCATTTCCATCATTGATTTCAATATTTTTAAGTGAAAAAAATTGAATGGAGAGAGGGAACATGAAGCTCAATATGTTGAGGCATTGAATGATCTAGCTATATTGCAGGCATTGAGAAATTGTGGCTTGCTGAAATATTTTATGATTCCAAGAATGAAAACTCAAGTGGATTTATTGACATGGTTGGTGAGATCTTGGAATGTCCAACAATAGTGTTTTTAGATTGGGGATCAAAGCCACACCATATATGCCAATGAAATTTATTTCTTGATTTTTATTTCATGTCGCAGGACCGATATTTCATTATTTGGAGCCAGGCCAGGTGATGAACCGGCAAAAAATTATTTAACCTGACATTGTGCTCTGAGGTCCAAACTTAGCAATGGAAGAATCAATATTAAAACCATCTAGAGTCTTCCATTGAGGACCATTGCATTTATTGTTTCTAGACTATGTGGAATTGTTTCACTCCACTTGGTTACCAAATCCCAAATGTAGATCTCTTTAGAGTGTTTACAGCCTACTATTTTTAACTGGTGTGAAGGAGTTGTTGCCAACATCAAAGGGAAACTCACTAGAGAAAATACTAGCAAACTAAATAATTTTGGATATGGTGCTATAGTTATTTCATTTTCTCTAGAGAGGATTCCTCTTCTTTTTCCACAGGTATCTATGGAGATGGGAGGACCACGGGATCCTCGCATGCTACAGTGGGTTTCATTGATGGCTCGCCATGGAGGTGGTGATGGCTTGATTGTCAAATATACTCCTACTTTCTTCAGATGGTTGGATCACTAAATTATTATGATTGAGGATTACCCATATGTGGGTATGGACTACACCGATGATCCAGATATCCCACTCCCTGCAGGAATGCAATGGGGTGATATAGGTAAAAATTCTCACTTTGGTTGTTTTGTGTTTCAAAAAAAAATGTTTTTAATCATCCAAAACTAATCATCTGAAATAATCATGCATATGTGGGCCCAGTCATACCAACATCTATGTGATGATTTTACATGTGTGATGAGAAGCCAACAGATCTCATAGCACAAGAGAGTGAGGCAGCAAAGGCTTTGACGAAGATTGAGCATAACCTTGAGAGGTTGACTCTGGATATCCCAAATATCGGGATTGATGATTTACCTCTCCGCTACCAGAGGCATACAATAGGAGTACCAAGGTTGATTAGTCACCTGTTACGATGAGTAGCTCATGCTATAGTCTATTATCATGATCATCATGCTTAGTTGCTAGTCATAGGGCTAGATTTTGTTTTTTGATCTATTGGCATGTTCAGATAATAAAGGCCACGGGGCCTCATATGTCTTGGATGAAATTTTTTGTAAACCCAAACTTTTTACAAACATTATGATTAATGGAGACTACTTCTATTTTCTCAGCTTATTTTGTACAATGTGTGAATGACTATTGTTTTTCTTTTTAAAAATGTTGCAAATGTTGATTTAACACATAATTATTCAATGCATTAGTTAATGTGTTTAAATGTCTTGGAATGTGTTGGTATTCAATGTAATCGAATTCTCTCTCCAAGAGATGGACCCGAAAAAACATCCTTAACATTGTAGAGCTTCTTACTGAATAAACATGGTTTAAATGTAATATTATGAGTTGAGAATCCAACCTAATGATTAAACAACAAATACCAAATGAAATGGCATCAAATAATAGCTCAATCACTATATTCTGCAATATTATTCATTTTTTGACCAAGGCATATTCCATGGAGACTTACTAACTCATCAGTGGGTGAATAAATAACCCAAGCTGCGGAAGACAAATTCTGAGTACTATGACTAGCACCATCAGCATAGCCAATGTAAGTTTGAGGGAGTGTCAACATCTACAAATCAAGTGTAACACAAGATAAGCAAGAGAAGTAGAAGAAGATCGTAAAAATATGCAAAATTTCCACACAAAAATATGATACAACAATGTACAAAGCATTCACGTAGTGAATCAAGCATAGTACTTCTTCAAGTAAAGTCCATTTCTGGGCTTTCCTAAAGGAATACCATCATAGTCAACTAGCTCATAGGCCCCTTTTTCCAATGCACATTTTACAATATAGGGACCATGCCACATAGGTTCGAACTTACCAACACCCAACTTATCATGCTCTTGATCGTAAACCAAGACTAAGTCACCTTTTGAATATGAGTGAGGATTTACATTTCGATCAAAATGTGCTTTAACTCATTTTTTATGAGTCTCACTAGCTAGTGCAGCATCATGACGAGTCTCATCTAAATGTGATAAGTATAAAAAATGTTCTTCCTCTACAAAAGTAGCAGGTAATAATTCAATTTCCAGTTTCAAAGATGGGATTTCACATTCAATGGGTAAGACTACTTCCAAACCATAAACCAATTGAAAGGGAGTAAACCTAGTTGTAGTTTTTGTTGAGGTGCGATATGCCCACAAAGTTGAAAAAAACATCAAATGCCAATTTCATTTATGAATTCCTACAATCCGTTGAAGCATAGTAGTTAAAAATTTGTTCATGGCTTCTACTTGGCCATTTGCTTGTGGGTAATATGGATTTGAACTATCATGACGCAAGCCTAGCTTTGCAGTGAGTTCAATCATCATAAAGTTTTGAAAATGGATACCATGGTCTATGACGATGGCTTGTGGAACACCAAACCTATCAATCACATGATTGAATATGAAAAGAGAAGCAATTTCACCATCATCCTTATATGTAGGCATCGCCTTGACCCATTTTGTAAAATAATCCACTGCTAGGATAATATACCCATGCCCCCCGGTCGAGTGAGGGTTACATGTAATGAAATCGATGCCCCATTTTGCAAAAGGACCGACAATGATGATTGGGTGAAGAGGAGAAGGGGGTGCACACATTTTGCGATGATAGATTTGAAAATTATGACATTTCTAGATTGCATTTATACAATCTTTGAACATGGAAGGCCAGAAATATCCAGCGCACAAGATTTTTTGGGCAGTGGAAAACCCTGACATATGACCGCCACATGCTCTAAAATGACAATCATTTAATGCTTTTTCAACTTCATCATGTGTCAAACATCATCTAAAAATAGAGTCATCACCATGATGATAAAGTGTATCGCCAATAATAGTATATTGTTGAGATTGGTACTGAATATGACGACGGTCATTTCAAGACAGTTTGGGTTGAAAAGTATGAGTTTGAAGTTAAACAATGATATCCCCATACCAAGGGTCTAATGTGATGATAAGAAAGAGTGATTCATCTGGAAGAGAATCCTCTGCCACAAGCTTATGTTTTAGCATAATGAAATTCACATATCAATTCAACAAATATCAATTATTTCTTCGACTTGGATTTCAAAAATTCTAAATCAAATTCATGTGGGATCACTATCCATTTGGAATATTTCCCCCCTAGAAATTATCTTGTGAGAATGTAAACCATAGGATTTCAATATGAAATCATTGTTGTTTTATGTAAAATAATATAGTGACAGAATCTTTGGATGACTTGTACAACTACCAAGGCCAATTTCTCCACATGTGCATATTTTATTTTAAATTTTGTAAGATTCCTACTTAAATAATAAATCACATGTTCATCATTCAATTCATCTTCCTAAACTAATACCATGCCAATGGTGACATAAGATGTAGCTAAATACAAAAATTAATCTCGATGATAATTGGGTAGATGCAACAAAGGTGTGTGAGTCAATGTGTGTTTGAGTGCATCGAAAGCCTTTTGAGCAGTTTCATCCCATACAAAAGAGATTCCCTTTTTCAAAAGTCGAGTAAAACCTTTAGTTAGCTCTACATAATTCGGAATGAATCGACGTAAAAAGTTTGCTTTCCCTTGCAAACTCTAGAGTTGGCACAAATTGGAAGGAGGAAAATTTAGAATAACCTCTACCTTAAGTGGGTCAACATGAATGCCTTCTTTTGACATGACAAATCCCAGTAATTGACCAAATTGTACACAAAAAACACATTTGTGAGGATTTAAGCATATATTGTAATGTCAACATCTGATAAAGATTGCTTTTAAATGTATTGGATGATCTTTGTGTTTCATTGAATGAGCTGGTAGATCATCTAAATAGGGTTGTACAATATGCTTAATATCGTGAAAATCGTAAGACATAGCCCATTGAAAGGTGGTGCCAACATTCTTCAGTCCAAATGGGAGTTTCCGATAAGAAAAAGTTCCCCATGGACAAATGAACGTGGTTTTATGTTGATCCGTAGGGAGTATGTTGATTTGATTGTACCCAGAAAATCTGTCCATGAAAGAGAAAATTTCATTGCCAACTCAATCATCAATTATTTGATTGATATAGGGAGTAGGATAGTTGTATTTTGGACAAGCCTTATTAATGTCTCTATAATTGACGCATACTCTAATTGTCCCTTGCTTCTTATTAACAGGAACAATGTTGGAAACCCAATCAGTCAAGGGAACAGGATAGATAAAACCAACTTTAAGAATTTTATCAACTTCAACTTTGATAGTGGAAGCCTTTCGAGGATGCACTGAATGTAATCTTTGTCTAATAGGATTAACATCCGAGTAAGCCTTAATTTCGTGAAAAACAATACTTGGGTCAAATCATAGAATTTCCTCATAAGATCAGGCAAAGATTTCACAGAATTCTTGGAATGGGGCTTTGTAAATCTAAATTTATTCAAGTGAACATGAAACACCTATTTGAATGGACTCTGTAATTCCACATTCCACTGAGTTATTAATCAAAATGGTCATAGATATATTTCCTAAATTCTTTTCAGATTTAGATTCAAGAATCGATATAGGCCATTCAAGATTATCTACGATATCAGGTGAATTTTTTTTAGAGAAGTTATTCTCAATGTTTTCAAAGTTGGGAAGAAGATATGAACAATGATGATAATCATCCCAAGGAATTTCATCCAACTTCATAATTTCCAAGATATTCTCATCTTTTGGAAAAATGTTGTCGAAAGGGTCAGGAAATTATATTGGTTCCAACCAATATGATTTAGAATATGTTTCACACGCACTTCACGCACTCTCGTCACGAAGGTTGTTGCATCAAGTAGAGTAAGTTTTATACATTCTAGATGGTCTACATTGTATCACTAAGTATTCGTGTGTGATCATAGTCGAGTCTTATCACTGTTTAAATCTAAGTCACTGATCTCACACTTAGCAATTTCCTGAGCAACCTAGCCTCATCCAGCTTCTCAGAACTGTTCACTTTGCTTCTGAAACCCTCAAGATTTCTTCCTTGCCTACCGGAAATGCATAGAGTGAAGAGAACCCATACTCCCTTAACATCCAAAATTGTGCAGTGGTTTCCCCTAGTGTCTTTTCCCCAGCTGAAACCCGCTGTCTCCAAAAATTGCATAGTATTGTCCCTCGGCTGCTCAATCTGCCTTGCAACCTGAAACTGTGTAGGTGTGTCCTCCTGGAACCCAACCTGCAATAGTGCCTTGCATCCAGAAACTACGCAGTATTTCCTCCCAGCTGCCCAGGCTACACTGCACTCAGAAATTGTGCAGAGGTGTCCTCCCAGGACCCCATCCCACAACAATATCCTATGCCTCAAAACTGTGCAATGTTGTCCAAGTTGTCATGTCGGTCTTGCATGTAGAAACTACGCAGATGGGCCTCCCAGGGCCTCATCCCTACAACAGTCACTGCCTGCTGAAACTACTTTGATCCATCTCTCAGTAATTACAAGAAATGTGACATGCTAAGATCACTCCCAAGGAGTTGAGGAGAAGGACCAAGATACTAAGTGATGGCAGAAGATCAAGACCGCATGCAAACTCTGTCGGATGCATGATCATATTGAGGGTAAGTATGGTAAGTAAAAGAACACCTTTCGAAGTACATCTCTTAGTTGAGTTTGAAGGATTGCTTGCCATTGTCATATAATCATGTCTTCAGTAACATGCGTGTGCAAACACAAATTCATTTCATGTGTTTCCTCTACATGTCTTGCTTCCTTTTCGCTTGTTTGACCAACTATCATCTTTGGCAAGCTGATTTATATGTCATGCTTGTGACCTTCTTCTAGTGATGTTGAAAGTTTGTCTTTATGTGCATCATTTGTGTTCACTATGTAAACATCTATCACACTCACACACAAGGTTCTAATCACTGTCGCACAAGTGTCGTCACAGTTGTCCAAAGGTCTATCCCACGTGTTACAATTGTTGCTTTCACCGTTAGACAGTCAAACTGAGACATGTTGTCTTGTTGGTTTAGGTGTCTTGTCGTTGAGTCATGTTGAGAGTGTGTTCACAAGGTCATGTATATATGAGTTTAATCGCTCACACACTTAGCCAATTTTTTTCTGAAAATCTGTCGACCAGACCTCCGCTAAGATGCAATGAGCAGTATCAGCCCTCAATGACCAGGAAATGTTGCCCAAAACTGAAGAGAGCTTGAGGCTTCCCTCGTGGCAGTCTGCACTGCACAATTATGGAATCAATCGAGTTAACTTTCACCCATAACAGCATAGAAGTTTCCCAAGAAAACATCTTAATCCGCACTTCCCGCAAGCCTATCTATCAAGCCTCCCGCTGGTTAACCAAAGAATTTGACTGGAGCAGTGACCCAGGCCTGCACCCATCTCCAAAACTATGTAGAATTGTCAAGCCTGCCTAAGAAATTACGTAGACATGAGGGACATGCACCCACTTCCTGTCACTACAATGTCCCTGGAAATTACACAATTTTGTTAAGCAATCCCCCTGCTGGACTGCACTCCACTGCTCCTAAAAAATTACACAGTTTCCATGGACAGTCCACCTATTTCCCAGCACCTCACTCAACTTAGAAACTACAAAGACATGTCCTGCTTGACTGCCTCCCATAACTATGAAGTTCTGACCCGCAGGCTCTCGCAGCCCGATCTCGACCTCCTCTAGAAATCTGCACAGTTTTCATTGTGAGTGCTTCCTACTGCCCACATTACCTTCCCAGAAAAACTACACAAGTCTGCCTCCCAGCTGAGCCATATCTCGCAGATGTCACTGTTGCCCCGAACTGCTCATCCCAACCTCCCAGTGACCTCTGCACAGTGTTTCCTAACAATGTCCCGGAGCTTCGCATCCCAGCCTAACATGTGCTCTGCGCTGTTTCAGAGCCTTGTCCTCTCTCCCGGTCACCTGCACCTGGAAACGAAAGACAATGCATCATGGTAGACTAGGGGATTTATGGATTTGATGTCATCTCGTCATGACTGACTTCAAAAATAGGTACATGGATGAGGCATGGCACAACGATGAACGGGATGAACAAGGATCGAATGCTAGAAGACTTGCTCACAGTTGGAAAAACACATGAAACATACCAAGTAGCAAGTGAAGGAGACACGTGCACATGCATGAACCATCAAGCGAACACCAAGACTATTAAAGACTCTACGCACTTTGCCATGCGGAGGTGAAGCTATGGTACACCACAGGCACAATCATCACTCCGAAGCACAGTAGCTTGACATGAAAAACACAGCCAACATGTGCATACCAGTAGTGTCACGTCGAGATGTGTCACAAGTCACCTCGGCCACATCACTACTTTGGGTCATACTTGTGTAATCAATGTAATGTAACGCGGAAATCCAAGAGAGCCACAGAGGAAGTTAAAGAGGCATGTAAGTCAAACATTCATCAGGGAAGGTGAAGAGTCACAAGGGCTAGTTTCACCCTTGGCTATATATACCCCTCATTTGTACGTGCAAAATATTTTTCACCTTGGCTCCTCCCACATAGCCTTGAGAGTCTGTAGTCTTTTCTTTGAGGAGAGAGCAGTGGATCCAACGCCCCACTATCGGGGTAAGTGATGTATGATGTACATATGTGTCTTGAAACATTCGCTTAATTCAGATGTCTGTTAACAGGCCAACACATTTTCACACATGTATTGTATTCATTTGTAAGATTATTCTTTGGACACTTGTAATGCATGTTGCTTTAACTTGCACTAAGATAGTTGAACTATTTCGATTGTTTTAGTCCATATGTTGTTGGAAATGTGTGTTATCAGTTGTTATCATTGTCTCACCCATGTGGACTACTCTGTCAGACACTCGACAGATTCATTCTTGTAATCTTTTTATAACGACCATCACACTCGTGTGGACTACTCCGTGGGGTGTTGTACGTGCTATCTGTTCACTTTGTTCTTTTGACTACCGCATCCATGTGGACTACTATGCTAGAAGGTGCACAGATCCTGCTGTGTTGTATGTTTGTAACTCAATTGGGACTATTCCCTTTCAAATTGAGACTCACTCTCACCCTCTCCCTCTGCAGTGAAAGAACTTAGACACAAGTTACACTAAGCACTCACCAGGGACACGAACCTAGCTATTTGAAGACTAAGTATACCACTCTCATGTGTTGACAAGCAAGAACTATGGCATATCTTTAAGATAATGGCAACCTGTCCATCATACCATATGGGAATCCTACACCAAACGACGTGAGGTCTAGTTGGGACTTCATACCAGGGAGATCCCTTGAATGTTAGCGGGTCCAGAAACTTCAATAAAATACTTGTCATCGATCGCATTCACTCGATCATATTTAATGGGTAGTGGGTCAAAAAATGATTGAACTACCTGATAGGCTAATTCAAATGGGCTTAGAGGCATTTTATCACCATATGTGGGGTGAAAGCATGTTAATGTGTCTCATTATATGGCAAAAGCAAAAAAGCACTCAAATGAAAAAAGATTAAAAAAAATAATATAAAAATATCAATTAAATGAGTTGAGTTTCATACTTGTTAATTATAAAAAATAAATGCTAAATTTGTAACAAAGCTAACTTACAATAAATTTTGGTAAAAGCTATAGTGAACCTATTTAATGGGTTTAGAAAATATAAATAATTTTATAAAAAGTAAATACTAAATTTGCAAATAAGTCAACTAATAGTAAATATTGGTAAAAACTATGGTTAATCACTCACAAAATATAAATAGCTTTATGTAAGGTTAAATGAAATGCTGAAACTCTTTAAAAATATATATAAAAATAGAAGTAGAATTTCTAAACAAATAATTTTCTATATTATATTTTGAATAATATAAAATACATTATTATAATCATAATTAAAAATTTTATTATAAAAAATATAAAATATATTTTAAAATTTTTCAAAAAATAATTTTAACATTTTGTTATATGTTATTTTCCAATTTCTATTAAAAAAAATTGATTTTATAAACTTGAAAGGGTAGTTTCTTGGGTCGCGGTTTTATATGTACGAAAATATGATCATTTTTACTAGTATTTTAATAATAATTAAAAAATATGCTTATTTTTTATTTTTAAATTTGTTTAGCAATCTTTAGAATGTTTAGAACACATCTCTTAAAGAAATTGGAATTAAAAAACATAAATCAATAGAGAAATGGGGGGTCGCGGTTTTGTCACTACTTAAAAATTTATGTAAAATATTAATGATACCTTTTAAAGAAAATGAATAAATTAGATAAAAATTATATATTAAATTTTAGAAAAAATATGACATGAAACTGAATTTAAATTGACATGTTTTGTCTTCTTTTACCACCACCTAGTTTTTGATGATTTTGTAATTTTAAGAGTAAACATTCCAACTCCATTTATTTTTATAAAACTTCTTTGCCACAAAAAGGGAAAAAGTGATACACATTAACATGCTTTTACCTTGTGGTCAGTTCATATTCTGAAGGCACAATCCAAGGATCGTATGATTTGAAAGTGCTTGATGAGATCATATTGACCTGGGAAACACTAGAAGAAAAGTTAGGTGGAGGGAGTGAAAAAGTTCCCATCAATGATGAATCCTTAAGCAGACCAACACCAATATCTTCATAAGGAGTAGTCATCTTCCCCACAAAAGGTACACTACCAGTAGAGTTAGGGTTAGAAGTATAATAAGATAACTGGTCTACTTTCATTATCCTTCCTTGATGAGGAAATAATATCATTCAGAAGAGTGATGAGACCACTACAGACATTTCATAAGTCCAACTTCAACCTAGTAAAATATTGTAATGAAGTTGAGCGTCAAAAACTTCTACCTCGATTGCAACCATTTTGCCTTCTAGTTCTATTAGTAGATCATTAAAAATATCGTAAGGATGAAAACCTCTTCCATCAAAGGATTTTAGGGTGGTGGGAGATTGATTGATAATTGGAGAACCCAAATATTTCCAACAAGCAATAGACATAATACATGTAGAGGCTCCTTCGTCAATTACTATACGAAAAAACTCATTTGGTTTTGACAAAAACTGGTATCTGAAAAGCTATTCGATATGAGAGTCTAGGTATATTACTTTCAAGATCAAAGACTATGAGGTTAGATTCTTAAGGATCAATTTATCCAATAACTGACAATAGTAATTTCCTTTGTGTTGGACATGTTTGCAACACTTCAAGGGGCTACATTGCCAAAGGGGACTAAGCTAGGTCTTCAACAATGCTATAATTCTGAGTAGCTCTAGCATGTGGGTTAAAAGCTAACTTTTGAACAACACCTTTGGGAGGTAGACGGATCACCATGTCATGGTTTCATTTCTCAATTGTTTAGAAGGAGATGGAATTGATATAGAAGGTTGATTAGTTTGACTAGCATCATTTCCATTTGGTCTAGCACTTTTAGATCCATAATATTTAGATCTTGTTGCTACCAAAACTTGTGAAGACATCATCATGATATCTGTTGATGTGGATGAAGAGGATGGATTATGTGCAACCATTTTACTGTCTTGAGAAGGGAAAGGATCCTTCAAAACAACAGGTGTAGGAGAACCTTTTATGAATTTACTAACCTCTGCACGATGTGGGAATTCCTTCGTATAATGATCTTCATTACAGATCAGACAAGGATAATGAGATTTCTTTTTTTCTTCAGAAGGTTCATTTTTCATTGGTTTCTCCTTTTGAGAAGAATTTTTTTTTTTTTCCTTTCCCCTTTTTCTTACCTCTAGGTTGTTGAGCTTTTCCAGTAGATGATTCTACTGCATTAATTTCAGAAGTAATTTTTGGAGAAATGTTTTCACTAGGTGAATCTTGTATAGCCAAGATCTAAGTATTTTTATAATTTTTCTTAGATGATTTACCCTTCGACTGTTGGATGACATAACCAATTACACCATCAACGGTGTGAGATCCTGTAGGATTTGAATCTGGATGATCTAATATTGTTAGACGAGGTAAATTTGGGATCTTTTTGTACAAAGTGCCAGATTGTGAATAGACAAGGTCTAGGTATTAGGCACGAGAAATCACCTGCTCTTCCATTACAACACCTCCTTTAGCAACATCTTTCGTAATATCCGAAAGTAAGGATTTAGTAAACCATTCAGCTAATATTTGGTCTGGAATATAAACTTTGACTAAACGACGTCTACGCCTCCATTCATGTATATGATCTGAAATGTAGGTAGATGTAGATTGTTTCAATGAATTCAAAATTTTGGTACCAGTGTCATATCGAATGGGCAACTGAAAGTGTGTTAAAAATTTGTTGCTATGGAATTGAAATTGTTAAAAGAGGCACGTGGTAACTCAATGTACCATTTTACTGCTAAACCTATTAAATTTCGTTGGAAAAGGTGTAATATGATAGAATCATCAATCAATGAATTCAAATCACACCATAGATGATATTTCATGACATGATTTGATGGATCCTCTCTTGATTTACCTTCAAATTTTGGTATATCACTTGGAAATTTAGTAGGAATGACTGACCAAAATGGATAATAATAAATGGGATCATTTGTAAGATGGGACAAATATGGTAAATCTAGGGTTGATATAAAAGGTAATTGTTGGTTAATGGCTTATTGTGGATACTGATAACCTTGAGGATTAAGTCCAACCCCTGGAGGAGGATATCCAGGATAACCTAGAATGGCTTGAGCGGTTGGTATTTGCATCCCTCCAGGGTAACCAGGGTAAGACATACCAGGTTGCAGTTGAGATGGGATTTGAAAAGTATGACTAGGGTATGGTTGACTTTGAAAAGGTTGATTCTGATATGTTTGACCCTGTACCATTTGACCCAAGTAGAATTTCCCCTACAAAGGTTGACTTTGTAAAGGTTGAATTTGGAAAAATTGACCTTGAAAATATTAACCTTGATATGGTGTTTGAATCACTCCTACACTAGGTTTTCTGATAGGAATCTATGTTGTAGACTAGAAAGTAGGACCAATTTGATAAGTAGATGCCTAAGGGATAGTCTGTGTAGTTTGTTGAACAAGTATTTGAGGCACTTGGACGGTCATTTGTGGTATATATTGGACATGAATTTGAGGTGTACTTGGAACCGGTTGTTGAACAATTATTTGCATAGTAGGCTGAATAAATGTTTGAGGACTACTCTGGACAGGTTGTTGAATAGACACTTGTGGAGTTCCTTGAACAGGTTGTTGAACATGTGTTTGTGGAATTCCTTGGATAGGTTTTTGAAAAGGTGTTTGTGGAATTCCTTGGACAGGATGTTGAATAGGTGTTTTTGGAATTCCCTGGACAGGTTTTGGACAGGTATTTGTGGAATACCTTGAACCTATATGTGTGGAATAGGTTGTCTAGTAGGTTGAACAGGTTGATAAACAAGCACTTGTGGAGCAACTTGAACATGATGTTGAACATAAGAGGGGTTCCAAATAGTATTCATTCCTGGATAAGGAGCACCAATCAATGGTTGAGATACAACAAGTTGACTTAGATTGACTTAATGTACTTGACCAAAATTTGTATAATTTCCGACAAGAGGTTGTCCTACAATCATAGGATATGTTCTGACAACAAGTTGTCCTCCAGGTGGAGGATAAAATGGTTTCCCCCCAGGTGGATAATAAATTCAAGTTGGGGATACTTAAGGATTACCTGTGTTACTAGATATCATATTAACATATTGTTCTGATGTCGAAGGTATTTCAGGCATAGAGATCATGCTCTAAGAAGTAGAGGTATATAAACCAGATGGCCAAGTGGAAATTCGAGGAGAAGGAGAGACTCCTGAAAAATTCCCAGAAAGTGACTAGTACTCAGCGGGAATAAAAGGCCCACCATATTGTAAAGACTCTAGAGAGCTTGTATACATAGAAGTTTCGATAGGTTGGCCCACTAGATGAATTTATGTTTCATCTCATAGAAAAATAGAAAGGAGTCTGTAAATGAGAAATAACTTGACCTAAATAGTTCAAGGGGGTAAACTACCAAGGATCTGGTTGAAAATGATCAAAAGGAACTCTTGGAAAAGTGAGTGCATCACTAGCAGTAAAAGGGGTATGTGTGATTCTTCCTCCTCTTCTTCAGTAATATCTTTAATACTTATAATACCAGGAGGAAAACCAATTGTAATTATAGTTCTTCTTCGAGGTGAAGTTGGCGTAGGGGTAGGGGCTATAGTAGCTAAAGGTGATCCGGGCTCATAAATGTTAGACTCAGGTTCTTCAACAATTGGTTCAATTAATTACGTGTCTGAAATTTGGTATTGGATTCTTCTTGAATAATCTGAATTGTTGAGAAATGGAAACAAGAAATTCCATTTTAATTTGTCCTTGAATTAAACTGTGAATTAAAATCAAATTCTATTCTCATAGCAACTTGTAAATAGTTAATTAAGTTTAATTAATTTAATTAGCTTAGAAATTTCTAGTTGGAAGTCTTTTGTAGTCATTTAAATGTTCTCCCCTAAATTTTAAGGGTCCGGATGAGTTTCGATTGAGTTGTAATTAGATTAACTTAGTTTACTGAGTTATGGTCAATTAAATTAGTTCTAACTATTTGTCGAACTAATAGAGGACTAACAGTTAGTTGGTGCACTGGTGCATTCACAAGTGTTACTCCAGTTAACTGAAGATTCCCTCATGAGAAACTCATGCATGTTAGTTTACAGAAAGACCCAGTTGAGACTAGAGTGCAGGGACAGTGTACTATCAGTTGTATGATTTACTGAGTTGTAAATATCAAGCATGCAATCAAAGAAAGACCTATGTTTTGATTGCATAGTTTTGGAAGCATGAATTCCCTTTAAATACAGGCTATTCATCTTAGGAATTGCATAAGGAAATAGGGGCTTGGAGAGCTACAAAATTGGCTAAGTGTTGGCCATGAGCTTGCTTGTGAACTAAGAGAGTTGAGCATACTTGTGCGGAATTTTTCTAGTGAGAACAAGCTTTGTATCTTCACTCATATTTTTGATATATGCAATAACAATAGCCTGGTTTTGAGCAGTGGCTTTCCCCATATACATCTTGTGTTATGTGCCATTGATTTATCTTCTTCTTGTTCATATTGTTTTCATCGATCTATTGGCTTACGCTGGTTGAAAGTAGAAGTAGATTATTGTCTTGTGCTTTAGTAAATTGCATGAGCTTGTGAATCTACAATATTTTCTACATTGTATCGGAGATGAGAACAGTATACTAGAGGATATTTTGAAATTTTGAGTTCAGGGTTATGGGTGAAATTCAAATTTGATATACATACTTCAAGATCGACAGATGGTGTTCTATGGTTTGGAAATCGAGTATGCCTTGGAAGGAAGCTCAAATTTTATAGCCTGGAAGGACAAAATGGAGGTTGTGCTATAGGATAATCGCTTGAAGGAATTCTTTGATCAAGAAATACCTAATAAAACAGCATCAGATGCACTTTATTTCGCCAAATTGAAGAAGTGTGTGGCAAAGGCAAGGCAGATAATCCTTGAGGGAGTTTGAGACCACATTGTCTCGAGTCTCCATGGCAAGGAAACTCCGTACGCTATGTGGAAATCATTGACAGACTTGTATCATAACAACATTGACCAAAGGAAATTGGCACTGAAGGAAAACTTCGAAAAATCAAAATGGAGAAAGGCGAGACTATTCCAAAATAATTGACCAAGTTCACTCAATGTCATGATGAACTTGGAAGTGTTGGAATCACGGTTTCCAAAGATGATATGGTGAGTATTTGTCTTCTAGGACTCCCAAAGAGTTTTCATAGTTATCACGACTTTGTCAATGGTTGGGAGAAGTTGCTAGATTGGGAACGACTGTGGTAAGATTTGATGTAGGAGGAGATTAGGAGAAACACCAGGGATGGCTCTTCATCAAAGACTAATGATGAAGAGAATTTTGCTTTAGTAATTAAGGTGAAGAAGGGGAAAGGGAAAGCTTCCAATTCCAATTCGAATTCTTATCATGGAGGTAAGAAAAAAGGAATGATGAAAGTTAAGTGTGTTCATTGTCATGAGCTGGGCCATTTTGCTACAAATTGTCCACTCAAGAAGTCCAAGAAGAAGTCCTCAGGAGGAGCAGTGGGTGAGGCTTTGGCCTCTCAATTTGAATTTGAATTTTCCCTCATTGCATGCATGGTGTCATCAATGATGGGAAGTGTATGGTACTTAGATAGTGGAGCTTCATTCCACATGACTGGCGACAAGGAGTTATTCAGTGACCTGGAGGAGAAATATCTCCAGATGCATATCGAGATGGGTGACGACGGGAGGTATAGTGCTACTAGATTGGGCACGGTTACTTTTCAGAGGGAGCATGGGGCTCCACTCACCTTGAATAATTTTATGTATGTGCCTAGGCTGAAGAAGAACTTGGTATCCATTGCCATGCTTGAGGATAGAGGCTATGATGTGATCTTCTCGAAAGGAAAGGTGTTCCTTCGACACATAGCCACGAGTCAAGTAAAGAAGATAGGGATTCAGGTGAAGAATCTCTATAAGATGGAGGTAGATGATTGTGTTTCTTTGAGAAAAAAAGCAGAGATGGTGTGGAGCTGAGACATTGGCGAGTTGTGGCATAGGCGATTGGGCCACTTGCATCATGGGGCTTTGAAGATCATGCAGCAGATCTCCACTGGTTTTCCCAAAGGTACGCTAGAGCAAGTTGATACATGAAAGGGGTGTACTTTGGGAAAATACACAAAGTCTTCCTTTCATGACAAAGACAGTCGAGCAGAGGTTATTTTAGAGTGATTCCATTCATATGTGTGTGGACCATTCTAGAAAGCATCCAAGACCAAACACATGTGTTATGTTATATTTTTTGATGGTTTTTCTTGAAAATGCTGGATATTTTTCATGCAAAAAAAGGATCAAACATTCACAATTTTTTGTGAGTTTAAGTCATTGGTGGAGAAAGAGTCGGGAAAGAAGGTTAAATCTCTATAGAGTGATAACGGTGGTGAGTATGTCTCAAACAAGTTTAAGAAATTTGGGCAGAAGAAGGGATTAAACAGGAGTTCACTGCACCCCATAACCCTCCGCAGAATGGGATGGCCAAAAGGAAGAATAAAGGCATAATAGGGGCAGTAAGGGAAATTTTGCATGATCAGGGCCTACCACTTCACTTGTGGGCCGAGGCATGCAACACAATGATTTATATTCAGAACCCTAGCCCACATTCGATACTTGAGATGAAGACACTAGAGGAGACTTAGTCCAGTAAGAGGCCAGATGTTGGTCACTTCAGAATTTTTGGGTCATCGATATATTTCCATGTGACCAAAGATGCACAGAATAAGCTTGAGCCAACAAAATAGTTTGGGATATCTGTGGGGTACACTGATACACCTCACAACTATCGGGTGTAGTTTCTGGCCAACAAGATGGTAGTGGTTTACAGGGATGTCTGATTCGATGAGGAGAAGGCCATGCGAGCTTCCCTTGAGAGGGAGCTTCAGCTACATCCGGTTGAGGATATTTTAGCTCCTAAGATTGAGGATCCTCATATTGATGTGGAGAAGCCACATGTAGAGGATCTAGGAGTGGAGACATCCACTTAGTCAGAGTCTTCAAGAGATGGGAGAAAACACACCAGAGAGGTAGATATATTCTTTTCGGATGCTAGAGAGAATGTGGCAGTACCTACATCACAACACAGACAAAGGATGTCACCTGACAGGTACACTGGATACATGGCTCTTATGAGTGGATGCATTGTGATAGATCCATCTTCCTCTGAGTAAGCAGTGCAACAGCTAGTTTGGGTTGATTCCATGGTGGAGGAGTATGACTCCATAGTTCGTAACAGTGTTTGGCATGTGATCCCAAGACTAGAGGAAAAGTCAATGGTGAGCTCCCGTTGGCTTTAAAAGGTAAATCGAGCTGCAAATGGTAGTGTGGAGAAGCATAAGGCTATATTTGTGGCCCATGGATTTTCACAGGTAGAGGGAATTGAATATGATGAGACCTTTGCTCCTATTGCAAGGTACTCATCAACTAGATCTATATTGGCACTATCATCGCAGATGGGTTGGAAGATACATCACATGGATATGAAGACAACCTTCCTTAATGGCATGATTGAGGAAGAAGTGTACATAGAGTAGCCTGAATATTTTGAGACCTTTGACCGTGAGTCACATGTGTGTCGGCTCAAGAGAGCATTATATGGGCTGAAGCAAGCATCCTATGCTTAGTACACCAAGATAGATAGCTACTTCACCAGGTTGGGCTTCACGAAGAGTGATCAGATGCGAACCTGTACCACATAATGGTGGAAGGTAAATTGTTGATCATTGTACTTTATGTTAATGATCTCATACTGACAGGTGATGATCAGTTGATCAAGTCTTGCAAGGAGGACCTTGCAAGAGAGTTTGAGATGAAGGAAATGGGGCTCATGCATTACTTTCTGGGCATGGAAGTATGACAGGGTGATGGGGAGTTGTTTGTGTCTCAAAGCAAGTATGCCAACGAGATACTCAGGAGGTTCCACATGGAGAGCTACAAGCCTATGGAGACTCCTCTAGCTGGTAACTGGAGGAAGGAGGATGCTACTTTGGGAGAGGTAGTGGAAGTTATTGTTTATAGGCAGCTTGTGGGTTCACTCATGTACTTTGTGAACACACGATCAAATTTATGTTATGCAGTTAACCAGCTGAGTCAAGCGATGGTTAGGTCTACCAAGTTGTATTGGAAGGTGGAAAATAATGTATTTAGATACCTCAGGGGCACTTCTGAGTATGGATTGTGGTATAGACTGACAAAGGGAGTGAAGCTTCAAGGCTTCACGGATGTAGATTGCGTAGGGATTCCATCCAACAGGAAGATCACATCAGGAGGGATCTTCAGTATTGGGTCAGCGATAGTTTCTTGGTACAACAAGAAACAGAGATATGTTGCACTCAATTTGGCAGAGGCAGAGTACATGGGTGCAAGTCAGGCATCATGTGAAGCCATATGGATGAGGAAGATCCCGGTTGGTTTGTTTGGTCAGCAGATGGATCTGATAGTGATTTAGAGCGATAATCAAAGTTTTATCGAACTCTCTAAAAATCCAGTTTTCATGATAGGTCCAAGCACATTGATATCCGATATCATCATCTCAGAGATTGTGTATTGAGGTGGATCATGTTGTTAGAGTATATTCCCATGGAGGAGCAAGATGCTGACATTTTGACAAAGGAATTGTCAAGATGTAAATTCAAGTTTCACAGAGACAGGATTGGGGTAGAAGATAATCCCTTTCTTGTTGAGAGGGAGTGTTGAGAAATGGACACAAGAAAATCCAGTTTAATTTGTCCTTGAATTAAACTGTGAATTAAAATAAAATTTTATTATCATAGAAACTTGTAAATAGTTAATTAAGTTTAATTAATTTAATTAGCTTAGGAATTTCGAGTTGGAAGTCTTTCCGTAGTCATGTATATGTTCTCCCTAAATTTTAGGGTTCTAGGATGAGTTTGCATTGAGTTGTAATTAGATTAACTCAGTTTACTAAGTTATGGTTAGATAAATTAGTTGCAACTGTTTTTGGAACTAATAAAGGACTAACAATCAGTTGGTGTAGTGGTGCATCCTCAAGTGTTACTCCAGTTAACTAAATATTCCCTCATGAGAAAATCATGCATGTCAGTTCAGAGAAAGACCCGGTTGAGACTAGAGTGTAGGGACATTGTACTATCATTTTTATGATTTACTGAGTTGTAAATATCATGCATGCAATCAGAGAAGGACCTATGTTTGGATTTTGGAAGCATGAATTCCCTTTAAATACAGGTTATTCATCTTAGGAATTGCGCAAGGAAATAGGGGCTTGGAGAGCTACAGAATTGGCTAAGTGTTGACCAAGAGCTTGCTTATGAGTTGAGAGAGTTGATGATCTGAAATGACCATACACTAAAAACTGATGTAGAATTGATTAGTCATTAATTAGTTGAATGTTAACTGAAAGCACGGAAATCGAGGAAAACTCCTTGAATTGTTCACTTTAAGATAGCTAATAAACCATAATTAAGATGCAAAACAGAAGTGAAAATAGTGAAAACAAAGATATACTAGACAACAAGATTGATTATGGATTTCGTCCCTAATGGACTACGTCTCTGGTCTGCTTTCAAGATGGGCGACAGTTTTATTAGAAATGAGAAGAAAGGAGTCGATTACATAGAGAAAAAACCAGACTGGATGTTCACATAGGCACTTATGATCACTGTTATCAAATAGCCTTCTGAACCAAATTTCCAACGCCGCTTATGGTTTCCAAATCCGACTCCCGATGCTCCCGAAGCACTAAAAAAAATAACAGCCTCTAACCTCCAGACTCTGCATACAAAAAACCCAAAACCACCAAGCTATTCTTCAATGAGAAAAACTACCTCTTATAAGCCTACAGGTACATGGAAACCTCCTTGACTACATTTGAGGTGTATTTAGCTAATTTCTGGGTTGAATTAGGGTTTTGATTAGGAGTCTTTAATGTCTCATAGTGACATTCACCCTTTTGGAATTAAATTAATCCAAAAATACACATTAAAACCCAAAATGACATTGTTATAAAGCGAAACTCGTTAGCTATTTTCTAACCACGCAGAAGAGGTTAGACAGCTCATGTGATCGCTAGACCAAGCCCACGGTTAGTGCGGCGGCGGTTCTGCTGCAGTTTCAGAAACGGTTAACTGTATCCACATTCACATGTCGAAGTTCCGACAGTTTTGTAACCCGATGGTTAGGAACCCCGATGGCTACCTCTATCTGTTCACATGCTGCCCGCTGCGGCTTTCTCCGATGCGGTTAGAAGGCCAGCGGTTAGGGGCTGTAACTGTAACCTCCGCATTACATGTGAACATGGTTAGGTTCTAACGCAACTAACTCCGCAGTTAGGGAATTGTCATAATATGATTTGTAAAGTTTTTACAATATTAAAAAGGCTGAGGGTTTTATAACATAGTTTTGAATGTATTTTTGTAATACATTGGTTTGATTAGAACTTAGGACTAGGGTTTTAGGTAAGGATTTGTACATGGATTTGATGCATGGCTTTAGAACTTAGGGAATGGTGTTTAGCATAAGATTTTATTTTAGGCATAATGCATTAGGGTTTTAGGTCTTAAGTTTAGTCATTAGGACTTAGATGTATGATTTAGGGTTTTAGGTGTAGAATCTTAAAACCCCTTTTACAATCTTTTGTCACAATGTGGCATAAAACCACCTGCGACGACAAAACCTATGCACATCGTCGACTCCAACTGTCTTTGCAATGACAACCCGGACGATGAACCTATGCCACGGATGACACCCATGTCGACACATCAAACCTTTGCGATGGATGACACAACCATGTCGACACCAATCCTGCAAAGTCGAACAACAAAAAAATGTCGTCGACCAATCTTGGTAGAACTTTCGATGAACATGAGTCGGCAACCAAGTACAATACCATATCAACTGAATGCCATGAAAAATTATGAACAACCTGATCATAACCAACATTGTTGAAGTTGAACTGAAGTGATGATGACACTGAACAACACTTGAACACCTGTACAATTTGAATCAACAAATCCTCCTGGATCATTCCTCTCCACTTGAAAGCTTTTGGACCACAAAAGTTTGACTAAGCAAATAGTTGATGAGGGCAGAAATCCCTCTCTTTCCACATTGACTTGACGATGTACCAATACATTTGATCAATCACCTGCAAGTGATGACCCTGATGATGTTGACCATGATACCTTTCGATTCGGTGACTTATTTCATCCATCCGTAGTATGAACAACTTGCGACGATGGGCAAACAACCTGTTATCAACATGGAAATTGTATTCTTTCCACAAAGAATCATGAGTTAGTGATTCAAAAACATCTTTGAAAACAATATTTGTAGAACTTTGTTCAATACATTTGATGGGTATTAAGAATCTACTTTCTGGAATAACTGGAATATTCAAAGACTCCTTTGATTTTGACTTTATATCAATTGCTTGACTTGATTTACTTTCCTATTGACTGATTACTAAGTGAACTTGCTGCATAGAACTCATCCAGCTGTGATGTAAAGACTGTTGCAACTTAGTTTGACTTTGAAAGTATCTGAGTAATCCTTGATTTACTTGAATCACTATTTCTTCGTCTATTAACTGATATTTCCATTAACTAGCACATTCACTTAATGCATTAGTTTTCAAATCATGATAAGGAAACTTTAGATCTGCTTTCAAAAATGCTTTGTCATGAAAACTTATAGACTTCCTCTCCACTTGAAAAGAGGCTTCATTACTTTTTAAAGCATGAAATGATGATGCAATACCAAATAAATGTAACACTGACTTCCCCAATACTGACCTACACCCCTAAAACTGAAAATAAACATACCATCTGAAACAAGTCTCTGATTAGACTCACATGTACCATTCCCTACAATACACTGTTGATGATGATAGTTTCTAGAATTCAATTGAATGAATGAATTGAGATTCATTATGTCTTTAAGAAGATGTTCATAGGACATTAAATGTATCTCATGTTGCTTATCCTATTTATGAATAAGATTTCTTGGAAAAGAATTAACCACCTTGACCAATTGATCTATAAACTGAATCTCGCATTTCGAACAATCATCCTTATGTTGTTCCTTAATAAACATGAGTACATATTTACTTGAACTTATTAACTGCTTAACTTGATTTGTAACAATTAAATCCAAGTTTGATTTGACTTTATGTGCCCTAACAATAAATTCAACCCCTTCTTTCTTTAGGTGATATTTATGTTCTCTTCTGTAAAACACTTCATCCTTATCATAAAGATAAGGACTCCCTAAGACAACTCCACATATGTCTACTGGGACCACATCTAGCTCCACTTCATCAATGTACTTAGATATAATTGAAAATTTTAACTGACACTGCTTTGTGACCTGTATCTGATTTGATTTATTAATCCAACCTAATGGGTATGGTCTTGGATGATCCTATGTTTCCAATCCCAATTGATTAACTATATGTTAAGATATTAAATTTGCTTGCGATCCACTGTCAAACATTGTGTCAATCATTGTATGCTTAGAAGTTATCCTTATGTGGAAGATTTCAACTCTTTTATCCTCATTTGAAGGATTTATGTTTGAAGAAGATACATTAGTTTTCGAACTTGAACCAATATCAGAAGTTTTACCTGTCGTAACCATGGTGGTTATCCTCCTTTCATCACCTGAATCTGAACCTAGATCCTGTCGGACTACTACAATGGCCTTTTTTTCATCCTTTGCTTTAAGGAAATTTTTGGTCTTAAGTTCTGGATGAAGTTTCCAGCACTTCGATTCATCATGATCGATTCTCTGGCAATAAGAACAAGTAGTTCTTTCCTTCTGAACGATCACTGATTTCTTTCTCTTCGAAATGTTCTTCCCCTTACTGTCAATGGAATCTCTGGTTTCCAACTCTTTGGATGACTGAGATGAAAACTTGAATGATCTGCCACCTAATTCAATATGTATGGCCTGAACACACACCTCGTCAAAATCATCAGGATTAAACATCAATAAAGTATGCTGCAAATATGAATGTAAACTGTCGATGTATTTTAACAAATTTTCACGTGTATCCAATGAAATACCAAGCGCCAATGATTTCTTTCTAAACTCCTGAACACTCTGCCATTTACCTTGCCTCATATGCTGCCAATCAATAACAGCTTGATGCATGTATCCTAAAGGATAGAACTGTTTCCTAAGAGCATTCAAAGACTTAGACCATGAAGAGATGACTTTTCCTTTAAGATTTACATCTATCTGAGTTTTACTTTCCCACTAGATTAAAGTTGTTCCTCCCTTTCTAAGTTTAGCTAACTGAATTTTAGTTTTATCTCTAGAAATGTTCTGAATATGACAATACACTTCTAACTGCTTTATCCAGTTATCTAGCTTTTCAGGATTCATTTCGCCATCATAAATAGGTAACTCAAATTTAACATCAAGTTTCAAAAGAGATGTTTTCTTAGGTTTCTTTTCCGTTTCAGATTCTACACTTGAAGAAGAAGAAGAGGATGATGGAGATGAGGGAGGTGAGGGAGGTTTATCGGCCTTCCCTTTACCTTTGTCCTTCTTCGATGCCTTTGAAGAAGAAGATGCATCTCTTGCCTTCCTGTCTTCGTACAATTATCCCAACATCTACTGCATAGTTAAGAATGCCTACTGAAACTGTTCCTCACTCATATTAGTGTCAGTGCTTTAACCTGCATTAGGTCCTGACATGGTCGATTTCTGAACGACTCATCGCTTTCCAATCTCTGGATCGATCTGCTCAAGGGTTCCTTCTTCTCGTTGTGACTTAGACCTGGTTAACATTCAATGGCACATTCTACAAATGCAACCTGCTCCGATACCAAATTATATGATCTAAAATGACCATATACTAAAAACTGATGTATACATTATTAGCCATTAATGAGTTGAATGTTAACTGAAAGCACGGAAATCGAGGAAAATTGCTTGAATTGATCACTTTACGACAGTTGATAAACCATAATTAAGATTCAAAACAGAAGTGAAAACAGCAAAAACACTAATACACCAAACAACGAGATTGATTACAGAGTTCGTCCCTGATGGACTATGTCTCTGGGCCCGCTTTCAAGATGGGCGACCGTTTTATTAGGAATGAGAAGAAAGGAGTCGATTACATAGAGAAAAGACCAGACTGAATGTGCACATAGGCACTTCTGATCATTTCCATCATATATCCCTCTAAACCAGCTTTCCAATGCCGCTTACAGTTTCCAAATCTGACTCTTGATGCTCCTGAAACACTGAAAACAAAACAGCCTCTAACCTCTAGAATCTGCATACAAAAAACCCAAAACCACCAAGCTATTCTTCAATTAGAAAAATTGCCTCTTATAGGCCTTCAGGTACATGGAAACCTCCTTGACTACATTTGAGGTGTATTTATCTGACTTCTAGGTTGAATTAGGGTTTTGATTAGGAGTCTATAATGTCTCATAGTGACATTCACCCTTTTGGAATTAAATTAATCCAAAAATACACATTAAAACCCAAAATGACATTGTTATAAAGCGGAACCTGTTAGTTGTTTTCTAACCGAGCGGAATAGGTTGGACAGCTCATGTGATCGCTTGACCAATCTCGTGGTTAGTGTGCTGGCGGTTCTGCTGCGGTTTCAAAAATGGTTAATTTCACCCGTTCACATGTCAAAGTTCCGACGGTTTTGTAACCCAACGGTTAGGAACCCCGATGGCTACCTCTGTCTATTCACATGTCGCTCGCTGCAACTTTCTCCAATGCGGTTAGAAGGCTAGCAGTTAGGGGTTGTAACCATAACCTCCGCCTGACATGTGAACATGGCTAGGTTCCAATGCATCTAACTCTGTGGTTAGGGGCCTGTCATAATATTATTTGTAAAGTTTTTACAATATTACAAAGGTTAATGGTTTTATAGCATAGTTTTGAATGTATTTTTGTAATACATTGGTTTGATTAGAAATTAGGACTAGGGTTTTAGGTAAGGATTTGTACATGGATTTGATGTATGGCTTTAAAACTTAGGGAATGGTGTTTAGCATAAGATTTGATTTTAGGCATAATGCATTAGGGTTTTAGGTCTTAGGTTTAGTCATTATGACTTAGATGTAGGATTTAGGGTTTTAGGTCTAGAATCTTAAAAACCCTTTTACAATATTTCGTCACAATGTGACATAAAACCACTTGCGACGACAAAACCATGCACATCGTCGACTCTAGCTGTCTTTGTAATGACAACCCGAGTGATGAACCTGTTAGCGCTTGAGATTTCACCTCAGGCTGAGAAAGGTAAACCTCAAGGCAACATCAAACCATTCAGCCTCGTAGCTAGCCCTACGGGGCAGGAGAAGGCTCTCTCCGGTCAATCTCGGTAGATATTTCAATAGGATGAGATGACCAACACGGTAACACTGATATTAGGCTAGTAAACTGATTTGAAAGATTGATTTGGGGGTTTTTGGGGTTTTTGGTGGCAAATTGAGGAGCTGCAATTTTAGGGTGCGAGGATTGGACACAGTTTCTGCAGGGGGGTCTTTGGGGCAAGGTAGGAACCTGTATTTATGTCTTTAGCTGAAATGGATGATTAGGAAGAAAGATAAGAAGGCTAAAGAGAGCAAACAATGGATTTGAATTCTCTATAGACAGCAGAAAACATAGAAATTAAACAAATTTAAAAGTAGAGCATGGCAAGCATGAATTCTAACTTTATCACTTCATTTTTTTAATATGCAGCAGTATAGGAAGGAAATGAATCACATAACAAAGCTTACAATAACATGAAGAAACACACCATCAACACATGAGTCCACAAGAATCCCAAAGATGACTGCAAAACCCTGGTCTTCCTTAGCCAAAAATTGCAGAGATACAAGTGATAATACAATGATAGCTTCTCCCTCAAGAGTCCAACCATGAAAATGAGCAAGAAAGTACATAATATAGATGATCTAACCTCTTTCCCTGCCTCCATGGGTCGAGATCACTATCCTAGGAGCTGTTTGAACCACTTCTAAACTAAGCACTAGAAAATAGGCAGTCAAAACAACTTGCCTCTATAAACTTGGAAACCAGTTCATACATTCAATTTTTACCCTTTACATGCAAGAATCTTCTAGAAGAGTTAAACAAGAGTAAAAATATCCAAAAAGTGTCACAATTACATCCAAGAGGACCACCATCCACCTCAAAAAGTCAAACTGGAGCCAAACTGCGTTTTCTGGGCTGAACTGGTCAAATCTGGCAAAGTTTCCTCAACGGGTTGCGCACATTTCCTCAACAGGTCGCGCACTTTGGAGCTCTGTTTGGAGGCCTTCCCGATGTCAAAATGAGGTTCAGGATAGCTCGTTGGAAAGGTCTCTGAGTCTACTTTCCAACCCAACTAGAATTTTTGGATTTGGAGGTCATTTGCCTAGTCAAAAATCAATTCTACCAAGACTGCTTCTGCAACTCAAAAAAGGGGCAGAAAGTCAAATTTTGCCTGTATTTTGACCTTCTGGAGGCCCAAATCCCCATAAAAACTCAAGTCCATCCATAGGCATGTGTAACTTTGCATGAAAAATCTAGAAATGTTGAGTTTTTGCAAAACGGAGCTACGATGACAAAGGGTCTCACCGGGGGTGAGACCCGTTGAGAAGCCAAAACCTGTAAATTTCCAAAAAATTCCAAAATTACCCAAAATTCTCAAAAAAATTTGGGATTTGTGATGTAGCTGATGCTAGTGAGTGCCATGATCTTTGAGGGATGCCTCAACCAAGATACGGAGTGGATTGGTCTTCTTCCTCCGCCTAAGAGCCTCGGACAACCTCCTTTGGAACACTTTCATCTTGGCTTTACATACATGCATTCTTGCCCAATAGTGATTCTTCATGTTTCTCAATAACTTTTTCTCTTGGTTGGCCTTAGCCAACAGCCTCTCCAAGTGAGCATTCTCCTGAATGAGCATTGACTTTCTGTCAGCAGGCAATGGATCACCGGGCCTCCTACGGTTCAAGACTCGGTCGCTACGAATCCTCCATAGCTCATCAAGTGCCTTCTCCTCCTCTAACTGTGTGTTCCGCTGCTCCAGGTAGGTGATGGTCCATTGGGATCCCTCAAGTCTCCTCTGTAAAACATCATTTTCAGCCCTGAGATGCTGAATGACCTCCTTCGCCTCTTGGCTAGGAGAACTGGCCTCAAGATCAATCACCGGATCCTCATGAACCATGGGCTCTTTGCCCCTCTGCAGTACCCGTGCTGGTGAAGAAAGCGAGGCCCCTTCCACCTGATGTGGAGATAACACTCGCTGAGCTGAAGATGAAGGCAAGACCCCTTCCACCTGCTGTGGAGATAATACTCGCCTAGCTGCTGCAAATAAGGCCCTTGGGCCTTTCTGATAAGTGACCAAAGGAGTGGAACTAACATGTCGGGTGACGGGAGCATCAGGCTGTTGAGATGGTCCTCCCTCCTCATGAACAACCTCAAGGGGTGAAAGGGATAACCTTGAGAGAAGCAAAACAAAACCCTATCTCTACTTGCATTTTGACATTTTTAAAGCAAATATACATGAACTTCTCATTTCAACTTGATGGCATTAAAACACATTTCCCATGCTCATTTTTCTCTATCAAGCAAAATACTTTGATGATCAGAGGCCTACCTACAACCTTGAATAGATTTGGGGTCATTTGGCAGCTTACTCGCAAATTTCTGTGGAGAAATCCCCAACGGGTTGCGCCCCTCCCAACGGGTCGCGCACGTTGCTTTTCTGAACTGCAGAAGAGCTCTCAACGGGTCGCGCACCACCCAACGGGTCGCGCTTTTGCAGGAGGCTTTTGGAAACCTTCCCGGTGTTGGAATTGAGTGCATGATAGCTCGTTGGAAAGGTATTTGAGTCTACTTTCTAAAACAACTAGAATTTTTCAATTTGGAGTTGATTTGACCTATCAAAAATCAAATCTCCCAAGACTGGTCAAAAAGTGCCAAATGAGGCTGCCTCAAGGAAGATTGCTGTTGCAGTCAACTTTTGAATGCCTTCCTCAACCCCAAATTGAGCTCATGATAGCTCATTGGAAAGCTCGTTATGTCTAATTATTATTTTACCCATCAAGAAAATCATTTTGCCAACCAAGCTAGGAGAAAACTTGATTTTCCCAAGGTCACTTCAGAGGTGTCTTTGATTCTCCTGAGGCAACGGTATTCTTGACATTTCTCTCAAACAATGACACCTGTGCAAAAAGTGAAGGATGTTTTTCTTCTTTGGCATGTTCTGGAAAAAAACCTCTCTCAGTTTTCCAAAATTCATCTTTGATTGCTCTGAAACATCATTTGAGTGAAACTTGTCCCGATGTGTGAAACAAGGAATTTTGTCGAAATGAAGCGAAATGAAGGGGATAGGGGGCTTCTAAATTCTTGGGGAAATTTTTGGGAGTAGGGAGGGATGTTAGGAAGTAGGGGAAAGTGGAATCTCAGAGATTGAGTGAGGGGAAGGGGTCCAAAAGGGCAAAACACAGGCCAAACCTAGAAAATTGCCAGGTTGTAGCTAGAAACTAGGGTTTGTGCAAAAATGAGGAATTTGGCGGATCTAAGGGATGGGAAGTGTTTGATAAGGTACTTTAAGGATAGGGGAAGGTGTATGAACATCAGGATACAAGTTTTGTCGATGATTTGACCGTCCAAGAGATATTAGCTTTCAAAACCCTAGGAGAGGGAAATGACCTTACCTAGGCACAACTGAAGCATGAATAAGGTGTAAAATGACTCGTTTGACACTGACATGATAATGACAACCCTCTGAATGATGATAGGCTCATCTGAATAATGACATGGACTGACATTTGGGCAAACCCTAGACCTAATGCCTAGTGACCAAATTTTGCTTGAAGACTCACTGAAATGACAAAATTTGACCTTGACACTTCAAAATCACTTTGTAAGAGCATATTTGATCACTGTAGGAAGGCTGGAAAGACTGACACTAACATTGGCTCCAATGGGGATGGTAGCTCCTTGGAGGTGCCAAGAACCTCAGACCTATGGGAGAGCAGACCAGTGCTTGCAACCATTGGGCGATGGAGTCATTATTTCGGCAAACGACACAAGACTTTGACTCATTTATTGAATGAACACTTGACTAAAAACTGACTGAAACTTAACTGGAACTTGACTCAAACCGACTCGATAGCAAACTGAAATAACTTGAAAAACTCACTCAACAGACCAAACACAAATGACTCATGACCGACTTAAAACAAAACTTTACAAAGCTTTTTGAAGGGCAGCAGTCCATCAAGATTTGAAATCATGATGACAACCACCTGCATACTAATGAAATATGTACAATCATGTATAATGAGCTTTCCAATGTAACCAATCCAGCAGATGGCTACATACCAAATTTCTGCTCTCGCTTATCTCGAGCAGGCGAAACGATGAACCTGTAGGCAACTCAAAATAACCACTGAAACCAAAGCTTATGATAATGAACCAGGCAACATTTATCTTTTCTAATGCTTGCAGAAGAATGCCAAAGGGATCTTGATAATCCTGAAGCACTACCTTGTTTGGAGGTCCAGCTGCAAAAATATAAGTACTCACTTCATTCTGATCTGAAAGAACAATGGGTTGCTGATTGATAGGAAGGCACAGAGAAGTATAAGCTTCTGCCATATGAGTGTTGGCTGTAAATTCCTTGACCGTGAGAAATTTTGACATATTGTCTCTCTCAAGCTTAGATTCCTCAATTTCATGGGGTAGGTCATTCTTAAACAGAAAACAATCCTCAAGATCATCAAACATGACAGCCTCATCATCTTCATGAAAGAAAATATTATCTGTTTGCTGATCTATAAAACTAATTATGAGACTGTCATCATTTTCAAAAGAGGAAGAAGTTTCACCAACACTTTCGTGACCATGTGCACGCTGTCGATTTGCTTTAGCTTGGGTTGTAGCATGACCTTTCAAAAGCTGATCTATCTCCTCTTCAGACAAAGGAGATAAGACTTTATGTTTCCCTTTGCTCAAACAAGTCTTGTCTTCTTGAAATAACATTTCAAAACATGAAAAATCTGAATGACAGTCCTGATCTTCTGAAACTTGGAAACATTGTTGATCATCCTCATATGACATGGCAATCAAACTATCCAAATTATGATTGAAAGAAGAGTTTTCACTTACTTGAACAAAGATCTCATCTTGATGTTCATGAGCTGGCTGAATTACCTCCTCATGCAGGCTCTGTTCTGATGGCATAAGGACATTTGGATCAAGAACTTTGTCCATGATCTCAACAACAAAACTCTCCTTTTCAGGATTCGGCACAAGGTATTCTTGGTCACCATGATCTGAATTTTGATCTGAAATAGCTGAGTTGACTGCATTACATTCTAAAATTGAATCTTGGCTATCTTGCACGCTGTCTTCTTCTGTAGGCAGATCTGAAACAAGCTCTTCTCTTTCATCAATTACAGCCATATGACCATCTTCAACCTGCTGATCTTGACAAGTATCTTCTAAGATTTCTATGTGCTGCTGAAACGGTTTTTCATACAGGGCTTCCATGATCTCTTCATCCATGAAATTATCATCTTCATAAAACTTCTCAAGGCTTTCAATAAAACTATAGGCATGCTTGCAACAGTCTTGAACTAAATTTAATGATGGATAAGATGCTTGATATCTTTCAATGAACATAGCATGAAAATCCTTTAAACAGTAAATACAAGCAGGCGGCAAACTTTCATACCACGATTGGGCTTTACCTTCTAGAGTGGCCAAGAATATCTTCATCAAGCAATCTTCAGGAAAATCCACCTTCAACTTGCGAATATGCATGTGAAATCTAATCAAATGTAGAGCAGCATCCTTCTTACTATCATCATTAAATATAGGCAAATTCCTTGACCAATCTACCTTGGGAATCTTATTCGGAAAACCTGGAATGTGATCTCGGCTCAAGGGAGCGTATCTTCTTGCAATCCGATCCATCTTGAAAATCTCAAAGCCACTGATCTTCCTGCAGTGAAGTCACCATGAAGCATTGATCTCTGGATTTTTCAGTGAAGGAGTCGCCAGTGAATGATTTCAAATTGTCAGTTTCTGATCGTTGTTCACCATCAACAATCAGATCTGAACTTGATACATGTACTGGGGTAAAGTGTCAATGAAGCGCTACGTTCACAAGCTCACGGAGATTGACTGAAGCAGCGTTTATCTACTAACACTGATGTAAAACAAGAGCGTTTTCGAAGGCTACCTGGCGTAACTTCAGGCTTCGTCTAAGACTTATGAAATAACACGTCAATGAGCAAACGATTAATTTGTTCTCCCCAGTATGGTCGCCAGTATGTTAGCGCTTGAGATTTCACCTCAGGTTGAGAAAGGTAAACCTCAAGGCAACATCAAACCATTCAGCCTCGTAGCTAGCCCTACGGGGCAGGAGAAGGCTCTCTCCGGTCAATCTCGGTAGATATTTCAATAGGATGAGATGACCAACACGGTAACACTGATATTAGGCTAGTAAACTTATTTGAAAGATTGATTTGGGGGTTTTTGGGGTTTTTGGTGGCAAATTGAGGAGCTGCAATTTTAGGGTGCGGGGATTGGACACAGTTTCTGCAGGGGGGTCTTTGGGGCAAGGTAGGAACCTGTATTGATGTCTTTAGCTGAAATGGATGATTAGGAAGAAAGATAAGAAGGCTAAAGAGAGCAAACAATGGATTTGAATTCTCTTTAGACAGCAGAAAACATAGAAATTAAACAAATTTAAAAGTAGAGCATGGCAAGCATGAATTCTAACTTTATCACTTCATTTGTTTAATATGCAGCAGTATAGGAAGGAAATGAATCACATAATAAAGCTTACAATAACTTGAAGAAACACACCATCAACACATGAGTCCACAAGAATCCCAAAGATGACTGCAAAACCCTGGTCTTCCTTAGCCAAAAATTGCAGAGATACAAGTGATAATACAATGATAGCTTCTCCCTCAAGAGTCCAACCATGAAAATGAGAAAGAAAGTACATAATATAGATGATCTAACCTCTTTCCCTGCCTCCATGGGTCGAGCTCACTATCCTAGGAGCTGTTTGAACCACTTCTAAACTAAGCACTAGAAAATAGGCAGTCAAAACAACTTGTCTCTATAAACTTGGAAACCAGTTCATACATTCAATTTTTACCCTTTACATGCAAGAATATTCTAGAAGAGTTAAACAAGAGTAAAAATATCCAAAAAGTGTCACAATTACATCCAAGAGGACCACCATCCACCTCAAAAAGTCAAACTGGAGCCAAACTGCGTTTTCTGGGCTGAACTGCTCAAATCTGGCAAAGTTTCCTCAACGGGTTGTGCACATTTCCTCAACGGGTCGCGCACTTTGGAGCTCTGTTTGGAGGCCTTCCTGATGTCAGAATGAGGTGCAGGATAGCTCGTTGGAAATGTCTTTGAGTCTACTTTCCAACCCAACTGGAACTTTTGGATTTGGAGGTCATTTGCCTAGTCAAAAATCAATTTTCCCAAGATTGCTTCTGCAACTCAAAAAAGGGGCAGAAAGTCAAATTGTGCCTGTATTTTGACCTTCTGGAGGCCCAAATCCCCATAAAAACTCAAGTCCATCCATAGGCATGTGTAACGTTGCATGAAAAATCTAGAAATGTTGAGTTTTTGCAAAACGGAGCTACGATGACAAAGGGTCTCACCGGGGGTGAGACCCGTTGAGAAGCCAAAACCTGTAAATTTCCAAAAAATTCCAAAATTACCCAAAATTCTCAAAAAAATTTGGGATTTGTGCTGTAGCTGATGCTAGTGAGTGCCATGATCTTTGAGGGATGCCTCAACCAAGATACAGAGTGGATTGGTCTTCTTCCTCCGCCTAAGAGCCTCGGACAACCTCCTTTGGAACACTTTCATCTTGGCTTTACATACATGCATTCTTGCCCAATAGTGATTCTTCATGTTTCTCAATAGCTTTTTCTCTTGGTTGGCCTTAGCCAACAGCCTCTCCAAGTGAGCATTCTCCTGAATGAGCATTGACTCTCTGTCAGCAGGCAATGGATCACCGGGCCTCCTACGGTTCAAGACTCGGTCGCTACGAATCCTCCATAGCTCATCAAGTGCCTTCTCCTCCTCTAACTGTGTGTTCCGCTGCTCCAGGTAGGTGATGGTCCATTGGGCACCCTCAAGTCTCCTGTGTAAAACATCATTTTCAGCCCCGAGATGCTGAATGACCTCCTTCGCCTCTTGGCTAGGAGAACTGGCCTCAAGATCAATCACCGGATCCTCATGAACCATGGGCTCTTTGCCCCTCTGCAGTACCTGTGCTGGTGAAGAAAGCGAGGCCCCTTCCACCTGATGTGGAGATAACACTCGCTGAGTTGAAGATGAAGGCGAGACCCCTTCCACCTGCTGTGGAGATAATACTCGCCTAGCTGCTGCAAATAAGAACCTTGGGCCTTTCTGATAAGTGACCAAAGGAGTGGAGCTAACATGTCGGGTGACGGGAGCATCAGGCTGCTGAGATGGTCCTCCCTCCTCATGAACAACCTCAGGGGGTGAAAGGGATAACCTTGAGAGAAGCAAAAGAAAACCCTATCTCTACTTGCATTTTGACATTTTTAAAGCAAATATACATGAACTTCTCATTTCAACTTGATGGCATTAAAACACATTTCCCATGCTCATTTTTCTCTATCAAGCAAAATACTTTGATGATCAGAGGCCTACCTACAACCTTGAATAGATTTTGGGTCATTTGGCAGCTTACTGGCAAATTTCTGTGGAGAAATCCCCAACGGGTCGCGCCCCTCCCAACGGGTCGCGCACGTTGCTTTTCTGAACTGCAGAAGAGCTCTCAATGGGTCGCGCTTTTGCAGGAGGATTTTGGAGGTCTTCCCGGTGTCATAATTGGGCGCATGATAGCTCGTTAGAAAGGTATTTGAGTCTAATTTCCCACCCAACTAGAATTTTTTAATTTGGAGTTGATTTGACCTATCAAAAATCAAATCTCCCAAGACTGGTCAAAAAGTGCCAAATGAGGCTGCCTCAAGGAAGAGTGTTGTTGCAGTCAACTTTTGAATGCCTTCCTCAACCCCAAATTGAGCTCATGATAGCTCATTTGAAAGATCTTTATGTCTAATTATCATTTTACCCATCAATAAAATGATTTGGCCAACCAAGCTAGGAGAAAACTTGATTTTCCCAAGGTCACTTCAAAGGTGTCTTTGATTCTCCTGAGGCAACGGTATTCTTGACATTTCTCTCAAACAATGACACCTGTGCAAAAAGTGAAGGAGGTTTTTCTTCTTTGGCATGTTCGGGACAAAAAACTCTCTCAGTTTTCCAAAATTCATCTTTGATTGCTCTGAAACATCATTTGAGTGAAACTTGTCCCGATGTGTGAAACAAGGAATTTTGTCGAAATGAAGCGAAATGAAGGGGATAGGGGGCTTCTAAATTCTTGGGGAAATTTTTGGGAGTAGGGAGGGATGTTAGGAAGTAGGGGAAAGTGTAATCTCAGAGATTGAGTGAGGGGAAGGGGTCCAAAAGGGAAAAACACAGGCCAAACCTAGAAAATTGCCAAGTTGTAGCTAGAAACTAGGGTTTGTGCAAAAATGAGGAATTTGGCGGATCTAAGGGATGGGAAGTGTTTGATAAGGTACTTTAAGGATAGGGGAAGGTGTATGAACATCAGGATACAAGTTTTGTCGATGATTTGACCGTCCAAGAGATATTAGCTTTCAAAACCCTAGGAGAGGGAAATGACCTTACCTAGGCACAACTGAAGCATGAATAAGGTGTAAAATGACTCGTTTGACACTGACATGATAATGACAACCCTCTGAATGATGATAGGATCAGCTGAATAATGACATGGACTGACATTTGGGCAAACCCTAGACCTAATGCCTAGTGACCAAATTTTGCTTGAAGACTCACTGAAATGACAAAATTTGACCTTGACACTTCAAAATCACTTTGTAAGAGCATATTTGATCACTGTAGGAAGGCTGGAAAGACTGACACTAACAGAACCTATGCCACGAACGGCACCCATGTAGACACATCAAACCTCTGCTATGGATGACACAACCATGTCGACACCAATCCTACAAAGTCGAACGACAAAACACATGTTGTCGACCAATCCTGGCAAAATTGTCGATTAACATAAGTCAACAACCAGGTACAACACCATATCAACTGAATGCCATGAAAAACTATGAACATTACCTGAAAAACCTGATCATAACCAACACTGTCGAAGTTGAACTGAAGTGACGACGACATTGAACAACACTTGAACACCTGTACAGTTTGAATCAACATATCCTCCTGGATCAATTGAGCATACTTGTGTAGAATTGTTCTAGTGAGAACAAGCTTTGTATATTCACTCATATTTCTGATATATGCATTACAAATAGTGAGGTTTTGAGCAGTGGATTTCCCGAGATACATCTTATGTTCTGTTCCTTTGATTTATGTTCTTCTTGTTCATATTGTTTTCATCAATCTATTAGCTTCAGCTGGTTGAAAGTAGAAGTAGATTCTTGTCCTATGCTTTAGTACATTGCACGATATTGTTAATCTACAGGATTTTCTACATTAATAACTCTAGGTCCAGATTGAACCACATCTGATTCTCTTTCATGTGGTTGAATCACTTTAGTTTATATTGTTTCTGATTCTACAATTCCATGTGTCTCAAGTTGATCTGATATTCAAGATCTTGTTGATTTCGACCTTTATGCTTTAATCTTCTCCAATTGACCAGGTGTATATTCAAGGGGTAGACCCTGCATTCTACGAAAATGTCTTGGTAAATTGACCATGATGAATTTTATTAAAGGTGTATTCCAATTTTATTCAATAAAATAATAACAAAAAAAAACGGTAACTAGGAATCAAGGATTACTAAGCCACTGTGAACTGCAATATACAACCTTGGTAAACCAAGGATTTATGTATGGGCAGGAAATATCTCTAAATGTTGTGTTTAGTGTATCACAGATGACAAAGCAATTGACTCAGTTACTTATGGATGGTATGTAACCTAGAAGGGGGCCTCCAAAATATAATCGAGATATGTGGAGGTGTAGTCTGTGTTAGCGTTGTCTAATGCGAGCCTCTACAATAGGAAGCATCCCCATATACTTTTCATACGTGGAACTTCGTCTGATATACCCGAAGGTACATGGATATTGTTCCCATATACTTACGTACGTGGAATACTGACTACCCACAGAATGTGCCACACACAAGAAACGACAATTGTTATGTTTATAGACGTCAGAACACGTCTTCTAACCTAGAACCACTATGTTTGGTTGATTACAAATTTGATTGATTTTACAGTTCCTCTTTGATTAAAGTCAATTTAATAGATGTGGTGTAAATGATATCAATTTTCGCTTCCAAACCTAATGCAACAAATATGCAAAAATGAATATTTTGCTTCAATGAATTTCTAACTATGGTAAAGAGAGAGTCTTTTTTATGTTCAAATAGAATGCAAAACTCCTAATTTCACCATATGCATTTCCAAAAAATGCAAAATTTTCATTTTAGACTGTCCCAAATGTAGAAATTTAACTTTTGAATTTCTAATCACCTAAAAACTCAAAGATAATAAAAATTTTCTCTTAACGTACAACATCCAAAAATTCTTTCAAAATGAAAAAAGTAAACCAACAAAACCTTAAGATGAATCTTTCAAATGAATGTTATGAATATGAAACTATCTAAAGTATAATTCTGAGATACTTCACTACTGAAAGAAGAATAGATTTTCATTTCAAATTCAACAAAAGAAGCACTTTTATGAGCGAAAAATACTTAATCTTGAAAAACATTATTTTTCATTAACTAAATGATTCTTCACAAATAGGTAAAACAAACACTAAATCTGATCGTTTGAAAGAAGAAAGACAAGTAGACACAAACTCAACAATTACCAATCCTTCCTTTGATAAATCAACAAATCATCAGATGAAGCTTTTAACCCTAATTTGTAAAGATAATAATTTCTCAAGAAGACAATTCACAACACCCAATCGAATTAAAACAGACTTTCCAAGAATGTAAACTAAATCCAACAAAGCATAGTAATCAAAAGTTCCTAGACTCAGCAAATGAAAAACCTAATTTTTCAAAAATTTCAAAGATTTGCGTAGGCAACTAGTTGAATTCAGTGCACAGACGCACTGTTGTTGAAGGCTAAGGGCACAAATTTGCACACTGTGACTAAAGGGAAAGTGCACAGGCTGAGAAAAATATAGAAAATAAAACAAAGCCAAAAATCTATAAAATCCAAACTTTCAATATCTAAAACACAGACAGATAAGGCCACAGAAAGAGATTTAAAATTCACAAGAGGATATGATGAAGAACAATTTGTTCCCCAGTGTAGTTTCCAATTTGTTAAGGCAGGAAAATCGCTCTTACGGACAAGAGCGATTTCCCTAGACTTTAAAGAAATCTAGTAAAAAACAAAACAAGTGATTGATACCTTTCCTTAATTCATAACTAAAGGATAAAGTATGAGATATGCAAGAGCCTCTTACCTTTCTACGAAATGCTGGTGGAATTCCTTCCAATGCTTTCAAAAGCCTTTCCTCGTTGCTTCAAAGGAAGATATGCATAAATAGAAACAAATAAAGAATAAAAGAATAATGTAGATAAATATGAAACACAAAGCAAATGAAAGTTGCAATATAGCACATATCATAAGGTTAAACCAATATTCAGTTATAAATCATGCAAAAGATCAAGGAACTTTACAAAAAGCATTAAAACCAATGCAATTAGGAAAGAAATAGTTGCTTGTATTAATATTTGAACAAGAAGAAGCAATACAACCTTGCCTTGATGATGTAAGCCTCCTCCCAATGGTCTCCAATCCTCCCTTTAGGTGACAAGCTTTCCAACCCTATTCCAACAGCATAAGTTTACATTCAGAAGTCCTCCCTAGCCCTCTGGTCTATGTTGAATTTATAGGCCAAGAGGAGGAGGTTTGAGATCCTCTTCTCAAGGGATGAGATCCTCAAAAGGAGGGATTAGGGTTCCACAAAGGGAGGAATTTTGCTCCATGAACAGAGGGATGAGGTCCAAGTATGTAGAAGCTTGAGGCTTTCAATTGGGAAATATTCCTCCAACAAGGCTTCTAGAAATCACTTTTTATTTTTACTTATGTTAAAATATTTGCGCAGTTCATAATGGATGATAGAGTGCAGATTTGCACAGTCCATAATGGTGAAACTGTGGTTGCATAGATTCTGGATAAGAAACTGCATAAGTCCTTAAAGGTAGGTTTTTTAGCAATGTAATCTAGTATACTTGTTGTCTTTGATATTTTTTTTCTTCTAACATTTCAAGTGAATGTTTGGAACACTTCATCGAATAGTGAGAGATCCAGATTGGTGGTCATTTTCCTAATTGTGACAAAATGGCGTGCAACAACATGTGTGTGATTATGTTTTGGAACTTGCTTATATCTTGTGTTCTATATTCTTCCATTGATCCAACACTTGGCCATTTTTATGCTTTCCCTTGTCTTCACACTCTACATAACTAAACTCCCAGCTATTGGATGAGTACATTGTGTAACCTTATCCAACAGGGATGTATTCCTTATCTCATGCAAATGTGTACTGCACCATCCTAAGGACAACCTTCTTCACAAGAACATGGTGCAATCCTGAAGCATAGTCTCTCAAGTATTTATTGCTTACCCTTTATCATTTTTCCTCAAGCTAACCTCTCCCTGGCTCCCTGGCTCCATTGCACATTGCAAAGTTCTAATGGATAGTGGAGTCTCCTATTAATCATTGTTGAAGAGAACTATGTAATTCACTGAGCCTGTCCCTCAATCGTTGGGCATTGTGCAATTAAAGTGGTTAGTCTTGCCACTCCTGCTAACTTAAACCACTCACTACATAATTAATTTCCTTGTCTTTCCTCCTGTGGCACATTTCATAGTTCCATTGAGTATTGGGGTCATCCCTCAGTCCTTGTGAAGCTTAGCTACGCAATCCTTGCCTTCTCTTCCCTAAGCACTACACATTGCATAGTCACATTCAAAAGTCACTCCACCCTTGTCTCCTGGAACTTCCCACTACGTAGAAGCTTTGCCAATCCTATCCTACATTGCATTGTGCATAATTCTATTCAGCAATGAGGCATTCCTAGACCTTTGCAGTAGAGAGTTGTGCAATACCTTGTCTCTTTCTCTCTCTTGGGAAGCTTCAACCCTCAAGCCTCTAGTCACTGTCTCCAGTACTTCACACACATTCTTGTCTCTTCCTCTTTCCCTATCATAGTGCGCATTTCTAGTACATAATATCCCACTTATTACCTCTTGAAACTGCATAATGCACCAAGGAAGCCTCTCCCTCTCAGCCCTTGCGCAGACCCATCACAATCAACACTTTATGTGAGAAAACAAAGGTAGAATAGGTGGTTTTTGGAATGATGTTGGCTTGTCATGAGTGGACTTCATTTGTAGGTGTTATCATATCAACATGGCAAGGTGATTCTCAAGGGATATTATCAAGGAGAGGTTACAAGAAGACACTTGTGAAGAAGAAACAAAAGGAGGAACCACCCTGAAGGACATGAACGAATATCGAACCAAGACAAAGAGATGATAACTCATGCTGGCTTGGAAGTTTCCAACATGCATCTAGACCCTTTGGAGGGTGAATATGAAATACAAGAAACGATCGACCATGAAGAAGTCAAAGTAACAACAACCAAGGGAAGAGCTTGGCCTTTATGCACTATGAAGTCTTATGTCATTTTCGCCAAGTCATGGCTTCTCAAAGTGTCACCACAAAAGTAATATGAGTCAATGTAATTTGCCACATCATTTGTGGAATGTAATTATTGTATTTTCAAAAATGATAAAATGTAAAATGTGTGGAATCCCAAGGGTCCCACATGGAATTTGAGAAGTCACTAGAAATTTTAAAAGTCATATAGAAGCTCAATGGTCACATAGGAATTCAAAAAGTTATGAGAGGACCTCAAGAGTCATGAGGGAGTTCAAGAGTCACATGGGAGGTTGAGAGTCACCTCATTTGTTATAAATACACCCTCATAGCTCAAGAGAAAAGACTTTGGACTTTTCACCTTAGCTTTTTTAGCTTAGCATAGGAGAGAAGATCTTTCTTTGGAGGAGCAAGTGCTGACTTAAAGTTCCACTATTGGGGCTAGTGTGGCATCATTGTAGTCATGTATCTTGGAATTTTCAATTAATATATGAAGCTCTCATAGCTGACACACTTTCATGCATATGTTGTGAATAATTGTAAGACTATTCCTTGATTATTTTCAATGTATGTTTATGTTAACACATACTAATGAAAATGAGCTATTTCATTGGATTTGGTATGCATATTGTTGAATGTGCATTGTTATTTGATTTTATCATCATTATTATCTTGTGTATTACTTTGCAGGTTAATCAATAATTATTTCCATGCTATTGTGTGTTGCTTTTAGGGTAGTACTATTACTTTTCTTCTAGAGGTTCACTCTCTCTTTCCCCTCCATGAAAGTACCATATATACATTGCAATTTTATGCCTCGCAATGTCATCTTACTTGCTTATTTCATGATCCAGGTGGATCTTGGTGGCCAGCTGCCAAGTCCACCTAGACCCCCACCATTTTTTCTCTCAGCATTTTCAGTTTCCTTAATTGTAGCACAACTTACTATTTTTAGCAGTTTTTCAGGTCCTGAATTTCCGGAGCCATTTTGAGACCCTAAACGACATTTTTTGGGAAATCTGGGGCAACATGGATCCATGGACCGATGTTGCCTCCCAAAGTGGTAATGCTTGGATAGATCTTTCTAATCAGCTATTGTACGCGTCAAACGGAGATCGTATACCAAAGTTATGACCCCGGGAAGTTGATGTACCAATTTACCCAAACGGGGCCCACAGTTTGGCGTTTCATCTTCTAGGGTTAGGTCTTGGAATGTTAAGGATTTTCCATTGTTTCTCAACAATAAATAGGCCTTCGAGCCTCATTGTAAGACAGTTCAGAGGCATGTAGCCGCCACATCTCTTCTTAGAGATAAGCTACCATCGCCCTAGCTGATTTATTTCCATTACTGTTTGTAAGCATATTTCAGTATTTTACATTAATGAAGTGAAGTATTATTTCCACTTCATATCTATGTTTATGGTTATCTCTGTAATTTGTTGCGTTCCTGTTTAAGTCTAGATCAGTGATATTAGAGCGGTCTGCTTTTTCTCTGTTTTTCTTTGCATGTCCTCAATGAGGTCGGGATATAAGGAGGTAGGGCATGAACTGGTCGAACCTTTGCGAGACCAGCCTCGCAAATCCTGACGACCTCCTATGGCGAATGAGAAGAAAGATGAGGTGGCAGGAGATCCTATCAAAATCTTGCTCAAAGAAGCCCTTGAGCGACAACGAAACGCGATGATGGACAGTTTTGCCCAAATCCTTCAGCGGCTACCCAGGAGGGACACATCGGCTTCCAGCAGCTAATCTGGAAACGCCACTCCCTTTAAGGTACAAGTTAATTTTTAAATCCCCATATTTGAGGGTTAGATAGACGCAAATGTTGTAGATAAATGGTTAAATCTGCTGGAGGGTTATTTTTCTGTTCATGAATTTTCGAGTCAGGAAAAGATTGTTTTAGCTCTTCTCAAAGTAGCCCCCCACGTCAAGGACTGGTGAGAAACCTACTGCGAGCAAAAGGATGAAAATACCGGCTCACTATTTTCAATCGCACCCACCTGGAATTCATTCTGGGATGCCATCAAGGAGCAGTACTACCCTGTCGGAAGCTATGAGGATGAATACATAAAATGGATCACGCTACGCCAGGGAAGGGACCAAGACGTGCCGGAGTTCACCAATCTTTTCCATACCCTTCGCACAAAATTGGGTATCAAGGATACGGAGTAGCATTTGATACTCAAATACCACGGCTGCCTGCACAAGTACATCCAGGAAGAAATATAATTCCTAAACATCTCCTCGCTCAGCACAGCGTACCGATATGCCGTCAAGGTCGAGCAGAAGTTTAAACAAAAGAAGCGAGAATTTGGATCTACGAATCTAAAGTAAGGGAAAGGTGCCCCTAAAACACAGAACAAAGGACAAAGCTAAGGCAGGGCAGCCCAAGACAACCTGCCAAAGCTGCAGGCAAAGAACAGCGCCGCGAAGAGAAAAAAGGACACGGGAAAATGGTGTGAGTTCCATAAGAGCTCCACTCACAACACCAGTGAGTGTCGGGCCAAGCAGTCACTGGTGGCTGAGCTAAAGGTTCCAGAATCATATGCATGTTCCGACTCTGAGTCAGAACCCGACAAGGGGAATGACAAAGGGAAGCAGATCATTGACGCAGATCCAACGCCACTTTTGCTATCGCCAAGATCCAGAAAAATGAACCCGAAGATCCAGAGGAGGAGGAGCGTCTCTTCCACTCGCAGATGTGGGTAAAGGGCTCCCCACTACAATTCATTTTCAATAGCGGGAGCCAAAAGAACCTCATTTCGGCAAAGGTCGTGAAGCGGTTGGGCTTACCGACCACAGCACATCCACAACCATACACCATCGGGTGGCTTCACCAAGGACGAGATCTTCACGTGAGCCAGCAGTGTCGCCTTCCATACAACATCAAGCCCTTCACGGATGAGGTATTGTGTGACATTGCTCCCCTTGAAGTTTGTGATGTATTATTAGGACAACCATACTTGTGGAAGCGACATGTTGTGTATGAATCAAGGCCCCGTGCTGTTATTATTACATTGGGGAATAATTTGTACAGGATACCAGAGGTAGCACCGCCTACTGCCATCTCTTTGATTACTGCAAAACAATGCAGTAAGCTCATTTCCAAGACTGGGAAATTTGTTTTCCTGATGATACGCCCTCAAGGAAAGAAGAAGATGGTGGTCGTGGCCTCCAGACAGGACCCCTTCGCACGACAACTACAGATGGATAAGGTCGTGAAGGAGTACGAGGACATCTTCACCTTCCCTGCAGAGGTTCCTCTGCACTGTCAGGTCAAGCACTCCATCGATCTCACCCCAGGTGCGCCGCTACCCAATGGACCGATTTATTGGCGCTCTGTTTTGGAGAACGATGAAATAAAGAGGCAGATTCAGGAGCTGCTGCAGAAAGGTCACATCCATCCAAGTTCATCACTTTGTGGGAGCCCGATCGTGTTGGTACAGAAGAAGGATGGGACTTGGAGACTCTGTATTGACTGTCGGGCACTGAACAAGATCACTGTCCGTAATAGGTACCCGATCCCACGGATTGATGACATCTTGGACCAACTAAAGGGGGAAAAATATTTCAGCAAGATCGATCTGAAGTCAGGATATCACCAGGTACCAATCAAACCCTCTGATGTGTGGAAGACTGCCTTCAAAGCCAAGGAGCGCCTCTTTGAATGGTTGGTTATGCCTTTCGGATTGATGAATGCTCCTGCAACCTTCATGAGGCTAATGGATGACATCTTGTGACCATTCACCAACTCATTTGTAGTGGTATACTTGGATGACATTCTGATCTTCAGCCAGAGTTGGGAAGAGCACCTCCACCACATCCGACAGGTTCTTCAAACATTGCGGCAACACAAGCTATGTGCCAATTTGGAGAAATGCACTTTTGGCATGACCCAGGTTCAGTATCTGGGATACATTATTGATGAACAGTGGTGCATGTGGATCCGGCCAAGATCCAAGTCATTCGGGATTGGCCATCTCCAACCACTCTAACAGAGCTTCGTAGCTTTCTAGGTCTTGCCAACTTCTACTGCAGGTTCGTGTTGGGGTTTTCTCATATCACTTGGCCCTTGAGTCAAGTCACCAAGGGAGGAGCGAAAGAGAAATTATTTTGGTCTGAATCTCAACAGAAGGCATTCATAGAGTTGAAAGATCGCCCTTGCATAGCACCAATGCTCGCATTACCAGATTTAGAACAACCATTTGAGGTCAAGACAGATGCCTCTGACTATGCTATTGGGGCAGTCCTTACTCAACACGGGCATCCAGTGGCATATCACAGTGAAACACTTTTAGACGCAGTTCGGAAGTATCCCACTTATGATAAAGAGATGTATTCCATTGTGTAGGCGTGCCGATTACATTTTGGGGAAGGAAACGGTCATCCACACAGACCACCGACCCCTGCAATTCATACAGACCCAAGGGAAATTGCAGAATGATCGCCATCAGAAGTGGTCTACATATCTGCAACAGTTCCATTTGAATATCAAGTATAAGAAGGGCAGCACCAATAATGTTGTAGATTGCCTCAGTCAACCACCGATCATGGCGTTAACCACCGTGCTCAACTCTTGTGGGCATGAGACTTCTGATTGACCACTTCTCTACAAAAGCGACCCAGAATTTGGCCACCACACATACCAGACACTCTTGGGGGGTCGGCATGTTCCAGATTTTCACCTCCAGGATGCCCTGTTATGCCACCTAGGTCACCTTTGTGTTCCTTCAAGCGAGTGTGCAAAAATGATTTGGGAAGCACACTATAGTCGGGCTGCTGGGCATTTCGGGGTCGAGAAAATGGTGGCAGTATTGCAAAAGTATTTCTATTAGCCAAATCTTCGACGGGATGTTGAGAAGTACATCAGATCATGTACTACTTATGCCATTGCCAAACCAACCATCAAGAAGCAAGGCCTCTATACCTTGCTACCTACCCCTAGTCGACCTTGGGAATCCATCTCCATGGATTACATGTCAGGCCTTCCTTCCACTAAGCATGGAAATGATTGTGTTTTTGTGGTCGTCAACAGGTTCTCGAAGATGGCCATTATGGCGGCCTGCAAGAAGAATATCACAGCAGAATCCACTACTAAACTCTTCTTTGAACGAGTGTGGGTGCACTTTGGGATTCCACAATCTATCATCTCAGATCAGGACAGTCGGTTCCTCAGTACATTTTGGTCCAGTCTCTGGTCAATGTTGTACACCAAACTCACTAAGTCCACAGCCTTCCATCCTCAAACTGATGGCCAGACAGAGGTTGTCAATCGGATGATTGTACACATTTTGTGCATGTACAACTCAAAGCATCCACGCACATGGGACGAGAGCCTCCCCTATGTTCAACACAACTACAACTGAGCTCTTCACAGCTCGACTGGCCACAGCCCTTTTCAGGTGGGCTTGGGATTCCAGCCACTATGCCCCATTGATGTGGCCATGCCACTTGTAGCTACTCACACAGATTAAGCTCATGTCCAGTCCGAAACAGATAAGGCAACCAGCTTCATTGTGCACATCCAACATATTCGCCAGTAGGTCCATGACATTATGGAGAAATCAAATGCCAAGTACAAGCAGTGACATGATCAACATCGGGTACCACACAGGTTTCAAGTGGGCGACAAAGTCTGGTTGCATTTGCAAAAGGAACGCCTTACTGGAGCCTATCGGAAACTGAGACCACTCTGATATGGTCCTTACACCATTACTAAGGCTATGGGAGACAATTCATTTGAGCTCAGCATTCCCCCATTCCTTGGCCTACACCTAATGTTCAATGTGGACCGCCTTCGACCATACTTTCCACCATTTCTAGACACATCCGACATTGTAGAACAGCTCACACCCACATAATTAATTCCAGATTGCATGGAACAAGCTGCAACTAATTGGATCATGGACACACAGATCAAGAACACTCGCCAACAGAATATCCAACTGTATCGAGTTGTCAAAGCAGTCCAACTCCTTCACCAAGGCAAGTGGCTCACCAGGGACCAAGTTCAGCAAAAGTTTCCTCATCTCATGGAGGAACTCAACACAATGGGGACCATTGCTTCCTAAGGGGGGAGGAATGATCTAGGTGGATCTTGGTGGCCACTTGCCAAGTCCACCTGGACCCCCACCATTGTTTCTCTCAGCATTTTCAGTTTCCTTAATTGTAGCACAACTTACTATTTTTAGCAGTTTTTTCGGGTCCTGAACTTCCGAAGCCATTTTTAGGCCCTAAACGACGTTTTTTGGGAAATTTGGGGCAACATGGGTCCGTGGACCCATGTTGCCTCCCAAAGTGGTAGTGCTCGGATAGATCTTTCTAACGAGCTATTGTACGCGTCAAACGGAGATCGTATGCCAATGTTACGACCCCGGGAAGTTGATGTACCAATTTACCCAAATGGGGCCCACAATTTGGTGTTTCATCTTCTAGGGTTAGGTTTTGGAATGTTAAGGGTTTTCCATTGTTTCTCAACAATAGATAGGCCTTCGAGCCTCATTGTAAGACAGTTCAGAGGCATGTAGCCGCCACATCTCTTCTTAGAGATAAGCTACCATCGCCCTAGCTAGTTTATTTCCATTACTATTTGTAAGCATATTTCAGTATTTTACATTAATGAAGTGAAGTATGATTTCTGCTACATATCTGTGTTTATGGTTATCTCTGTAATTTGTTGCGTTCCTATTTAAGTCTGGATCATTTCAAAGATTGTTTGAATAATCTCTTATGTGTATAATTGCATCCAAGGTAAATCCCTAAGAATAATGATGGTCGGGTCTATCATCCAGATGGGGCTCCTACTGCAAATTGTGTGAGGTATAATTGGGACTTTATACCAACGAGACCCTCTTTGTTGGCGGATTTCCAGGACTGTCAACAAGCCCTATAATAGATTATCCATTTATCCTAAGAATATACATTAATTTTCCTTCAAATAATGTGATATCAAAGTTAACTTGTACCTTGAAGGTTGTAACACCTTCATAATTGTTGCTTGTTGAAGGTGTGTTGACTGTTGTTGGAAATTGTTGAAGGATTTGGGTGAAATTATACATCATTTCATTCCTCTATCAAGTGATACTATCTCTAGACTAAACTCTTTGTGCCCTAACCTCGTCAAGGACATACACTGAGAAACAACATGTATATTTCTCTTATATCACTTATACATGTTATACAAGGAATTAAATGAAAGGAAAGAAAAGAAATGGAATACACACATAAACATAATAGAGAGCATAGTAATATAGTGAAAACCCAACTTCTACTGATAAATGAAATAACAAAATTTTGTAGAACACAAACATACCAAAATGGTGGTAGGTATCTATAAAGGGAGATAGATGGTAGCTACACACATTTGAAAAGCTATTACAAGAGGCCGAAAGAATGGAATTTTAGCATAAAGAAAAACCCATAGAAGTCCAAAACCATAACCATGAGGATGGAGTGCCGAAGTGTCCGTGCGCCCTGAGGTGGTTAGTTGGTTCAACTTCCCAAGGGCACAACTTTTCCTTACAATGTATGTTTGAGCCACACAATCTCTCATTGGAAATAACTATCCAAGGATTACAACATTTGGCTAGGGCCATAAATAAGTCTTGGTGTACCGAATCACCAAATAACATCATTTAGGGCCTCAAGACAACCATGGAATATTGGGATCTGGAAAACCATAGAAAAATTCCAAGAAAATAGAGAACCATTAATTAAATGGAAGAGGTGGGTGGACACCTATATCCAGTTGGATCAATATTTCTTCTTACCAAACAATTTTGGCATTAGCTTGGTGTTGAGCTATGGAAAGAAAGGATCTTTCCCCCTATATAGGAGGTGTTGAATCAAACTCATCAATCACACCTAGCTCGCAAAACACATGAGAGAATATTTTGAGCTAGATGACTTCGAAAAACTAGGAAGGGGAGATTTTTATGAAGTTATAGGAAGTGTGGACTAGATGGGACCCTTCTCTTATCCAAGGAATAATGGGGGGAAATTTGATGGTAGGGATAGTAAGGGGGAAGAGTCTAGAAATAGGATAGGAATGAGACAAAAATTGTGAGAGTTTAAGGGTTGACATAACCTTGTAAGGGTTTTCAATAATTCACCTGAAGGCACTAGGGGAGAAACAAAATCCACCCCCAAGGAGAAAGATGAAGTAAATATTTTAAGAAGGATATTTAAAAAATGAGAGGCACTAAAATCATGCTTGAGAAGGGTTAATCCTCCAAAAGGTATGAAATGTGTTGTGTATCATCCTAGACCTCCTACAAAGTGTTTTAGAGAGGGGTGAAATCTTCCTGAGCTGAAGAAGCTTAGAGTGAATTTTCATCAAAAACATGAGGCAACTTCTTATCTAGGGGATATTTATGAACCCATATTTGTTTCTTTCCAAGGAGCAACATTTTGTCCCAAAGTGAACATATGTATAACACTGACCAAATTTGAAGGGACTTCCTTTGTAATCCATAGACTATCTATGAACGAGTCCCCCTAACATGATAGTTAAGTTGTTTGCAAGACCTTTCGAGAGATTAATCCCAAATAGAATCCACACCATCCCCATGTAACTAAAATGAAGATACAATGTATCCTCTTCATATAAAAAACCCAACATATTATCTATTTCTTTAAATACACCCTATAACCAAAATAAATAGGAATGCCTAGTTGTTGCATCTAAACTAGAATAACTTCCAAATTTTGGTACTAAGTGTCAAAATAAATAAACCATTTTTTGAGGAAGAGGGCTTGTGAGCCTCAATGCCAACCTTTCTGAAGAATTTTTTGGGAATCTCCCCTAAGGCCTTCACCCATCCCATCTACCTCTTAGCAAGTAACATAAAACAAGGAGAATAATCAAGGATGGCCATGAAATTTACCTCTAACCATTACATGAGCACTTCCACTGCCATACATTTTCTAGAAAATATTCCAACAATGACATGACCCTCCATGAAGTGGATTTCATTGAGTTGTATCTCTTTTCCTAAGACTAGGTTTGGCTCAACATACTTCCTTTTGATACATTTCCTATTTTATTTTGGATCTTCTCTAATAGGTGGAAATGGGGGAGTAAAGTTTGGGAGGGAAAACCACCACCACAATGCATATCTAGGGAAATGAGACTACCAACAAAACCAACCATTGAAGGGTTTGATGGGAAACATTGAAGGGAAACTGAGGCTGGAATATGATCCAAACAATATTTCACCTATGAAAATGAAAGTCTTGATGTCAAAGGAGGAGGGGATTCAAACATTAGATGAACATTGGGAAGTAGAGAATGGGAAACAATTACTCTAGCTAGGAAGAGGGGACCAACCACAATATTAAATTCTTTTGAAAATTACCTTGTGCTTGGATATAGATCTAAGGACAAACCTTTCCTTGGATATGATTGCAGTACCGATGAAATAAAAAATCCATTAGATGAAAATACAGGAGAAGGCAACATATCTTACACCAATAAGAATGAGGTGGAAAAGGGATCTTTCTAGATCTAGACCCTAAACAAGGTGTCCTCTGAATAGTATACTAAGTCCTCCTATATTCCCTCATCTATGAAAACGTAAGTCTGAAATCCTCAACTCTCCATCCTGCATATCCAAACCAACAATTTTTTTAACCTATAATGGTGCATTCAAAACAATTTGAATTATTCATTCTAAAATTAAAGTATTATTATGATGATTTAATAAAAAATTTAAAAGAGTCAAAAAAATGTATATAATACTAAAGGAGGTTTTGGTTGTGATTTTAAAATTAACTACTTATTCTTATTCTTATTATAATGATCTAACATAAATTCAAAAGGGTTGACTTAAGTAATTCTTTTCTATATAATAATAGGAGTAGAGGATGTGTTGGTTATGCGTTATATTCTTTGCACAATTACTTCCACATGTTGTACAATGTGTGGGGGTATAGTGGGGGATTGCAAGGGTGAAGAAGCCCCCTGTGTGGGGGTTGGAGGGAAGTTCCCCCAAAAAAATATCTTGGCTAGTTTTTTGCATTCATTTTTTGGAAAATTTTGGCACATGAATTTCACCACCTTTAGCAGTTCTTTGGTGCATGGTGGTTTTTCCCATGGTTTTATAGTTTTGAGTAAGGAACTATGATTGTATTCTAATCCATAGTAAATGGTTTGGTGGTTTACATATGTTGCATTATCTATATATATATATATGTATATATATATATATATATGTATATATATATATATATGTATATATATATATATGTATATATATATATATGTATATATATATATATGTATATATATGTATATATATATATGTATATATATATATATGTATATATATATGTATATATATATCTATATATATATCTATATATATATGTATATATATATATATATGTATATATATATATGTATATCTATATATGTATATATATATATATATGTATATATATATGTATATATATATATATATATATATATATATATATATATATATATAGATATATATATTACAATATATATATATAGTATTGTAATATTGTACAAAAGAATATGTTGAAAATTATTTTTGGTTTTCTTGGTTTAGGTTTCAAGGGTAATTTTTTCTGTGTTAATGTATGTGTTTTCCATTGTATCTTTTCTGTTTTTATTTAGAATCTACTTGTAGAAATTAACTATACAGGGTTTAAACCTATATTTGGTATTAGAGCAATTTTGGCTTCAAGGCGATGCTTTTCTGGCTAAGGGGTTTTGGTCGATCTTATGGTAGACCTTATTATAGTGGGAGATCTACATAGTCGATTCTTGTGGTGAAAGGAAATGGAATTTATTCAAAGATAGAGATTGGTAAATTCAATGGGTAGAGGTTTGAGTTATGGCAGCTCAAAATGGAAGATATGTTGGTGGGAAATGATCAGTGGATCATTGTGGATCTAGGTATTGCACCAAAAGGGATGTCGACAAAAGATTTGACCATGTTAGATCGAAAGGAAAAGAGAAAAATATTATCGTGTTTCTCAGGTTTAGTATCACTAGATGTTTCAAGAGAGTATATAGTAAATGCATTGTGGATAAAGTTAGGGACTTTGTATTAGTGGAAAAAAGTGTTCCAATGGAAAAAAAATTATAACCTGAGGATGAAGGATGGAGACTCAATGGAATAGCATCTAAATTCCTTCAATAATGTGTTAAGTCAGTTTTTATCTATTGCTATAAGATTTCATATGAGGATAAGTGTATCAGTTTGGTGTGTCCTTTACCAGACTCGAGGAATAGTTGGTTGTTTCCATAGGTAGTAATGAAACTACTTCATTTTTTAACGATATAGTCTCATCCTTGTTATTAGAGGAGATGAGAGGGGAAAATATGGACATTCAGAACAAATATGCCTTGTCTATAAGAGGAATCCCCTAGAATAAAAATAAAAATAAGTCCTCAAACATGAGATATCAATCTGGAGGAAGACTTATGTCTCCAAGAAAATTTGTAAAGCCATATTAGAGATGTGAAAAGAAAGGCATTATAATAAAGACTATACTATCCAAAATTACTAACACAGGAAAATGATCTAATGATGCTCCTTCTACAAAAGCAAAAAACTCCTCAAATGAAGGAGGGAATGTGTATTTGTCTTCTACAAGTACACATGTAGATAATGATACATGGTTAGTCGACTCAGGTGCATCCTTTCATAAGACTCCTCATAGGTAGTGGTTTTGCGAGTATGATAGATATGATGGTGGTGATGTTTTCTTAGGAGATTACTCGACATCTAGAATAAAAATATGATAAAAGGTAAAGGTGAAGCTCATAGGTGGAAGGATTTGAACAGTCCTTGGCATTCTGCACATCCTAAGATTGACTAGAAATTTGAATTCTCTAAACAATATGAGCGATGCAAGTATAAAAACATTATTTGAAAAGGATACCTGTAACATGGCTTGAGGAGTAATGGTATTGTTGAGAGGAGTTCAAATTGGGACTTTGTATAAGCTATTGGGAATCACTATTCCTGAGAGTGGAGAAAAAAGAAGGAAAAAATTACATCCTCTAGAGAAAAAATTGTTATGTGGCATCAAAGACTAGGACATATGGAAGAAAATGGTCTTTTAGTACTACATGGTAATTGTATGGTAGAAGGTATGTCTAATTTCTCTTTGAATATTGATCTCTGTGAACATTATTTATATGGGAGGAAAAAATGGGTAAGATTATCCTATGGTTCTATGAGGTCAAAGAGACTGTCTCATTTACAGATGAATGCTTAAGGAATAAATGAATTTACTTTGTGAGGAAGAAAACTAACATAACCTTACTAATGTCATATATATTAAATATCCAAATCTATAATTAACATAAACTCAAAATTATGTAAATCAAATTTATTAAACAATGTCTTTGTACTTTATATTAGAATAATCAAATTTCAACCATATTAAATATTTAAATTTATAATTAACATAAACTTACTAATTTCATATATATTAAATATTTAAATTTATAATTAACATAAACTTACTAATTTTCATATATATTGAGGGGTTGATACACTTAAAAAAGACAATGCAAAGCAATGTATGCACAACTATACACAATGCTCAAAGAAGCACAATGTATGACAACTATACACATCCAACTATATTTATAATGAACATAAATCCAAGTTTGTTCAAATTGCAAACAAAATGTAACTTCTTATTTAATTAATTAAATTCCAACTATATTAAATATCCAAATTTATAATTAACATAAACTTACTAAATTCATATATATTAAATATCCAAATATATAATTAACATAAAGTTTTGTAAATCAAATTTATTAAAACAATGTCTCTGCTTTATATTCAAATAATCATATTCCAACTATATTAAATATCCAAATTTAAAAATAACATAAAATTACTAATTTCATATATATTAAATATTCAAATATATAATTAACATAAGCTCGAAGTTTTGTAAATCAAATTTATTAAAACTATGCATGTGTGCTCTATATCCACCTTGAAGTGTTGGTTTATGCTTTGTGTGTCATGGTGCATGGTTTAATTGTATGAATTTGATAAATGTGTCTTTCATGATTTATGTTCATCCATAAATATGGTAGATGCTATAGAAATCATGCTTATAATTGTTGATACATTGTGGAGAGTGCTTGAGGTCACTGATATATTTAAAGAAAATAACGCTCATAGAAATCTAAGTTTTATTGTTAATCTCCATAACATTGATAAAAAAAATCTCTTCCTCCACACCTCTACACTCCACACAATATATCAACAACTATATGCATGATAGCATCCAACTATATTTATGGATGAACATAAATCCAATATTGTTCAAATTCCGAGATAAGCAAAATGTAACCTCTTATTCAATTAATCAAAATCCAGCTATATTAAATATCCACATTTATAATGAACATAAACTTACTAATTTCTTGTATTTCTGGGTTTAGACTTATGTGATCCATAATGTTTTGAAGAGATTTTTTGCCAAGAGATCACATTGGCTCCAAAAAAATTATTTGATGTGATCTCTGGAATAAATCTCTTCAAAAAAATTTCATATATATTAAATATCCAAATTTATAATTAACATAAACTCAAAGTTTTGTAAATCAAATTTATTAAAACAATGCTTATGTGCTTTATATCCACCTTCAGGTGTTGGTTCATGCTTTGTGTGTCGATATAGTCAGTCTAATGATAATATAACAATAATGTAAAAAGCAAAAGCATGTTAATGTGTATGTATAAAAAATAAACATATAAACTTATCATCGAACAAATTATCACAATTGTTACATGTGTGAAAAAAACACTGGATTAAACTTTGAAAGATACACATGGCAATAATTAAATCTCAACTCCTTACCAAAATATTATTTATCAACAAGAATAACAAGTTATCACTGCAACCTAAATTTGCTCAAAAAGAAATAAAGAACCACACCATCTATAACCAAATGCTACATCAACAAGAGTGATAACTGCATAGGGTTTACGTCATAGTTGAGTTTGTTGATGGAAGAGTCAAAACGATTAGATCGATTAAAGCCTTATTTGACGGAATAAAAATATGGTGGATAAGCACCATTAGAGAGAGTTGCTATGATAGAGTTATAACTAACAACAAACTAGAATGGCAAAGCTTTTATTGTGCAGACTGCGGAGAAGCTTTCATTATATTTCTTCAGCACCTCTGCATTCTGGCATGTCCCTACTTTACACAGTAAAAGTTTTTTCCACACCTTAGAGTGAAATTGATTATGGCCCAACCAGTTATTGCATCCAATTGCCAATGAAACTGTAAATTAAAAGAATATCTATGTATAAATGTAATAAAACAACAGTTTGAACCATTATTGCGTTAGTGACATGTTAAAACCAATTGTTAAAACCTTTATTGTTTTTGAAAAAAAAAACTTCACAAACAATGCTAGTGTGTCCATGGCATTGGATCTCATGATCTACTTCGCTCTGGAGCATTAATTTGAAAATGCCTTTTGATTCTTCAAAAAAACAAAAAAGCAAAAAAAAACCTTTTTTGGTGTCCAGAGAAAGGGAGTTTAGCAGAAAGTGTATGCAAGTAATGTTTGTGCAGAGAAAATAACACATATTCTTATGCATATCTTTTCTCCGCACTCTTCACATAATTGTGCAAACATTAATAAATAAATAACCAAGAAAAACACAAAGCTATTTTGGTAAATTAATAAATAAAAAAAAAAACAAAGCATTTTGGTAGGAGTACAACACTTCTAAAAGCTTATTAGGTAAGTTTGCCACCATCTGCTAAAAGCTTATTAAGTAACTTTGCCACCATCCATTGATGCTTTTTGGTAAAAGGTCCCACTTTATCATGATTTATTTTTTAGTTGTGTTATCAGGTTTCCTCATAGGTGTAGAGGAAGTTTTCATTGCACAGAGTACAAGAGGTGTGAAGGAAATTGTGCGGAAGTGGTTTTCATTGTGTGTAGTAGGGAGTTGCAGAGAAAGCATGTGAATAACCAGAAATAATGACAGATTGTGGAAATAGTTAATTCTAGAATAACAACAAAACTTTGAATCATGGACTATGTAGATTTACAATTATCAATCTTATTATAATTAAGCTTTCAATTTCTACTATTCTTTGATTTATTTTCTTCTTAGCTCATTTTCTCTATTGAATCTGTCCATTTTCAATTTAACATTTTAAAATGAATAATATTAATATTAATATTAACATTCATAAGTATAACCAATTTATATTAAAAAAATTACATAATATTACAATATAGTATTTTTCTCATTTTATATTGTAAATTGAATATAAAAACAATATTGTATTTTTTGAGGAGATTAAAATTTATATTTAATTATATTAATATATATTTTTATTATGGTCTATGAGGCAGCTTAATTAACAATGATTGTGTTATAAATTATTATGAAAACCATAAATTTTAATTTCAAATTACCGTGAATCAAATTAACAAAAAAATATAATTTTTATTATTTTACTTATAGCCAATTTTTAAATGTAATTTAGCCTAGAAACTCTGTAGCCTAGAAAAAATGTAATCTCGAATCACTTGATAACTTAGATGCCCCTCCGTTAAGGTTTCTCAAACCAAAAACTAACCTTATAATCATCTCAAAGATCAAATAACTTAACCAACAAAAAAAATTAAATATAATATAATTATATTTATTTAAAACACATCTAAAAAGTAAATTCTTAAAAATACCTTTTATAAGCTTATAAATTTATAATGTTTAAATATATTTAAAAATATATATATGTTCTATTATTATATTAATATTAATATTTAATAATTATTTTAATAAATTACGCGACCCAATAAAGAATAAAAGAATTTTAATTATTAGTTGTCAAATAGTAAATTCTGACTAAAACCCAACATAATAACACCGAAGGGACAATGCTATTTACATCTTCCATAAAGCATCGAAGCTTATACATCCATGAGTTGGGAGTTAATACATTGATGAATATAGAAATGTATTATTTTAAATCTTATAATTTTTACTTTTCGAGGGAGAAGCACGCCAGATTTCGAGCTTTGCGAACATGTCAGGCCCCACCTCGAACTTTCCATTTTTAATCAGATTCGCACCACGAATCAAAATTAAAAAAAAACTAGAGGCTATCTAATCCACAAAGCATGTCTTTGGGATAGGGAGTAAAATCGAAGTCCTCATTTGGAAGCAGACATTCAAAGACGAAAACAGAGCAATATCAGTTATAGAGAGTTACAGAGAAAATAAAATTTATGGCAAGAGAAGCTTACCATCATTGGCTGTGACAGACGTAGATAGCAGAAAGATAAAGTGTAACAGACACGGAAAAACGTTACATGTGCGCCCCAGAACTCCGCATTCTCGAGTGTAAGCTAGAAAATTTGGCTAGAGGGTGATGAACTATACAAGTACTGAGGGTGAGATTACCACGACTGACCCTGTGGGCGGCCTAATATTTATATGCATGAATTATCGACGAGGAGATGGAGAAGAAAAGAAGGAATCGGTTTGTGTGGAGGCCTTCGCCTGCATCAACGGATTTGTCCAATTCATGTCCGTTACGGCCCCATATTTGAAGGGTCAGAACATATAAAGTTACGAGGGGAATAGCCATGGAGTGCCTTCTCCACGTTCGCCTTCTCTCTCTACGTGTTATCACTCAGAGGAGTGTCCTCTCTATGTTCGTTTTCTTTCTCTGTGTTAAACTCACATGGATAGCAAGACACATATGAAAGATAAATCAGTGAGTTCATTTTTTTTATTAACATAAGATACACATTTATAGTACAATAGGTGACTCTTGGGATTCAGATCCCAAGGTCTCTTGGACTGCTTTGTCCATTCAACTTCCACGCTAACCCATTAGGATTAGGTGTCCAACATTCCCCCCCTTAATCTGAAGGGTTATGTATGAGTCCAAGAAAAGAGCTGTAATACAAAATGTGCAAAAAATGCATGGCAGCACTAGGCTGAATGTGCTCTATGAAATGTTGGTAAAAAAGGGCAGTGGTTTAAGGATGACCACCAACACTGGAACGCTTAGTGCAGTTCCCGGAACTCTTCCAAAACTGGCAAGAAACTGAAGTTTTCTGCTAGAGGAAGTGATCCTATTGTTTTAAAGAGGGAAACCTTCAACCATAAAAGGGAGGTCTCACCCCGCATAAAAGGTAAAACTTCAACCTGAAAAGGGAAGTCTCAACCTGTGATGGTTTAAGGATAACCAACAACTCTAGAATGCTTAATGCAATTCCTGAACTCTTCCAAAACTGGCAAGAAGCTGGTGTCTTCTGCTAGAGGAAGTGTTCTCAATCTGTGTTCACAGGCATCTTTGTCTCTCGCTGCAACTCTGAAACTGGTGTGGCAGGTTGTGGCTCAGGCTCGCTTGATGTGGCTTTGAAGCTTGTAGATGACCATCATTTCCCCCCCTGTCAGATACAAGGTGAGATGATGGAGAAAACTCGACTGCAAGACTGTTCAATACTCTGGAACAAGTTCTGACATGTGTTTGGAATATCTTCTTGGCTGTTGATGCCCATTGCCAAGAAGCGATCCATCCAAGATGAATCTTTGTTCTTGCAGGACGTTTGTTTCTGAAGCATCTGTGTGAAGAATGACTGGTTTTATGACAGTGCTTACATGGTTGAAGATCAAAACAGTGATCTTTCAAATGGCCAACTCGGTCACAGTGTTGGCATTTCACGATCTGTTGTTGTTGTTGTTGCTGTGGAAGAGGGGTAGAATCTGGAACAGCTGAAGCTGAACTGTCATGAGAAGCAGGTGAACTGTCATAAATGAATCCAGCACTTTGAAACTGAATGGGCTTGGCATAGTCTGGAATATGAAAGGACAAGTCCTTGTCATATCCAAGACCAGTTCTGTGCTTGTTGTGGACAAGCTGTTCCCAAGGTCTGATGATGGGCTTGGGAAGTGCAGACTGAACCTCTGCATCTGCATGTAACTTTGCTGCTTTATCGGAATGAACTGTAACATTATTGGCTTGCTGTTTATGGGAGTCTGTTTCAATCTTCTGAACAGAAACAGGTTCAGAATGATGACTCCACTGCTGTAATTCTTCCTGCTGTAGCTTTGTTTCCAGCTGCAAAAACTCAATATTTTCTTGTACATTTTTTAAACAGATTTGAATGTTTGCGACAATGGCTTTATCAATCATAATTGTATTGTCCGTGGTAGAATGTATTAGAGTGTTCAGCAATTCTAATACAACACCCATTCTATCCATTTCACAATAATATCACTGCAAAAAATTGATTGATGTACCACTTTGTCTTCAAAAAATTTTCAAGTATGTAGCTTCTCAATATACTTCCATATACAATGCAATTTCATATCATGAACATATTCTGTGCAAAATTACACAGAAAAAAACATCTTAGCCAACAAATTGTAATAAAGAAGTAGCTGGGAAGTAGAGAACCTGGTTCTTCAAAAATCTAGATCAACATATGACAACCCAAACAATAGCAGAGGTCTATGCAGCTAGACTTGAATTTCAAACCCCTTCAAATAGTGTACAGGGATGGAATTGGCAGCCAAATGCTTCAAGAAAGATGGTCTACTAATAATTATCACCAAAAAGTACTTTCTGTCACTAACCCTTCACAGTACGCATGCAACAATATATGGGCAGACCCTTTTACAATACTGCTGGATATTCCAATGATTTAACTCCATTGTTCTCTGCTCATCACTCCAATACATGGATAGTTATTAACATTGCAACTGGTAAACTTCAATTCAGGGACAGGGATCCGCTTCAACTTTAATAATAACAGAGATCTGGGAAACACACCAGCAGAGCAGTCTTCAGTACAGCAGTGAAGTTGAAGATGGATGCCGGCTATTAGACGACCAATATATACTCAGAAATGTATTCCCTATGCACAGTGATTTCCAAACAGCGATGGACCAGAGATATGAATTCCCTCGAGCAGACTGGAAACTTTTACATCTGTATATATAAAATTATGAGCGCAGAAATAAACAGTAGCTTGTTCTTGATGATAAATCTCACGCTTCTGTGAATGAACTCCCTGATGCCGCCTTCAACTAGGTGATGAATGCAGACACATCCCACAAGGCAACTCCTGGGAGTCTGGAATGAATTCTCCCACAATACCCACGCTATTCAGACAATGGTATACCGCCCATTTAACAAATAGCGTCAACCTCCTGTGAATAAATAGCAGGTACAGCCAGCAAAGGTAGCTCACGATCCTTGTGGTGACAGGAAAATCGTTTCCTCGTTTAGAACTCGACCAATAAGTTCCCTCTTCTTACAGGAATCATAATAAATGGCTTCTTCTGCTACATTAGTAAGAATGTTGCCCAACCAATTATCAGTCGTCTTTCTGGTGTGCTAATCTCAGCCTATAACTTTTGCTTGAAATTTCCGCATTCCTGTCGATGAATTCTGAAGGAAATTGTGTAGAAATAATACTTGGAACCCTTGCCCCTTTGAAAAGAACTGCGGACTCTGATCAAACTGACAATGCTATCAAATTCGGCTTGCTTAATGGGCTATTGAACGTTGAATGGGCTCTGCCCGCGCAGGTTCGTATCCTGCCGTCCACGCCAAACAACATGGATACATCCAGTGAATTAGATGTAGGGCCAACGCTAGGGACCGTGAACGACCAAGTGAAGCCTTGACAAGCGGAGAGGCAGTGTATCAGCTGTAGGAATGAGGCTAGAAGCCATGGAAAAAGTAATCGGAGGGCGTGGAGAAAGTCATTCGCGAATGTAAGGATGCTGTTGATGATGGCATCGAGCTGAATTTTGAGAAATGGCACCAGGTTTTTTTTTGTGGTCATTCACAGCCTAGAGTTGAAATTGGAAAGTCCCAGGAAGATGGCGAAGGCAATGCATAGCACTCACACAAGCAATTTGCAGAGATGAAGATCAGCAATCTGGACATCTGTAGCAGGCTTTTCAGTGGACAAAAGGATTGATGGTTCACATGATACATCAACGTCAGATTCAAGGGGACATCACTAACATGCATACCGCAATCTTCAATGAAGACCAAGCTCATCTACTACCTCAGTATGCCACCCAGAAAGAGCAGCGGATATTTTCAATGCTGCCACAGCTCTTCTAACTTTTCGTGACTTTCAGGAGCGTATGCGCCATCCGTCCGCAGCAGATCTCGTTCGCTCTATCAAAAGCTTTATTGTATCGTTCTCAAGTGGTCTTCAACGGTGCAAGACTGAGATTCTCTTGTCAAAATGCTACTCCGTAAAATGTTTGCAGAGACATCAAATGCAGAGAAAGAGGAGGGTGCTGATCCATATGACCTTAAACAACAGGAGAATGTACTAGCAGAATCAAGGATGATGCTTCCTGGTTGTCGGAAACGCCTTGAAGCTGCCCTTATTGACTCGCAGGGAATGCTGGCAGAGCTAGAGCAGTCAGGTCAGGAAGGCGATGAGATTCGTGAAGCCAAAACTGTAGTGAAAGATGTAGAAGCTTTGTTTAAGACTCCCGCATCATGAGGGCACTCAGTTTTTCTTTGAAAATAACATACTGTATACAAAGTCGCTCTTAGAACTTTTACTGATTCTTGGAGCTCTGTTTGTTACCATACCATACGTTACCATACGTTAGCTCTGACACCATACATTACCAGGCGTTTCAATTCAGCACTGGCGCTACTGCTATCGGTTACCAGGCGTTTCAATTCAGCACTGGCGCTACTGCTATCAGTGCAACTCCTCCAACTGAGCCAGCGATTATACTGGTAGTCTTCAGAAAAAGAGTCTTCAGGCAGCGTGCGTTTCACTCAGCAGTGTTTCAGGCAGCGTTACCGTTTCAGCTCTGACATCATTTGGTATGCAGCTTCAGAAGAGCAGGGCGCAGGTACAGCGCAGGGATGGCAGAATTAATGGAGCGTTACAGAAGACTAGGCCGGCTCTAGTCAGCACTATTCAAGGCAACTCAGATCAGTTGCTCAGGGAAAACAGGCCACTCATCATGGCTCTGATACCATGTTAAACTCACATAGATAGCAAGACACATATGAAAGATAAATCAGTGAGTTCATTTTTTTTATTAACATAAGATACACATTTATAGTACAATAGGTGACTCTTGGGATTCAGATCCCAAGGTCTCTTAGACTGCTTTGTCCATTCAACTTCCACGCTAACCCATTAGGATTAGGTGTCCAACACTCTGCATGTTATCACTTAAAGGCGATGGCTATTCCCTTCGCATGTCAAATAGCATTTATATTGTTATAAGATTGTAAATAGCTTTTGCCATAAAATTAACTTTAATACACATAACTAATTTGTTATTCAGCATTAAATAAAGGGTATATTTATATATACCATGTGTATTTATTACCAATAATTAATCACCTTTCCCAATAATTTCCCAAATTCCAACCCTAACTAATTTAATGCAACTAATATTTCTAAAGATATTTCCGACCATATAGAACCATTAATACACCCAAAAGGACCTCAAAGCATGGGCATTCTGACATCTATTTACCAGTCAATCCCTATAAGTAATTTTCAGGCAAACACTTTCTGGTTTCTGGTTAATAGTGATGGAGATGTGCATGATGTGGTTAATAGTGATGGAGATGTGCATGATGTGATGATCCATCTCGTTGTTTGTATTGATGGCCATTGAAACGAGGCGGCATGTGTATCATGGCATGTCGTGTATCATATGCCATCCATTCCCCCACACCATCTAATATTAATTTCCATGGAATGTCCTCATACGAAATAAAATACATAGCTCGATTGCTGATAAATACAAAATGGTGTATAACGTGGAATGCGTATCAATACTGTAACCATTAATTCCGTGTTATTTGAATTTGAAAACGCGCTCAATATTCAAGTTTGAACTTGTAAACCCGCCTGACACCGCTCGTATTTCATCAAAACCACATCAACCACAATTCATTAATGTCATTTTATTTGAATTTGAAAACCCGCTCAAAAATATTTGAATTTGAAAACCGGCTAAAAAAAATATTCAAATTTGAAGTTTGAGCTTGTAAACAAGCATTCCCATGTTTCATTTGAACGACATCACATTTCAGGCGTTTTGGACGTTGGTTTTTGAAGGGAAACGATGTAGTGTTGAAATTGGAGCGACACATCAGCATAGATTCGACAACGAACACATTTATTCCTATAAACCATTTTGCAGCATGTTTGAAGGGACTATCATCGTTACAGTCTATTAAATGAGGAGTTGATAGATTTTGCATGGTGTTTGCAGGTCAACAACCAACCATTCTTGTGGGATATCGAATAACACCTCGTCATCCAGGGGCAATCTGCCATACTATCATGATCTGTCTTGGGATTTCATGGAAAGAACCAAGACCGAGGTTTTCTTTGTTAGCTGGGAAAATTTCTCACACACAGTGGACTCCCAATACAATTAATAATCCGCTGTTGTGATTTAATGTATAGAATCAGTTTGGGTTGCGAATGAAAAGTCATTATATTCAGAACCCTAAGAATTGGGATGATGGAAACACACGATTATATGAGTGGTAGCCCTAGTAATAATACCCATCACGCAGTGAGGTCGTCGGTTCCATATCTGGTTGCCGTGATGGGTTTGGTTGCAGTTGCCTTGCTCGTGCTGGTTTGGTCTATCAATAAACAATCTGATCAGCACTAAGAGAGCAATACCGGAGGAAATCACAATAATAGCGCTGCTGCTGTCGAACGTGGGGAGAAGAATACTGAAGTATGCATAGAATATACAGAGGCCAAAGTGATGGTGATTATGGCTGGAGTTGAAAGGCGTACTTTCCTTGCAAGGCCTGCAATGTCTACAGCAGGAGACATGGAAAACACGGTTTGCCAATTTCTTGCATATTAAATTGGCCATAAGGGGATTTCCTTGCAGCACATCAGGTACCAAAGCAGTCTTGAAGTATATTTAGGAGATATTGGTGGAATGTTAGGCCTGCCATGTATAATGTGAAGATGTCGATATCATTACTGCTTTCCTACTTTAATAAGATAGTACGATCACTTATGATATTGAAACCTATCGGAATCGGTTCATCCAGTGGTGTCGAGATTACGGAAGCTACTTATTTAATAGCTGAATTTTGTCGGGTAATCCTTAGATTTTAAAATATTCTGATTTAAATTTGTGTTGGTTCTTCTAATTTCAAAAAAAATTAAATAATTTAAATTAAACAATAATTTTTTTAATAACTTTTATTTAAAAAATAATGTTAAGTTTTGGGCTTCGAATATTTCTTCAAATTTCTTTTTGTTTAGATTTAGTTTTTAATTGTTAATTTAACAACTAAATTATGACAAATTTTTTTACTTGCTACTAAAAAATAATAATATATCAATTTACCGCAAATAAATACTAATATTTCTGTTCATGGCCTATAGGCAATAAACCATTATGTACATTGATCACCTAAAAATAAATGTGTCAAAATTTCATGATGTACAAAATTCCTCTGCACGCACACATTGAAAAATTTGCAAGAACTTTTGTAATGACCAAACACACAACATTTTGAGCATTTAAACTTTCCTAAGCCATGCTATCAGGTTTACTTTTGTAATGAGAAATTTTTTTAGAACTTGGAGCACAATTTACATGATAGCAACTCAATCTTGGTGGTGTGCATATTGAACCATAGCCTATCACCTTTTAGGCCGGAAATCTTTACTCAATCATTACTTATTCAAAAATTTACTATAGACTAGTAAGAAAAATTGAATCCTAGGATTGCTCGCCATACAATATGATTCTTAACTCAAAAGCAGATAGAAATTGTAAACTCAGAAAAGAAATTATCAAATTCCATGAAGATAGCAAATATGAAACAAACAAAATTAATCTCTGAAATAAAACAAAATTAATCTTTGAAAAAAAGTTAATAGTTAAAATTTAAAATGGTTGTATTCGAAACCTATTAAATATTAAAATCTATATTAAACCTATTAAATATTAAAATCCATATTCAAAACTAAAAAATTACATAACAATTATTATTTTTTTAACTAAATAATTATATAACAATTAATTTTTGTTTAAAATCTATTAAATATTAAAATCTACATTTTATCAATATACATTCAAAACTAAATAATAACATAACAATTAACTATGTTGGGAACCTTTTAAATACTAAAATCCACATTCTTACGGAACCACAATTAAAAATAAATGTTGTTAGGAAAAATTATTATATATGTAAACACTTCTCACTCTTATTTTCCAAACTGCAACTCATGTATCTTACAACATTTCATACATTTTAGCCTCAGCTTTCTGATCTATAATCTTGGACCATATTTTATAGCGTCAACTTCCCATTCTATAATCTTTGAGGAAAGAGTAATACTGTCACTAAAGTTCACAATCCACATTTTAGTGAGATGGGTGAGTGTATTTCACTGCAACATTTTTGGGTTATAAATATTTTTTAATTTAAATTTTTAAAACCGTATCATTCAAACTTGAATTAACTTTAAGATATAATGTATAAATTTCATAATTGTAGAATCTTTCTTATAGCTCTATAGCCCAAAGTTCATTGATCATGTTATTGTTCTTTAATTTTATTATTGTTAAAACATTCTTAGAATTTAAAGTAAATGGCCTTCCTGGGATCTATAAATGATTTTAATGAAATTTATTATATTAATCATTTAATTAAATAATTTATTAAATATTAATTGAATTAATTATTTATTTTAATTATTATTTTGTATAAATCTCATAATGGTAGAAACTTTCTTATAGCTCTATAGCCCAGAGTTCATTGATTATTGATTATATTATTGTTCTTTAATTTTATTATTGTTAAAACATGAGTAGAATTTAAAGTAAATGGCCTTCATGGTATGTATAAATGATTTTAATGAAATTTATTATATTAATCATTTAATTAAATAATTTATTAAATATTAGTTGAATTAATTATTTATTTTAATCATTATTTTTAGTATTAGTAATTATGTTGAAACATGTTATTTAAAAAGCTATAAAATTATATTAATTTTATGTGTTTTTAAATATTTTTTATAATCAGTTTTCAAGTGGAATATTTTTAAGCTTAAGATAAAATATTTAGTTACTAAGCTACTAGTTCTTAACTTCATCATCTAGTACATTAAAGAAAAAATTTCACTTATCCATTCAAATAATGTATATGTTTTGCTTACTTGTTAAAAATAGACTAAATAGAATGATCAAAATCGCTAAAAAGTAATCTCTAATTAGAGATAGGAAATACTTAAATGAGGAGGATCTCTTGTTCCCACCATTAATTTATGAGAAACAATACAATATTCTAAAATGTTTCCATTCTTATTTTCTATAGATCACAACTACAACTCACATATAGGAAACCAACTACCTCTAGATTGACACCTAGGTACTCACAATGAAAACTCACAACACATGGAAGCATTACTTCCAATACCCTCCCTTAATGCTTACATGGAAAATATAGAAAAACAAACATTACAACAATAAATGAATCTTTGTCTGACTGGTCTTCATCAGCACTCACATCCACTCTGGAATCTCGCAAACATTGCTCTTTCTTCACCACCACATCTTCGAGTTGTCACTTGAACTCCATTTAAAACATAAATGTCTCTGACCATCATTGACGAACTTTGTACAATTGACGTTTCTTGACTACCCCAAAGAATAGCCTAAATACTGAATATTTTTATGGACATGCTTCCATCCTAGTAATATGCATCGAAATACATACTTCTAGTTATATAGGTAAGTTGTCTACATAATGAGCTTGTCCCATCATACAACTGAACTTTTTGACATATACACTTACATACATATGAAAAAAACCTATAACTAATATTCTTGTTGAAGTATTGAAAAATAACAAGACAGATTAGCATATTAGAGACTCAACATAACCAAGTTAATGATGTGTTCTCTAGGCACCAAAAAATGTTGAGAATCATGAACTTGAAATATGTTTTTCTAATGATTAACTCGTCTTCCATATAATTACAATAGAAATAAAAAAGAAACTCAACAAACTCATGATGACGGATCTTCCATACATGACTCAAAAAAAATTATGCAACTAAAAATTAAAATTAAAATTGTAACTGTGGCATCTCGACGGTTCTAACATATTTCACACCATGGACAGTGAGAGCCATGCGAATGAAAATTAAAACTCCAAGCTTCTTATACACATGCAATGCCACAATTGACATTTTAATTCAACATTGGGAGGTCTGTTGACATTTTAATTCAATGCTGGGAGGCCTGCATAAAATTTGAGCATTGAACTCTTCGGATTCCTCCAACGACTCTAGAAGAACTTTAAATCGTTGCGTTGCGACCAGCGTTCACAACACACATCTACATTGGAATTCTAGAAGGTTGTGTTAGACGAGTTGGTATCTAGCCCACCCTTTGTCGCTCAAGGAAAATACGCTTGTTTTCTGCTCTTTTGATGATGACCATTATGTTTTTAACCTTCCACATTGAACCGATGTCTCGACAACTTCTTTTAGTTATGTCACGCCAATATGTGCAGGCACTAGTGCAACAAATATCTCCATAACTCATGTGCTTTACGACTGGATTCGACCGTAAATGTCAAACTTCACTTCTATTTCGGGGACACCTCAGGGAGCAGGAGGAATTCCATCCAATCGAAAACTCCCAAGCGATTGTTGGACACTTTCTGTAAGCAACGCAACGAGCAGATCCACGGGTGAAAGAACCAATTCGTCACCCACAATAGTAGCTTCTGACTCGGTCGCAGCTTCTGCAATTCACGATGATTCATCGGGTCATGAATCTCTGGTGTCAGCATGTTCGACGCTATGGTCATGGATCTTGTCCTTTCAAAGTCCCTCGTCGTGTATCTGGATGTAAAAAACAACATTGGGAAGTGATATAACAATGGTTGACTATCCTCTCACGCAGACAGAAAAATGACGACCTCCCGCATAGCTATATGTGTCTTGAGAACGACTTCACCCATAGCTCCAAACCACAAGAATCTTCCTCTAATATTCAACGAGCATTCCAGATCCCAGCAACCGATCTGCAAAGTCAACGAAGATTCTACCTGCAAACCACTCTATGTCTCCACATAGATCAACGATCTACACAAAACACACGATTTCACACAAAACACACGATTTCACACACTCTATCTATTTTACAAAGTAGTAAAACTCAACGATGATACCATGATAGAAAATTGAGAGAGGGGAAGAGAGATTGCACATAAATAAAAAATCACAGTGTGATATTATTCATCACAAAAGTTACATATATACAAGACATAACACACTGACTTCGACACATCTAGATCACAACTACAACTCACACATAGGAAACCAACTACTTCTAGATTGACACCTAGGGACTCACAACACATGGAAGCATTACTTCCAATAAAAAAGTCAACTTTAGATAAACTATGAGCTTCCATATTCCTATCCCTATACAAATATTAGGATGGTTGAAAACACTTCCAAACCTTTGATCTCTTGTAACATAGTACTTAGAAACACATAGTGACATCTTTGTTCATCTTTTATCCATTGGACGAAAGCCTATCAATGACCAAACACTTGTAAACAATTAATTCCTTTTACATTTGCAAGAAAAAAATACAAGTTTTAATACCATTAGTTTTACGTAATTATTCGACCTTTGCTACAATTCTTCAGTAAACTTAAGGCTTGATTATCTGCAAAGAATATGATCCCCCCAACCTGCACATATAGCAGGATCCTCTTGTGATATCTCATTGATGAAAGATGAGGGAAAGAGGACGAGAGGAGAAGGGGGGAACATGAAAGAAAACTCTATAACATCTTAAGTAGTTATTAGGCCTGTGTAATGAAATTCAAAATATGTGTAATCACCTAGTTTTGTATAATATAATGTTAGAAAATTATGTTCTTTATGCATGGTGTGTGCCAATAATTTGTGAGGAGAGGCGGTAATTAAACACCATATTGATCGTTTGTGCAATAGATAACTACTTAGTGAAGAGCCCTGCAAAAGTGTCAAGGAGTAGACAAAGGTCATAGTCCAAAGGAAGGGGCAATCTTGAGGCTTGCTTTGTAGCAATAGTCAATTTAGAATCTGTAGCAGAGTACGTATTACTCTTTGTGTGGGACTTTCTATAATGGAATACACATTAGTCCCTACACGAGGTTTGTTGTAGGAGAATACACATTACTTGTTGCATGAGGTTTGCCATAGTGGAAGAGTGGTTCTTGCAAATGAGGGCAACACGATAGGAGTTCCAACATCATACACCCCATTGTTAACTAATGACAAACATAGGGGACCCTGAAGTGAACCTGGGTCATTGATCGAGTAGTGCTAATGATCACGCCATCAAAAGAAGGTTGTCCATTAACAAAGGTTGATCCGATAGCAGTGGGTGGTCTCATCAATTAACGGTTCCCGAATACGAAAACTTTCTTGTTGGTTTCCACCACTACCCGACTGTGAAAACATAATGCAATGACAACACCAACAGGTATCATGCAACACCAAAATGGAGATACAACAAGTAGGGCTATTCACAAATTGATGATATAGAGGGTTAGAGATAAGCACCTTCCTCGTGATGCAAATACATCTTTAATATTGGACATGTTGAAGGGGGTTCATTGTCAAGAATGAAAACAATTTATTATTGGGGGAGTATGTTAGACCTCAGGTTTGAGTTCCCATGCACACCTCGAATGACATCAATATGGAGAAAATGGTGGAATTCCCATCATAAGATGTGACATTTTGCGACATTTTGGGGATTTCACCCAAACATGGGGAAACTCGCCCATCATGTGAGCTAGAGTGTTGAGTAGGTGTTGACTGACATGGGCACAGTGAGTCGAGCATTCCCATGGTGGACCAAGAGAATTGGAGGTTGATAGGTAAGTGCACCCAAGGGATGTGTTCACACTCCATGAACGGACATAGCGAGGTACCCACAATGGTGTGTTTAGCTGAGTGGGAGATGCCGAAGCATGTTGACTTGAGTGGAGTATGACCGATGCTTTTAACCAAGCAAGACCACATGAGGTGCACGAGAATTCATGTTGGTGGAGTCACAACGACCCCTGGGATGACCCAAGTAGTCAATGAGTATTAATTGTTCAACACCCCTCATTATAAACATGTATATATTTCCAAGAGTGGATGGGGGAGAGACACATGACGAAACAAAACAACATTTCGATGGACAAAACCAAAGAGTATAGAGTCGAATGAATGAGAACCAAATAAAACAAAGAAGAGAACTGAGACGGGCTCTGGGATATGTTCGGTCGAGGGATAACATTAAAAGTGACTCAATGTCCAAAAAGAAGAGAATGATATGCAATTAAACTAAGTTCATACACAATGTGCAAGTAAATTTTTTGTATCTGCATAACTTCAATATATGTGCATATCTTCCATATATGCACATATTTTCCATTTATGCACATATCTTCCATATATGTGCAATTTCCGTGTATGCACAACTTCGGTATATGCAACTTCTATATATACACATATATGAAAGTTGCATATATGCAGAAAATATGCACATATATAGAAGTTGTGCATATATGAAAGATATGTGATACAGAAGATGCACATGTATAACACTTATGTGACTTCTATATAATATTCATGTATCTTCCATATATGCACATATCTTCTATATATGCATAAATTTTATGTATGTGTAACTTCCATATATGCGCATATCTTCCATATACACACATATCTTCCACATATGCGCACATCTTCTGTATATGCACAACTTCACTATATGAACTTCAACTTCCTTATAACACAACTTTTGTATATGTGCATATCTTTCGTATCCATGCAACTTCTGTATATGTGTGTATATAGACGTTGTAGACATATAGAAGATATGTGCATATATGAAAGTTGCGTATAGATGAAAAATATGTGATACAAAAGACACACATATATAAAAGTTGTGTGACTTCTGTATATGCACAACTTTCTTATATGTGCATATCATTTGTATATGCACATATATAGAAGTTACATATATATAGAAAATGTGCATATACTGAAGTTATATATATATGGAGGATATGCGTTATACAGAAGTTGTGTATATACGGAACTTATGCATATACTTAAGAGGTGTGCATATATGGACGCTATGTATATATGGAGGATGTCGTATATGCATATTCTAGAAGTTAGCCACCGCTTTTGTATATGTGCATATACATAAGTTGCGCATATATGGAAGACATACGATAGTTGCACATAGAGAGAAGATATGCACATATACTGAAGTTGAGCACATATACGAAAGATATGTGCATATATGGAAGTTGTGCATATACATAAGATATGCCCATATACAGAAGATATGCACGCATACACAAATTGTGTAGAAATTCAGCGTTTGTATAGGTGGAATTTTTGTATATACGCATCTTCTGTATATTCTCAGATAGATATACGCATATACAAAAATTGCACATATACAAAGGTTACACATATACAATGGTTGAAGTTTCACATAAATTATGTATATACGCATCTCCCATATATGTGCAACTTTTGTATATGTGAATCTATTGTATATGCGCAACTTCTATATATGTTCATATACGGAAGCTACGCATATACAGAAGTTGTGCACAACTTCAACATCCATATGTACATAGCATTTGTATATGTGCAACTTTCATATATTCACAAATTTTCCGTATATGCGCAACTTCCGTATATGCACATATACCAAAGATATTTGCATATATGGAAGTTGTGCATATATAGAAGATATGTGACTTTTGTATATGCACATCTTTGGTATATGTGCATGTCTTCCGTATATGTACATATTTTTTGTATATGCGCATATCGTCCATATATGTGCATATCAAGAAGTTGCACATATACAGTAGATACACATATACAAAATATATGCACATATATGGACGATATGCGCATCTACGAAAGTTACGCATATATGGAAGATGTGTATATCTGGAGATTTCCGTATATGCATATTACAAAAGTTGTGCATAGATTCTGTATATGCGTAGCTTAAGTATATGTGCATATACGGAAGTTGCACATATACAGAAGATATGCACATATACGAAAATTGTGCATATACGAAAAATATGTGCATCTTTCGAATATGTGAAACTTATATATATGTACATCTATCATATATGCATAATTTCCATATATGCACATATACAGAAATTATGCACAACTTCAATCTTAATATATAGGAAACTCTCATATATGCACATATCTTCATTATATGCACAAATTTCATATATATACGAATATACAAAAGTTGTGCATATATAGAAGATATGTGATAAAAAAGATGAATAAATATAATTATGTGAATTTTTTTATATACGCAACTTTTGTATAAGCGTATTTTTCGTATGCGCATATATTCCTTATATGTGCTATCAAATCAACCTCTATTAATGGCCAACCTTCTTTTGATGGTGTGATCATTAGCACTACTCAGTCAATGACCCAGGTTCACTTCAGGGTCCCCTAGGTCTATCGTTAGTTAACAATGGGGGTTCGATGTTGAAACTCCTATCTTGGGGCCCTCATTAAAGGGTTACTACCTTGTGGCGTCAAGTTTGTAGTGTAGTCTTAATCTATGGCCCTTGTTCACCCCAAGATTAAGCCTACAATACTAACTTTCCGCCACAAGGTAGTAACTCTTTAATGAGGGCCCCACAATAGGAGTTCCAACATCAGACCCCCATTGTTAACTAACGACAAACCTAGGGGACCCTGAACTAATGAATTGAGATGTGAAATTTATGAATTAGTTGTTTTCTTAACCCCAATGACTTACATAAATTTTGGTGGGTAGTAACCACTAGTAGGTGTACACATTTATTTTTAATCCTACGTAAGTGTTGAGGAAAACATAAATAAGGTGTAGTGCGACCATTTTTCTGTTAAATTTTAATCAAAATCCAAGAGATATTTTTAAAAACTTCAGTTTAAATTGTTTAATCTGCATAATTCGAGTTCTCTAGGGGTTTTCGAGGGTGTTGAATCCATTTATGCATTCAAAGATGTATTTTAAACAACAAAATATCTTAAAATTGTATTTCCAGATTTTGGTGAATTCTGGTGAAAAAGGTTGTCTCGTCTATAAATTAGACTATGCCCATAAATAATGGTGGAAAGTAACTCCTTGTGATCTAGAAACACTTCTATCATACAAATAAAATGTTAAACAATCTCAAGTAATCTTTTACTTTATTAAAGTCGAATAGACCATATTGGTTTTAGTAATCATCATGAATGATCATCAATTATTTACATGTTATTCCTATCCATTTTTTATGTAAAGGCTTGCTTAAATTATGGCCCTAAGTAACAAGGTACATTTGTTATTTAGGTGTGTATGAGTTATTTTCTTCACACCTTAAGAATAAAAAATCACTACACAAATATCTAAAAATCATCATGAATATTGCAACCACATCCATAAATTACGGCATAAAATATGTGAGTTGGTTATCCACATGGCACTTTCAAGTTATGGTCCAATCAAATCTTTGAATTTTTTTAAATAATATTAAAAAGTAAATCTTTTTTTTTTTAATTTAAACATTATAAGTTGCATTGGTCAATGTTAAATTGATAGTGGTCAACCAATTGCTAGAATAATGGACTCGCAAAGACTAACAAAAGTTTAAATAGTTGTAAATATGGTTCTTTAAATAAAATTGACAAGTAAAAAGAATATAATTATCTTTGAAATAAGTCCCAACCCCTAATCATAAAAGAAATGTTTACCATCCACATCTATCTAATAATTATTAATAATTAAATTTAAATTTTAAAACTTTATTTTTAAATAAATCAATATAATTATTTTTATATATTAGTTTTTCACATACTACACCTTAGTTATTTTAAAAATATATATATTTATATAATTTATTTGATCAATAATATCTTTTATATAGGTATTTTCATCATCTATACATTATTTTCTTTTTAAAAATACAAAATTATATTTTTTAAGTTATTTTGTTAATTTTATTTCACTATAGCATTATAAATATTTGTAAAAAAAAAAATGGTATTTATTAAATTCATCGTTTGTTAAATGTATTTCATTGTGATTTGTCAAAAAAAAATAAAATTAGTATTTTTTAAATTCATCCTTTGTTAAATGTATTTCAGTGTATCACTACATAGTTTTGTCCCAAAAAAAATTAATATAACTTCTTTTTTTTTTAATTCGAAAAACCATTTATCTATTTAGAAATTTAATATATTTTTATATATGTGAGATATGGCTTTAAAGTTTAGAAATAAAATAAATAATATAATCAATTAAAAACTGAGTATCTCTCTTACGTGCACCATATGGAATGGTAAATGGAAGAGACCCTATGCGAGATGAATAACAATGGAAGATGTTGTGAGGGGTGATAAAGTACACCACTCATGAAAATGGAACCCAAGGTACTATAGGAATCTTAATATGTGAATAGGTGTCTTGATGTAAAACAATAAGGGAATTTCTTAGCGAACAACTAATTCTAAATATCATATGCTAAATGTGAAGCAACATACCCATGATTCTAATAGTCTCAAGGTGTTTCTCTAGGTCAAACTCTTTGAGAAATATGTTGTCATCGATAAGAGATGACCTAGTAGAAATAATTCAATAGAGACATTCCATAGTAGCACAAACAAAGGAAAAAGATTATTCTTAATGTTGAAAGTGACAAGTGTTTCTCTAGGTCAAACTCTCTGAGAAATATGTTGTCATCGATAAGAGATGACCTAGTAGAAATAATTCAATAGAGACATTCCATAGTAGCACAAACAAAGGAAAAAGATTCTTCTTAATGTTGAAAGTGACTTGACAAATGGGAGGGTTGACACGATAAGTTAGGAAAAATCGACATAATGTGACTTAGTCATTCGTGATCTTGGAATGAACACTAATATAAGTATGTGACGACGCAACATCACAAACTGACCATAGTGACTAGAAGAGTCACCAATCATAGGAGTAAAGACTTAATAAACAAATATTATCTTCCTAAGGCAAGTTATAAAAGGAAGTGTTTGAAACAAATGACTCAACTTGTGCTTTGTTCAAGGGAAACATAAGAAAGGACTAATGCCAAAGAGACACTAAAAATTAACTTCTTTCCCACCGAGTCTTTTTTCATAATATTTTATTTTTACTAAAAACTGATGTAGAGACCTTACGCTTGGAAACTCTCATCTTTCCCTCATCTTTCATCAATGAGATATCACAAGAGGATCTTGCTATATGTGGAGGTTGGGGGATCATATTCTTTGCAGATAATCAAGCCTTAAGTTTACCGAGGAATTGTAGCAAAGGTCGAATAATTATGTAAAACTAATGGCATTAAAACTTGTATATTTTTCTTCCAAATGTAAAAGGAATTAATTGTTTACAAGTGTTTGGTCATTCATAGGCTTTCATCCAATGGATAAAAGATGAACAAAGATGTCACTATGTGTTTCTAAGTACTATGTTAGAAGAGATCAATGGTTTGGAAGTGTTTTCAATCATCCTATTCTTTGTATAGGGAGAGGAATATGGAAGCTCATAGTTTATCTAAAGTTGACTTTTTGATAGAAAATAAGAATGGAAACATTTTAGAATATTATATTGTTTTTCATGAATTAATGGCTGGAACAAGAGATCTCTTCATTTAGATATTTTCTATCTCCAATCAAAAATTACTTTTTAGTCATTTTGATCATTTTATTTAGTCTATTTTTAACAAGTAAGCAAAACATACACATTATTTGAATAGATAAGTGAATTTTATATTTAATGCACTAGATCTAATAAAATTAAGAACTAGTAACTTATTAACTAAATATTTTATTTTAAGCTTAAAAATATTTCATTTGAAAACTGATTATAAAAAATGTTTAAGAAAACATGAAAATAATATAATTTTATAACTTTAAAAAAAAAAAATAACATGTTTCAGCATGATTACTAATATTAAAAGTAATGATTATTTATTTAATTAATTAATTTAATTAATATTCAATAAATTATTTAATTAATATAATAAATTTCATTAAAATTATTTATACATCACAGGAATGTCATTTACATTAAATTCTACAACTACTTTAATAATAATAAAATTAAAGAACAATAACATGATCATTGAATTGTGGAGTATACAGCTATAATATTGGTTCTACAATTATGAGATTTATACATTATATCTTAATTGAGGTTTGAATAATGCGGTTTTAAAATTTTAAATTAAAAAATATTTATAAGCCAAAAATTTTGCTCATCTCACTAAAATGTGAATTGTGAACTTTAGTGAAAATATTACCATTTCATCAAGGATTATAGAATAGGAAGTTGAAGCTGTAAAATATGGTCTAGGATTATAGATCAGAAAGTTGAGACTAAAATGTATGAAATGTTGTAGGATATATGAGTTGCAGTTCGGAAGATAAGAATGGATAACAAGTTTTCTAAATAGCATTTCTTTTTTATTGTGGTTAGGTAAGAATGTGCATTGATTGAATGTAGATTTTAGTATTTTATAAGTTTTTAACACAATCATTTGTTATGTCATTATTTAGTTTTGAATATATATTGATCAGATATAGATTTTAGTATTTAATAGATTTTAAAAAAAAGTTAATTATTATGTAATTATTTAGTTAAAAAAAATTAATAAATTCTGAATAAAATTAATTGTTATGTAATTATTTAGTTTAAAAAAAAAAAAAATTGTTATATAATTATTTAGTTTTGAATATGGATTTTAATATTTAATAGGTTTAATGTAGATTTTAATATTTAATAGGTTTCGAACACAATCATTTTAAATTTGTATTGTTTGATTAGAAATTCTGGAATCTAACATGTGTGAAGCAAAGTGATTTTAACATTTAATTTTGTTTCAAAGATTAATTTTGCTCTATTTCAGAGATCAATTTTGTTTGTTCCATATTTGCTATCTGCCTGGAATTTGATGCCATCTGCGTCTGAGTTAAGAATCATATTGTATGGCCAACAATTTTACCATTCAATCTTTCTTACTAGTCTATCGTAAAATTTTGAACTGCCTTCAATTTGATGCCATCTGCGTCTGAGTTAAGAATCATATTGTATGGCCAACAATTTTACCATTCAATCTTTCTTACTAGTCTATAGTAAAATTTTGAATAAGTAATGATTTCCGGCCTAAAAGGTTCTGGGCTAAGGTTCAATATACACACCAGCAAGATTGAGCTGCTATCATGTAAACTGTGCTCCAAGTTCTGAAAATGTTCGAAAAAAAATTCTCATTACAAAAGGAAGCGTGATAGCATGGTTTAGGAAAGTTTGAATGCTCAAAATGTTACCTGTGTTTTGTCATTACAAAAGAGGATATGTGATAGTGTGGCTGAGGAAAGTTTGTGCAAAATTTTCAATGTGTGAGTGCAAACCAATTCTGTACATCATAAAATTTGACACATTTATCTTTTCAGTTATCACTGTACCACTGTACATAATGGTTTATTACTTATTATTATTTTTTAGTAGTAAGTAGGAAAAATTATCATAATTCAGTTGTTAAATTACCAATAGCTAGTTGTTGCTATTTACAAATGTAGATTGATTCATTATTATTATTCAAATGGAAAACCATTTTTATGGAATTATCTGCCAATGGTCAGTAAGGGGCAGGCTTTCACTCTTGCCAAATACTTAGTTTTGAGTAGCTAACTTGCTTCTTTACCTCTTAGGAGGCCTAGCTGTTAGCCAAAAAAAACTAAAAAATACTCCAATCCCAAAACCTAACATTACTTTTTAAAATAAAAGTTATTCTTTAATTTAATTTTTTTTTGTTTTTGTGTTGAAATTCGAAAAACAGATGCAAATTTAAACCAGAATATTTCAAAATTTAAGAGTTACCCAACAAAATTCAGCTATTAAATAAGTAGCTTGCGTAATCTCGTCACCGCAGGATGAATGGATTCCGATAGGTTTCAATATCATAACTGATCGCACTATCTTGTTAAAAGTAGGAAACCTATAATGATATCGACGTATTCACATTATACATGACATGCCTAACATTCCACCAATATCTCCTAAATATACTTCAAGACTAATTTGGTACTTGATGTGTTGCAAGGCAATCCCCTTGTGGCCAATTTAATATTGCAAGAAATTGTCAAACCAGGTCTTTCAACTCTGGCCATAATCACCATCACTTTGGCCTCTGTATATTCCATGCATATTTCAGTATTCTTCTCCCCGCGTTCGACAACAACAGCACTATTATTGTGATTGCCTCTTGTATTGTTCTCTTGGTGCTGATCAGATTGTTTATTGAGAGACCAAACCAGCATGAGCAAGGAAACTACAACCAATCCCATCACGGAAACCAGATATGGAACCCACGACTTCCCTGCCTGATGGATATTATTACTAGGGCTACCACCCATAAAATCGTGTGTTTCCATCATCCCAATCCTTAGGGTTCAACTAGATATAATGACTTTTGAGTCGCAACCCAAACTGATTCTATACATTAAATCACAACAGCGGATTATTAATTGTATTGGGAGTCCACTGTGTGTGAAAAATTTTCCCAGCTTACAAAGAAACCCTCAATCTTGGTTCTTTCCATGAAATCCCAAGATAGGTCATGACAGCATGGCAGATTGCCCCTAGATGACAGGTCCTATTCGATATCTCAAAAGAACAGTTGGTTGTTGACTTTGCAAACACCATGCAAAATCTATCAACTCCTCATTTAATAGATTGTAATGACGATACTCCCTTCAAACATGATGCAAAATGGTTTATAGGAATAATGTGTTCGTTGTCGAATCTATGCTGCTGTGCCGCTCTAATTTCAACACTGCATCATTTCCCTTCACAAACCAACGTCCAAAACGCCTGAAATGTGATGTCGTTCAAATGAAACATGGGAATGTCAGTTTACAAGCTCAAACTTCAAATTCGAATATTTTTTTAGCAGGTTTTCAAATTCAAATATTTTTGAGCGGGTTTTCGAATTCAAATAAACGAATTGTGGTTGATGTGGTTCAGATGAAATACCTGCGGTGCCCGGCGGGTTTACAAGTTCAAACTTGAATATTGAGCGCGTTTTCAAATTCAAATAACACGACATTAATGGTTACAATATTGATAAGTATTCCACCAGATACACCATTTTTTATTTATCAGCAATCGAGCTCATTTATTTTATTTTGTATGAGAACATTCCATGGCAATTAATATCAGATGGTATAGGAAATGGATAGCATATGATACCCGACATGCCATGATAGACATGCCGCTCGTTTCAATGGGCATCAATACAAACAACGATATGGCGATATGAATGATCACATCATGCATATCTCCATCACTATTAACCAGAAAATTGCTTATACGGTAAATAGATGTCAGAGTGTCCGTGCCCTGAGGTCCTTAGGGGTGTATTAATGGCTCTATAGGGTTGGAAATATTGGTTGCCCTCATTTAATACCCATTAGAACTCTATATGTATATTTATTGTAACAATCAATTACCTTTCCCGAACTCCAAGGGACGCCGCACCGCACTGTACCTTGCTCTGTCAAGTGTGTAGATCGAGTAGTTGGTCGGATTGTTGTCATTTTCTCTACATTCCAAGTTATAATATTTCTTCTCCTGGGAGCTTAGTGTTGTCATCCTCCTTACATTCTGAGTTATAGCATGTCTACTGGAGTAGCATGATCCGGTTCTAAATGTCAACAGAATGAATATAATATTGTGGACTACTCCAAAAAAAACTACTACCAAAAAATTTAAAATCTAGCATGTCTACTCCTTGCAGCTCATTGTAACATGTCTACTCTTTGGAAACTTATTGTAATATATTTACAATTCGTCAATAACCAGAGGAGCAGGAAAGTAGGTGTTAAAAAAAACAGAGAGAGCGAGATTACCCTGCTCTGCTATTATGATTATTTTGAATGCGATGATTTTTAAAATAATTTAATGCCATGTGATAATTAAAGTGATGCCTTGGGCAACCCATCGAAGAAATCTTTAATAAGCAGGGTGAGAATTTCAATAAATTTGCCATGGATTTTCGTACCCAAAGGATGGGGTCGCTGATGGAAAGCCGAAGAAGCCTGCACAAGCCGGGGCTCGTCTACACAGAGAAGACGTAGCACCCCTCGTCGCCGAAAAGTGAAGAAGCCGATAAAATATTTTGAAAAAGGTTGCTAGAATTCAAAAACAAATGTCACCTTATTTTATTCTTTTGGTTAAGACGCTGGAAGGGAACAAAGGCTTCTATGCGATGACAATACAGTTTGAATTTTAAGGTGCTTGTTACGATAATTCAGATTCTGCCGGTAGATTAGTCAGAAAGCCATCCTACCGTACCATTGTCGATGGAAACTTCATTAAATATAGAAATTTGGTGTGGAGAGCTTTATAGGATTACACTAATTCTGTTTATTTCGAATCTTGTAAAACCATTTTATTAGAACTGTAACTACTAACGAAGAAAGATTTATATGGTTATGTAACTAATTTTGTTTATTCAAAGCATGTGTTTCTAATTGGACAGCGACGGAAGGTCTACTTTAATTAATAGAATTTTTTTGGGTACAATTTTGAGTATTTTATGATTCAATTTTGAGTTTATAAGTTTTTAGTAATTTGAGTATATAAGTTTTATGATTTTGATTTTGGTATATAAATGTGTTTATAATTCGATAGTGGCAAAAGTATTGTTTAATTAATAAAGTTTTTTATTTTTTATTTTTTTATAATTAGGTATTTTATGATTTAATTTTGGGTTTATAAGTTTTAGCAATTTGAGTATATAAGTTTTATAATTTTGATTTTGATATATAAATGTATTTATAATTAGATAGTGATTTAGAGACTTTTTTATTTTGCAAAGGTATAATTTAATTAAGAGATTTTTTTTTATACAATTTTGAGTATTTTATGATTCAATTTTGGGTTTATAAGTTTTAGCAATTTGAGTATATAAGTTTTATGATTTTGATTTTAGTATATAAATGTGCTTATAATTTGACAGTGACTAGAAAATTTTAGAGACTTTTTTATTTGCAAAGATATAGTTTAATTAATAGATATTTTTCTTACCATTTTGAGTATTTAATGATTTAATTTTGGGTTTATAAGTTTTAGCAATTTGAGTATATAAGTTTTATGATTTTGATTTTGGTATATAAATGTGTTTATAATTGGAGAGGGAAATTTTCGAGACCTTTTTATTTTGCAAAGGAATAATTCAATTAATAGATTTTTATTTTTATTTTTATTTTTGTACAATTTTGAGTATTTTATGATTCAACTTTGGGTTTATAAGTTTTAGCAATTTGAGTATATAACTTTTATGATTTTGATTTTGGTATAGAAATGTGTTTATAATCGGAGCGATTGGGAAATTTTCGGGACTTTTTTATTTTGCAAAGGTATAATTTAATTAATAGATTTTTTTAAGTACAATTTTGAGTATTTTATGATTCAATTTTGGGTATATAAGTTTTAGTAATTTGAGTATATAAGTTTTATGATTTTGATTTTGGTATATAAGTTTCAGCGTTTTGAAATTACATTACATTTTTAATTTATGGAAATTACATTTTTAATTTATTGTTTTTGGGAATAATTATGTAGAGTATAAAAAATGTTTTCAGGTTAGAGTATATCTCAAAATTTTTTCTTCTTACAGAGTATGTCTTAAAAAACTTTCTTTCTTATTTAAAGCTAGTTTTCTTTCAATATAATTGGGTAATGATCCAAAATTTATAAGTATTTCACAAGAGTGAAAGCATGTTTCCTTGTGGATTACCAACTTTTTAGGTGGTGTTATTTTTCACTGAATAACAGTCAACTTACATTTGCCCATAGCAACAGCCAGTAATAATTGGAGTTGTCTATAATGCGATTTTTTGGAGATTCCGGTGACGGAATCCGGCGGAAGAAATTGAGATTAAATCATGATTTGTTGCAGTTAAAATGGTTTTTTAACTGCATATTCGGATTCAGCACCCTGAAAAACCCCTGGGACGCTTTGATTGTGCAGAAACTAGCTATCAAACTTGCGATTCCAATAAATTGCTGCCAGATTTTCACCGGAAAAACTCGCCGGAAAGACTTTCAAAAAGTCGCGTTATAGACCACTGAGTAATAATTATCCTTATTGTTGATTTGACAATTAAATTATGATAAATTTTCTCACTATTGTTGATTTAACAATTAAACTATAATAAATTTTCCCACTATTTAAAATAAATATATAAAAAACTTCCAAAATTTATTTTAAATAAAAAATCCACCCCAATATTATATTCTTAAAACATTTGAATTTTTGCAAATTACATACTTCAAACAACAGTTTTGGCTGCATTTCTTACTTCTAAGTCTCTGTTTAGATTGCGTTTTTCAGTGCATACGTTTTGTTTTTGGTGTTGTGTAAGGAATAGCAAATTTTAATGGCAAACTATAATTTGTCTGTTATTTTTTTCAAAAATTTGATTTTAAGGTTGTTTCAATTTTGTTTTCTGTTATTTTTTTTTTAAATTTGATTTTAAGACTGTTCTGAAAGTTATGGGAATTCTAGTCATATTTTGAAAATAATCTGGGAAAAATTTTTTTAAATCACATAAAAACAATTAAAATTTATAATTTTAAGTGCTGGAAACATTTTTGATGGTGCTGAATCTATTTCCACCATTAAACCTTTACTTACCTACATTCCACCTTCACTTATCTACATTCCACCTTCACTTACCTACATTTCAGCCATATTTAAGACACAACGCCAAGATTTTTAATTTTTCCTTTTCCCATTCCAGTCACTTTCTGCGAGTGATTACTAAGTGGCCGTCCGGTGAATTCCTCGGCGAGAGGACTATTTTTTTTCAAATCAGGTTTGACTGTCCTCTTATTATATAAAGAAAAATGGCCAATAAATGCGATGAAATAAACCCTAGACGACTTATGCAATAAATGCGCCCATTCCCCGAATTGCACGTCTAAGTTAAATTAAAAGAAAAAATACATAAATTAATGAAATGGAGCCTCTCGATAAAACCAGACTAGTACCCGAAGCGTTTGGCGTTATAGCAATCACATTTGCTTGCAAAATGCCATATGGGGCGGCACCATAAATTTTCATGCTGGGTAGTATGGGTAGTAGTAAGGGCAGTAGAAGCATAGAAAAAAGCAAGAGCGCTGCTGGACACAACACCGAAAATTACGTTTCCACAAAATCCACAGGGAGAACATAACAATCAATGTGGAAACATACATTATCATTAAGTCTGACAGTTACTAATCAAAATCCTGGTTCCTCGCCTTCACTGAGGAGCTCAGGCTAGTATCAAGTTGAACATATACCGAGTCTAAATAGTCCAGCGGGATTGTACCGTGGATGGAGCCAAACATGTGCTACTGTTCTCAAATACAGGCATTTTCAATCTCTCCTATGTTTAAGCTGTCAGATCAGAAACACTAATCCTAATCAGATGCATACATAAAGTACGCATAAGCAAAACCGAATCCTATGTTTAAGCTGTGAGATCAGAAACACTAATCCTAATCAGATGCATACATACAGTACGCATAAGTAAAACCAAATTTGCAGGTACATATAGAAAGCTCAACGAAGAAGAAAGAGTTTCACTTCATCTATCACTGGACCACACAAAGTACTGACGTCATCACTTCTCGTGGTATAAAATTCGCTAAAGAACAGAACACGGGTCCTGGGAGAGATTGCCGTGAATGCGAGCGTTGCATCCTTGAAGGTTCCTGCTCCCTTCGATTCGAAGGGAACTTTGACCGTCTCCTTTCCAGCAAAGGCCTCCACAGTCATAATCCCCTTACAGGTGTTCCTGGCATCTCCGACCGCGAAGCTCAGACGGTAGAGTTTGCCCGGAATCGTTCTGACGATCTGAGACATGGCGCTTTCCTTACCACCGACGAGTTCTACGGCTCTCCTGCCCTGCGGGACAGCATAATGCTCGGCATCAATGTATTTGACGGCTTTAAGAGAATCCATGATCCATCCCGGCAGAGGAGAGACGGCATCATTAACATTGGGAGGGAGGAGCACGCCAGAGTTCGAACTTGGGAACATGTAAGGTCCCTCTTCGAAATCTCCATTCTTAATCAGATTCCCTGCACAAAATCAAAATAAAAAAAACGAGAAAACACTAAATCAAGAAACCACCAAATGAAGAAATCAAGAAGCCAAGCCTGTGTGAACTTCGGGGGAACCATCTCCAAAATAAAAACCAAGAAAGCACTAAATCAAGAAACCAGCAAAGCAAGAAATCAAGAAGCCAGGCTAGATTACATTCTGTGAACTTAGGGGGAAGTTGGAACCATCTCCAAAATAAAAATCAAGAAACCAAGAAAGCACTAAATCAAGAAACCAGCAATGCAAGAAATCAAGAAGCCAAGCTAGATTACATTCTGTGAACTTCGGGGGAACCATCTCCTTGATGGCCACTGCGTCCAGGACAGGTCCACAAGCCGGATCTTCTTCGACGCCAGGGTTGTGAAGAATGACATCGACTAAATCAGAGGGAGCCCTGAATGCCCAAGCATAGGCATCCCAGCCGTTGATACTGTAAACTGTCTGGATGGATATGTTTCCCGAGAATGGAGGAACGGAAACATTCAACCTCTCAGACTGTCCGCAGGTTCGCGCAGCACTAAATGTAAGGGAGTAATATGAGCCCCGCCTGACCTTGATCCCCTGGCTGATGGACGCCTCGTTTCCCAGCCTCACAGCGTGAGCCCCTTCGGGGACGGCCACTAACATATCACGCTGCTGGTGTCCAGAAGTTATGTATTCAACGAATCCTTTGCTGCGCCACTTTGGTATCGAGTCTCGTCCTAGGACGACCGTGCCTTTCATGTCTTTCGGGTTGGGAGCAAACTCAAAGTCTCCATTAGGAAGCAGACCTTCAAACCAAAAAACAGGGCAATGTCAAGTACAGAGCTTTACAGAGATAATTAAATTTATGGGAACAGAAACTTACCATCATTGGCCGTGACAGACCTCCATAGCAGAAAAATAAACTGCAGTAGACATATAGAACGGCAGATCGAGTCCCTGGAGCTCCACATTCTCGAGTCTAACCTAGAAAGATGGGCTACAGGATCGAAGGATCAAAGTGCTCAGAGTGATAGTGCACCGGATGATCCTGTGAGCCGCCTTTTATTAATGTACGATGGATAAGCTGAGACAGAAATCGGTGTGTGGGAGACGTGGACTTTATGGATTGATGTGTCCAACTCGACCACATGCCGCGCGTCTGAATACGTTACTATAATTTGAAAATAAAAAACTAGGGCGAAACGGTGATATTAATTTGAAAATAAAAAACTATGGCGAAACCGTCGTGATTACTATTAATAGTAATCCTCCTGCGAAATCATCATGATTAATTGGCACTCGCGGAGGATTACTATTAACCTTGCAGATGAGAAGGGTGGCCCTCGCTACTACATGGTGAAGAGAAATTTCTCTTCTAGAGTGATAGAATACTTAGGATCTTATTTTTAGTAATTGAGTTCTTTGTCTCGAAAAGATATTAAAAAGTTGATAGGATGGAAGGTTCATTTTATTAAAAAAAAATAGTCGTAACAATAATATTAAGTGTATATGTGGTTTGAAAGTCCCATATTAGCAAGTTTAGAAGTGTCTTTAAGGTTATTTAAACTACTATCTAGTTGGTAAGTGGAATGTCACTGAATTTTAGCAATCAATCCATGCCTAAGCCTTTTTTCTTCTAGTGAACGAACTTACTTACACCATGATCTTATCCTTCTCCAAGTTATTGGTCGATTAACTTTCCCCTCTAGTTCATACCAATAACTTTACTAATTGTATATATAGTTTGCAAGTCACATATATCAATAACTTTACCCATTAATAATTTATTATTGGCTTTAAGTATGTACACCAAATCAAGGTTAATATGTGATGGTTTGTGGAACTTATTTTTTGCCTAACAGAGTATTTGATAAGTAGATACAAAATACAAAATCTAATATGTCAACCATGCATCACAATTTTAAAAACATCAAATTTATGTTCACTTGTGCAATGTACCCATTATAATTTTTAATATCTATTTATAAGCTACTACTAAGTTTATAGTTAGCTATAATGCATTAGTTGAATCAAGGCACTACATGATTATTGTTCATGACCCTTGTTTAAATTCCCAATTCGTATGGGCCATAATCCATTCATGATTCAACTTTGCTCTACAAGTGTGTTTAGTGCTAAATCCACTTTGGTTTAGTGGATCTCCATCCTATGCTCCGTTAATTTTCAACCTCTAAGGGTTTTAAGGTGTTTGGAACATTGATGAATGGTGCAGAAGCATAGACATGAGTAGGGGCCACAAGGTGCTTTGATGGTGAAAAGGATCATCTTGTTACAATAAGCTCATTCAAAATTTGAATTCACTTAATCAAAAATCATATATTTGGAACATAGATATCATCGTGAATTATCAATGTTTCACATGGTTACAAGGAATGAGATAAAAGTCTAAGGAAAAAATGGTGGTCAAAATAGACAGGATACCAATTGTAATTTGCAATCAATCCTTAGTGCACTCATCATGTACCCAAATTCCTTCTTTCTAAGTGAAGAGAGATGTCATCCAAAAGACTTCTCATAGTTCAAGATAAGAAGATACCAACCTAACGCAAACCTATTTCTCCTTCCTTCGAAATATCTATTTCTAGTTGGCCAAGGACTTATTTTTTATTCATCCTATTTTTTCCAACATTGTAAGGGAATTTATAGGAAGCATCTCTTCATTTGGATTGAAATCCATTCTATCAACATCAAAGTAAGCAATCCCATGAGCAACAAAGCAATAACCCACCACGAACACCAATAATTTTATATGAAGTGCAGTTCAGTTATTCAAGGCAAGTCTCTTCTCTGTCTAAACTAGTGTGATTCACAAATTCCATATTTACTAGTATATGATTATTGTCATCATGTCCCCTAACTCATTCAAGTGGCCTTAAATTGCATCTTCTAGTGAATTATTTCCTATCAATCTCGTAATTGATTAACCATTCTCATTGATAAACCAAATTTATAATCAACAAACAATCTACTTTCAAAGTGATCTCATACTCATTGTTGGATTGATATGCATTGCTACTATGAGCTCACAAGTTACTGACACAATCTTTGATTTGTTTTGGACGTTGTTGCAATATATTAGCATTTTATGGGTCTATCATTTGTGTGTTTTCCTTGTAAACCTTTTGGTTGTGTTACGTTTAAGATGACAACTTATATTTTTGAAAAAACAAAATGTCCCATTATTCCTTTTCTAGTTGGTTTTGGCATGTTTATTGTAGAAATTCAACTTAAAAAGATTTTTGGGTCATAACTACTAATTGATTTCAAAGTGTTGGTATTGAGAAAAGGAAAGTTTGGACTATTTATGTGTTCCACACCATTGTGTTTTCCCTATGATATGTTTTCTACCAACAAGTGGGACATCCCTTTCTCTTTGTACATATAAAATCTCATATGTGGTATGAGTATTTTGTTTTCTATAATTTTGTGAGTGATTTGTTTGTCATAACTTTTATATTTTTTCTAATTCCAACTTCCCAATGCCATGTTAGCATAATATAGAGGATTTTGCTTTCTTAAAAAATGCAAAATATATCCACGAACAGATCAATTTTTCTAGAAAGAAAAATAGATACTCTCTAATCATAATACACATTCTATTTACATTCGATGGTTAGCTTAATTGGCCGAGTCTCCATCGTTAAAGCACATTTGCTATTGAGAAGTCACATGTTTAATTCTCTCGACATTGTCAGGGACAAGCCCCATGATTGAGCCTGCAAGAAGTGATCCCTTCAAGTAGATCTTCCTAGTACAAACATTCATCCATGAAATATATATATATATATATATATATATATATATATATATATATATATACTATTTGTTAAGATTATTTTCCTAGAATTATCTCTCAACTTTTACAAAATAATAAATTTTAATTTTGTAATAAATATTAGCATTCATAAATTTTTAATATTTATTGGTTGTTATGATTATGGATTTATAACTAGAGAATGTTTATATGTATATATATGGTCTTTTTGGGGGGAGATACTTGAGTTAACTATTGGATTTCAATTATTTCTTTTATATAGGTGTATACAAACATGTTTCAAAAGAAAAAAATGTAAGTAACTATTACATAAATGTATGATTGGATAAAACAAAATTTCCATTCCTAAAAACAATTGAGAAACACCTAAATTAACCCATAAGACTTAAATGGGACAACAATTGTATGAAAATTTTGGAAGTTTTTCTAATAATAATCTATAAACACAAAAAATGAAGTTGAAGAAGAGAGAGTTGATCAGAAGAAAATTGAAGCACAAACAAAATTTGATTGGTTCAATTATTAATGCATAATGATGCAATCACTATCAAATGCACTTACTATAAGAATTATAGGATTAGTGGACCATGGGGATTCGAGAATGGTTGTATGCATTAAAACATAATGCTCTTGTTACTCATTAAAAACCACTTGTATATAAAGATGATGAGGCAAGATGAATTAGTGCATGAGAGAGAGAGAAATGAATCCACTTCAAGATCATATTAAACAAATGGAAGATGAAAATAAGGAAGCAGTGATTACCACAATGAAAATATTATAATTTGTTTAGTGAGAAAATTTATCTTTATCAAAGTATGAAAAAAATTGTAAATTTTTCATAGATGCAAAAATACCATACATGCAAGATCTAAAATAAAATATTCATACACAAATCACAATTTCAAATGGATTTATATATCACATATTGAGACATCTTGAGGTTATCTAGATAAAAAAGATGTTGGAAAATCCTTTACCTTTGTTAATGATTAATGAAAGCACTCGTTGCAACTTAAAACGCCACCTTGCTATTTATACAACCTATTTAGATTCAAAGAGTCCCAAGCCACCTATAATATAGCTTATGAAGCTCAAGTATGTAATAGATGGAAATGAAAAAATAATATATGATAGTGTCAACCAGTTAATAAATGTTATAGGCCTTCATGATAAAAATTTAATAGTTGCTTCTATAGATGGACCTTCAACAATGATTGGACATAAAAATATTGTGTCTCATCTTTTAAAGAAGAAACACCAAACCTTATTACAGTTCATTGTGTTTCTCATGATGAGTTTTTAGAAGCAACAAATGCTTCTAAGAAAGTACATGAGTTATTATATGTTGAAAAAATTGCAAACAAAGTGTATGTATGGGTTCGAAACTCACCAATGAGAAGTAATGAACTTAATGATTTGTTTGAAGTGATGCAAATTGATGTCCTTGACATTTTGTCGATACAATTAGTGAGATCATTGTTTAGGAGAGAAGTTATTATAATACCTGTGAAGCTTATGCCGACAATTTTAACTTTGTGGGAAAATGAAAGGAAAATTTCATCATGGTTTGATAAGGCACACATTTTCTCCATTTAGTTTTGTTTTCTTATGTTGGTCGATGTTTTGGGTGAATTGAATAAGCTGAACAAGACTTTTCAAGAACAAAATGTAGACATTACAACTATTGGCCTGGTTCTTTGAAGTAATTATAAGTATATCATCCAACATATCTTTCAAAAATTTTAAGGGATTCTCAATATGCATATATTGAAATTAAATATGAAGGGGTAGTTATATATAGGTGTAAATTAATATGTATCTCAATTCCAACCATGGATATTGATTATAGTGATGTAAGGAAATAGACTATGAAACCTTGCATTGAAGGCAGACAAGGGAATCATCAACAACTCACTATGGGTTATATTTTGTTTTGTGTAGACTCTCTGAATGAAAGACTCTAAAGACTTCATCTTCTTAATGCAAATATTATTCACTCCTCATTATTATCCAAAAGAGTGCCATAGTCATGAGAAAAATTCATACCATTGTATTTCTATATTTTTTCAACATTTTCAACATACCATATCAAAGTATGTTCAATTTGTCTTTTTATTTGATGTTAAGGCTTGCAAAGAGAGTGAACTACTAATCATGGTTCAATGATGATTCATGAGAGTTAAATCTAATGGTATTAAACCATCATAAAATCTAATGGTATTGAACCACTCAAGATATTACTAATAGATTGAATTTTATTTTGTAATCACCTCAAGTTGGACCCATATCCAGGGATGGAACTTGGAATCTTGTTAAAAGAAATGCCCAAATCCTTTAGTTTCTTTCACTTTACAATGCTTGTTGTCCAATAAGACCAAAGATCTGTAAGATTTTACTTTTAAGATTGTTGAATGAGATACTTACATATGTTAAATTGGTGTAGTGACAAATGCTATTGGGAATGCTTCTCTCAAAAATTATTGACTAAGGTCCAAATATTAAAAGAGGAAATCCATTAAAATTGTGAAAAATGATAATCATTGAAAAAAATTGTTAAAACACTTCATATTTGTAAGTTGGGAAAATGGAGAAACCTATAGAAAACTAAAGACATGAAAGAAGTATAATAAATAAGTAAGAGAACATTTTGCTATTATTCAATATTTAACTATTTAAAATTGGTCACTTCTCACTCAATGAGATAGTTATTTAAAATTGGTCACTTCTCGCTCAATGAGATAGTTTTTTAATGCAATTAAAACACATTATTAGCCCATATACATTCACATGATCAAAATATATATATATATACAAAACTAACTTTACTTCAGATTGGTCTCTACATGCAAAAGGAAAATTCTATTTCATTACGTCAAAAACTTCAAGCACTACAACGCTTAACATTTTAATTATAGCGCTCATTTTATTAATTTAAATAAATGAAGTAAAACAATTCTAACCATTTTTGGAAAAAAACCATGCGCTACTACTTGTGTTATATATATATAATTCAATTATTTACATATTCGTTGCACCATATATATTGTATTTTTCTAAAATAAAATAAAATGTTTAGGGTAGAAAATTCAAAATTGACATGGTTAAGAAAATTTTAACAAATAAAATTTAAATAATTTGAAAAGATATTTAATTTCCTATAATTTATATTTTGACTCAAAACATATATTCATTAAGTATTTCAAATTTGCTGATTTTTTTAATAGTTTTTTAAAGTAATATTCTTTTCTTATGATTTTTCGCAGATTTATTTTTTCTTACATTTAATAATTCATCATAAAACTGTTGGAAATAACACTGAGAAGGGGGTGAATCAGTGTTATTCAAATCAATAATCTTTTTCCTTTCATACTCAATATTATATACGCTACTTCAATGAAGGTAACTCGCATGTACACGCAACTATATTTAAGGCAACCAACATATATCCAGCAAACTTATGATTCAATTAATTCATCATATGTTGATCTTTAACCAATGCATCAATACTTAATTAACCATATAAACAATAACCAGGTGTAGTAATAACAGAACAAACCATCACACATGAGAAACACACATGAACACCAAGATTTAAGGTGGAAACCCAATGCTGGGGAAAAACCACCTGTTGTTGTCTTCTTTTAATATAAGAAAAACATGTTTACAATCTTGTACTGGTGCCGACTCATACTAGTACGCAGGCACCCACCTGCAGAAGGCTACAACCTTCTCTCATTCTCCAGCTTCTACTAGAAGGGAGCTACAACCCCCTAGCTCTTATATTAGTCGATCCGTTTACTAGTACGTAGGCACCGACCTACTAAAGGCTCCAACCTCCACTCGTTTTCCAGTTGTTACTAGAAGGGAGCTCCAACCCCCTAGCTCTTGTATTGGCCGATATTTTTTACCAGTACGTAGGCGCCAACCTACAAAAGGCTACGACCTTCTCTCTTCCTTCAAGGACTACGTTTCATAATTTTTCAGACTAGATACTCCTGGAACACAACACCATAATATGAAGGCCACGTTTCATCCAATTTTCATACTGGACCCATCAACAACATTGAAGCTCAAAGTCAATCACCACTGCAATACAACCATCAAATACATCTACATTAACCAATCATTGAAACTCAATCATCAATCTTTGAATCACCCACAATTGAATCACTGAAGTCCCATCATCACTGAAGCAAATCACAATCAACCAATCAATCTGAACATTTAGTATACTGTCATCAAAACACAGTCACCAGAACACAGAGCAGAACCCAGAATTCTGCAACAACAGCCAGATCCAACTGCAACCTCAAATATCATATCTCATAATGTATATGCTACTCTGATGAACCGAACCAGCGTGTATACACACTTTTACCAAAGCCAACTAATGTATACATCTGCAAATATTAATTCATAATTTTGCAGCTATTCCAAACTTTAGTTATACCCAGATCATAACATTTACAGAATAACACATGCGTCAATATTCAGAGCTAGACTATACATGATCAAACCATATAATGATAAATCATTTCAAGCCTTAAAATCTCGATCCATCATTAGATCTTATCCTTCATCAATAGTTAAGGTTCATCCTTGGTTTAGATCAAGCAAAGCACCATAAACCGATAACCTGCATACTAGATCTCACACTTCATCAGATATTCGATACTTGCACACCTTGGCCTAATGATCTTCTCCTCCTTATATAGTTTTAGGCTTTTCTCAATACCATGGATAAAAACTACTTCGAACCAATACCTTGGACCAAATACCTAGGGTCAATACCTCAGACCAAAAACCTTGGACCAATACCATGGATCAAAATACCTTGGAGCAAATACCTCGGACCAAAAACTTAGTTTTCCAACATATACACGCTTTTCCTTCTGTGAAAGTGCGTGTGTACGTATACGCTACTTGTGTTCAGTGAACCTGCATGTATACACAGCTTGGTCAAGGTGAACCTGCGTATACCTCTCTTTCTTCATTCTTTGTAGTCTAATCTGTGATTCTTTGCTGTTGACATGCTGCACCGTGATCTTCCATCTGAGTGAGTTGCCATCAAGGACAACACTTGTATCATAATGCCAACAATCTCCCCCTTTGGACTTGATGGCAACCACAACACCAAGTCACTCTCCCCCTTTGACATCAAGGGCAAAGGGTGAACCAAGATATTCTCCCCTTTTGATATACATTATGTTGTCCATGCTCCCCTTGAGTACATGCTGAATTTTCTGATTGAGCTCCTGCTGAGATGCACTAAAACTATCCATGCTCCCCCTGAGCACATGCAGAGTTTGCAAAAATATTCTCTAAAAGAATAACATGACTCTATAACTCAACTATGTGAGTATGACCTTCCTATCACCAATGACTCATACATACATTCATCTCCCAACCAAGTAGGGATATACCAAATTTGACTCATCCACCCAATCAAGTGGGGATATACCAATTGTTTATACATGACTGAAATAGAAATTATTACATCATCTTTCCCATGCATAGTGGGGTTACAAATTAGGTCTTTTCATGACCTTTACATCAAATGATGACATTTATAACAAGGACCAACAATCTAAACAAGACCATGATAGTCATCAGCAACTATCATACACCATGTATGATCTGCACCATAAGCATCTATCAACAGCATCTAGACCTGTAACCTATATATGTCCATCATCAGTTCTGAAGATATGACAAAGTAAATATCATCAACCTATGACTAAGTATGTCGTATATAAATATCAACTGATCCTCTTGATCTCATCAAGATCAACTTGCTTCGTTTCCTTAGTAGAAAGAGTCTTATCATAACCTTCCATGAATCAACTAAGCATATGTCATATCTCCAAGCAGTAACACAAAATCATTCACATCATATCATATGTGAAAACACCATAGTCATCACATCATCATCAAGAGTTGTATGATCTTTCACAAGAACCCTTAATATATCAACAAGGTATCATCACTAGGGAAAATTCCACATCTGATAAGCATCAACCATGATAATCAACAGATGTGAGTATCAACCCATTATCATAAGGTAAGAACTCATCATCAAAAATTCATCCACAATCATCCATCTGATCTGAATAACAACTAGGTAACCCTAAGCAATACAAGTATCATAAGATTTCATCACGGGCAACTCATAACTGTCACATAGAAAGATGTATCATTTAAACACTTTAGCCACATAAGCATCATCATCATTGATTAGGTACCAAAGAATTCTAAACATAATGCCAAAAATGCTTTATCAGAAGCATAGCATGTTCTCCCCCTGAACCTGTTCCACCTGTTCAATGTCAGATCTAATCATTGCATATATCAGTAAGAAGTATCAAAGCATCATCATCAATCAGATATACATCAAGTTATCAACAACTTGTGAGGATAAAAAGCACTTATAAATAACATCCACAGACTGTAGTCATCATCAATCAGAACAGAACAAATATTTGATAATTGACTAAACCATATCAAACCCTTTTATTTTTAAACTGTCCCACTGCTTTTTCCTCAAAAACCCCATATACGCGACTGTGCAGCTTCGAACTCACGTATATACGCAACTTGTCTTCATGCTAACTGCATATGAGAATTGAAATTCTGAAGTTTCACACTTTCAGCTTCCTCTGAGTCTTTTATGTCTATATACTCTGTTATGCCACATCTCTCTGATTGTACTTCCTTTTTCTTCCATATCTTCAAGTGTGATGATGTTTTCTCCCTTTGGTATGGTGGACGAAATTTTCTCATGCATTCCTTTGCTATATGTCCGAACTTGTTACAAGCATAACATCTTACATGTTTCATATTCCTTTTATAGCAGTCAATGGCTTTGTGACCAAACATATTGCAAGAAAAACAATATCCCTTAAAGTACTTGGAAGCTGATGATCTTTCTATGTGACAGTCTTGAACCATTCTACTTCTGCATCTCACTGCAACATGTCCAAAATTATGACATATAAAACATTCAACATTATTCAACTGACTATCACTTCCACAGTTAGGAGTAAAAGATTTTCTTTGAAGACTTTCTTTCCTTGGTTGTTGATGGGGTTGACCTCTCATCTCCTTGTTGAGCATTTCAGATTTTGCATTAGAGTTCCTTGCCTCACCTTGTGAGCTAGATTCTCCTTCAACAGATTCATGAAAACCAAGACCAGTTTTGATGGTAGGAGACCTTTGACTACTAAGAATATTATCCAAAATTTTAGTATTGTCTTGAAATTGTAACAGTTTATCCTTTTCTTCTAATTTACCTTTTAAGATATTTACCTCAACCTGATATTGCTCTTCCTTTTCCAGATATTTCTTCTTCAAGATTTCTTCAGCCTTTCTTCCTTCTTCCACTTGTTTCCTTAATTTGAGAATCTCATTTTCTTGTTGTTCATCTGCTTGAGGTAGTTCTTCATTCTGCTTATTTTCTAGATCTTCTTTTAGAGAGAGGATCTTAGCTTCAAGACTTACATAGTAATTGGATTTGTCTTTAAGTCTCTTGATTGTTATGCTCTGATCATTTATTTCATTTGTTAATGATGTCACTTCATCATGCAGCTTTTGACATTGATCTTCCTTTTCCTTGTATTGCTTCCTTACTTTGTTTCCTTCCTCTAGTTGATATTTTAATTTGGTAACTTCTTCTTTGAAGGCACACTCCCTTTTGTTGAATAGATCTTGTTGATCTCTTATTTTATCTGTGAGTCTTTTAAATTTTGTCTCTATATTTCTTTCACGATCACTTCCAATATCTCCAATATTGCATGAACAAAGAAAAGTATCACTAGAAGACCAAAAATTTGTACCTAATGCTTCATTTGCTTGTCCATCTTCAATCTGAGGTGATTCGGAATCTGAATACTTGCTTCCACCTAATGGCCAATTGTCTCTCCTGCTGTCGCTGTTCCTTTGAGTTGTCTTCTTCTTTTGAGGCACTTTCTTCTTTAGCTTCTTTCCCATTGTTCTACGGATCTCCTTCAAGTGATCAAGCTTCTACCAAAGGACCCGCTCTGATTCCAATTGTTGGAAATAATACTAAGGGGGGGGTGAATCGTATTAGTCTTATCAATAATCTTTTTCCTTTCATACTCAAAATTATATATGCTACTTCAATGAAGGTAACTCACTTGTACACACAACTATATTTAAGGCAACCATCATATATCCATCAAACTTATAATTTAGTTAATTCATCATATGTTGATCTTTAATCAATGCATTAGTACTTAATTAACCATATAAACAGTAACCAGGTGCAGTAATAACAGAACAAACCATCACACATGAGAAACACATATGAACACCAAGATTTAAGGTGGAAACCCAATGCGGGACAAAAACCACCTACTGTTGTCTTATTTTAATATAAGAAAGCCTGTTTACAATCTTGTACTGGTGCAGACTCATACCAGTACATAGGCACCCACCAGCAGAAGGCTACAACATTCTCCCATTCTTCAGCTTCTACTGGAAGGGCGCTACAACCCCCTAGCTCTTGTACTAGCCGATCCGTTTACTAGTACGTAAGCGCCAGCCCACTGAAGGCTTCAACCTTCACTCATTTTCTAGCTGTTACTGGAAGGGAACTCCAACCCCCTGGCTCTTGTACTGGCTGATATGTTTACCAGTACATAGGCACCAACCTACAGAAGGCTACGACCTTCTCTCTTCCTCCAGGGACCACGTTTCATAAATTTTTAGATTAGATACTCCTGGAACACAACACCATAATATGAAGGCCACGTTTCATCCAATTTTCATACTGGACCCATCAACAACATTGAAGCTCAAAGTCAATCACCACTGCAATACAACCATCAAATACATCTGCATTAACCAATCATTGAAACTCAATCATCAATATTTGAATCACCCACAATTGAATCACTGAAGTCCCATCATCATTGAAGCAAATCACAATCAACCAATCAATCTAAACATTTAGTATATTGTCATCAAAACATAGTCCCCAGAACACAGAGCAGAACCCATAATTCTGCAACAACAACTAGATCCAACTGCAACCTCAAATATCATATCTCATAATGTATACGCTACTTTGATGAACTGAACCAGCATGTATATGCGCTTTTACCAAAGCCAACCAGCGTATACATCTGCAAATATTAATTCATAATTTTGCAGCTATTCCAGACTTTAGTTATACCCAGATCATAACATTTACAGAATAACACATGCGTCAGTATTCAGATCTAGACTATACATGATCAAACCATATAATAATAATTCATTTCAAGCCTTAAGATCTTGATCCATCATTAGATCTTATCCCTCATCAACAGCTAAGGTTCATCCTTGGTTCAGATCAAGCAAAGCACCATAAACCAATAACCTGCATACTAGATCTCACACTTCATCAGATATTCGATACTTGCACACCCTGGCCTAATGATCTTCTCCTCCTTATATAGTTTTAGGCTTTTCTCAATACCATGGATCAAAACCACTTAGGACCAATACCTTGGACCAAATACCTCAGACCAAAAACTTACTTTTCCAACATATACGTGCTTTTCCTTCTGTGAAAGTGCGTGTGTACATATACGCTACTTGTGTTCAATGAACTTGCGTGTATACGCAGCTTGGTCAAGGTGAACCTGCGTATACCTCTCTTTCTTCATTCTTTGTAGTTTGATCTGTGATTCTTTGTTGTTGACATGCTGCACCGTGATCTTCCATCTGAGTGAGTTGCCATCAAGGAGAACACCTGTATCATAATGCCAACAGAAACAATTACACAAAGAACTTGAGCAATAAAATAAAAATCTAGAGGATCATAAAGAGTCAGTCACACAAGAGCATAAGAGTTTAGCCTGGGAAAACCCACATGAGGGAAAACCCATTAACCTTTCCTTAGAGATTCAAGTCAACAAGAGAGACATCCAAGTCCAGACGATAGATAAACTAACTAGCAAGATGACAAGACCAACAAACCACCAAGATCCCAAGTCAACCTTCACAAAAATATCCTCAAATAGCTCCTCCAACAACTTGGTTTAGGTTTGCAATAGAGGTCGAATTTTGGCCTATCTCTTCCACATAAAAACTTGGCCTAACCTCAGAGTTCACCACAAAAGATATGACAAAAAATTATGGCCTAGTCCAGTCACATTTGCGATAGCAGAAAGAGAGAAAGAAACACAAGTGTGAGGGTCTTCTTCACTTGGAACTTCGATTGTCTTCTTCTTCTCCTATTTGGCCTTCTTCTCCTTTCCTTCTTCGCTATAGAGATCAGAAACGTAAGTGCTTTGATGAGATCCGAATTTCCCTTGGTGTGGAGATCAAATGGTATATTTATATGCATTAAATTGGGTCTAAATAGGTGCCTCTTGGGACAGAACTAACTTGATCATAAGGTAAGACAACTTGGTCATCTTGTGGAGCCATGACACATAATACAAATAGAAATTTTCTCTTTTGGAAGGTCTTGAACAACAAGCCTTCTATTTTTCTTTGAAAAATACAAATAATATAATTTTCTTTTGAGCATGAATAACATGCTTTAATAATTTATCTTTGACACTATCATGAAGAACATGCTTATAATAAATGCATAAATGATGAAAATATACATTATGAAGACCGACCATAGTTACAAAATTCAATGCTCCCTCTTAACTAGGGAGGTATTCATAATGATTATCAATATGTTCTCAAGTTGACAATTCTATAATGATCAAGATTAAGATAAGCATCATAATCAATATCATAATCACTGGCATCAACTATCACAATTCACCATAAAACAACTATAGACATAGCCTAGGTGAAACACTAGAGGCCTCATCAATGATAAACAAGCTCACTCTATAAACATATCAAATCATTATATTGGGAGGCTCCAATTCATCTAAGTGGCCTCTAGGACAATTCTCCAACCAAGGTCAAACTAACATAGGGAGAATGTCCTCTATCAGACGATTCTTCAAGCTAAAGTCAAAGTGAGACAAGGAGAATGTCTTCTACTAGACCATTCTCCAACCAAGGTCAAAGTGACATAAGAAAAATGTCAGTTTGCTAGACCATTCTTCAATCAAGGACATAAAGACACATGAAGAATTCTAGTCCATGATGTTATCTAATTTGTCAAACCATTCTCCAACTAAGGTCATAATGATGCGGAGATAATAGGTCATCCTCCAACCAAGGTCAGAATGGCATATGGGAATGTATGTCCATGTTGCAATCTCATCATCATTCCCTCTTAATGAGAGAGGAATTCTCCACAAGTCCAATCTTGTTCCGGAAGTACACAAACTTTGATCGGTAAGAATATCAACTATCTGCTCTGATCAATGGAGATATGCTAGAGCTTCACATCTCCCTTCAATACCATGTCTCGAATGAAGTGGTACTTGATCCTGATGTGCTTCGACCTATTATCATGGTCATCACTAGCACTTCATCAAGGTAATACCACAAGTAACCTTTGAATCCATATTGCTTCTCAACTTTCCAATCCAACTGCAATATACTTAACCTCTTCCATACTGATTGTGACAGATGACTGCTTCATTCACATCCAAGAAATTATAACAAATCCAAAACTGAAGCAATATCTTGATGAATTATTTATTTCTTCAGCACTCTCTACCCAAACTAAATTTTTAGTTATACTTCTCAAATCATAACTGAATTTTCCATGACCAACTGTACCATATTTATACTTCAATCCATGTTGATCAACATGCCATAGCTCATAAAGCTAATCAACTTATTCTCGCCAATTTTGTTACCACAGATGCTTTCTTTTCGACCTAACTGGGTGGTTGTTCTCACACTGAAACATATTATCTTGTGGTAATTTAGGTTTCTCCCTCTATCATTGTTGTCTTTCAGCATATCATATATCTAGTCTGAAAATGATAATGATGACCCATCATCTCAGAGATCATCTCCCTCTGAAACTAAAATAGGTCTCTCTGTCTGCTTCCTCTATTATGGAGGAAATTATTTTTGTTACCACGACTCCCTCTAACTTCATGATCTTTTCCCTCTTACTGAGATAATTTGTTGCTTTGTACTTCTTTCCATATATTCATACTTTGTCTTGGAAGTCACCACTAACTTATTTTTGGCATAGATCAAGGGCATACTTAAATATTAGTACAATATCTCTCAACATAAAATGTGATTTGGGAAAGTCCTTTTGTCACATGCTTTGATTTGTTCTTCCATTTCTTCCATCTCTCGTGAGACCATCAAAATCCTTCAACATGTACTGTAATCCTCACTACGAGTCCATGGAAGAATAATTATAACTAATCAAAGGATACAAGACCAAGATACTAACTACTAGTAAAAACAACAATAATAATATTCAAGGAAGAGAGATGTAAAATACTTATCTTTTGAGAAAATTCCAGCTCCCTCTTGTCTAATCCTTCTTGCAACCATCTTGCAGATCAAACTCATGTGTATGATGTGAATCCTTCCTTACATGAGTTAGGGTTTCTTCTTTCGGTGAAAACATACAATCCTAGGGGTTCTTCCATAAACCTTAGGGCTTTCTTGTCCAACCCATTTTTTCTTGCTAGGGTTCATTAACCCTAGCTATCCAAAAGTCTAAAACCTCATAATATTTCATATGCAATACTATCAGTCTTCCAACCCCTAGATTCTTCTTGCAAGTCCAACATTCTTCTACATCTATTAGATACTTCTTTAGCAACCATGTATCCACATTTAACCATGATATAGTCCCCTCAACCCAAGTAGTTTATACATCATCAATTTCTACACTTTAGCCTTCAACCTGGAAGAGGAACTCACCCTCTTCTTCATTGTGAGCTTATCATATCAAGGTGATCTTTCTTAGCATCAACATATATGATGCATCTCAATATTTCAAACATTCTTGTAAGGTTTATTCCTTATATTTATTTCAAGCTCTCTTCAAGCCTTATTGAGCTACAGTTCGAAACCCATCTTGGATATTTCATTGTAGTATACGGTATTACTTTTTTCACTCACACAGGTTCCCCATACTTGAATCCATGAAGATAGTTTACATGCTTCATTTTAATAATTGTCCTTAAGGATCTTCTAAATATTAACATTGTCCTCTAATGTATTCTTCAATGCTTACTAGACATCAATGGCTTTACAGACTTCTACAACTAGACCTATGCTTGGTCTTCACTAAAAAAATTAGTTTATAATGACAAGAGATCATTGATATCAATGAGTACTTTAGACAAAAATTGATATGGGTGATGATACATACCTCTCATTAATTTCTATGGACTTCTTATAGGTTTGCATTCCCATGATAAATCCATCACTTTGAATCTTCAATACTTTAACCATAGCATACGCTCTAGTAACCATAATAGAAATATGAGGTTCATGAAAATTACTTCAAACTAATATATATGTCCAAAATGAGACATCAAATTAAACTCTTCTTTTATGAATAGTTCCTTCCATAATTCGTAAGGAATGCCTTTGCTAGCATGTCTTCAGAAAAAACATCTTTTTCAAACTTCCTTGGGTTGGTATCAGTTTGATTTCGCAATGTTAATTTTTCTTAGGGCTATATTTTTCTTTGCTTTGATAATTTCATTTCTTTATTCACACATTAAATTCACCCCATAACGTCATAACATTATTTATATTTACATCATTATTCAACAACATATGCAACTATGTAGAAAGAACAATATCATCATCATCAATGCAGTAGAACGTAAAGGAACATTATAACAAAAGCATTCACAGATAGAGACACTAGAATTGGTGGAGACCAGGGAAAAAACCACTATGGGGAAAACCCTTTCAAATTCTTCTTATTATATTATCATTTAATGATTCAACGAAAGAGAGTACAATGATCAATATCTTCATCCGTACAACTATCCAACAAAAATAAACTAAATAATACCCATGAGATGAACCCAACCATGCTCATACTCAAAAAACTTGATTCAGAAGCATGTAATGAACTGCCACTGTCTGTGGTTAATTGTCGAACACTACAGTCAACGAGCGAAAACTTTGGTCAATAGAAAAATTCAAGTTTAGTTCCCAATCGCAAGGAGGAAGTGGGAATGGAAGCAACTGGGAGCTTTCAGTTTCTCCCTTCAGCCTGCAATCTAATGACCAGTAAAATCTATCCTTTGGTAATCTTGCGACTAAGAAACAAAACCCTAGAAAAATACATGTGAGGTTCATAATCTGTAATTTCAACTTTGAGTGAACCCATTTCACCACGACCCTGTGTGAGTCAAAAACAAGAAAGAGAATAGAAGAATGATCCATGATGATCTCCAAATGAGGTAGAGATCACTTGTATTTATAGCCTTCCAAGGGTGTCCAATTTTCTTTAGGGTTGACCTGATCAAATATGCACATGTGGGCTTATAATTCAAAAATATACTTTCACTTGTCCAAATTTGATGATCTTTAGGTCAATTTTGGTCCCCTCGAAAAGAGGAATTCAATGCAATAAGCATATCCATCAAATGAGCTATCTAAAGTGGAATTTGGCCCTAGTTTCCAATTTTAACACTCCCTCTCAACTAGGGAGAATTCCACCTGCATCATGTCATGTATATCCTATCATCAAATCATATTTAGTCTCAAGCATATTATCACCACTTATTGTGATTGTTCATCTCGATTCATCTCTTGCTTATTCCTGCTTATCTCTTGATTTTCCCTACTCATATGCTGAACATTATCGAATCTAAAAGAAGAATAATTTGACATCAGAGGGGAGCTCAATCTACCACCCTCTATCCATCGAGAAGCCACTACTACCACCCGAAATATCTACCAGTGGGGATCCCAATGCTACCACCCGGGAAACATCAGCAGGGAGCCAAATCTACGACCCACATCAACATTAGAGAGCTTATCTCAATCCGTAACAACATCGAGGAGCTTAATTTCAACCTGAAATCTCATGGGGGATGTAAACATCTACAACCCCATATCTAGAAATAGGTGATATAGGGGAGCACATCTCAACCCATCCTATTTCCTACTAATCTTCCCAATAATGACCCTCAAGAATCATGTGGTAGAACACCTGCATCATAATCCGAGCTTGGGCTAGATATCTGACTTACCAATAGGTAATAATCACATGTCTCAAGCCTCTTCAACCCATTGGCCAAACGTGGAGGGAAAATCCCAACAAGCTCGACTTGTGGGTATGATGACAACTGGGGTATACTTTGCAAAAACCAAGATAGGGGAGTAACATCTCCAACCATATGGATAACAGATTGGGTTGATACCCTATTGTCTAGAGATTTTTCAACCCTATGATCCCTCCATCTCAATTCCACACCTTGGGAACTCAAACAGAGGGGAAGATTTGGTTCAGTGTCTTCAATCAATGATGCTCTCTATAAATCATAAATATATCATTGTTCTCATATCTGGTAATCGTCATGTCTCAATAGCAATAGTCCCCTGTTTATGCAGGACATAAAATCAAAAATCATGTTAGAACAAAAATATATATATCACAAAAGGATACCTTATTCATCCTCCCTCTCACATAGGCAGCAACCACAAGCCTAAGCTTGTCTCGTATGGCAGCACTATCTCAATATGTGATGAGATATCAATCCTAGATATATATGTGATTCTCTACTCAGATTCCATTCAATATTATTGCAATGTGTCCTTGTCATATCCAAAATTTGCTCAAACAAATCTCCAAAGAGCTTCTTTAGCCTACCTCATAGCTAGTCATTCCAGAAACATCCTACTCAACCTTGGTCGTGCTTAAAGTTACAGACTTCTCATCCAAATATCATGACATATATCATACTAAGGTAGCTCATATATTTTCTTATATCATCAATCAAGATCTTGATCATAAACATTACATCCATGTAGTCACATATCATAGAATGAATATCTCAAATAAAAAATTGATTGTCCCATGAAAATGTCTTGAAGGGTTATCGACTACAAATCAATGTGTATGAAGCAGCTTAATCATGCATTGACTCAGAATATATGGATGAGTGTTCACATGGAACATCAATGCTTCAATATACTATTAATTTCTAAGATAGGTTCAACAATGTCTCTTCATAACTTCTTGAAATTCAATCGGAGTGGCCAAGGATTTGCATTTCCAATTTCCAAAAACTCTTCAATAGCTTCACGATATATATTTTCTTTTCCAAACTTTAGAAAGTGATTCATCATGCCACGATTCATTATTTTGAGCTTCAAAAACCAACTCCCTCTTAATTTGATCATCATATGTTCATTACATGTCAAAAAATAGCATATCAAACCAAAATCAAAGTCATATCTTGGACCCCTTTTGAAGTATAGGTTTGGATCAACACATCATCCTAGATTCACCAGATAACTATCAATGCAAACATATTAGGATCGGGAAGTTTGCTTCATACAATGTTCTCTGCAAACATAACACTTGAACAAAGCTATATGTTTAGCTTTAATCAAATCAACTAGGTCAGCTTATCAAAGTTTAGATGTTAGATCAAAACTAATATCAAACTCATCAATATCATTTTAACAAATTCTTTGGACCAGGTGACCGATAGAGCTCATATCCAAATGTCAAGTTACAAAACCCTTTTTATTTACCAACCACTATCCCATCAAACTTTATCAATCCATACTCATGATCATAACATGAATCATTTATGCTACTAAATATGAATGGATACATCAAGGACAAGTCATATAAGTTTCATTCATACAAGTTTCATCCATTCATAGTGAGATTGTTACATACTGAATCACAACATTTTATACTTCAATCAAAGTGTCAAAGTTAATGATGTCAACACAAAATATCTTTTGAATACCAATATAAGTAACTAAAATTCACTATCCCCATATTGCAGTGTTATCAAGGAAAATAATCAGTCGTCAAATCAAATCATTAGTCATCAGGTCAAAACCCAAATTTTCTATCACAATGAGATCTACAGTGATCCAAGTTGACTCAACTCCCGGATTTAACCAAGATCTTTTGCTTTCATGATGTGATTATAATTGCATTTAAAATAGCATAAAGGAACAGACATACATGTTGTAAAGAAGAAGAACATGACAATCATCAACACATGAAATAACAAGACATTGATAACGAAGTTCGTCCAGGAGGGACTACGTCTCCGGGCCCTGGTGTCAAGATGGTGTAGGCCGCTGCATTAAGTGCTGGAAAGAGTGATGATGTACATAAGAGGAGTGGCTCCAAGAGATGTTCCGCTACAGGAACTCTCAGTCAAAATGGACTCCTATCAGTATGACATAAACTCATGCATGATGATAATGGGCATCCCGCCAACATGACATAAAAGGGATCTCAATGCAAACATACATAGCAACAACATGAGTATCTTATCAACATAACGACACATGGATCTCAAACAAAACATGATGAATCATGACAACAAGTACATCCCACAAATGATTCTGCATCACATCATGCAGGAATCATGAAAACAAGTAAGAAACAAGATCCCTCATCAAACATCAAATAGGGATTTGTGCAACACAATGCATAGCAAAAGAAGTACATGAACACATTGAATATACCTCACATCCAAGGGCCATCTGAAGAAGAGGATGTCAAACTACTGAAGTTGTTCGTGCCATCAACCTCGCGGCGTCGAATCACATGGAAATGACTGCTCGTACATGAATGCTGACACATGCATTCCACTTATAAAAGTGGCCAAAAAATGAAATGAGAAAATAGAAAATCTGAACACACCATTAGATTTGTGGCATCAAATAGTGCAAAATTGACTATAAAATTTCTGAATTCTGAGAAAGTGGAAATCTAGGGCTTAAGGAATCTTTTATATTCCCCCTAGATTCCTCAAAGATTCCCTCCTCTGTGTCCTCTACAAATCGGCTGCTCAGATCAAGAAATTGACTGCGCCATCGGGTTCATGTCACTGAGAGGTGTAAGATTGACATAAAGTTTGTCCAATTTGGACACTGCAAAAATTTCACCCTCCTGGAAATTTCGCTCAATCATGGTTCCACCTGCAAATAAATTAATTAAAAATTCACCTTGATTTCTATGCCCGCTCCTACTCCTCCATGCCTCAGCGCACTGATGGAATGTTAGGTTTATATTAAATTTTGAGGGCGGATAAACCAAAGAATTCGTTTAGGCAGATTGGTATGAATGTCCATCTTAAGCAGTTCATTGAGGAGGGGTCAAGTGGTCAAACCTCGCCCCTCCCTTTTTTTATACATTATAGTTTAAAGAAAAACCGCATTAAATGTGTTTTGGGGTTCGAGTATGCATTGGGTGGCCTGCCCCGTAACCTCCACAGCATGCTGTCGTTTGGTGCGTTGTTGTTTGGTGTATTAAAGGTGGTGCCATTGTTTTTGAAATGATATGGTATGTTTCATGGGGCGCCGCACGGTGGTGAGCGAGCCCACGTGGCTGGCGCGGGCTCGATACCCACCGGCCTCCCATTAATACAACATATGGTTACGTATGGTGAGGTGTGTGGTGGTGGGGGTGGTGGCCCACCACCTCTTTTATAATATTTTTTTTTTGTTTTTTATATATAAGAATGTGATTTTGAAAATTCTAGAACATTGAACGAAGGAGTCTTTTTAACAAGGCGACAATTTCACCCAGAATCTGGTTGGAGTTGGCTGGATTCCATTTGCCGGAAAAATTCTAAATTGTGTCTCTGTTAAGCCTGCCCAGTCTGCAAAAGTCAACCAAAACTTTTATCGCCTTTATCTTCCTCATTCGGACTCGGATTGACGAATCGTTCACACTGCTGCAATCAAGACGACGAGATCTACGCTCTAGTCCTAGTTCAAAAGCACTCTGACCACTTTGATTTTCGAGCTTCCATAAGCCCTCTTTGCCCTATGTGTGTCCCTAGAGCCACCTGGACCAATTCTCCCCACTAAGGAGCTTTTGGTCCTCCAAAAGCATGAAAAATAACCTGCAACTTCTCTCTACCTTGTCTGCATCACAAGCATCCTGAAAGGTCTCACTTCCATCTCCTTCACCTTTGTTCTTCAGAGCCTTAAACAATGAGCCGACACCTTCAACCTCTACAACTTGTAGTACATTTTTTTGCAAATTACATGCTTGACTTTCATCCAAAACTAATGACCCAAGCATCCCACACTTGCCACGAGTTTATAACACATACTTGATGGTCAAGTTTACATCAAAATGGAAACAATACCCTAGCTATGAAAACAAGGCCAACATATCATTGTTGCTTCAATAAGTGATGGAAAAATACATCATCACTGCAACACATGATTTACAAACATAACGCCAAACACCATTGTTTTGCTTTGACAAGTGATGGAAACATGACATCACTTTCACAGTTTATCATGCAACTCAAAATAAGACTTGACTTCATTGTTGCTTAACAAGTGATGGAAAACACATCATCACTTTTACATTTTAAAATGCAACAAATGATTTAAAAGAGCATGACCATGACAAGCTAATATATCTAGAAACCATTTTTCACTTATCAAGGTGAATGGGTCGCCTCTCTGTGGTGGTTTTGCTTGTCGAACAATTGTTTCACATGGTTCACGCACCAACACTTTGTCTTTAAGGCGTTGCTCTGGATGGAGCCTCCAACATGTGGCTATTTGATGGCCACTTCTATCGCAATGACTGCAATAAGCTTTCTTCCTCGAGATCTACTTAACATGTTTCCTTACCTATTGTTGAGGGGGTCATTCATTCCTCACCCTTTTGTGTGTTGTCATTCTTTCCCAACACTTAGAAAATGTATGGTTATGTAATCCACAAAAGGTACATGTTTTTTGATGCCATGTTTTATGTTCATCATTAAAAACATGATTATGATCGAAATGAACATTCAAATTTCGAAACTGGTTATACCTTTCCTTGTCGTCTCTCATGTCATTATGGTAGTGAGAGCTTGCCTCAGCTTTTTCCCTGCAATGGGCACTGCCATGGGATGATGGGGATGTGTTCCCATCATTCTCTTTCCTCGACGATTTTGACGATGTCTTGGAAGAATCTGACACCTTTGAGCATTCTCCTTTGGTGTATCTCAAGCTTGTGAATCGATGTTTATGCGCAACCTCCAAAGGTTGAGTTATGCCTTGGTTATTAATACCAACTTTTTTTTCCTCCTCGTGCCTCATCCTAGTAAGGAGCCTCATGTTTGTTCCTGTAATTTGGATCTCCACATCTCCAACAAAAATCATACTATGTGACGACGAAGCCGAAAGGAAATCAACATATTTTACCTCCTCTGTCGATTTTGAAAGAGCTGATGGAGGCTTCTCATCATCTGTTGTTGGTGGTTCGCTAGCTGTCTCGGCGCATTCCCCAACTTCCTTTCTGACATACCCAAGTCCTACCTGACGGGGTAATTTTTCTACTTTGGTGGGGTTGACAATGCCTTGGCCATTAACGCCCAAGCCTTTTCCTTCATACCCCATTTTATTCAACAATTTGGAGCTAATTCCTATGGTATGATTTTCAAAAACAACGAAATTATCATCAAGAAACATACATGAAGATGGAGAACTGTTTTTTACCTCACATGGGTAATGCTGCAGCTTTTCCAAGGCCTCGTCCTTTGCTTGCAGTTGTCGTAGCAAACTATGTTTTTCCTCTTTCTCTTCATGTAGACACATCTTCAATTTAACGTTATTTGTTTGAAGGTTTTTGTTGTTGTGCTTCAGTTCTTCCAGGGCCTCTTCCGTGGCTTGCAATTGAAGCTGCAATCACTCCTTTTCCTCTGCCTCTTTTTGTAGAGTTTCATACATAATTTCCACCCTTTTGGAAATTTTGAGCATGGTCTTGTACATCGCTTTGAATCCTCTGCCGCTGCATGTTCCATTGTTCACGCTTGCAATTCACATCCACACAAATACCACTCTGATACCAAACTTGATCCGAGTTGACTCAACTCCCAAATTTAACTAAGATCTTTTGCTTTTGTGATGTGATTATAATTGCATTTAAAATAGCATAAAGGAACAGATATACATGCTGTAAATAAGAAGAACATGACAATCATCAGCACATGAAATAACAAGACGTTGATAACGGAGTTCGTTCAGGAGGGACTACGTCTCTGGGCCCCGATGTCAAGATGGTGTAGGCCGATGCATTAAGTGATGATGTACATAAGAGGTGATCTCGCTATCATACAAGGAAAATGCCCTCACGTAGGAGTGGCTCCAAGAGATGTTCCTCTACAGGAGCTCTCAGTCAAAAAGGACTCCTATCAGTATGACATAAACTCATGCATGCTGATAATGAGCATCCCGCCAACATGGCATAAAAGGGATTTCAATGCATACATACATGGCAACAACATGAGTATCCTATCAACATAATGACATAGGGATCTCAAACAAAACATGACGAATCATGACAACAAGTACATCCCACAAATGATTCCGCATCACATCAAGCAGGAATCATGAAAACAAGTAAGAAACAAGATCCCTCATCAAACATCAAACAGGGATCTGTGCAACACAATGCATAACAAAATTAGTACATGAACACACTGTATATACCTCACATCCAAGGCCCATCTGAAGAAGAGGATGTCAAACTGCTAAAGTTGTTCATGCCATCAACCTCGCAGCGTCAAATTGCATGGAAATGACTGCTCGCACATGAATGCTGACACCTGCATTCCACTTAGAAAAGTGGCCAAAAAATAAAATGAGAAAATTGAAAATCTGAACACACCATCAGATTTGTGGCATCGAATAGTGTAAAATCGACTGTAAAATTTCTGAATTCTGAGAAAGTGGAAATCTGGGGCTTAAGGAATCTTTTAGATTCCCCCTAGATTCCTCAAAGATTCCATCATCTGGGTCCTCTACAAATCAGCTGCTCAGATTAGGAAACTAACTACACCATCAGGTTTGTGTCACTGAGAGGTGTAAGATCGATATAAAGTTTGTCCCATTTGGACACTACAAAAATTTCACCCTCCTAGAGATTTTACTCAATCACGGTTCCACCTGCAAATAAATTAATTAAAAATTTGCCTCGATTTCTATGCCCGCTCTTGCTCCTCCATCCTTGGCGCACTAATGAAATGCTAAGTTTATATTAAATTTTGAGGGCGTATAAACCAAGGAAGCTGTTTAGGCGGATTGGTATGAATGTCCATCTTAAGCAATTCGTTGAGGAGGGGTTGGTCAGGTCCGCATTGGGTGGCCCACCCCATAAACTCCGCAACATGTTGTCATTTGGTGCGTTGTTGTTTGGTGTATTAAAGGTGGTGCTGTTGTTTTTGAATGGATATGGTACGTTTCATGGGGCCGCCGCATAATGGAGGGTAGCCCACATGGCTGGTGCGGGCTCGATACCCGCCGACCTCCCATTAATATGACATATGGTTATGTATGGTGAGGTGTGGGGTGGTGGTGGTGGTGGCCCACCACCTCTTTTATAATAGTTTTTTTTGTCTTATATATATAAGAATGTGATTTTGAAAATTCTTGAACATTGATCGAAGGAGTCTTTTTAACAAGGTGACAATTTCGCCTGGAATTCGCTGGAGTTGGCCGGATTCCGTCCATCGGAAAAATTCTAAATTGTGTCTCCCATTAATCCTGCCCATTCAGCAAAAGTCAACCAAAACTTTGATTGCCTCTATCTTCCTCATCCGGACTTGGATTGACGAACCATTCACACTGTTGCGATCAGGACAACGAGATCTATGATCTAGTCCTAGTTCGAAAGCATTCTAATAACTTTTATTTTCGAGATTCCATAAGCCCTCTCTATCCTTTATGTGTCCCTGGAGCCACCTGGATCATATAGCCCAAAGCTTATCTCAACATCAAGTCAAGCTTCTATATCATTATCAAGCATCATGTCAAAACTCCAAACACTACTCATCTATATTAATCAACCAAATCTAGTCAAACCCTTGCAACTTTTATCAAATATTGTCATACACAAGCTTCAAAAACCCTAACTCAGAAGCCTGTAATAATTTTTCACTATTTGTGCTCAACTGTCGAACACTACGGTCAACGAGTGAAAACTTAGGTCAGCAGAAAATGCAACTTTAGGTCTCAGTCGTAGGGAGAAAATGGGCATGCAAGTGACTGGGAGATTTTAGTTGCTCCCTTGATCTTCCAAGCCAATGATTAGTTGAATTTGTACTTTGGTAAATCTGTGACTGAGAAATAAAACCCTAGAAAAATACACGCGAGCTTCTGACCCTGCAATTTCACCTTCAAGCAAACCCATTTCTCCGCAAACCTACCTCAAACTTGTGCGAGCCAAAAAAATAAAGAGAATAGAAGAATGATCCATGATTATTTCCGAATGAGGTAGATTTAACTTTTATTTATAGCCTTCCAAGGGTGTTTAATTTCTCTAGGGATGACCTAATCAAATATGCACATGTGGGCTCATAATTTAAAAATATACTTTCCCTTGTCCAAATTTAATGATCTTTAGGTCAATTTAGGTCATCTCAAAAAAAGGAATTCAATGAAATCATAATCTCCATAAATTGAGCTATCCAAAGTAGAATTTGTCCCTAGTTTCCAATTTTAATACTCAATAGATTTAAAGACTCGACTTCTTCAATCATTGTAACAATTTTCCTTTTAAAATCTTGCAAAGAAAGGCCAGCGTTGTTGCCTTTTGAGATTTTTTTATCTCTAAATAAACTTGGTTAATGTAAATCTAAGGAGTAATATTTTTTTCATAATGGACATTATCAACTTCTATATAGACTTTTGAAGCATTTTAGACTTGGTTGAAAAGCATAAAATCAAGAGAGGAAAATCAAGACTTCTATCTCTGAGATATTCTTCAAAACAATTGAGGTTTTGATCTCAATTACTAATACAACGTAGAATTTTAATATTAGAAGTTATTCCAATGGACATAGAATAACATAACAATATAACTCATGAGATTTTGTCACTTTTAGACATAGCTTAGATACCAGGTTTGAGATTATTCCTGAGGTATAATATTTTGTTTTAGCCTAGTTCTAGGTCTCTTCAATTGTTTACACTAAAACTAAGTTTTATTTCAACCTCTGTCATTAGTCCTAAGGCTCAAACAAAGGGTGAGACTCAAACATAGGTTCTGACATAGGGATTTTTTCCTATTCATGTAATCAAGAACTAGACATTCAAACTTGACAAATTGGAGAATAAAGTTCGTTCAAACAAGAGGGAAGACTTTTTGTCCTTCTTTTGTGATGAGATTATAAAACTAGGGCATGTGGGGATAGTTGACAAATTAAGCCCTAGATGGTGACTTGAAACAAATAATATTTCTACTTCAAGGGCTTCTCTTTCACCATAGCTCTCATAACATGTTGATATTTTGAATAGTCCTCCAAATTGATAATTATTTCTTATGATTTTTCTTAGATTGATCTTTTCTTACATTTAATAATTCATCACAAAACAATTACACAAAGAAATTCAAGAGTAAAACAAAAATCTAGAGGATCATAAAGAGACAACCACACAAGAGCACAATAGTTTACCTTGGGAAAATCCACATGGGGGAAAAACCCAACAACCTTTCCTTATAGAATCAAGTCATCAAGAGAGACATCCAAGTCATGATGATAGACAAACTGACCAACAAGATGAAAATACTATCAAACCACCAAGATTCCAAGTCAACCTTCACAAAAATGTCCTCAAAGAGCTCTTCCTACAACTCGGTCTAGGTCTGTAATAGAGGTCGAATTTTGGCCTATCTCCTCCATATAAAAAATCGACCTAACCTTAGACTTCACCACATAATATACCACAATATATTTCGACCTGGTATAGTCATACGTGCGAGAGAAGAAAGAGAGAAAGAGACACATGTGAGGGTCTTCTTCACTTGGAACTTTGGTTCTCTTCTTCTTCTCCTATTCGACCTTATTTTCCTTGTCTTCTTTATTATAGAGATAAAAAATGTACTTGCTTTGATGTGATCCAAATTTCCCTTGGAGTAGATATCAAATGGTCTATTTATATGCATTGGATTGGATTTGAATAAGTGTCTATTGGGGTAGAGCTGAATTGATCATAAGATACACTGACTTGGTCATCTTGTGGTGCCATGACACACAATACATACAATTTTTCTCTTTTGGAAGGCCTTGAAGAGAATTACTTCTAATTTTCTTTGACAAATACAAATAATATAATTTTTTTTTGAGCATGAAGAACATGCTTTAATAACCACTTTTTGACATTGTCATGAAGAACATGCTTATAATAAATACATAAATGATGAAAATATACATTATGAAAACGAACCATAGTTACAAAATTCAAAAAAATTATCCATGCCAGTCAAGGGATTCCTATATTTTCCAAATTGGTATTGCATCTAAGGTGTTAAAGGACACCATAATTAAAATGTCAATGTCATAAAAATCAAAGTTGATATAGTTATGAAAACTTTCAATAAATAAAAATTAATTACTTACAAGTGTTATTCAATTCTATACAATTCATATTCTTTTATAAAACATAAATTCATTGGGTATTTATCTCCAAATATTCTTACAAGTCAAGGGATGCATGTGTTTTCAAATTTACGTCGCATCTAATGAGTTAAAAGAGGCCATAGTTAGCTTGCGTTCACCTTAATGTATATATCCAATGCAGTAAGCAAATATGGAAGCATGTTGTTGTTTTAATATTGAACAAGAATACATAATTGGAGGTAAATACATTCACAATTCATAAGGGGTGAGAGGTTGGAATCCATAAGAAACTTTAAATGGAGAATGATCATTAGAAGCATGCTCTGGTTGGTTATAATTATGTTGTATGATATGAACATAGGTGTACCAATGTTTGTTGTTGTTGAATTTAGTGTGGAGAACATCAACCAAAGTATAGTTCACGACTTTAGTTTGGTCATTGGTCTTGGGATGGAAGGTGGTATAATATCTTTGTTGGAAAACCAAAAGTTTCCATAATTTTTTCCATAAGTAGTTGAGAAATTAGAATTCTCAATTAGTAGTGTTGAAAGTGGGAGCCCAAAAGGAGTCCAAATATGTTGAAAAATTAAATCACCAATTTGGGAAGGATTGATATTCTTGGTGTAATTAATAAATATGGTCATCTTGGAAAACCAATAAACAGTAATAAAAATGTAGACATGTTCATAGAATATGCAAGGAATGCATCTAATAAAATGCATAGAGATGGATTCCCAAGTCTTAGAATAGATAAGGAGTGGCTAGTAGAAGTTGATTTTATAGTTAGTGGGCTTGGCATGGTAGCAGGAAACACATTGTCAGATAAATTAATTTATATATTTACACATGGGTGGCAATAAAGTAGTGTTGCAAGTGATGGAGTGTTTTCTAAGTGCCAAGATGACTATTTTTTGTAAAGGAATGTACTTCCTTAATGATGAAAGGAGATTTTCCGGTTAACGAAAAATCCCTTTCATTTACAAATTTTGATCCTGAGGCCTGTGGGTTATGGCCCACAAACCTATCGGGAGCCTTTAAATAGCGCTTTGGCCTTAAGGCCGAGACCATACACTTATTCAGATTTTTTCTTTAAAAACCGGGACCACATCACTTTAACGCAATACAAAGGAATACACAGGAAACCCCGTAAGGCCGAACTTCAAATAATAATACACCCGCATCTATAACCTCATCGGGTTCGCTCATCCGGTCCTTTCTATAGCACTACCCCTCCTCTGATCACCAATCAAATCAATCTCCACCATCCATTGTATCCTCCGATCCAACGGTCAATATTCACTCCGAAGTCTCAACCAGTACGTTTATCCTCGAACGTCGATCTACACTCAATGGATCTGACTTTTCACAACGATTACGGGTAGACAAAAAGCACGAGGATTAATCACCTGAAAAGAGGTTTCCTCTCTCCTCCTCGCTATTACATGTCGATTGATGAGTGGAATCGGGTGCTCACCCTTCAATACCATTTATGGGTTTGAGTCCGCCCAAAATACCACTTCCACTGTTTAAAACCCGCTCTTCGCCGATTATCTTCCACGCTCTTTCACCACACGATGACTGTTGATTTCTTCCATCGAATGGTTCCGATGGTTCCTTCAGGTTCCTCTGTGCTTTGATCTGGACCGTTGATCTTTGAGATTCAAAGGATACTGTGCATACTCTCATTCGTCTGCCATTTGATGGATTCTTCACTTAAATCCAGTTCCTTTGCCATATACCATTTCACACACGACATAACAATTAATTCATTTATCTTTAGATCGCCATCGATCCTCGTAGTGATCGATGGTCGATCAATACTACAACACACATACTTAGACTGCTCAAGAAATACAACACACAGGCATACACTATCAACATGAACACACTTTTCTATTATATACAAACGATTACAAGCTAAGGCATTTTAGCCTTAGGAGCAAGCTCTCCTCTCGACTACATTGTGAATACTCTATGCTTGCACAATTCTATTTGTTACTCTCTATCTCTCCCTTATCTGTCTCACGATATAGATATATATATATATATATATATATATATATATATATATAGAACACGCAAGTTCATCATTACAGGAATATTGGATCGGATCACTGAAAGGATCTGATCAATCCTCTCCTTGATTTCCTCAACAACCCCTAAATCTCTATATTCGTATACATATGGCAGATTACATTTAATTAAGTCCATCAAACTAGCTCTATTAAAACAGAATTTGTCCCCTATTTAGCTCCGATGGTCCACGTCTCCTCCTTCTCTGCTTTGGATTCCTCCTTTAATGAAGAGTGTTGGATGCTCCTGCATCATACTCCCGAGGCACAAAAAATTTATGACCTCCTGGTCATATGCTTCTCCTTATCCCTTAGCAATTCTACCCACTTCTCAGTGGAACTGCCTTCATGATCTTTTGTGAGTTGCAACCAACCTCTATAGTAAAAGTCTTCCTCTGATACACGATACCTCACCAAGCTTTCTCCTCTGAGCTTTAGTCTTTTGGCATCCTTCTGGCTTTCTCTCCTTTGGAACCAATTGAGCACTCCATGCTCTAGGTTGCTACAAGTCTTCTTACCTTTCATTGTTGTTCGTTGTACAACATTAAAGACCATAAACTTACCATACTTAAACAACTGTACCTCCTTCTCCTTCTGCTTGCAATCCTTCTTCCTTCTCGCAGGAAATCCTTTCCCTTTCCCTTTCCCTGCTGTGATACCACTTGATGAAAGGAGATTTTGGGGTTAAGGCAAAATCCCTTTCATTTACAAATTTTGATCCTGTGGCCTGTGGGTTATGGCCCACAAGCCTATCGGAAGCATTTAAATAGTGCTTTGGCCTTAAGGCCGGGACCATACACTATTTGGATTTTTTCTTTAAAAACCGAGACCACATCACTTTAACGCAATACAAAGGAATACACGGGAAACCCCGTAAGGCTGGACTTCAAATAATAATACACCCGCATCTATAACCTCATCGGGTTTGCTCGTCTGATCCTTTCTATAGTGCTACCCCTCCTCCGATCACTGATCAAATCAATCTCTACCGTCCATTGTATCCTCTGATCCAACTGTCAATATTCACTCTGAAGTCTCAACCATTCCGTTGATCCTCCGCCATCGATCTACACTCAATGGATCTGACGGTTCACAACGATTTTGGGTAGACAACAAGCATGAGGATTAACCACCCAAAAAGCGGTTTCCTCTCTCCTCCTCGCTGCTACGTGTCGCTTGATGAGTGGAATCAGGTGCTCACCCTTCAATACCATTTATGGGTTTGAGGCCGCTCAAAATACCACTTCCACTATTTAAAACCTACTCTTCGCCGATTATCTTCCGTGCTCTTTCACCACATAATGACCATTGATTTCTTCCATCGAACGGTTCTGATGGTTCGTTCAGGTTCCTCTGTGCTTTGATTTGGACCGTTGATCTCTGAGATTCAACGGATACTGTGCATTTTCTCATTCGTTTTCCGTTTGATGAATTCTTCGCTTAAATCTAGTTCCTCTACCATATACCATTTCACACATGACATAACAATTAATTCATTTATCTTTAGATTACCATCGATCCTCGTAGTGATCGATGGTCGATCAATACTACAACACACATACTCAGACTGTTCAAGAAATACAACACATAGGCATACAATATCAACACTGAACACACTTTCCTATTATATACAAATGATTACAAGCTAAGGCATTTTAGCCTTAGGAACAAGCTCTCCTCTTGACTACATTGTGAATACTCCATGCTTACACAATTCTATTTGTTACTCTCTATCTCTCCCCTATCCGTCTCACGATATATATATATATATATATATGTAGAACTTGCGTGTTCTATATATCTATATATATATATATATATAGAACTTGCGTGTTCTATATATATATAGAACACACAAGTTCATCATTACAGGAATATTGGATCGAATCACTGAAAGGATCCGATCAATCCTCTCCTTGATTTCCTCAACAACCCCTAAATCTCTCTATTTGTATACATATGGTAGATTACATTTAATTAATTCCATCAAACTAGCTCTATTAAAATAGAATTTGTCCCCTGTTTAGTTTTGATGGTCCACATCTCCTCCTTCTCCGCTTTGGATTCCTCCTTTAATGAAGAGTGTCGGATGCTCCTGCATCAGAATCCCAAGGCACAAAAGATTTATGAGCTCCTGGTCATATGCTTCTCCTTATCCCTTAGCAATTCTGCCCACTTCTCAGTGGAACTGCCTTCATGATCTTTTGTGAGTTGCAACCAACCTCTACAGTAACAGTCTTCCTGTTTTCGGGAAAAATAGTGTCCACTCAGAGCTACTAGTCCCACTAAGATGGGTAGCTATCTTAGAAACAAACAAACCAAAATTACTTGTGTTTTCCTTTATGATAGATAGATGAGAGAGAAGTAGAGAGTACCAACCTCAGTCTTTTGCTAGTCTCCTTGCTTGTTTCCTCTCTCCCTTGACAGAGCTTTCGCCACTCCTTTCTCACTTGTCCCGCTTCAAAGAACACCTGTAGAGTCAAAGAAGCAAAATACCATCAAAGGATAGAGACCTATAACCATAAACAATATAGGATCATATGTACATTAACCATACAAATGCATATATAAATACAAGATTAGGAGATATACAAGTATATGGAGGAAAACTAAAATAGCTTATTGATAGAAGTAGTAGAAGAGAGGATTACAACCAATCTGTTTGATCCAACGTCATCCTCCCAGCATGAAAGCCATCTTCACCTCATAAAAAGCAAGATCACCCAACAATACAATGTCTCAAAGAGAAACCAACAACACTTCCTTACAAATTACAAAATTCCAGCCTTTGGATCTCTAGGATGAGGGATCCATATATAGATGTTTGCAGGAGAGTGAGTCAGCTTCTGGGATTTTGATTAGTGTCATTTCACTGATAGTTCTTGGTTCCACTTGGAGATTTCATGATCTCTTACTCATCCCTAGGCGAATTCAAAGAGGCAAGTGTCATATGAGCAGTTTCTAGAAGATTCTTTGAGTTTCCACCTAGCAAACTGCCTCTGCCATTTGTCTGCTCTCGCTCATCGCACCCTACAGAAGGGATTTTCAGTATGCATCGCACCCTTTGTGTGTAGCAGGTGAGATGCATCGCACCCTTAGCATGGAGCAGTCTGTATGGTCCAATTTTGACCAGTTCTAAGCAGTTTTTCAGGGAGAACTTCTGGGAAATGATGTAATCAGTTGACCTTGATCTTTTAGGGTATGAAACAACACTTTTAGGGGTTTGAGAGCCCTTGGTTTATTGACATATGTGATTGGGGTTGCAGTGCCCAAATATGTCTATAACAGTTGCCCCCTAAAGCATGAGGTCGTAAATCTTCTGATGTCGGGTGAAATGATTTATCATGAGGATCCGAGGTTTTTCGAACTAGAAGGTGACCTGTAATAAGATACAGTATAATACATTATATTCATAATATTTTCATGATCTAGCTGAGGTGGGCATTCCCATGCTCAGCTTTATAAATTCATTTTCATGTACATAGGACAGACAATCGTCTGTGTGGCAAATTGATGATTCTGGTAGAGCCATCATCCCTTAGCTTGGATGATTATCTATGCAGCTATGATGTACATTTGATGTCTTTATTTTCCTGAATATATTGCAGCCCAGATGGATGAAACTAGATCCGGGGTCTTCAAACTCATTCAATCTTCGCCCGAAGTACAAGTCGATCCATGTGAAAAGATGTTCTGATGTCGAACATGGAAAGACATCACCTGATTACCAGCCAATGATGTAAGTTGTTAACAGGTGTGAGAGGAATCACCAATAATGATGATGACCCTCAAGGTACTGCAGTACAATTCACGTGGTGTGAATACATGAGTCGATGTCGAACACCACGCAAAATCTTTCAGTCGAAGGCCATTCATGTAAACCTGTCGCCAAAAGTGAGAAACTTGCAATTGAGGCTTGCAAGCTTCATAGTACTGAAAGGGTTGTTCCTAAGTCAACTTCTTGGATAATGAGCTGATGTTGACAAGAAGTGACCCATCGTAGGAGGGCCTTAATGAATCCCACATCTACGACATAGAATGGAGCAAATGATTTTGCGAAGGTGAAAACGATCTGATGATACAATGTTCAGGGTGGCGATCATGAAAGAATGGAGCGTTAAGGTATTGCAGCGGATGAGATGCTGGGTTGGTGAATTCTCTGAGTGACTTCTCTTTAACATATTGGTGACACTAGAATGGATTGGTAGCGTTAACCTCAAAATGGATGGTACGGAGGACCAATGGTGATATGATCGGTGAACGGAATAACCCAACCCGACTCAATCATGGTGATGGAGGGAAAGTGTCATGTTCAAGAGCGACCTACTACCAATGAAGTTATTCAAGTTTTCTTCCCTTTTTCCCCAGTCATTGCTGACCAGTACCTCTTTATTTTTATCAAGCTTGAGGATGATAACATATGCTTGTTCTATAATTTTCCCTTCGGGCAAACCTGTCACTATGTTTTAACGAACCTAGCAACAGTGAAACTCGTTCTTGTCTGCATGGACAAGTTTGTCGCTATTGTTTTAACGAGTTTAATGACAAATATAACTCGGTCCTTTTTAGTTTTAAAGAGTTTGAAAAGAGATGGAAAGGAAACTTCAATAGTAGTTTTTTGTAATATAATCCCTTAAGTCCGAAAAAGTATAAAATAATACGAAAGGGATGAATTTTTGATAGTTTTAACGAGCCGAACAAGTCAAACGCTCAATCTTTTTGTGTGATGATCCCTCAGGTCTAAAAAGATTAAAATATAGAGGAGGGATGGCACTTCCAATCACTTTAACGAGCTAGAGAGGCCAATTGCTCGACAATCTTTTCATATTTTACAAGTCTAAAAAGAGCTTAAAGGAGACTCGTTTTTTGAGGAACGAGTGATGTTTTTGGATAGCAACTGGTTCCAGGTAAGGTTTGGAACTTTTCAATCACGGCAGTGTAAAGAAGGTGGCTAATAGAATCACTCATCGCAGCTATTCCTCAAAAGGGTAAACAATCAAATGGAGGCGTATGATCGGCTAAAAAAGAGTGGAGGTGATGGTAAGAACACGACCAAGGTTCAAAAGCTGATAGCTATGCGATCGCAAAGGTTATTTACTGAAGGTGGGTTCATTTTTTAATGAGCTTGAACTCTGGGGGAAACATATGCTCATTGCTAGGTTTATTTTTTAACGAGCTTGAACTTTGCATAAACCTGCTTGTGCTAGTCGTATAATAAGGATGTCTCTCATTAGTAGGTTCATTTTTTAGGGAGCTTGCCCCATGCGCAACTTTGCTCCGGAGCCTTTTGTATGCAAGCTAGGAATGACCAACTACTGTCCTAGGGGTTAAAGAACTACTGAGGTTAGGTAGGATAGTTTCTCGGTGGGAAACAATCTCCTTTACTTTACCAATCACCTAACTTAAGCAATTGAAGTTAATAAAAACTACGGGGTTAGAGTTATGCTGGTCACTTTTCACTTGTGTAAAAAAGCTTTGCATGCCTTCAGGTATAAAGAAGAGTAAAGTTTCCAAGTTACTATATGGAAGTTCTTGCATTAGAAATATTTTTCCATCCGCGTAGCAGACAAAACACTTCCTTGGCTTTGTCTATCGAAATGGACAAAGGTGATGTAGGAATTTACAGGGTAAGTTCCTCAGACAGAACACCAAAGGACACCGCTCACAAACAGATCATAGATCAATACACTAGTATTTTGACGTGGTTAAAACCCTCAAAGAGGGAAACAGTCCACGGCCTGAGCCAACGCGGCCACTTCAGGCAATTTATTAATAAAAGAATGAAAATTTACATAAGCTTCTCTCATAGACGGATTACCCTACAAATGATCCTCCATGCTCTTTAAATAGAGATCATGGACCAATTGGGTGTTAAGCCACGGATCAAGTGTCGGTAATATCGAGGAGAGAATGAACCGTCGGATCACTACATATCGTGACCGTCGGATTGTAAGTTGCAAAATGTACATAGTAAAGAAACACACTTTACCTAGCTCTATACCTAACTCTATACTAGACCAAGTTGTACTTAACTATTTCCTATGTGTCGGAATATCCTAACATCCCCCCTTAAGAACAAATTGGGATAGGATTGAAGGATTTACAAATATGACACAATAGGATAAGGAAGGAGGCACTAGAGCCTATCCCCCCTAGTGACAACTTCCTGAACTCCAACCATAAATCGAAGTTTAGTGAACTTCGCCTCTGTGAGAGCCTTTGTAAAGATGTCTACAACTTGATCATCTGTTGAACAATATTGCACTTCAAGAACATTGTCATGAATGAGCTTTCTGATGAAGTGCATGTGCAGTTCAATGTGTTTGCTGCGCTGATGTTGGACTGGATCTTTGCATAGTTGAATGTCACTTTGATTATCACACCAAAGTGTAGTCGAATGCTGCTGCTGAAAGAAAAATCTGACAGGATCTGACGAAGCCACAAGGCTTCCTTACTAGCTTCTACGACACCACGATACTCTGCTTCTGCTGAAGAAAGAGAAATGGCACCTTGTTTCTTGCAAGCCCATGTAATAGGTCTTGAACCAAGAGTGAACACATAACCTGCAGTAGACTTCCGATCATCAGGGTCACCAGCCCAATCGGAATCAGTGAAACCAACCAATAGAGGAGATGCTTCGACACTGTAATGAATCCCAAACTGAACTGTACCTCGAACATAACAAAGTATTCTTTTAGCTGCTTTCCAATGACTTTCACGTAGGTTTTGCATAAATCGAGCAACAAGGCCAACAACAAAGGAAAGGTCAGGACGAGTATGGGTTAGATACAAAAGTTTTCCTACAAGTTGACGGTATAAGGTAGCATCAACTTTAGGAGAAGTACAAGTGACTGAAAGTTTGACTCCAGACTGAAAGGGAGAAGGGGTTGGCTTACAGTCTTCCATGTGAAAATGGCGTAGAATATCACAAGCATACTTCGACTGGGAAAGGGAAATACCTTCCTTGGATTGCAAGACTTGAAGGCCGAGAAAATAATGTAAGTGTCCTAAGTCTGTCATTTCAAACTTCCTTTTAAGGCTAGACTTCACATGGTTTATAAGGTTGGGATCACTACCAGTCAGGATAAGATCATCAACATAAAGAACAAGAATGATAAGAGACTTGCCCACTTTCTTGGTGTAGACAGTATTGTCAGAATGACACCTAGAGAAGCCAAATT